>JAUTXW010004221.1:0-726728 GCA_030620095.1 Kuschelorhynchus macadamiae
ATTACGCTTGAAGCCAGTTACCCTTAACCTACCAGCCCTTAACTTAAAGCTAATTAAAAGCATCCAAATCCATTCTACAGCCCTCCTAGTATGGACCTAAACTATGTAAATGTGAAATCCACTAAATTAGAAGACTAAATGGAAACCCTAAAAGGAATGACTTCAACAGTTAACATAAAGAAAACCAGTTTTTGGACAATACTACTTTACATACTTATTGTAACAATTATTGCATTTTTTATATACAGAAAACTTGTAAAAGATTGTAAGAACAAAAAACAATTAAATGTAAACTCTGATTAACCAGATTTTGAAGAAAATAATAGAATTTTCTAAAAGATTAATTATCTTTAAAATATTTGCCACATCTTTAAAATGGCGCATTTTTGAAAAAACGTCTTTTGAGAAGCTGCTTTCAAGGGCAGGAGTTACGTTCCCGTGAGAAATTGAATTATGCATTTCTACACAATCCAAGATTACAATTCTTGGACTTTGATCGTTTCGTTTTCATGCAGCGTAAGCATTTCAACTTATAAATATAACTAAACGCATTTTGTAATCAATTCTCCTGTATTGTTGACTAAACACAGTTTTTTTTGTAGTATTATTTGAAACACGTATTGAACATTAAACTTTAAATATCATTTCACTTTCAGGTACGTCGATCATCTATTGTTAACTCAATGACATCTCATCACTATTCGCATGTATCACAATACTTGGTAAGTTGTAACGATTTCCGTCAAAGGCATTCAAGTTGGCTAATTCACTGAAATATGGTTATACTATAGAAGGTAGATGGTAACAAACTTGTACTTGCACTATATGCTATATTACTATGCCCATAAATAAAGGGCCTAGAGTAGAGTTTAAGTTGAGGATTTTCTCAAAAAACTAAATATTATAACAGGAGATTGAAAAACTAACGAGTCAACAATTAACTAGGACGAAACAAGTTTTGCCGTCGGATGGGCAAAATAGCTAATCAGAACAATCCAAGGTCAAATTTAGACGAGTTTATTCATCGGTGTTGCTCTGCTGATTGACTGATTTATACTAATTATACGAAAGTGTTTTTATCTACAATATTTAATTTTATAGGTAGATCATCACCCACTGGACATTTTTGTCATAAAATTTTAAAATCTTCTTGTTTAACTTCTTAACGTAGCTATTTTCTTAATTGGGATAAAATTCTCATCTTCCGCATTGCTTTGTCAAGTGTAGATGCCAATTTTGTGGCTCTATCGCCGAAACAATGAGTAGCAGGAAGCCTTGCCGCTCTACCAAAAAAAATGTCATATTTATCTTGTTTTCGTTTCCTGCACAGACGTTCTGAACAGTTCAACGTAAAGAATATGGACAACCCAACAAAGTCATTCCTTTATTTTAGTTATAAGCAAACCTGGCTCTGGGGAGGTTTTAGCCGCCAATCCAGAAACAAAATTTCCTTACGTTGTACTATTTGTATCATTTTAGCTTAAGTAAAAGTAGCTTTGGGGGGGGTTTAAACCCCCAAACCCCTTTAAATACACCACCTAGGGTATGGGGCCGTACATGGCAACCCTAGCCATGGGCCCTGGTATAACATTACGACGGCGCCTTATTTCCCCCGTAAGGATTTCTCTGCTACGGCCGGGACTGGTGGCTATATTATGAAATGAGAACTAATCATGTAAGGTAATGAAAATAGTTCTAAAAAGGTAGTTACAAAACAGAACAGTATGTTCAAGAAATCTGCGATGTGAAGTTATGTAAATTAAGCATAAATGATTGGTTCAAACTCTGTACATCCATGAAAACAAAAGAGTCTTTTACATACCTACCTCTTAACGTATTGAGAAATAAAATAGTATTAAAAACAGTCGAAATAAACGACAATAATTTAGTGAATATTGACTTAAGCGAGGAACATAACACTTGTTCTGAGGTGAATACAGGTACTTCTAATCTATTAAATATTTTAATGGATAGTGTAATTATTGCACAAAAACCGAAAGAGGGCAAAACATTAAAAAAAAAGTCACCATCCAAATTAATTGTGCTACCACCGGTTGAGAATGGGGTTCCTCTCAATGAAAGTAAATCAGTAAATCTTCAATTAAATCATAATGATAAGACTTTTTTATACCCTCGCCTATCGCAACTAAATCTAGAGGAGTGTTGAAAACAAAACAGGTTGAAAAAAATAGTTATATAAAATATATTCTCTATCATATTAATGTACAGTGTTTAACAAACAAATTAGATGAAGTTGAGCTTCTAGCACTTAACGAGGGTGTCGACGTCATGTGTTTGACAGAGCATTGGATTGAAAATTCGCCTATTTCTGATATAGTCATAACGGGATACAAAATAATGTCGTGTTTTGGTAGAATGCGAAGTAGGCATGGAGAATCAATGATTTCATTAAAAAATATCACGAGCAAAAACATTGAACACATTATATCCATTGGGAATGTTTCTGTTGAGAATCATAGCGAAATATACGCAATCGCACTTGATAAATTAGTCATAGTCTGTTGTTACCGTCCCCCTCAGGGAGATATAGATCTGTTTTTGAATTCAATAAGTAGTGCTCTGGTTATTGCTTGTGGGCGATCTAAAAATGTGGTTTTGTGTGGAGACCTAAATATAGACTGTTTAAAAGAAACGTATACCAAAAAAAGTTTATTTGATGTCTTTAGCTCTTATCGGCTTACCCAGGCGATCAAAGGTCCAACAAGAATTTTTACTAACTCTCTTGGAAGTATTAGCGAGATTGATTATTTTGTTACTAACATTTCCCCTGATTGTTATAAATGTCATATTGAAGATGCCCATATTAGTGACCACTTTGGCCACAAATTTATATATACATTTAACTTTGGTGTTCAAGCTTCTAAGGCGGAGAACATGACAGTTTCAGCGCGACTTATATCTCGCAACAATATTGATATGTTCTCTGGTATGATTAGAGATTCGCATTTACTGTGTATGTCCAACTATTATAATGTAGATGTAGCATGGAATCATTTTATTGAATCTGTTGTTTTTTGTCTGGATGTATGTTGTCCTTATCGGTCTTTTCCAGTTCCTAGAAATAGAAAGGTTATCCATAGATGGTACAATTGTGAACTGGCTGATATAAAGAATAAACTTGATAATCTTGGTTTCCTTAAGAGAATTGCACCGACTGAACAAATGGTAGTTATGTTCAAAAGTATTAAAAAGTTTTATAAACAAAAAATTAAATCAGCCAAAAAAGATTTTGTTTGGTAAAAAAATACAAAATTCAAAAAATAATTGGAAATTTGGAGGATCATTAACACCAATTTAAATAAAAACAGTATAAATAACAAAAACATAAAACTAGCTATTGAAAACAATATTATTACTGTTACTTACTTATGTTGCGAACGAGTTTGCAAATTATTTTAGTATGATGGCTTCAAAAAAGCTAGAAAACAAATATCATGGAGTGGATGCACCTGGTACAGTTCCTGAATTACTACCTAACTCGATGGTATTATTAGGTGTGACAGAACGTGAAGTTTTAAATACCATTGATACCATCATAAACAAAAACTCGCGTGGTAGTGATGACCTTAACATTGGTTTGATCAAGGCAGCTAAACAATATATTTGTAACCCACTGGCAATATTAATTAATCTTAGTCTTGACCATGGCATTTTGCCGAGGATATTATAGACAGCAATTGTAACTCCAATATTAAAAAGAGGCTGTAGTGAAAACATTGAAAATTACAGGCAAATTTCGATACTTAGCTCTTTTTCAAAAATTTTCGAAAAAATAATACATTCCAGAATTACTGCCTTTTTATCGAAATACAACATTGTTAGCAGATATCAGCATGGATTTTTGTCCAGCAAATCAACTGAGTATGCATCTAGGAGTTTCTTAAATTTTGTATATTCGAAACTGGATCAGCACGAATATACATATACTATTTACTATTATTTAATATACAATTAACAAAACTATGCTTATATCAAAACTTTTCAATATGGGCATTCGTGTTAATCTGTTGCTATGAATTGAATCGTACCTATCGGATAGGGATATGAAAGTAAAGTGTGGTAATACCTTTTCGATACCTAACGAAATAAAACTTGGGGTACCACAGGGTTCAGTGTTGGGTCCGTTGCTATTCCTGTTGTACGTTAATGATCTTCCGGACGCTCTTAGTGCTGATCACGTTACTATGTACGCCGATGACATGACGGTGGTAGTTTCTTCTTGCGACCCGGAGATCCTCGCTGATAAAGTAAGGCGAATATGTGTTAATATGGAGGCTTGGTGTCGGGAGAATCAGTTAATCGTAAACCCAGACAAGACCGTATTTGTTAATATATTTATTCGGAACCCTCTCTCCTTAATATTTCAAAAAGACGCGAAAATAAAATTTTCTGAAGGTACAAAGTTTTTAGGCACATATATTGACTCAACCTTATCCTTTGAAAAACATATTGACCATATCGGCTCCAAATTAAATTCGGCATATTTTGCTATCTTAAATCTTAAAAATTTACTTGACGAAGCGGTTATGTTGACAGCATGTTACGCAATGGTTTTCAGCCATATATCTAATAATATAGTATGCTGGGGTCACAAGGGTTGTGATAGTATATTCGTGTCTCAAAAGAGGATATTAAGTTTAATATTTAGTCTTCAACCGCTGGAGAGCTGTAGAACACTGTTCAGAGAGAGAAGAGTTTATATATACTGAGATGCCTGTTGTGTGTTCAAGATAATGCTTCTGAATATGGTAAACCGTAATTTATTTCAATTTTTTATTTATTTATTTATTATTATTATTATTATTTATTTTTCATAACATTAATTACATGGTCTACAAAAATTTAATTTTTTCCTATATTATTTTCCTTGTCAGACTGACAGACTGACGGAAAAGGGAGAACATCTTTTTCGGGGTCCAGGGACCCAAAATCGCGAAGATCTGCAAAAATCGAGGAGGGTGAATTTTTCACAATTACAGTGAAGTAAAAACGGTTTTTTAACTTTTACTTAACCATACCTAAACGAGAAATACAGAACTTTTTTCACAAAAATATTAATAGTCTTACAGAAAAAAATATATAAATGTGATGGTTGAAACTACCAGTATTTATACACAAGGCTAATAATAATAATTATAATTTCTTCCAATATTCTTTATAGAGAAATAAGTGGAAAAACAGTTTTTAGTTTGTTTTTAAATAACCAGCAAACTCAGGACAAGCTATAAAAATGTGCTTTAAACGAAAATTAAGTGTTTCTGTTATTGTTTTTTGAACTGCGCTTTAAGGTAAATTTCGACAACTAGTGTAAAAAAAATAAGAAGGTACATTTATCTAAAAAGAATAAGAGGATCTTCCGTAGTATGCGAGATTTTTGAGTCTCCCATATTATTAAAAAAAAGTGTTGTCTTGTCTCGCAATTTGAGTTTCTCACTTCGTGTCGATCTCGTGTTGCAAGACTAAGACGAGGTTGAGAAAAACGCGAGACCCGACTGAAGCTCGAATAAAGGAATTATTGACAGTTTTTTTTACACTATATCAATGTCGAAGGATACTACACAATTGTTGACGCAGTTGATTTTCCGTACTCCTAGACTTCTCTGCAATAGCAAGCAGTTTCTGTAAAGCTAAGTGAGACTTCTCTTTTAAAAGGCTACGAATAGAAGGATGAGACCGGAGTACGTCTATATGTGAGTGGTCTGCTGTCTCATTAATCAGGAGAGCTGTAGCTTATCATCATCAGCTTAGGAGAAGTTCTCCTCCGCAATATTATCATCTATTTTAAACCAATAGACTGGTTGGTGGACTAGGTTTGGTCATGTTCCCAGGGAGGTTGCACAACGGGCTCAATGAGCTCTAGATGTGTTGGGTTATTACCCCATTACAGAGATATAAATTATCGGTTTAAAAAAATATAAAATTGTGTTAAATTATTTAAAGCCGAAGTTAAAAATTGGAAAAGGTCTTGAAAAAGCTGATATGTCGATTTTGGTATAGGTTAAAAATGTATGCCACTAAATCATTTTTATTCACATATTCGGTTTGCACAGAGTACAGTTTTTTAAATGGCAAATAATGGAAAAAAATAAATATAATTTTGATTTATGGTGTTGCGCGCATTTTTCATGAAGCGGAAACGCTTTTAATATCCTTTTACTGTCCCATCTACCAAAAATTCAACGGGAATTTAATTGACAAATTTACTGCAACTTGTATGGCAAATAAACAACATTAAAGTGCACAGAATAATATAGACTAATATCGAGGATTTAAGCTACATTTTTCTTGCGACCTAAAAGAAACCTGAGGAAGACTAGTACCTGTATTATGAAAAAAAATTAATTCTAATGAATATAGGATAGTCGAAACAATTTCATGTTTTTTAAGATATTCGTATTAAACTGAACTCATCATCTTTTTTATAGACGTATAATAAAACCTTGATTCTTGGTAATCACCTTTGTGCCTAAGATCAAAGCACATCTTTATCTGTCTAACAGGGTTATGGATGGTCACTACATATAAATATACCTACCAAGTTTGCATCTTTCCTACACCACTATTTAACGGATCTCTTTCAGCATAGAGTTAAAACCGTTATTGTATTTCTAGTTGTAAATAAATAAATTGAATATATATATATATATATATATATATATATATATATATATATATATATATAATAATGAACTTAAAATGCCCGCTTACAAAGATAGCTTTTGAGCGAAAACCGTTCAATGTTTAAACGAGTCCAGGTTGGGTCCAGGAAGAAACTCGAATAAAAATTCACGATGCAAAAATTGTAGGAAAATAGAAAACGGCTGCGTGGAATCCTGTGAGATGTGAAAAGTTTCTTTTCTGAGTGAAACGTACAATGTTTTTTTACAATCGACACTGTCGTTACTCATCTTTGAATTATTACCAGGAGAAGAACGAGTTGTTGCTCAGAACGCCGTTTGTTGTCATTTCTTATTTGGTTTAAAAAATTGAAAGTCTATACTCCTAAATACTACAAAATACTTAAAAATTACTGGGGACGCGTGTTTTAAGCACTGTGCTTTATCTGGACCAGGACAGTTATCGGTACTATTGTCAAATTGCTGTTAGATATGTGGATAGGTATAGTCCATTTCAATTTAAGGAGGACTGACCTAAAACCAATAAGTAATGTTTGTCCCTTCTGGTCCATTGTTATCTTTAATCGATCGTCCCAATTTTATCGTTCATATTTTAATTGTTGGGTCTATGCAATGATATATTTTAAATAGTTTAAATATAACATTGGAGAGATTTGGAGGTTTCAATTCAAATAGTATTTTAATTAAAAATGTGATTGATAAAAATACTGAAATAGAAGCAAGTCTACAAAACGTGGATGTGGAAAGTACTAATCATACTCCGGGCAGTTAACGAACGAAGACATTAAGCAAAGAAGCACAGACTTTCGAAAAAAATGTGGAGGGCAGATGCCGTTAAAGTGACTATATTTTTAACCAAAACCCATCCATCCGACTATTTATAGCCTTATAAAAAATGGACCAAAAAAAAAAGAAACGACCAGAACGATGTATATATATATATATATATATATATATATATATATATATATATATATATATATATATATATAGATATAGTTACAAAAACACAAAATAGTCAAACATAACAATGAGACAAATTTAGGGAATTTGTTTGTATGCAAATCTTTATTTAAACTCATAATTTCTTTTAAGAGCTCGTTAGGGTCAACTATATAGAGTTGTGAAGCATATTAATTTTTGAAAATGTTTTTGTTACTTCGATCTTATCAAGAATGTTATAGATTAATTGGTATAGCAAAGTAATTTGATTTGTAAAGGTAAATACTTGATAATATTCTTGAAATTGTGTATTATGCAAATCTATCTTTTTTAAGACTATTTAGAACTATTGATTTTGCGTCACGTTAGACATCATATCTTTAAATTTGTTAATAGTTTTATATAATAGTGTTATTTGATCGATAGAATCGATTTTAATTTTATTTTGATTGTCTTGCAGATTTTTTATTTTTTGGTTGATAATATCGGCATCATATTGGTCTAAATTGCCTGTTATACTTTTAATTAAAGGGCCTAAACGGTTAAATAGGCCTTTTTTATTCCTTATATTCATATGAGAACAATTTATTTGCTTTATTAAGTTTTCTATGCGTTTTCTATAGCATGTAAGGGTATAAGATAATTTTGTAAAGGACACTGTGTTTGTTGGGTCTTCAGAATATTAAATTCTAAAATTAGAGGTTTTAGGTCAATATTTCGTATAAAGGGTCCGTGGGTAGCAATTAATTTTTTTGTTCCTAGTTTAAAGGGCAGGTTCCCTGGATTTTTGTTTAGGTCGTTGAACGTTACTTTCGTCGCTAGGTTGCCGATGATGATCCAGCGCCATCTGTAAAAACGGGTACTATTTCTTTGTGTTTAGTTACCTGGGTACTAATAATTAGTTTTTGATTGACTTTGTCAATATTTTTTTGTTTTAGTTGTTTTAACTCTTCGGCTGTTTTATGGTAGAGGACTTGTGTTTTATGAGTATGCACGTAATCAGTCAAAACGTGTGATGCTATAAGATTCATAGGATTTCGAGAATCTGTATGATCTTGAATTAATTCGAAAGGGGTAAAGTTTGTACTTGAGTGGATCATACTGTTATAGGCTATAATTACGTAGTTCATCAGATTTATAACATCTGCATTTGGGTCAGTATTTTGAAGTATTCTTATATGTTCAGTAAGTGTAGAGTGTTTTCTTTCTACAGGAGAATTGGGTTCGTGATGGTGAGGGGTTGTAAAAAGAACATCGATACTTTGAGCTTCTAATAAGGCTGTAACTACTTCATTTTGAAATTCAGGGCCATTGCCTGATTTAATAGATTTAGGAATACCAAAATCTGAGAAAAGCTTTACATGTTGTTCGCAATGGGATACTGCATTTTCTAAATAGGGGAGTGCTTGTCCAACTCTGAAGTTGTACGTGTCAGTTTTCTATATTTTTACATGTTTTAGTTGTTTTAAGGTAGGCATTTTATTTCTTCATTTATTAAATAGGTTACTATTAGCTTCTTATGTCTTTTAGATCTGAAACAAGTATAATCGCAACTTTTCCATTGTTTCAAACTATTTTACGGAGACCGAGACTTTGTTCGTCTTTCTCACAATTATTTAACCAAGTCTCTTAGAGACAATATGGACGACTTACTTCTTCTTAGTGAGGTATTCTCCAAGAAAATTAACAATGCTGCCCGTATTTGTATGTAAGGTAGCACGTATAATTTTGTGTCCATCAACATTTTCTCGATCAGTTTTTATATAAAGATCATACGGATATTTTTACTTCCCTCGTAAAAGGGAAGTATTGTAATCGTGAAAAATCACCCTCCGGGAATTTTTCAAATCACGTTTCGGGGTCCCTAGATGCCGAAACACATGTTTTTTACATTTCCGTCGGTCTGTCTGTTTGTCTGCCTGTGTGCAGCATAGCTAAAAAACTACTTACCCGATTAACTTCAAATTTCTGTCAAAAATGAAGGATTATATGTCGATGACCTGGTAACATTTTGGTAAAAGTCCAATATGGCGGCCTAATGAAATATTAAAAATAATATTACTAAAACACTATTTATCCAATTTATCTAAAATCACACAAATCAAGTATTATGTATAAATTAACTAGTAAAGTTTTGGTACGAATCCAAGATGACGGAACAAAGTAGCGGCTTAATAAAATATTTAAAAATTCAGCCTAAAAAAACTATTTAATGGATTGATTTCGAATTGTGTGGCATGATTAATTGTTGTATAGAGCTAAACTAGTGAAATTGTGTTAATAATTCAAGATGGCGGACCAACATGGTGGCCAGATAAAATGTTTGTAACCGTGAAAAAATCACCCTATCAGGTTTTACATATCTTCACGTTTTAGCGTTACTAGATGCCAAAAAATATATTTCATTAACTCCGTCGGTCCGTCTGTCGGTCTGTCTGTCTGTTTTTCAGTTCGCGGCATAGGTTTATTATTACTAAATTATTATTATTACTAAAAAATTTATTATCTAATTTGCCTCAAATTTTGCACAAAATAAAGTGTTACTGATAAAATTTTGGTATGATTCCAAGAAAAAATTACATGCACATGTTTTTTAAGCGTAATTTATTCGTCGTATTGTCCTTAGTATAACTTCAAAATTGCAAGCATTTATTTTGATCCGTTAAATGTTAAATGTATTAAATGTTTTTTTTAAAAATACATCGACAAATTTGGAATTAAAACACTAAAACTAAAATAATTTAAAGATTAATAGGATGTTGAAAATGTTGTCCTTCTACAGCTTGACGGTCAATAATTCCCCGAATATTGTTTTGGAGCCCTTCCGTGGGTATTCCTTCTATTTCAGCTCTAATCCTTGCCATTAGAACTTCAAGGTTCTCGGGCTTCGTTTTGTACACGGTCGTTTTTGGATGACTTCAAAGGAAAAAGTCAAGCAGATTTAAATCCGGTGACGTTGGAGGCCACTTAACAACCCCCCTTCGCTCAATCCAGCATCCCGGAAACTTTTGTTTAAATAATTTCTAACAGTAACTGCAACATGCGGCGGAGCTCCATCATGTTGGAACCATACGTGGGCAAAACCATTAGGAAAAATATCGTTTAATGTTTGTTGGTGTTCCAACAGCTGTAGATAATTCATATTTCATATTTATATATTCATATTTTCTTGAATGAAAAAGGGTCCAATAAGGCGACTACCTAATATGCCAGCCCACACATTGGCTTTTTCGTGAAATTGCGTATAGACCTCCATCATCCAATGTAAATTGTTTGCAGCCTAACACCGACAATTATGCCGTTTTACAAAACCGTTTAAGCAAAATGTAGCCTCATCTGAAAACAGAATTCTGCTGGGTACGCATTGCTCATTTTCATAATTCTATTCGAAAATTCCATTGTCCTATCTGGGTGACCATCAGGTAACTGCAAGACGATCCAGATAGGAGAATGGAGTTTTCGTATAGAATTAGGGAAATGAGCAATGCTGACCAAAATTTTCCCAACAGAATTATGTTTTCAGATGAGGCCAGATTTTGCCTAAACGGCTTTGTAAATCGGCATAATTGTCGTTATTGGTCTGCAAACAATCTACATTGTATGATGGAGGTCCATAAGCAATTTCCCGAAAAAGTTAATGTGTGGACTGGCATATTAGGTAATCGCATTATTGGACCCTTTTTCATTCAAGGAAATATGAATGGGATACTTCATCTACAGCTGTTGGAAAACCAAATTATTCCAGCATTAAAAAATATCTTTCCTAATGGTTTTTTCACGTATGGCTCCAACATGATGGGGCACCGACGCATTTCGCAGTTGCTGTTAGGAATTATTTAAACACGACGTTTCCGGGACGCTGGATTGGACGAAGCAGGGTTGTTGAGTGGCCTCCAAAGTCACCGGACTTAAATCCACTTGACTTTTTCCTTTGGGGTCACCTAAAAACGACCGTGTACAAAACGAAGCCCGAGGACCTTGAAGATCTAATGGGGAGGATTAGAGTTGAAATAAAAGGAATACCACCGGAAAGGCTCGAAAATATATTCGAAAATGTATTGACCGTTTAGGAGACTATATATATATATATATATATATATATATATATATATATATATATATATATATATATATATATATATATATATATATATATATATATATATATATATATATATATATATATATATATATATATATATATATATATATATATATATATATATATATATATATATATATATATATATATATATATATATATATATATATATATATATATATATATATATATATATATATATATATATATATATATATATATATATATATATATATATATATATATATATATATATATATATATATATATATATATATATATATATATATATATATATATATATATATATATATATATATATATATATATATATATATATATATATATATATATATATATATATATATATATATATATATATATATATATATATATATATATATATATATATATATATATATATATATATATATATATATATATATATATATATATATATATATATATATATATATATATATATATATATATATATATATATATATATATATATATATATATATATATATATATATATATATATATATATATATATATATATATATATATATATATATATATATATATATATATATATATATATATATATATATATATATATATATATATAACGGATCAAGATAAAAGTTTTCAATTTTGGAGTTATACTAAGGATAATACGAAGAATAAATCACGCTTAAAAAAACATATCATTTGATTTAAAAAAAAAGTTAGGTTAGTCTGCCGAAAAATCGAAAATCTGACAACATTGCGTTATGAACCAAATGGTCGGAGGAATTCGGTTATGCCTAATCGCCACATATGGTTTAGATTGGTTGGGTGGTTTTTGAGATATTTGACCGTTTCCACACATCTGACTGAATATATATATATATATATATATATATATATATATATATATATATATATAAATAATAAATCATCCAAAGAATCAAAAATATAATAAAGTAATAACCATGGAAAACAGGGTAATGCATATTCCTGATGATTCATTTTTACAGGACAACTTAAAAAACTATTAGAATATTTTTAAATAATGGGTATTCGAAACATATTCTAAAAAATTGATTTACAATTCAAATACATATGATGGTCCTACAGAAGAGGTTCAACCGCTTCAACTTAGATATAGAAAACTACCATTTATAAGTGGCCTAACTAATAATATTGCAAAATTATTCAAATATTTTCCACACATGAAAATAGCAAAATATAATACAATAAAAAATTTTTACCTATTCTCTAGGGTCAAAGATCAAACACCCTTATTATTTAATAGTAACGTTGTGTATCAGTTGTCCTGCTTGGAGTGTGATGGACAGTATATCGGTATAACATCTCAGTGGCTTAGGCAAAGAATAACTGGTCCAAAAGTGATTGCCGTTTAGGGAAAATCTCTTGTGCGTTGGCTGAACACAATCAAAAAACAGGTCACAATTTTGACTTTTCCAATGTTTAAATTTTAGAAATGGAATCGGATTACAAAAAAAGGTTATTCTTAGAAATGTATCACATAAAAAAGAACAAAAATTGCATTAATTATAAATCAGATACCAATCAGCTAAGCAATATTTTAAATTTTATGTAATAATATCTTTTAAATGCACACCGTAGAATAGTTCACCTCGTACAATGTATTAACATCTAGATAAGGCCTGTGTTGCTAATATGTTTTGTTCTCTTTTTTTGCAATTCAACTGCTGAGATATGGATGTTATCATTAAAAAAGCCACATTATTTGAACTGTTTTAACATAAAAATGTTAAAATTTAAAAATTATTGACTCTACCGCCTTGTAAGTAGTTTTAAGTATGTATTGACTGTGTATATCTAGACAAATTTTATTCTTTTATTGTCATTTTAATGTTAAATTATAATTCTAATTGGACCTATTCTTTATAATTTCATCCTGATAAGCTAATAAACATTGGCGAAATATTGAGCACTTAAGATAAAAAAAGTTTCTTCTTTTTTTTCCACGGACCGCTAGACCCGAAATTAAACCTCTATATATATATATATATATATATATATATATATATATATATATATATATATATATATCCATATACAAGCTTTTGTGATCCCTGTTGTATAAGAAGCTCTAAATTACCTGTACTATCATGTTAAATTATTTGTAGCCATTTGTCTTTCTCCCTGTGTAATTGTATATTTTACCAATATAATAGGCATCTTTTCATGCTACAGTTTCATTGATATAGTACTTTCTACATCACAATATATTTGCTCCGAGTGAAATATATACCATCATTTTTTTCTTAGATCCGCGTTGTAGCTGTGTAGTTATTTAAACTGAGGGATAACAAAAATTGCTATCATCCAATATTATATGATTAAATTCTTCATATCACGCTTTATAAAATAATATCTTGAAATACGATTATCATGCCTTGCTTGTAACTTTAAAACTTTCTCTGCATTTGTGCTATGGAAGCTCTGCCTCAAAAGTTTTCAAATATCAAGTTGTTCTAAAAGTTTCACATATCAAGTTTTAAAAGTAAAGTAAATATTTTATTTATTAAAAGCCTAAATTCTAGTGAAACATTCCACCAGCATTTCCATGAAAAATAATTTTTACGGTGTCACATATTTACTTTCCGTCACGAACATTATATGAAGGGTGGCTTAAATCACATTGATATTTCTATTGTTCGACTGTATAGTATTAAGAATACCAATACCAAAAAAAAGTAATTTGCGGATTAAATGCAATTATTGCAATACATCTCTCAAAAAGCATAGGTTTGTTTAGGCATTCAGTAATTTGCCCCTTTACGTAATTCCATATTTTAAAAGAGAAATGGATAAATTACTTATCATTTTGGTAAAAAGATTAGTTGGGTTATTACGCGGATTGATGGTGGCAGGACTATTAAAGTGATACGATACAAAGATGAAGTATGTGGAAAAGTTGCTCTCTGGGTATATACATAAAATGGCTCTAATGAAAATTGCTGTTACCTGTTACGGGTCCGTATCTGTTAACCTTATGTCCTTAACCACAGATAAAAATGTGTAGAACAAGAGTTCTACTGTGTCAACATGTCGAAAAAAATGTATCATCATCACCGATCACCAAATACATTAATTCATATTTTTTTAATGATAGCTTATGTAACGGTAATAAAAACCAAGGTAGGACAAGAGTCCTACTTTTCGAACAAGTTAAAAAAGTAATGATATAATATTGATATTTTAAAATAATCGAACTCTTTTCCTACCTTAGTTTTTATTATCGTTACAACATAAGCTATCATTAAAAAAACTAATTCGCATATTAATTTGAAAACATATGTTAAACGAAAACAATGTTGTTAACGTGTCAACACAGTATAATTTTTGCCCTACCAATTTTTCATTATTTTTTAAGTAGAACCATATCTAAATATTTTTTTGTGTTTGTTATGACCTAGGTTAGTGTCGTTTTACCTGACAAGTAAATATCATGTATTTCGACTCATACCAGGTAACAATTTATATTACAGCAATTTTGTTTGTCTACCCAAAAAGCAACTCTATTTTATCTTTTCACCATCGATTAGACTATATGATTGGGATAGCTGAAATTGGATAAAGGAATATAATGAGGAGCTAGTTGTCGAACTAAATATTATATTTTTAATTGACGTTCCTTTAATTTATGTCGACTTAGAACTTTAACGTTATGACGTAAAAGACAGGAATTCCGATAAGTGAAATTGGATAAAGAAATAGAAAGGCGAGCAAGTTGTCAAATTAAATATTATGTATTTAATCGACGTTCATTTAATGTACGACCTAGAACTTTAATGTACCAGTTTAATTGTTGCTACACTGGGATTAAAGCTAACTTATATCTAACTTTTACCAACTTAAAATCGCCAGTGCCCGTCGCTAGTCTTAGGATCCCGTTTATATTACGAATTTGATCCCGGAAGCTCGGTGGGAGATATGTGTAATGAACATCAATTGGGTTGTAGTTATGAAAGCGGTGTGTAGTGCTTTCTGAATGTCTAATTTCACGAACATCTTAGCTTAGATATTTAATGTATGTTGCTCAGAGGCTAGACGTTGTCTAAAGACGTAGAGTTTGTGGATGTTCTTACTAAAACATATAATTTTTGGTCTTTTGGCGCTTGAGGATGTGCGCTAACGAATATGGCATCCCTAGGTGTAATGATGTTTTATAGTAGGGTATTTGATGTGTCTTCAATGGCTTTGCCTTTCAAGTTAGTTGTGCTATTAATCCGGAGTTGGTGGTTTGCATTGAATCGTTTCCGATAATTGAGCTATTTTGGGTTAAAGTATAGTGCTGCGTGATTATTGTTTCAGTTATTGTTTCCAGTGGTTATAGTTTTTAACAAATAGAAGAAATGGTATCACCCTTTCTATTCCCTGGCTGTAAGCAATTCTGATACGAATTGCATTGGGTGGTTTCTTGTGTGGCTAGGTAGGTTTGTTGTGTGGGTGGCTGTCAGGCCTGTATATATTGTTTACCCATGTGGGCATAAGGATGGCTTGTAGTTGTGTGGCTAGAGCTGGGAACATGTGCGTGAGCAGTTATAAAAGCATGTACAGAGATCGTGGCAGGAATGGCAGTCATTATAGTTTGGTTTTTGGGGTTTGCCGTGCAGCCTCCACATGAAACCGGGTACGCGAATTACATGCCAGTATCCTACAGTCCAGTGACATACTTGCAGAACTGATGCCTTAGATAAATCTTACCTATATAATAACTCGACAGCCTAATTTTTGGTTACTACTGTTAAGTCTTTAGTTGAGTTAAGATTTGTATATTCGTTCTCTAAATAAATTTGTTTTTGAAAGCTTGTTTACCGGTCGTTGACATTTAATTTGCGCTTCTACATTTGTTGCACTTTGCAAGCTTTTTACACGTTTTGTTATGGTGGATGTTATGTCATGATACTGATCCGCCCTATCATTTCAAACATTTTGATTTTATTTATTTTGTAGACGTGAAGTTTGTAATTTTGTAATAAATAAATAATCAGCGTCTGTTTTCGAAATAGATGATGATGGTATATAGGGATATTTCCCTGGAGCGATCGATGCGTAGCAGTATAAGCAGCAGAGTATGCTTCCTAGTCCTAAAACTAAACAAGAGATATAACAGTAAAATCATACAGGTATATGCACCAACATCGGGGCACACATGTGAGGAAGTGGAAGTATTTATGGATGATGTAAACTGTGCCCCACACATAACAACAGTGTACACCTAGTAGGAGATAATGCTAAATTAGGAACTAAAACCGACAACACCGAATTCTCTATAGAACCGGAATAGGACAAAAAACGACCTAGGAGCAATGCTGCTAAACTGCATGCTACAGAACAGACTGTTTGCTATGAATACGTTTTTCTACAAAACTCCAAACTCCACAAGTGGACATGGGCAAGTCCTAATGGTATTGTAAAGAATGAAATAGATGTTGTGATAACCGACAGAAAGGAAATAGTTAAAGACGTAACAGTATTGAGCAGATTGAAAATTGGTAGCGACCATAGAATGGTAAGGACACGAATAAACATAAACTTGAGAGAGGAAAGGAAAACACTGATAGTCACCAAATGAATAAAAAGGTCAAATGGACACCACCAGACAACGTCAAAAAATTTCAACAAACCATTGGAGAAAATCTAAACGAAACGGAAAACTTAAACATCGAAAGGTGCAATGGAAAAACACTGTTTAAAGAGAAACGGAAAGGAAAAGATGCTCAGCCCAGAGACTCAAGAAATGATAACGCTTCGAAGAAACATACAAGACAAAGACACAGCAAACAGAGATAGGCTTAAACAACTAAACAAAAACATATCGAAAGCAGTAAGGTATGACACAAGGGACTACAATACAAGAAAAATAACTGAAACAATCGAAAACAACAAAACTCTGAAAGTAATGAAGCGAAGTCTGGCTATGGGAAAGAATGAGATACATAAATTAGAAAAACTAAACTGAGAAGAAACAACAAACAAAATAGAAATACTAGCAATAGTAGAAGAATTTTACAGAACTCTATACAAAAGCAACAGAGCAGAACTTGAACATGATACAATTCCGATAGTGGTAAATTAAGGTTTAGAGGCTGTCCCGGAGATAACAAAGGAAGAGATAAAGAAAACCTTAGCAGTCATAAAGAACAACAATGTGCCAGGCGAGGACGGAATAGTAGGAGAAGTTATTAAGGAAGGAGGAGGAGAACTAATAAAAAATATTTCAATACTCTTTAATATGTGTTTGACAGAAGGCAAAAGTCCTTCATACTGGAACAATGCAGAATCATAATGCACAAGAAGGGAAATACATCTAAACTAAGAAATTATAGACCAATAAGCTTATTGTCACATAAGCTTTACACAAAGATCCTAACTAACCGGCTAACCAGGAAAATGGACTTCTACCCACCATCAACACAGGACCTATTTTAATTTTCGTCTATTACGAAAAGGCGTTTGGTACCGTGGACCAGCGTGAGATGTTAAAAGCAACTGCGGACTGTCGAATAGATCACAGATACACAGACATTATAAAGCTTATATACAATAAGTAAGGTTGAATGAGAACACCAACAAATTCAGAATCGAACGCGGGGTGCGGCAGGGTGACACCATCTCTCCAATGCTTTTCACTCTGTTATTGAAGTATATGTTAAAGAAACTAAACTGGGACACCCTTGCAATAAACATAAATGGTGAAGGATTAAATCATCTACGCTTTGCAGATGATGTATTGATGGCAGACCGTCTAGAGGAAGCTACAGAAATGCTAACAACACTAACAGAAGCATCACGATAGATAGAGTTAAAAATAAATATCTAAAAGACAATGATGATGACAAACCCCGTCCTACCAAACAACATAAAAATCAGTCATTTGGAAATAGAACAGGTCTATCCATATAAATATCTTGGTCATGAAATACGCATAGGGAGAGACAGTCAGACGTGTGAACTAGAGAAAAGAATAGGACATGCCTGGGCAGCCTTTGGAAAACTGAGTAACACATTTAAATCGAACATTCTCATATGCCTCAAAAGAAAAGTCCATGACCAATGTGTGCTTCCAGTCCTTACGTATGGCGCAGAAACCCTTACCCTCACGAAAAGAACAGCTAAAAAACTCAGAATTGCACAGAGAAAGATGGAACGCTTATTGCTAGGCATATCCCTTAGAAATCGAATTTTGAACAATAGACTAAGACAAATGAGAAAGGTAACCGATGTGATAGAAAGAATTTCCTGCTTGAAATGGAACTGGGCCGGTCATGTAGCTAGACTCCGGGACGAGCGATGGACCAAAAAAATTGTTCAGTGGCGACCACGAGAAGACGCCTACAGAAATAGAGGACGCCCACCTACAAGATGGACGGATAATATTAAAAGCGTCAGCTCAAACTGGATGAAAGATGCACAAAATCGTACTCGATGGAAGCAATTAAGACAGGCCTATGTTCAGCAGTGGACAAGACATGATGATGATGATCGATGCGTGGGCCAGCATAAAAAAAAATATTTATTTAGAATAATACATTAACAATAAACTGCAATAAGCGTGCTATTGAAAGATAAATATTTTATAATGAAACAGCATGTAAAAAAGTTATAAACTGTCATTATACAGATATGCAATTTACTTTAATTATTCTGCTGAAATAAAATACTAATTAATTTTATTAAACTAAAATAATCCAACAGCTGTATTCCCCAATAGTAATTTAAATTCTCCCATCACGTTAATATGTACATTAACCTATTACTAAATATGGAAATGTGGGACACAGTGCTGTGGACCAACCTAAGTAATTAAAATTTGTATACTTACTAGAGCGAATGTATGTTTCGATACATCGGGAACGTGGACAGAATTTATGATACTTGAGTTTGTTATACAGGATTAAAATCTGAAAAAAACAAATTTCACAAAATATTAACTTTTTTTAGATTGTTATTTCGAATTTTTGAAATGCAATTTTAGGTCAAATTGGTGTGCTTATAACTGTTTCTGCCACCCTAAAATGTTTAAGATATGTCAAATGGCTTAGAAGAAATGATAATTTTTAAGAAAACAAGGGCTTCTAAAATAATGCGCAATTAGATCCACTCTCGTATTGTAAAAAAAATCATTAGCTTAATAAAATTAGATTTTGATTTTTAAATAAATTCGTTTAAGCTGGATTCTTGTGGAGACCTTTATTTTGATGTTATCAAATAAATCGTACCACACACTAATTTCACAGTTTATGTATGCATGTTGTAATTTGATTATAACTGTATACATAGTATTTAAATTGGTAATATTTTACTTTGTACGATAAAAGTAAAATTATGAGAAGTGTTCTGTTAAAAAGGTTTTTGCCTATTTTCACCAAAGTATCCGGAACCATTAAAATACTAATAATATAATCTACCACCCATATTCAGTGCATCACAACATCAAGGAGTGTATCTCGAGGTCCAATAATCACTTGATAATGAGTTAAATCCTAAAGCGTGGGTGTGGACGACTAACAACAATAGATTGGAACCTAATCAAAACCCCTTTTCACCTGATCAGCTGATAAATTACATATTCTGCAACTGCACTAAAGGATGTAGCGCTAGTTGCAGTTGCAGAAACCTAGGCCTGTGCTATACTTCAGTATGGGAGCATTGCCGTGGGCAATCAATTTAAACGCTGAGACTAGAGAAAAAGAAAGTAATCTATAAAGTAGACCCAACAGCTTTGTTAGTGTAAGAAAGACTAAAATTAGCAGCTGAATATTGTGATGAAGTTGTTGAAAATAATGAGGAAGTTCTAAAGATATCTCCAAGAAGTAGCGTAATAATTAAATGGCTTTTCTTTAATGCAGTGCGAAAACTCTGCGCAACTATATTGCTTTTCATATATTGTTTTACCCGTCAAATCGATTTATTAGTATCCGGATCTTTTGATTGCGACGTCATCTGTGTCAAAGTTTTGAAGTTACACACACTTTTTTTAAATAATATATCCTGTATATTATCTTCTTCAAGTGCCGTACCCGTGTTCGGGCGTTTGCGATGGCAGTGGATGCCTTGAAACCTATCTTATATCAAGATGTATTATCTGGTCTGGTTTCTTGAATCTACTACACTAGACCCTTATACTAGCTAGAGAATGTGTTCTACGTAGTGGTTTCTCGTTGCCTTCTACGCAGTTGTGGCGTGTATTTTTTGTGTCGGGTAAGAGACCTTGTTACTGTTCGAAGTCGTTATTTTATTATCCCAACGACTAAAGGCACTTCGGGAAGGTACCGGACTAGCGTCAAGTTTCGAACCTCGGCTTCCGGGTGGAAGGCCAGCACTAGAGATGTGTAACTCAAGAGTGAGCTGGCTCAAAGAAACAACTCAGTTAAGTGAGTCACTGAAGCAGCTCCGCGGTACAGATCTTTTTCGATTCTGACTCACCTCTCACTTACAGCGTAACGGAGCGGGAACGACTTGTGTCGATGAAGAGCCGGAAAGTCACCGACCGCCGAAAGAGTCGAATTGCATTGCAATATGTGCTGTTTGTTACATTCTCGATGCGGCGCGACTTAGCGGTTTTAACTCTTTAGGTTTTATCTTTTTATTTCGGCTCTTTAGATGTAAAATAAATACAAAGATAGATTAGATATGGTTGGAACTGCCTATTGGTAAATACGCATACAAAATAAAGTAATTTACTATTTAACAAAATAATGTAGGTTGAAAAATGCAATAAACTTAAATATTATTTATTCTAACATTATGGAAAAGAACATATTATACAAATATCTATAAGTTTAAATATCTATCTTAAACGAAATAAATAAGAGCATAATTTATTTGATAAATCTCCAAGAGAAATTCTGCATAGTCAGACTGTATAACGTTAAAAATTAAAACACTAAACTTGACCAATTTATCACGGTAATTCTTCGCCGTACTAGCTGAGTACGATATCCCACTGTCCTTTACAACTGCGATCCGCCAGGGTGGCAGAACCGTGATCCGACAGTCAATTCATGAGCTTGTCAAACGACGTAAGGAGTCCTTCGTTTCGCAGCTCAAGTGAGCCAACTCAGTGAGCTGAATCAGTAAAGTGAGCCAGAGTGAGTGAAGCGTATCATTAAAATGAGTTACATGTCCCATCTCTAGCCAGCACTCTTACCACTGAGCTACCGAGGTGTGTATATTATTAGTTTTTTAAATCACTGGAACATTCCCAACATATTTTGTGTAACGAGTACCTAAATTTAACTGTTTCCGAGAAATTAGGGACTCGAAGTTGTAATTTTGGGAACCTAAGGCCTTCTATCGGTCAAGCGGTTAAACTAAAAAGGGGATGTCTTACAGTTTTGTATCCTAAGTTTTAAAATCTATTGGACCGTTCAAACCGGAAGTAGACTCCAGCGTCGAATTTTGATATTTCCTGCTAAACCGGAAAATGATGCCACCTAATAGATTTTATAAAGTTAAAATAGCAAAGTGCAAGTAGTTTAATTTCAAGTTTAACCGTCTGGCCGATGGAGGGTCTTAACGTGTTCCAAAATTACAATTTTGAGATGCCATTTTCTCGGAAACAGATGAATTTAAGTATAGGACATTTTACACAAAATATGTTGGGAATGTTCCAGTGAAAAAGTTAAAATATACGGGCTATTCCATTTAAAAGTAATGTGTATGACGTCATAACTTTGGCATACATGAGGTCATTTGTGGAAGTCTGTAACATGGAATAAATTCAATAACTTGAAAACTGTTCATAATTTCAAAAAACTGTTTTACCTGTTAAATTAATTTATTCGTCTCCGGATCTTTTGACAATACCGATTTGATCGTGATGTCATATGTGTCAGAATTGTGACGCTATACATTTGTTTAAATTATTGTAACTTTTTTTAAATAACTGGGACATTCCCAACATATTTTATGTAACTTGTCCTTGTCCTTGTCCTTCCGAGAAAATGACGTCTCAAAATTATAATTGAGACCCTAAAGACCCTCGATAGGCCAAAGGGTTAAACTTGGAATTAAATTAATTATAATGTACTATTTTGTTTTTAGTTTAACCGTTTGGCCGATAGAGGGCCTTAGGTGACCTAAAATTTTAATTTTGAGACGCCATTTCCTCGGAAATAGTTGAATTTAGGTATAGAATTTGTTAGACAAATTATGTTGGGAATGATCCAGTGATTTAAAAAAACGTACAATATACGGGGAGTTCCATTTAAAAAAATGTGTATGACGTCGTAACTCTGACACAGATGAAAGTCACAATCAAATTATTGTTGCCAAAAGACCTGAAGATAAATCAATCTGACGGGTACAACAGTTTTTCGAAATTATTAACAGTTTTCGAGTTATTATATCCAGACATTCTAAAAATATTATTCTTATTTCAATCAAGAAAATAAAAGCACTTGCTGCAAAGATATACAAAAAAATAATATGTGGCGTGATCTGGTTGTGCATCAATATCATCTTGGCGTGCTGTCTATTAGAGTATTAAACACTTCTTCGGGTATTTAATTCCAGATATGGAATAAAACAGCTCTTGGTTAAGTTAAGCATTATTAATTTACGAATTCAGATTTGTTCGGTATAGAATTTCTCTTTAAACATACCTCATTATAAGCGTAGTGACTAATAATGATTTAAAGTCATTTCTATCATGGCGTTATTAATTAAACTATTCAGTAAACCATTGGTCTTTGAGACACTTGAAAAGGCTCGTAAAGATACACGCAGGCTCTTTAACAGGGCCATGCGATTGAAATTACCTGCTGACTGGGAAGAACATAGGAATTCTCAACGCAGGTACAAAGAACTGATACGCAGTTCAAAGAGAGGGTCTTGGAGGACCTACTTCGAAAGCTTAGAAGGTCTTCCGGAAGCCGCTAGACTTCGAAGGATTCTCTCAAAAGGTCGAGGACAAAGCGTGTGGGCTCTAAGGCTTCCGACCGGTGGATATACCACCACCGCAGAGGAGGCTCTAGGAATGGTCCTAGAAACTCATTTTCCAGGCTGTCTTCCGGAATCTAATGATGAGGTTACTGGGCAGACTCTCCAAGTAGGGGCAGGCCCGGTTGACTGGAAAACGGCCGCTAAGGTCGTTACAGTAGACATTATTAAGTGGGCCGTATCTTCGTTTTGCCCATTTAAGAGTGCGGGACCAGATGGAATATTCCCGGCGCTTCTTCAGAAGGGTCAGGAACTACTGATCCCACATCTTTTGCGCCTTTTTCGGGCCTGCCTGGCTTTGGGATATATTCCCGAACGCTGGCGCAGGGTTCGGGTAGCGTTTATTCCTAAACCGGGTCGTAATTGCTACGAAACTGCTAAGGACTTTAGGCCCATCAGTCTATCCTCTTTTCTTTTGAAAACCATGGAGAAGATCGTGGATGCTTATATAAGAAACGGCGCACTGGGTAGAAATCCTATGCACCCGTTCCAGCACGCTTACAGGACGGCCATGTCGACGGAGACGGCGCTTCATAGTCTGGTCAGTAGACTGGAGGTGGGGGTCTACTCCAAGGAGATGGCTCTGGGTGTGTTCTTGGATATCGAGGGGGCGTTTAACAACACCACCTTTGACTCCATTAGTGAGGCTGCTGAGAGTTTTGGCGTGGATAGAGCTGTAATTAGGTGGGTTCGCGTCATGCTTGAAAGCAGAATCATAACATCTTCTCTTGGGAGCGTGCTCGTCCGTGGTCAAAGGATGTCCGCAGGGCGGAGTTCTTTCTCCGCTCTTGTGGTGTCTGGTTGTGGATGGGCTGCTTCATACTCTCAACGAGAGCGGAGTTTATGCTCAAAACTACGCTGATGATCTTGCCATTATAGTAATAGGCAAGTTCCCAAACACTATTATAAGGCTCATGCAGAGGGCTTTGGCCATGGTGGAAAAGTGGTGCCAAAAACACGTTCTGTCTGTTAATCCTGATAAGACCGAAATGGTACCATTTACCCATAAGAGAAAAGTGGACCTTGAGAGGCTCAGCCTCTTTGGGAAAGAGTTGAGACCTTCCGGGTCGGTAAAATATCTGGGTGTCTTAATAGACTCCCGACTGACCTGGAGGGATCATATTGAAAGGATCACAGAAAGGACCACAGCGTGTCTATGGGCGTGCAGACGGTCCTTCGGATCAACTTGGGGTTTAAAACCTCGTATTGTGCATTGGCTTTACACGTCAGTGATAAGGCCAATGATCACTTATGGCGCTCTTGTGTGGTGGCCCGCCACTCGCAAGACCACATACAGAAGGATGCTTGACAAGCTCCAGAGACTGGCGTGTCTGGGCACACCGACCCGATCTATGGAGGCTATTCTGGGACTAAGTCCTCTGCACTTGCTTGTAGAGGAAGAGGCTCGGAAAGCTTCTGTTCGTTTAAACGACTGGGGTCGTTGGATACACAGAGACTGGAATTTTGGGAGCGAGTTTGGACTGAACTGATCAGATCAGACCCTCTCCTAGCAAGGAGAGATGCCATTATTCCGGTCTCAATTGCCTCTAAAAGGTTTTGTGTAATTGTTCCTGAGAGAGAACAATGGAGGGATTCCTCCCCATCCTTCCTCAAACCGGAGGGCCTTGTCTGATTTACAGATGGCTCTCTAATGAGGGAGGGATCTGGAGCGGGAATTTATGAGGAGAGTCCCAGGGCAAGAATTAGTCTTGCTCTTGGTCGGGATGCGACTGTATATCAGGCTGAGATTACATCAATCTTGGACTGCGTACAGGAAAACCTTTCCAGAGGATACCACGACAAGCATATCTATATATGCTGTGATAGTCAAGCCGCGATTAAAGCTCTGTCCTCGAACAGGGTCAATTCGCTGCTAATACTTGAATGCAGGAGAGCCCTAGAGAGGCTGTGTGAGTCTAATAGGGTTAGCCTCATTTGGGTGCCTGGCCATCAGGGCATTGGGGGTAATGAAGGGGCGGATCAGCTGGCTCGGGAAGGTAGCAACACTGCTTTCACTGGGCCGGAACCTGCTCTTGGAATTGCTCCTTCAGCTGTCAAGGCTAGGATTAAGAATCGCACTGTCGAGGAATTTCGTGCTGAATGGCACGAGCTAGCAGGACTCAGACAGTCTAAGGTCTTCATATAAGGCCCTTATAGCCGTTCTTCTAAATCTAAACAGAAGTCAACTTAGAACTATTACTGGGGTCCTAACTGGACACTAGCTAGTGAAATATACCTACATAAGATTGGACTCGACAACGATCCATACTGCAGGTTTTGTGTTGAGGTAGATGAAACTACCGAGCATCTAGTCTGTCGATGTGACGCTTTAGTCAACGCCAGACTGCTTTGCTTGGGTGACATCTATGAGGAACCCGAGCTTGTGGGACGTGCGCGACCTGAAAGGGTCCTTTCCTTTCTAAAAAGAAGTGAGCTCTTAGCCTGACACGCCTACTTGGGGGGATAATACAATGGGCCCCAGTGAGCCTAAGTGCTGCCCTTGTCGGGCTCCTCATCTATGTTTATGTCTATGTCTATGTGGGTCCGCAATGAAAGAGAAGAAGAAAGAAACGGAACTGAAGAAAAACCTAAAAAAATTCTAGTTGCTGAAGACGGGGATAGACTTTCCCCAAAACGTCCCGGAAGCTAGTTTTTTTACAGTTTCATTCCTAGGGTACCTTTCATTGCAGGTCCAAAACCACAGAAAATATAGCTATTAGCTATATTTTGTGTGCCTTATCGACTTAAATATAGAAGGGTAAAATTTTTGTCTTTTGGTCTCTGAGATACTTGAAAATATCACCGCCAAAACAACATTTCTAATACATCTGATTAACCTAGAGATCGTTTAATCTTTTAATAATAATAAGACTTCCATGCAACGAAGAATGTCCTCTTGTCTACAGACTCACGAAAATATATGCTGACTGAGATACTAGTTGACTTGTGAAACATATTGATTAATCTCGTTTCGCAAACTGCTCTTGGCAAGGATTTTAATTCAATGTAAAAAATCATAATAATTTTAGTACCAAGGGACACAAGCCCTAGAATTGCTAAATAAAATTGGAAAATAGGAGCTTACAGGCCACATGAATTACTTTTCCGAATACTTTTTGTTTTCTGTTTTTTTTATATGATTCTGATGACATACGACGAAACACTGGGTATTGTTAACTAATTATAATTAGCTCGATCTCAAGAACACAAAGGGCAAATTTAATCTATTTTGACAAATTGTGACAAAGTACTGTAAATTATGTTTATCACGTCCACATAACAACGTAGCACGCATTTTCTTTTGATCTTTTCACTTTTATCAACAGTTTTTTTTCACACTACTGGCGATTCGAACCACAATGTATACAATGCAAATGATCGCCAATGAACGCATGAGAATTAAAGTGCACAACGAAAACTAATGGCAATGTTTGCCAGATGTATTTCCACTTGTAGACTCAAAAATGAATGTATAAGGCAATAATATTTTTGATAATTATATATTATCTAATACTATATTAGTGCGTGTATTTTTTTATCTCTTTGTAATGTTGTAATTTTAAAATTAATGTGTCAAATTCTTTACTGCATTTAGTTACACATTAGGTTTTCATTACAAGTGCAATAGAAAATTCGTTTAAGTAAATGCAAAGTATTTTGAAGTGCTTCATGAATCCTACTGCTTGCATAAGGGGCATCATCTTATTAAACCAACTTTGATATTGGCCCCCGATGGTTATATTTTGATAATTTAACATTCAAGGTATCAGTAACTGGTTTCATGTAGCCCATATATTTAGTGACGACAGACCTTATCTTGATGCTATACCGATTCCACAGTATTTAGATGTTGACCATCGGATGCCCAGCAGCGTTGGACTTAGTGAATAGCAATTGTCGGCAAAAGAAACTAATGCCGCGTGCCTTGTAATCAAAACACGCTGATTGAAGCTCGAAATAGTCACTTTAAGTCCATATTTAAATTCTACACAGAAACTTAAAATATATGGGTCAATAATTAATCGATACCATGATCCCATAATGAGAGGCCAACGTTCAATTTGCTGAAGTTTTGTTTTAAAATGCAGCACAAATGACACAATTTAAATAAGAATTGATGCTGAAAACTTGCTTTAGAGACATGGCTAGTTTATCAGCTTGCAAAATCAACATGCACCGGATTTTTTCGTCTTCAATTAAATTGGCTTCATGCTATTACAGGACACAAGACATTATGGTAATGACGAATTACAAATAGATATTGCAAATAAAATTCTGAATGTTATATGTCTTAGAGCATGGTCCAGATTTCGCAATGCAACCGAATATCAAATAAGATACTAGTCTACTTGTAATGGAGCAAAGAGAATTTGAAAATGTATATGAAATATCCTTCAACTTCATTACTGGGGAAAATCCTTGATGTTTCAAATCAGTCAAGTATTCATAACAACAACAAACAATTATTTTTGATTAACACAATTTTAATTGATCGTTTTAGTAGTATTTTTGCTTTTGTTAAGTTAAAAAACTTTATTTCCTTATATTTTTTTACATTTCTCCAACTTTTTTTACTTGCATTTATTAATGCAAATATTGGGTAGGTTAATTTTTGGGCAAAGTTAATTGAAGCAGTTGGTTTTTACTCTGATTTTTCCCAAATTTCATTGGGCCGTCATTTTTTTGCACCATGTTGAATGTATACAAAAATTTTACCAGTTATCGCTACATCATATCTAATTCTTTATTGTAAAATTTGAAGTTAATTGAATAAGGTTTTTTACGCTGATATAGCTATTAGCTATATTGTGTGCCTTATCGATTAAAAATAAAAATTTTTGTCTTTTGGCTTATTTTTATAGTTTGATGTGACGTGAGGGCCCAAGAAACACTTAGTTTTAAATCATGAATCCGCCACAATAATTTCATAGTTAAAGAAAATGTTATTAAAAAAACTAATATTAAAGCGGGGATATATTGCAATCAAGGCCCCTGTACAGAAAATTATAAACTTATCATTGTTTTGAGTGAAATCAGATATATAGTTTATTAGCCTGATTTCATGCCATATTAAATTTTTTAAAGCTTATCAAATCAATGTATTATACTAAAATGATGTGTGATAGTATTTCATTCCTCTCCTATCGAGAGGCCAAGAAAGAAAGTTTTCATAGTTAGTATTTTTATTTTCTATGGCAGTCCAAAATTGTTTTTATTCATCAAGTCATCATCGTTAATAAAAAACATATCTAATCTAATACTGGAAAGCTGCAGCCTATTTTTGAAACGGGCTGAAGAAACTCTTTTTTTGTTAATTAAGAGATCCATAATTTACTTTGTGCTTTTCCCAGGCAAACAAATTTTTTTAGTATTTCCTCTCACAAAAAACAGCATTATTCCCGTTAATAAACCCAATTTGAGGACAATAAAAAAAACCGCTGCCGTTGGAATAACGAAATAGAATTTCAGCCTAAGCCATTAATTAATGCATGTCAAATAAAACAAACGCAATTATTATTGACTGTTTTAATCTCTCTCATGCGTTATTATTAGTTTTACTTTTTGACCGATTTAGAGGAATTCGCCTATTTTCCTGAAAATGTAAATTAAAAGGTATATAAACAGTACGATATGACACGAAAAAATAGAATGAACAGAATACTTTTTTAGCTACTATAAAACATAAAAGTATATCAAAGTAGCTACTAGTGTCATAAGTTTTGTCTGTTTGGACTTTGCATGTTAAAATAAGTAATATTTATTTATTTGATAAAAAAGATTAAAATATTTACATCTCAAACATTGGTCCAAATTGTTCGAAGCTGGTAGACAATGTGGAATGTTCGAATTGTTTTCAAATGTATACTGGTTTCAACTTGCAAATGATTTGAGATAGTTACCATTCGAAACCAAAATAATAAAGACAATGCAAGTCCGACAAAACGAGTTTAGTGAACATTGATCCAAATAAAAAAAAATCCGTATATTTGCTTTACTATTTTAGCTATGCCCTGAATAGACTAGACATACAGACAGATCGACAGACAGTCCAATGGAATTGAAAAAATATTACGAGAGAAGTAAAAAAAACTTTGTGATCTGCAGTTATTTAAAGGGACAGTATAGTTAAAAGAATAGCTTATTTTTTATTAATGAATTATTAACAAAATATGTATCCATATTACCATGTTAGCAGTAGTGATTTAAAACTTAATATAGTTAAATTCCATTCATGTTCATTGCATTCGTGTTTCATATATTTATTATTACAAAAGCGTTTTGTTCTGCTTATTGTCTTTCTATAGACACAAAAATGTATCTCTTGATGATCTTAAGGAAGAAAAATTGGTTGTTTTTCTACCAGAAAGATAATTTGCTCGTGATAAATAATTTAAAAGTTTACGATAAAAGGCAGCTTTCAACTACAGGTTTTAACCTCCTTGCCTTTGCCATATTGCGGCATTTCTCCGGAAGCAGCTCATTAATTCATTTAATGAAAGAGAACAAAAATCCGAGATACGAGATTTTTTTCTGGGCCCCAGGGAAATCTTATTTTTATCAAAGGGACGTACAATTACGTTTTCTTCTATAGGACATTTCTAATTGCTAATTAAAATGAGTTTTTTCTAAACTGAAATATTCCTGTCGTCGTAACGATGTCCTGAACCTTAACATTTAGATAATACTGGACAATGGTGTGCGTTAAACAGCAAAATATAAATCTTATTACAGACGAAAGATGATTTCAAATGACAATCTTCCTGACTAACTATGTAGAATAAGTGAAAATTGATAACAAAAAATCGGTAAGTTTCCTTTGCCCGGAATTTCCGTCGTTATGAACATTTCGTTTTCTTAGGAATAGAGAATCATGAACCTATTCAGTCATTAAGTAACACATAAGTAATTCCGGGAGAGTTGTCTACCGGTACAGATGCCCCAGTTTTGTTAATTAGGTAGACCGGTAGTTTGATGCCCAGCAAGAACAACAAATGACCGTTTGTTGTAAAAATCTCAGAGCTGCCAAAATATTATTAAAATAAGAACCATAAAATGACCTAGTATAAACTTTCTAGCTCCTCAATTTGAGGCACTTCCCTCTTGTAATTTTTCATATAAAGTATATGACCGGGGGTTTAAAGTCATCCTAAAGCTACGAAAACTGACTCGAATCTTTATTAAAGTAAGGAGCATACAATGGCCAACTATCAACTTTCTAGCCCCTCAGAATAAGGCACTTCCCTCTTGCAATTTTTCATATAAAGTGAATGACCGTAGGTTTAAAGTTATCCTAAAGCTACCAAAAATGACTCAAATCTTCATTAAAGCAAACAATATAAAATGTCCTAGTATCAATTCAGGGGTTTAAAGTTATCCTAAAGTTAAAAAAATTGAATTAAAGCTGCATTGAAGCAAGCAGCATTACTTAAATCTTTATTAAGACAAGCAACATAACACGGCTTAGTATCAACTCTCTAGCCCCTCAAATTGAGGCGCTTCCCTCTTGTGATTTTTCATATAAGTGAATGACCGAAGGTTTAAAGTTATCCTAAAGCTACCAAAATTGATTCAAATCTTGACTAAAGCCAACAGTATGATAATGCTATTGTTGACTATCTAGTTTCTGGTTCAATTAATTACTCTAAAATATATCCAAAAACATTTATTTATTTATTTGTATGTATAAATAGGTATACACATTTTTTATGAGTTACCTTCCTCTCGAGTTGGACGAACTGAAAGAGTGGGTTTATGTATTTTTGGGAAACCATACAATTTTGTAGAAGTTTGATTATATATTGTCATAGTTTAGCTTGTGTAATAGTTTAGCTATCGTGGCCTTGAAGAAGGAAATAAAGATTTCCGAAAGCTCGGCATAGTAGAAAAGAGTCTTCTTTTAACCATCCCTCATACAGACCGTTTACCCAATATTTGTACTCTGTTCTCTAGCTAGTTGGTCAATATTATATTACCACTCTACTTATAAGAATGGGTTTCTTTTAAAACATTCCAAGGCAATATGGATGATAGGCGTAACCCCCAGAGTATTAAAGCGCCAGCCGTTATAAAGATCCGAACGCATTTGAAATCTATATTTAATATATATTTAGTAGTAGTGGGTGGAGGACAAACATAACAACTTCTCTAAGACCTTTCGACGTTTATTTTCATCTTTATCACGGCTGAAATGAAAGAAACATAATTACAGTAACAATTAAAATTACCACGGTATAAACATGACTACAAGACAATAATAATAAGCCCAAAATAGTATTTATTTTTATTTTTTAAATTGCATCTTATGCATTCGTGCTTATTATTGTTGTTCTGAAGTTCTGTTAATACTGTGTTAATTTTAATTATTCGTCTGTATCTTTATAATATATACATATTTATTTAAAAAAAAACCAAGAAAATACTGTAATTATGTACCATTAAGCAATATTTCTTTCATTTCAGCCGTGATAAAGACAAAAAAAAAACGTCTAAGAGAAGTTGTTATTTTTGTCCTCCATCTACTAAACCCTCTCTGAAGTTAATCACAAGGACGCTAACACGAACACTATTTAAAATATATTTATACGGTACAATTTTGTATTAAAAATGTATTTACATAGTACAAATACGACGTAACAAAATAATACAAGAAATGTTAATGAAAGTAACGGCGTTGTATGAAAGTCCCCGCTCATACAACGGCAACGGTAAAATGTCAAAAAAGCTTTATTTTTTTGTTATTTGCAAAATTTTAGAACTTTGCACCCCGCAAACTATTTTACTGGCTACACTAATCAATATGGACTCAACACTGTAAGATTTCATAAAGAATGGACAAATACCAACACCAAATAGGCGAACCGAAGGATCTTCCTTTTAGCATGTAGAAAACAAGGGGTCACACCAAACCATATAACAAATAGTACTAACATCAATTCATTCTTTCATTTTACGGAGGAGCACATGAGGCAGTTGATAAAGGGTTTTGATGCAGGTTAGTCAGCAAAATTGTGAATATTGAAATTTCAATAACTTTTAATACTTTAATTATCTTAGTTAACTATCGAAACTAAGAATACTTATCATTTACCCAACCATATTTGACTTGAATTTAAACGAATGCAATCAATACCTTACGAACATAAATTTAAAACTATCAAGAAAATTAACTTAAAAAAAAACTTAATACTTTGAAAAATCAAGAAACAGAGTTAATTGTTAATTGTTAAGTCCTAATGAATAAAAGTTTGACTTTTGCAGAGCCTCCAGTAAAAAAATAGTTTACCGACTATTACAGCGAATATCGAAAGTTCCATTTAATACGTGCCAGAGTCAACTAAGGGATTCATTAGAGAGGCTTGCAGAAATCAAATCTCACAAAACGTTGTTAACAACGAGTCAAAATATGTTTTTAGTAAAAATACTGAAGTTATCCAGGGTCTGAAAAAAAAGAATGTTTTTATTTAAAAGCTGTCAAAGGAAATAAGGTTGTTATACTAGACAAAACAGATTATTCTGAAAGAGTAGACAATTTGATTCAAACTGGTCCTTACGATTTAATTGAGAAAAACTCGTTATCAAAAATGATAACAGAAGTAAAAAGTACCTTAAAACAGTGTACAAACCTTGTTTCCGATAAACTAAAATTCAAACAAAACATAGTAACCCACAGTTATCTAAACTGTATTGCCTTCCCAAAATCCATAAACCTGAGAAGTCCAAGAGGCCTATTGTTTCAGCTGTTGGATCACCAACGTACAATATTTCAAAATGGTTAGTAAATGAAATCAGCAAATTAAATATCTCGTATTGATTATCCAACCAACTCGTAATCTAAAGCAACTGAATTCAATAATTTGAAGAAAGAAATTATAAATGAATATTTGCTTCTCACAAAATTAGGTATGAATTAATTTTTTTCAGTTCAACAATAAATATTATAAACAACATGAGGGAACTGCGATGGGCAATTGCTTATCTCCGTTCCTTGTAAATTTGTTTATGGGTAGATTAGAAACCCAACTCAAAAAAGAACTTAAGTATTTCCCAAGGGTGTGGTATAGATACGTAAGCGATATCTTTGCTATTTTTGATACTACAACAGAAAACTTGGACACTTTCTTAGAAATATTGAACAATAAATATCCCTCCATTAATTTTACGTACGAAAAGGAGAACAATGGGCAATTACCTTGTCTCGACACGTAAGTTATTAGAGATAACGATAACTTAGAATTTGATATTTATAGGAAATTTACTAATACTGATAGGTATATAACATCAGACTGATTTCATCGCGGTCAACACAAAATGGCAGCATTTCATTTCTTAACTCACAGATTAATCACTTTTCCATTAACTAAAGAACGTTTTAACAATGAAATGAATCGGATTAAAAATATAGCTAAAAGTAATGGATATAATGATAATTTTGTACATAAATTAGTAAAAATAAAAAAAATGTTAAAAGATGCCACTACTCTTCAAACACCTGAGGCTCCCAATAAGTTCATAGTAATCTCATATGATCTTAGATATACGAGAGGTCTAGAAAAAAGTATTTAAAAGCGTAGGTTTTAGAGTAGCCTACAAAACGGAGAACAGTTTGAAAAATCTCCTTGGAAACCCTAAAGACAAAGTTGACTTGAAGGAGAGGAGTGGCATCTATGAAATTAGCTGTAATGACTGCGACCTAAAATATGTTGGGCAAACTAAACGCTTCATAAACATTCGTTTTAAAGAACACATGGCCAAATAGGAAAAAATAATCTTAAGTTAATTAAAAATGTATCAATAATAGATTATTGGATGCATTTGAGAGTATAGAAATAGTTAAGCACTAAGAGCACTAAATAAAGACAGAGGGCCTATTCCCTATAGTCCCCTCTATTGCTTACTTAACAACGGTGCAGTCGGGTGCAACCGAGTGTGACCACATTTACCTATATATAGTCTCGGTTATGGATAAGTTACTTTAGTTTATATCATCTGCTGATGATGCTAACTTGGTTAGCGAAACACACGTCCAGAACGTAACAAGTTGTGGTGTAGTGTGGTTAGAACTCTTGTATTTTGAGTTAATTGTTAATTAAAGTTAAAGAAGGTCGGTTAAGGTACTTTTCAGGTACCAATATTCCATATAATATAAAACATTTTTTATCTTTAGAATTGAAATTTAGTTTGTTTCCTGATGTAAGGAATGTTTTATTCAAATGATTCTTGGCTGACGTTGAGAATATGATATATGGTTTCACAGACGATAAGAAAAACATTTTTTAAAGCAAAAATAACCAATATTTTTACTAACTTTCTCAAGAGACCCGTAAATACTTCTTATTTAAATTAATTTTTACAAAACAAAAAAAATCAAAGAAAATAAAATTCTAATAGTATCAAAATCTGACAAAAAAAATGTCACAGTAATTTGGAACAAGGATCTCTATATAGAAAATTCTAGAAATATCTATACTACAAACCCCTTAATAGAGACCCACCAACTACATTTCAACAAAAGGCAAGTAGACTAATCTCAAACCTTAAAGAAAGAGGCCATTTGAATGAGAAACAAGATAAAACTGTGACAATTTATTATCATACTTCAACAAAATTTTATGGTTTACCAAAAATACCTAAACCTACTTTTTCAGTTCGTCTAATTACATCCTCAATCAATACTCCTGAACAAATTTGCACAATATATCACATATATCCTAACTAACTCTTACATTACAAATAACGAGTACTATCTATATACGAGACTCTTCAATTTGGAGAAATTATTAATGACAAGCAAGTTCACGAGAATTACGATCTTATAAGTCTTGATGTTGTCTGTAAAAGCATTAAAAAAAAATGGGAAAACATTCTAATTTACAGAAGCCTTAATTTAATATATTTTTAGAGTTAACAAAACTTATTTTTGATACAACCTATTGCGTTTTTCTTTATTTAGTTTATTTTTTCATTGTCTTTAGTCCTAATGGTTCTATTTGTCTTTATCCGTCGTGCTTTAACTGATAAGTAAGTAAACCGCACACTTTTTCAGATCTTTTGAAATTGCTTAGTCTGACGTTTTCATAAAAAATCCTATTTTTTCTTTCACGCAGCACTGATGATAGCGCAACCCGAAAGTCAATTGCTTTGATGATCATAATTAAATTAATTGCACGAAATACAAATTGTCTTTCTTTCCTTCCAGCTTAGAGCATTCAATATTTATATTAGAGGAGGATAATTATTGATGATTGCTGAACCTTTAAATAATTCTCTATTTATATCTTAAGACTAGCATTAATTTAATTAGTGAATATAATGAAAGGAAATCAAACATCTATTTTTTGCCTGTCTTTTATCCAAAGGGTTTTAAACATTTTTAAGCCGACGTTTGCAGTGTAAGAGAAAATCGATTAGCTACTACTTTTCCTTGCTGAATAATTTATACTAATTAGGAATTCATTCCGGTTGTAGTTGATTTTAAAGAGACCTCTTCCAGTACCGGAATTTTTCACAAGCAAATGCCGGGAAGAAAATCGTATTTTTCGAATTGCTCACTTACGAGCTGTGTGCTGTTTTAGTTTTTTTAAGTACATAGCTTCTATATAACAGCATTTGAAATATACAGTTTACTTTGTATGTGTCCATTCGACTATTTGAACACTTACTTAAGGTTTTTAGGAAAACGTTTCAGTTGTACAAAATTTGAGGTAAATTGAATGATTTTTTTCTAATAAATGTTTTTTACACTAAGCCGCCATTTATATATATATATATATATATATATATATATATATATATATATATATATATATATATATATATATATATATATATATATATATATATATATATATATATATATATATATATATATATATATATATATATATATATATATATATATATATATATATATATATATATATATATATATATATATATATATATATATATATATATATATATATATATATATATATATATATATATATATATATATATATATATATATATATATATATATATATATATATATATATATATATATATATATATATATATATATATATATATATATATATATATATATATATATATATATATATATATATATATATATATATATATATATATATATATATATATATATATATATATATATATATATATATATATATATATATATATATATATATATATATATATATATATATATACTTTGGGATGACCGCTAAAGCAATGGAATTTGGCTAACCATAGACACGTGTTTCTGACTTAAGGTCTTCATCAGTACAGTCAGCTAGTTGAAAGACGAGTACAACTAGTGCCAAAATGAATACACAAGACAATACCAGAGTCACCAACAGGAGCAAAACCGACATTTGTGATTACCAAGAGAACATCCGAAATCTTCGCCGGACTTGATACTCTATTTACCACGGAGCAGCATATAGCCACCTGTGGCGAAACTCATAACCCAAGTAGTAAATCAAAAGTAGAAAATATATAACGCGGTTAGAACTAGTATATAGCAGAAAATGGATTCTTTGGGATGACCGCTAAAGCAATGGAATTTGGCTAACCATAGACACGTGTTTCTGACTTAAGGTCTTCATCAGTACAGTCAGCTAGTTGAAAGACGAGTACAACTAGTGCCAAAATGAATACACAAAACAATACCAGAGTCACCAACAGGAGCAAAACCGACATTTGTGATTACCAAGAGAACATCCCAAATCTTCGCCGGACTTGATACTCTATTTACCACGGAGCAGCATATAGCCACCTGTGGCGAAACTCATAACCCAAGAGTAGTAAATCAAAAGTAGAAAATATATAACGCGGTTAGAACTAGTATATAGCAGAAAATGGATTCTTTGGGATGACCGCTAAAGCAATGGAATTTGGCTAACCATAGACACGTGTTTCTGACTTAAGGTCTTCATCAGTACAGTCAGCTAGTTGAAAGACGAGTACAACTAGTGCCAAAATGAATACACAAAACAATACCAGAGTCACCAACAGGAGCAAAACCGACATTTGTGATTACCAAGAGAACATCCGAAATCTTCGCCGGACTTGATACTCTATTTACCACGGAGCAGCATATAGCCACCTGTGGCGAAACTCATAACCCAAAGTAGTAAATCAAAAGTAGAAAATATATAACGCGGTTAGAACTAGTATATAGCAGAAAATGGATTCTTTGGGATGACCGCTAAAGCAATGGAATTTGGCTAACGATAGACACGTGTTTCTGACTTAAGGTCTTTATCAGTACAGTCAGCTAGTTGAAAGACGAGTACAACTAGTGCCAAAATGAATACACAAAACAATACCAGAGTCACCAACAGGAGCAAAACCGACATTTGTGATTACCAAGAGAACATCCGAAATCTTCGCCGGACTTGATACTCTATTTACCACGGAGCAGCATATAGCCACCTGTGGCGAAACTGATAACCCAAGAGTAGTAAATCAAAAGCAGAAAATATATAACGCGGTTAGAACTAGTATATAGCAGAAAATGGATTCTTTGGGATGACCGCTAAAGCAATGGAATTTGGCTAACCATAGACACGTGTTTCTGACTTAAGGTCTTCATCAGTACAGTCAGCTAGTTGAAAGACGAGTACAACTAGTGCCAAAATGAATACACAAAACAATACCAGAGTCACCAACAGGAGCAAAACCGACATTTGTGATTACCAAGAGAACATCCGAAATCTTCGCCGGACTTGATACTCTATTTACCACGGAGCAGCATATAGCCACCTGTGGCGAAACTCATAACCCAAGAGTAGTAAATCAAAAGTAGAAAATATATAACGCGGTTAGAACTAGTATATAGCAGTATATATATATATATATATATATATATATATATATATATATATATATATATATATATATATATATATATATATATATATATATATATATATATATATATATATATATATATATATATATATATATATATATATATATATATATATATATATATATATATATATATATATATATATATATATATATATATATATATATATATATATATATATATATATATATATATATATATATATATATATATATATATATATATATATATATATATATATATATATATATATATATATATATATATATATATATATATATATATATATATATATATATGAATACACCCTAAAACCTCACTTATTAATAATGCAATTTGATTCAAATTTGGGTGGTGGTTGTATGTTAGAAAAATGAAGTATTTGGCATATTGAATATTTTTATTTACCATTGGCGTGCGGTATTGAAATGTTAAAAGGAGATGATTTTTCGTAAATATGATATTAGGGCTTATTTTAGATGATTTTCTCTATCAGATTTAGAATCAGCATACCCAAAAACTTCTTAATTCGTATTTTCAAAATCTCAAGAGCCTATTTTAGCAGAAAAAAAATTATTTAAGTCAATTTTTTTTATAAGTTGTTTATTTCTAACTGCGATTACAAAATTACAAACTAAATTATTTTAAATTCTGGTCTTTTCAACATAACTACCTTCTAACACAATATACTTTTCAACAAATCTTCTTAACCGTCCATTCACTCTTCATAAAGTTTGGGAGGTAATTTCCTGACACGCTTGCCGAATTCTAACACAAAGTTACTCTCCATTACGCGGCTGAGTAGCATACACTTTATTTTTAAAGTGCCCCCACAGAAAAAAATCACAAGGGGTAATATCCGACGATCTGGGAGACCATGGTTCTAAAGGAATATTTCTACCTATCCGCTTCACTGGGGAAATTGCATTTAAAAAGTTTCGAACGGTCAGAGAATCATGTGCGGGTGCACCATCTGATTGAAAATATAAGTTTTGCATCTGCGCTAAAGGCGATTCCATGAGAAAATTATGAAAACCAATTTGTAAAAAATGTAAAAAACTTTCTCCGTTCTGGTTATCCAGGAAAAAAGGTCCAACAATTCGTTCGTTGAATGCGTTACCACACGTTCACTTTTGCACTGTATCGGTTTTTACAATTAATTTTAATAGTTTCGATTGCCCAAAACCTACAATTTTGGCCAGATACCACACCGTTTGTCGTAAACGTTGCCTCGTCAGTAAACATTATATTCTTCAAAAAAAGTCTGTCGTTAAGATAGTTACCTTGCAACCATAAGCAAAACTCAAACCGCCGTTCATAATCACCATCTAATAGAGTATGTAGAAATGGTATGGTATGGTTTAAATGCCCTAATTCTATTGCGTTTCAAACATCTCCATACTTTATTTTTGGTTAAATTCAGTATCCTCGTAACTGCCCTTATGCTACCTTTTCGGTTGTTTCTAAATTCTGCTAAGATACGTTCGTCGTCTGGATAGTGTCTCTGATTCAAATTGTACCTTCTTGGTCTTGTCTTGAAATCCGCTCCAGTCCTTGCGATCCTGTTAATTTTGGCAACGGTATCGTGAGAAATTGGTGCTCCATCATGATGCCGTTGATTGAATATTCGAGCAACCTCACGCGTACTTTCATCATCACCAAATAAGCGGACAATTTCCACTTTTTCTCCAATTGTAAGAATTACTCTTCGATTTTGTGCCATTTTATTGATAATTATTAAGAGTTAAGTAACACTGCTTGACTATTGACAGTTCGTACTAATTGCTAAATGGCAAACAAAAACTTTTGTTTCAAAGCACCCTCTGATTAATGTGCTCAAGAGTAACACAGGTCAGCATGCTTTTTGAATATGAAGAAGAACCTTTTCAAAGAAATTAATAATTTTCAGGTATATTCTGGTAATTGCAAAAGTGATTTAGACCTTTGACATTATTTTATGTTGAAAATACTATACTTTAAAAAAAAAATAGTTATTTTTGTACCTAGAAATGTAGGACCAAGGCAAACAAACTATATGACTAAGAAAAAAGTACTTTAGTGCCATGGATATCGGAAAATAATTAAATCAAAACTTTTTGTTACAATTTGATGTAATGTAATCGTTAAATAATGGCTTACTTTGGTGCTGATTTAAAAAAATAGGCTTTTCATGAGAATACAACCTAATATCTCAGTTAATATTAGAGCGAATTCTTTCGAATTTGGATGGTGATGTGGTGTATGTTGGACAAGTGAAATATTTGGCATAGTGAACATTTTTATTTATCATTGGCGTAAGTTGTTTAAGGGTAAAAAGGGGTTGATTTTTCGGAAAAATATATTAGGGCATATTTTAGATAATTTTTGCTTTCATCGTTAGATCAGCATTCCCAAAAACCCTTAGTCAATATTTTTAGAGTCTCAAGAGGCAATTATGACAAAAAGAAGATTTTAATTAATTTAAGACAATTTTTATTTATTTTTATAACTTGTTTACATAATGATGATAATACGCCTATTTCTTTCTTATCAGCAGTAAAGAATTCTAAAATAGCCATTTAATATTAAAATGCTGGAAATCGGCGCCAAAGTAAACCATTATTAAATTTTAACGATGTGTGGTGTGGCATTATTCACCGAACGAATTGTTGTTACCTCCTTTTTTCCTAGATAACTTGAACGGAGGAAGTTTTCTACATTTTTAACAAAATGATTTTCATGATTGTCTCATGGAAGTGGCTTTAGCGCCGAGACAGAACGTAAACTTTCAATTAGATGGTGCCCCAGCACATAATTATTTGACAGTTCGGAGATTTTTAAATGCAATTTTCCCAATGAAGTGGATAGGTAGATATAGTCCTTTAGAACCATGGCCTCCCAGATTAGATTAGATAGATTACCGTTAGTTCTTTCGTGTTGTCTTCTATATATATATATATATATATATATATATATATATATATATATATATATATATATATATATATATACATATAATTTTTTTTTATATATATGCATATCTGAGCACGTCCAGGGGAGTATATGCGTTCTGTTGCCCTGGCAGTGTTACTCCGGTCATAGCCGACTAACTAAACCCTTCCTACATTGACAACATGATGTAACCACCCATGAGTATTACTTCATCATTTACTCCTCTATATTCCTCCTTTTCTTTTTTTGACAAGATACAGGTTGCCATATGGGATACGCTTTTCCATGCTTTTTCGGAACGTGGCATTACCTGCACTATATTGTTCGGTGTCAGCTGGTTACCCACTTCAAGATGGTGTCTCCCTTATCTTAAAACGATGAAAGTATGTCATAAAACATCCATGTCTAGTCAACATCTGTGTCAGGTAATAATTTAGGGAGCCATCCTTTCTTTTATACCATGGCAGTATATATATATATATATATATTTTTTTTTTTTAATTTTTTTATAGTAGGGATTTGGAATGCTGGAATGCATATCTGATCACGTCCAGGGAAGTATAGGTGTTCTGTTGCCCTGGCAGTGTTGGACTCCAGTCATAGCCGACCAAGTAAACCCTTCCCCCATTCCACATTCATCATATTGCCAAGACATATTTTATTTTACTCTACATTATTCCTCCTTTTCTTTTTTTGACGAGATACAGGTTGCCATATGGGATACACTTTTCCATGCTAGTCAACATCTGTGTCAGGTAATAATTTAGGGAGCCATGCTTTCTTTTATACCATGGCAGTATATTTGGAATAAATATTTCTGTCCAGCCACTATTACTAACTATATTGAACCATCGTCGTTGCCAATTTGCTAAAGAAACCTCTCGCTCAGTCATCCTAACCGTCTTGTCTTTTCCACATGTCCTTTTTCTCTCTTGTACTCGCAGATCAATCGGTATTATGTCTGCCAGTACGAGAACGGCATCGGTTAATACTGTTCTAAATGCGCTGCAGATTGTGATTGCTAGCTTTCTCTGAATTTTTAGAATCTTGTTTGTGTACTTTTTATATCTTAGTACATCAGACCAAGCAGGGGCTGCATACAACATGATGGAATGTGTCACTGTACTTAGTAGCCTTCCCTTACTTGACGTTTGACCATTTAGCCTTGGCATTAGTCGGCTCAGTGCTACAGCAGATGAAATTTTCCAAAAATATGGAAGAATGCGAAATTGGTTCTTCTGGAAAAACCACATAAAGAGGGACAACCCAAACCGGCATATCGACCACTCTGTTTGCTAGACTGTATGGGGAAGGTATTGGAGCATCTAATAAAAGACAGGCTAAATACAAAGATCGAAAGCTGGACTTTCTAAATTCCAACTTGGATTTACAAAGGGCAAGTCTGCAGTTGACGCTGTGAATATGGTTTTGGAGGAGGCAAAACAATCGAAAGAATTTGCCTGGCAAAATAGAAAATTATGACTTCTAGTAACCCTAGACGTAAAACATGCCTTTAATTCTGCGCCTTGGCAATATATATATATATATATATATATATATATATATATATATATATATATATATATATATATATATATATATATATATATATATGGCCTACCAAAAATTCACAAACAAAATATTCCATTAATACCAATTGTTTCTTGCATCCAGTCACCCTTTGAGAATCTGTCAAAATTTCTAAAAAATATTTTACAAAACATCATTAACAAAAATAAATATTACATAAAAGACTCGGTAAATCTAAAAAATAAAATTAAGGATATCCTTGGATGTTATATCGTTATATACCAATATCCCTACTAACTTAGCAAAAGAAATTATAACTAAAAAATGGAATCTGATAAAACAATACACAGATATTCCACTTGATGAATTTCTTAATGCTGTTCAGCTCACATTCAACTCTACATATTTCGTGTATAATGACAGGTTGATGGTTGTGCTATGGGGGCATCTATTTCCAGTGTGATTGCCCAATTAGTAATGGAGGACTTGGAAGAAACAACAATAAAAAAATCTGATTCTGACGTTCATTTTTTCTATAGATACGTTGACGATTGCTTAGCTGCAGTCGCTAAAAATAAATGTCAAGATATTTTAAAAAGCTTTAATAGTTATCACCCCAAACTACAATTTACCATAGAAGAAGAAATAGATCACAAAATTAATTTCTTAGACCTCACATTACACCACATAGAAAACACCATTAAAACCGAATGGTACACTAAAGACACTTGGTCCTCTCGATATTTACATTTTGACTCCCAGCACCCTCTGTGCCAAAAAAAATCAGTCGTCATAGATCTTGCAGACACAGCTATAAAACTATCGGATCCTGAATACAGGGAAAAATCTATTAAAAAAGCAAAACAAGCCTTAGAGATAAACAACTATCCTCAAAAAATTATTAACAGCATTTTTAAAAAAAGGATCCATAAATTTTACAACAATAACCACCCCTCTAACAAAGAGACCTAATAAAAATAACACCAACTACATATCGTTACCATATATACCAAAAATATCGGAAAGTTTACAACATGTATTTAAAAAACACGACATTGCAGTCAGCCATAAGGGTCATAACCTCCTAAAGAACAACTTCAGTAAACTAAAATCAAAAACTGCAAAAGAAAAAAGAACACATATAGTATATGAGATTCCTTGTAAGGATTGCAATGGTGTATACATTGGACAGACCAGTCAGTACTTAAAAAATAGAATACAAGGACACAAATATGACGAAAAGAACACGACGGCATTAACAAGACATACTAGTGAAAACAAACATTCTTTCGATTTTGACAATGTTAAAATTTTAAAATCCGAGCACCATCAAAAAAGAAGAGAATTCCTCGAAATGATAGAGATACAAAAAAATAAACACTCTATAAATGCAAAAACCGATACAAAACAACTCAGTAAAATATATCATAATCTTATTAAGTAATACATAAATTAAAATCATAAATTAAGAAACTGAGTTGAACCCCTTAATAGATATAAATTTCTCTCTTTCAGAACATGGTAAGATAAGTCAGTAGTCGTTTTCGTGTTTGTTAGTTTATATATGTACAAACTTAGTGTAGAATTTTTAAAAATGTTGTATTGTCTTATATTGACATAATCTTCGGATTTTGGTTTTATCTATCTCCTGATTTTTATAAATTTCTTTATAGACCAAAAATTGTATTCTGATGAAGATCACCAAGTTGATCGAAACGTCAAAACTTTGTAACATGAGTTCTGTCAAACGAAATGTGTTAATTTAATTCACGAGGACCCTAACCCAAGAAAATAAAAAGTAATCATATATATATATATATATATATATATATATATATATATATATATATTTTTTTTTTTTTTAATTTTTTTATAGTAGGGATTTGGAATGCTGGAATGCATATCTGATCACGTCCAGGGAAGTATAGGTGTTCTGTTGCCCTGGCAGTGTTGGACTCCAGTCATAGCCGACCAAGTAAACCCTTCCCCCATTCCACAGGGACAACATGATGTAACCACCCATGAGTATTACTTCATCATATTGCCAAGACATATTTTATTTTACTCTACATTATTCCTCCTTTTCTTTTTTTGACGAGATACAGGTTGCCATACGGGATACACTTTTCCATGCTAGTCAACATCTGTGTCAGGTAATAATTTAGGGAGCCATGCTTTCTTTTATACCATGGCAGTATATTTGGGATTAATGTTTTTGTCCAGCCACTATTACTAACTATATTGGACCATGGTCGTTGCCAATTTGCCAAAGAAACCTCTCGCTCAGTCATCCTAACCGTCTTGTCTTTTCCACTTCTCCTTTTTCTTTCTTGTACCTGCAGATCAATCGGTATTATGTCTGCCAGTACGAGAACGGCATCGGTTGATTCTCTTCTAAATGCGCTGCAGATTATGTTTGCTAGCTTTCTCTGAATTTTTAAAAATCATGTTTGTGTACTTTTTATATCTTAGTACATCAGACCAAGAAAGGGCAGCATACAACATGATGGAATGTGTCACTATACTTAGTAGTCTTCGCTTACTTGACGTTGGACCATTTAGCCTTGGCATTAGTCGGCTCAGTGCTATGGCAGATATATAACACTTTGTCGTAGTATATGTTCCAGAGAACCGGACCCAGGACAGATCTCTGTGGTACGCCGCAGGAAATTCTCATACTTTGACAGCGTCCCACCAACAGTTCTCGATCTTCAAAGTAACTTGTTACCATTCGTAGTAAGTATGGTGCTACGTTTCTGTCCCTGAGAGCTTCCACAATTCGATGCCAAGGCGCAGAATTAAAGGCATTTTTTACGTCTAGGGTTACTAGAAGGTATAATTTTCTATTTTGCTAGGCCAATTCTTTCGCTTGTTTTGCCTCCTCCAAAACGATATTCACAGCGTCAACTGTAGACTTGCCCTTTGTAAATCCAAGTTGGAATTTAGAAAGTCCAGCTTTCGATCTCTGTATTTAGCCTGTCTTTTATTAGATGCTCCAATACCTTCCCCATACAGTCTAGCGAGCAGAGTGGTCGTTATGCAGGTTTGGGTTGTCCCTCTTTATGTGGTTTTTCCAGAACAACCAATTTCGCCTTCTTTCATATTTTTGGAAAATTTCCTTTAATTAACTGATCGTTCATTAGATTTAGCGATATCGTCGGATAGCTTTCTATAAACTTTTTCGCTATCTCCGGTGGAATTTGATCCGGCCCCGCTGACTTCTTACATTTAATTCTGCTAGATGCCCTTTTTAATTCCTCTAGTGTAAACAAAGGTATATCCTGTTGTCTCACTTCCATCCGGTTCCAAATTATGTTTTCTTCCACAGGAAATAAGTGTTTTGCATCTTGTAGCATTGATGCCTCTGCTAGGCATATGGGTGGTCTTAAGCATAGTGCCTTTGTCACTATTTTATAGCCCATGCCTCAGATGTCATTTTGTACCTCATCTACCACTTTTTTCCAGGCCTCCTGTTTGGCATTTTGGATAGTCTTTTTCAAGCTTGTCCTTTTTTCTCTATGCTGCATTCTAGCCCCATATTTTACTTCCTCTGGTGTGCTTGAAGATCTGTTTATTCTAGTCACAGCTCGTTTTTTAATGAGGCATTCATTTCTAAGTTTGGTTATTTCTGGTGACCACCAGTAGACTGGTTTCTTGCTTTCTCCTAGTCCACTTTTTATTTTGAACGTTCTGTTACAGGCATTTGTGACAAGATCAGTCCATATTTTTGGTGTAATAATATATGCAATATTTTCGATACCCTCTATTTCTTGCCGCAGTCTTTGTATAAGGACCTCAATTTTTGTCTCCTCTAATGTCCACACTACATGCTCTGATTTTCGTGCAGATGATTGGTGTTTTCTGTTCTCTCCTATCTCGAAAAATATATAATTATGGTCGGAAAAGTTTTCCTCGTCAGATACTTCACAAGAAATGTTTTCAGGTGATGGTCGGTTTGTTATAAAAGTGACATCAATGAAAGATTCGCTTCTATCTGTTTTAAACGTTGGCACGTTTGCTTTATTTAACACAGAAATATCTAATTCTGACGACCACTCCGACAATTTTTCTCCTCTCAGATCGTTTACTGGAGAGCCCCACATCATTGACTGGGCATTAAAATCGTCACACACGACACATTGCTTTTTTTGGCTGCGAATGCTTATTTTAAGATGAAAGAGGAAACGGAGAAAAGTTTCTTCGCCCACGTTTGGTGATATCTAGCAACTATATAAAACTGTGTCCAAATAATCTATCCAGGCGAAACAATTGCCCTTTCTGCTGTTTTGTATGCCTCTGGAGTTGTTAGTTAAGCCTATTTCTACGTCCATATTGTTGTCTGTGTACCAATTGTTTTTACAGGCAATTTTTCTCTTTGGCTCGCTCAGAATTAACAGGTCTATTTTTTTTGTGCTCACTACGTGCTGTAGCATGTCATGGGCGGTATATCTTCTGCCTAGATTTACCTGTAGAAATTTTGCCAGTTTTCTTCTTAAAGGATTTTCTTTATTACTTCCCTTCTGTACGCTAGGCATTTTTATATGAGAGGTCTATGGCCGGCCACGTTGCATATTAGGCAGTGTGGATTTTTCTTACAGTCCTTACGTCTTTGGTCTTCGCCCCCACAATTATTTCGCAGCTTGGACCTGTCTGGTCCTGGGCAGTTCTTTACCACATGTCCAGTACTCCAGCACTGATAACAGGATGTGATTCTTACTCTTTCGGATATCAGGCAGGTCAACAATCCAATTTTGATTTTCCCTTCTTTTGTGAGTCTGTCAGCCACTTCCTTAGTGACAAGTACTGTAGCAGCTTGCGTTCCCCTATGGGAGGGTCTTAGGGAGCTGACTCTGAAGTCGCCTCTTTGATTTTCCTTTTTCATAAAGGCCTTTATTTCATCAGTTATTTCCTCTTTTGTGGTGATAGCATCTTGCGTGCAAAACACTGTTTGGCCAATTTCCACCCGTCATTTTTATTTGAGAGTCTCCATTTATTCCCTTTAGCGCTTCGGCTATTTGTTCTGCCTTTTCGTTTTGCCTGTCTATAGTAAGGATTAAGTTTCCATCTCTAGTCATTTTTGCAGCGCTGACGCACCTGTCTAGTTGCTTTTTGTGTACTTCGGTCTTTACAGCTCTGAGTAGGTCGGCATAGCTCTTTTCTCCTTTTTCGATAACATCAGCTTCAGCAGGTAACTCCGGCCGATGTCCAGATGTTTTTCTTTCCGTTGTCCTTTGTTTACTTATTTTGACTGGAAAGATAAGTTCTGCTATTATCTGACTGTCCTTCAGCGTGCATTCTGCAATTTTCCTACAGCGCTCTTCGTCCGATTTTCTTTGAAACACACATGAGATTTTCGTTCTTCATTTTTTATTGCTATGTCTTTTAGCTTCATTAATGCCGTCTATAATTCCATTGCAGCCTCATTATCTTCCTTTTCTATTTCAGTTCCCACTAAAAATGTGAATCTCTCTAGATTCTCTACACCCACAGCTTCATCACAGAGCACTTCACTACTGTTTCGTATGAAAACAACCTTTTCCGGTTCCTTTATTTGTGCTACCCGTTCACCCAATCTCCTTGTAAGTGACGAGTTTAGGGTCCATGAAAACTACAAGGTCTTTTTTGGTTATTACATTTTGTAATGTGTTATTTCTTATGGTGGTATTTGTGAAAATATCATATTCCCATTTCTCTTCTATGTGTCTATTGTTTAGGGTTTTCTTGTCCAGGTCCCTTTAAAGTCTATTTTGAAGGTCCACTTTAGATAATTTTGCATCCAAAGGATTTTCTTCGGTTTGTGTTCCTTGAGTCTGCCTTCCTGTATCATCTGTTTGGGTATCCATTTCCTTTTTAAGTGAGACATCTTTCAAAACGTTTGCCTTCTTGCAACATGTGTTATGTTCTATTGCATTCTTTAGCATTTCGCTAACTTCCTTTGCTAGTAGTTGTTCAGTCAGTATATTGTCTGTTGCCTCTCTTATTTCCCTTTTAGTATTTTGTAACTTTCCCGAGCTGTCAAGACAAGGAAGTTAACTTGGTGTCCAAGCATTTCTATAATTTTCATTATTTTGGTATCATAAGGTTCCTTAGTCTTCCCTTCCTGCACATATTTTTCTGGTGGGGTCTCTATGCGTTTTCGCTTAACATCTTGGCTGAGCGATCCATATTGGGAAAAAACTCTATTTTCCAGGTCTGGACTTGATTTTGGCCTCTCATTTGGAGGCGTTCTTGCTAAGGAACTATGCCTTCGAAAAGGGTCCACCATTCCACATTCCATATTCCGTATATATATATATATATATATATATATATATATATATATATATATATATATATATATATATATATATATATATATATATATATATATATATATATATATATATATATATATATATATATATATATATATATATATATATATATATATATATATATATATATATATATAGAAATGTTGACGTTAGATTTTGCTGGTTTAGCTTCTTAACGTACCAGCGCTTTACTGTGCGTTCTTTTGAGGCATAGTCTTTTTCTCGGATATTTCAATGACGATGTACTTATGGTTACTCACGGACTCCTGGTCCATTACTTCACAGTATTTAATTTTCTTGCTGATGTCTGCTGTGGCTAGAGCAAGGTCTAAGATTGAGCTTTTCGTTTTTCAGACGTCGGGTTTTCTCCTCGGTTTATCACAACCGAGTGCGATTTGGGAGACGACGATAGCTAAAGGTGCGTACTCACTTAGTGAACCGCACGAACAACACTGCACGCATACCGTGTATACATGCGTTCGTTTTTAATTTCAGGGAAACAACTGACTGTTGAAAACCGGGAGAACAACACCATACGTATACGTTCGGTCAATGTGGACGTTAAAGCGAATATTGAGAACCAATGATTTTCATTGCAAATGCATCGTTTTTAATTCGTAATGAGGATGTGCAAAATAAAATGCCGTTGGTAGATTGGCATATAATACATATAATTTAAAAATTTCAAGTGCATATTGGCACAAAATTTTAGTATTTAGATACAGAAAAAAAAAAGATTTTTTTAATTTCATAAAAACATTTTAAATGTATGTTTATTGTACAGGATCTTTATTATAAAGGTAATATAAAATTTAAATACAAAAGTTTCTCTCTTCTTAAAATTGTAAAATGTTTTTAGTGCAGTTGGTAGAAATACAGAGTGTTTAATTTTTCTGAACTTTGGTTTCTAAAATGTAAAACCCTGTATATTATATCAAATATATATGGCTAATTACAAATATGCCAGGTGTGATACAGTGATCTTTAAAGATGACAGAGAATGTTCTTCTACATAGTGAATTAATGGGAATACATTCCTTATTACGGCAGGGTTCTCAAATTTCTTGGGTGTCTTTAAAGATAAAAGTATAAAACCTGGTATAGTTATAATCAGTAGGAAGATATTTATTTGATGGACATAAAATAGATAATGTGTTATAAAGTGTAATAAAAATAATATAATAAAAAAATAAACAAAACTGCTTATTTTATCAAACCTTAAACCACCACCTTACATAAAACCTTTAAGAAAAAATTGTAAAATAACTTCCATTGACAGCAGAAAACCAACTTGAAAAGAAAATATTGAAAATAAAAATAATATTTCATTTCTCTTGGAAATGTTATTTCATGAAGTCCGCTTCTAACCAAGAGCTATAACAATAACTATAAAATATTATTTCTTACATTTCCATGTTTTCTTTTGATGTTGGTTTTATTTTTTTACAAAAAAAAAATTATTTCCTTCTTTTTAGATTTATTTATAAGAAGTTTTTCTAAAAAGATCAACTTCAAAGTTTTCAAGGGCCAACCCTAGGTTAAAATGTTGGATGTACCCAATAACTAGAACAAGTACTCGGGTCTAAGCACTTAAAATTTGGCTAAAATGACGATAAGTAATATTATCGTTGCTTGAATAATCAAACAAAGATATTATAATTATAAGAAGCCATGTACATAGAAAATCAATAATACAAATTGTTAAAAATTAAAATAATTAATAGAATTAGAATTGAACTTTGTGCCCGTAGACACTCTGAAAGATATAGAATTCGATATCTTGGTTCAACCCTCCTTTCCACTTACTGACACAACAAATATGTTTTGATAAGATTTATTATTACGTACCAAATTAGCTTGATCAGAAAAAAGTTTGTACCCCCTTAGGTCAGAGGATGCACCTCTTTACTTTTTTGGGTTAATTACTGTTTATGCATCAAATTTGAATATTTCCATTTACATTAAAGCATTCAACTTTCTCACAGGAAAAAATTCAAAATGGTGCCATTACCGGATTTTTATATTTTTAATATAAAGTTGTCTGCTCGCTATAAGATGACTTAAGCACTCTCCTAAATACTTCTTGAAAAAATCATGCAATTTGGCCAAATCTTCCCAGACAAATCGATGTACTGCTCTTTATTCGCTGCCCTAATATTAGCTTAATTTTAAGAGATAGAAAAATTGTTAGTTGTTGCAGGATTTATTACATAGTTAATAGAAAATTATATTCTAATAATAGTACATAAAAAAAAAAACATATTTTTTTAATGGAAACAGGGTGTTACGTGGCAATAAAAAGAATCTCTTCTTGCTTATTATAAATATACTGGCCTTGATATATTTATCTTTAAAAAAATCTTTTTTGTCTTTAAACACACCAGAGTAATTTGAGAAAGAGACAATCGCTGCCTTAAGAAGCAATGCGTTTATATTGATTCCACTATGTAGAAAACCATTCTCCGTTTGTTACCTGTCACATTTGTGCAGATTTTTTAAAGATAAAGGTATCAAATACAGTAAATATATATGGGGTTCCATTAAAAAATATATTTGTTGGATTTGCTACACATTTTTAAGATATCCTTTAAGATAATAAATAATAATTAATTCAAAACTACGTACTAAACTCTACCACTTTTATATTCGATAAATTTGCCTTCAATTAAACCAATATTGGGAGTTGCCAATTATGAGGAGAGACCCTAGACATAGAAGCATATGCACAGAAAATCAGCAATTTGTGCCCCTAAAAACCGCGAACAGCATAAGAAATTCCCAATTAATTTTTAAGAGAAGTCATCCCATTTGGTCAAACCAAAAAATAAATTTTCTTCAAACTTTAAATTTACCAACAATATTCTATTCATATATATATATATATATATATATATATATATATATATATATATATATATAATAAATCGGCTTTTATTTGTGACATAAATACACACAACATAAAAAAGACACACATCACAAATGCGCAATATATTGCAATATATATATATATATATATATATATATATATATATATATATATATATATATATATATATATATATATATATATATATATATATAAATTTTTTTTTTGATTTACTACTCTTGGGGTTATGAGTTTCGCCATAGGTGGCTTTATGCTGCTCTGTGGTAATAGAGTATCAAGTGGGCGAAGATTTCGGATGTTCTTTTGGTAATCACAAACGTCGGTTTTGCTTCTGTTGGTGACTCTGGTATTCTTTTGTGTATTTGTTTTGGCGCTAGGTGTACTCGTCTTTCGACTAGTTGACTGTACTGATGAAGACCTTATGTCAGAAACACATGTCTATGGTTAGCCAAATTCCATTGCTTCAGCGGTCATCCCAAAGAATCCATTTTCTCTATATACTAGTTCTTGCCGCGTTATAAATTTTCTACTTTTATTATATATATATATATATATATTTATATATATATATATATATATATATATATATATATATATATATATATATATATATATATATATATATATATATATATATATATATATATATATATATATATATATATATATATATATATATATATATATATATATATATATATATATATATATATATATATATATATATATATATGTAAATACCTACTTTTATGTATATTAGTAAAAATTGATATATTCTGTAGAGTAGTAATTAAATACAAATAAAAAGTAAGGGAAAATAAATATAGTATTTAATAAATACAGAATGTGTTATATATATTATATGTTAGCTACTAAATGGTCATTTTTTTATACTTTTTAGATTGGTTTAATTTTTAGATACATTTACAAAGGTACACTTATTGCTAGAAGTTGCTATTTTTCGCATCCAAATTAGTCCATCCGTCCTTCGCATCGTTCACTAAATCAATCACTAATTAACTATTACGACCTAAAACTAAATTGATGAAAACATACAAAACACGAAAAAGTTTACTAGTTTCTGTTTATTGGCATACAAATATTTTATTGTTCTGGAAATAATTAAAAGGTGATGAAGAATCTAGCAGCTGCAGCTTTTAGGTCTGCCCGAAAAACCACGATACTTGTATTATTGAACACTTTTAAAAGAGATGATAAAGCGGTATTGTTAGTATGAGTTGGCCAGAGTTGGTGATCGAATAATTATTGTATCTAACACCCACTGTTTTTGTAATTCAGAAGATCCACAAATAATTGGGGATTTCAAGAAACCTCTAGATTTAAATGTTTACAAGTGAGTGCAGTGAGAAATGTTGAAAATTTTAGTGGATTTTATTTTATATGTTCTCTCTAGCACTAGGCTTTGGATGTTAATAACCGAATTTCAGAAAGCGGAATATATGATATTTTAACATTAGACAATATGATATTTTTAAAAACCTGGCAGGTATTTGGAGCTGCCTATTTCAAGGTAATACTACTAACAAAGAACTCAAGTTATTTTCTTTATTATCTAAAAAATTAATGTGCACTGTCAATAGTGATAAATGTATTGTCAGTTAATACAGTAGACTAGTTTTTAGGTGTATTAGCCAAAAATTTGTTTTAATATCTGACATATGTTATCTATATTTATCTACTGAATTGGTAAGTAATCAAAATATATTTTTACAAAAACTCTCCATATATATATATATATATATATATATATATATATATATATATATATATATATATATATATATATATATATATATATATATATATAGGTATCTGTTTATAGGATTGCAATTTCAAGTAGGTCTTATTCTGTGGAAAAACAAAATTATTAAAATGTCTAGCAAGTATAAAACCTATATTTATATTATATATTATTAAGTATAAAAATAAATTTAAAATTAATACTGAACTATTTATTAAGTTTAAACTATTTAAATGTGGGTTCTTCAATAAGAATCACCTACTTTTAGACCAAATCTCTCTCTGGTGCATCTTGTACCAATTGATATTTATTTTTATTATTTTTCATTCAACAAATTTTTAGGGAAAATCTTTTCTTCCTTTGGTTATTTAGATACTAACCAAATTAATGAGTTAAAAAATTGCATTTTTAGTCATTCAGTACTTATAAAAATTAAATCATCTGATAGATTTAGAAAAAAGACGTGCAGTACATTAATCATGATATGGCAAAAAAATTTACTAGATAAAATTTATATTCGAGGCAGTTTTGTTAGTAAAAATCACTACTTTATAGTGGTATTTTAATTTATAAGAAATTACCAATACATTTACGAAGTGTGAAAACTCTAAAATTACAAAAAAAAAAAATTATATTGACTTGATTAATTTTTTTTTGTTCTTTGATTTTTACTTGTTTAATTATTTAGTATATCCGCTAGTATTCGTATTCCCTATAATGAGCTAGTACACTTACAGCTGGCAATGTTGAGAATAAATAAATATGCAGTAATTTTCAGAACATAAAGTATGCAACATAAAATATAATTTTTTACGTGGAGTGCTCTGGAAAAAGTTTAAAGTGTTAAGTACTTTATTTGTTACTGATATATTTGGAATTGTTTGTCCTGAAACAATATGACCATTTATAGATAGGTATGAATTTCAATTTAAGAACTATATAAATCAGTACCATTTACATATTATAGGTATTTCAGAAAATCTGAAATGCAATTTTTTTATATATTATTTTTCTTAGGTATAAAAAATATACAAAGCATTCAGTTAAAAAAATATATATTTTGTCAGCCTAAGGTTTAACCCCCAACCCCCCCCCCCTTATATACGCAACTGTCTCTCAGTATAAGGTTTAAGTGTAGTCACAAACTTTCAAGATATAAATGAAATAGTTATTCATTTTAATTGTCTTATAAGTAAGTCACACAATCTAATTTGATGTATTAATAAAAAAAATTATTATGATTTAAAAGAATTTATTGTTCGAGTAATTACAAGCCGAAATATAATTTCCAGTGCTGCTGATTTCAGATGATATGTAAGGTGGTGCAATTTTTTTTTACGAGGGACTTGACTCGGCTTGAAATACCTAAAAATAGAAACACAAAATGTAATATAAAAAAAAATGCTTTTCTAAGAATCACCTGCAAAGTATTAAAAGTATCTCAACAAAGTTTTATTAACACAAACTTCACTATTATTATTTTTATTACATTTGTTACTATTATTTTGGTGACAAACTACTACTTCAAAAACCTATACATTTTAAAACGATAATAAACTTAATTGTTAGCTTAGTTGACTGAAGTACTATTGTACTCTTGCATTATTATTTATTGCATGAGCTAACAGACAATTAAATACCCCAAAGGACAGAAAAACTTTAAATTTATGTTTTCCAAATTCATTGCTCTAAATAAAAAAAAAATAATGAACCGCTATGTGAACCTAAACATAAAGAAATATTTAGTTAAGTTTCCTAAAATATACTTTAAAATTCCAAAATAAACATATTTCAATTGTTTGTTAAACATTAAAGGTAAATCCTCACGAAGCAATGATATTCTAGTTGTAACGATATTTTAAAAATCACGCTGAACAAAGCTTATAGGATTTGGGAGGGGGATACCTTAAAGGACCATAAACCTTATGGAAAACTTGAGAAAACCAGTTTCAGTGAAATTCGCTAAATTTTTTATATGTTATAGTTCTAGACCTATTTTATAAAAAAAATTTATACAATTTATCATTAAACCTAAATATATCATAATAAATGGAGTGATCTATTAGAAATAAACCTGAAGCTGCATCTTGTACGATTTTCGGACATCACGATAAATTAAAAAATTGAAGTAGTACTGCTTAACAATATTAATTATATTAAATTCTGTGACGAATAAAAGGTGTTTTCAGTAATTGAAGTAATATATTTTTTATGTTCAAGAATGTTTTCCACTGATAAAGAGACCTTTTAAAAATAATTCAAAAAAAAATTATAAACTAAGGCCCGAGTAAAAAACATTACAGGAAAAGATTTATAGTGATATGTGTAAAAGGGGTTCTAGCTATAAGAAGTTAAGTCAATAATTTACCAAAATATATATGGAAAAACTTAAAATCCACTTGCGCCAATTAAACGATGAAAAAATTTGTAACCCTGAAAACTAATCGCCATGTGGCAAACTATTAATAATTTACAAAAGTAAACAGCAAAAATGCATGTTACTGAATTTTATGATGGCGATATCAAATCAGACAAAATTGTTGCTAATAATGTTAACAAGTACTTTACTGTTTCAAATAGTGATGCAAATATTGATTATAACTTTATAAGTGGCCAGGTACCTTTCTTTGGTTATAATTGTTTTATACCGCCGCTATGTAGTGCAGATGTGATAACTTTGATTAATGGCTTGAAAATGCATTTGGTTTCTATCTTGTCTCTAACGTTCTTCTGAAGAAGTCTAAATATCTTTTGTGTGGCGTATTGGCATTTGTAAGCAATATGTCAATAGAAAATGGATTTTTTCCCCTTTTTAAAAATGGTGATCTAAATGTTTACTCTAATTATATCAGCTTACTTTCTAGTATTTCTAAGGTTCTCGAATTGCATTTAAGGGATTCATTATTGTCATTTTTTACAAAAAAATATTGTTGAACGCTCCTCAACACAGATTTAAAACACTGAAACGACCTTGTGTGATTTTAAGGTTGAAGTCATTGATACACTTGTTAAAAGATTATGTGTTTTGGGATTATTTATCGATTTTTCTCGAGCTTTCGATGTGGTTGACCATGAAATTCTTGTCGCTAAATTGTTTAGATACGGAATGCGATCTATTGCTATTTTATCTTTATCCATTATAAAATGTCGTGTACCACAAAGGTCGACACTCGGTCCTTTTTTGTTCTTAATGACCTTATAAACTACATACAACAATTTTCATTTAGTGTGAATGTTGTTATGCAGATGATACCAAAATTTGTATATACCTAATGTAAGGTTAAGCACTAACCCATACATTTTAACCATCCTGTGTATCGTAAGCACATGACTAATATTTGCCTTTTTATAGGATAAACCGTGCATATCCCATGATGACCGCACAGACACTATTTACGTAGTAATTACGTGCAATATGAGCGTATGCAGTTAAATATTAATCAACTGATGTTAAATAATTATGGTACGAGCAAATTCCGTTTTTCACCCAAAACTTGGCGATGCCCTAAACCTCAGGTTCCTGGTTCGTTAAATATTTTTTTTATTAATTACAACTAAATTTCATTACTTTCATATTTAAATTTAATTTGACCAGTGAGACGCCAATTACAACAAATTTGGTTTATTACAATAACAAATAATTATTAAATTGCAACAAATAAAACATAATTATTACTCAAAAGGTTTAAGTAAATATAAAAAATGATAAATGACATAATTAATTTTTATAGTCTGTGTAAATAAAGTTATAAAAAATAAATAATAACAGTAATAGTAATATGAATATAAATTAAAGACAAATAAAAACATGGTATACTGAATTATCGAAGCGGTGGTTTTATTTTAGTAGGCAAGGTGAGTGAGGGTCAGGTATAAACTTAAAGATCATGACAAATAAAATTTGTGGAGAAAAATGTATACTCGTCCCAGTTTGAATGATGTGAATGAAACAAAGGTGTTGTCATAAATTCTTATTTGCTCATTTGCAATATGACTATTCAAAAGAACTATTACTTTCGAGAAACACGGAAATGTAACAAATATAAAAAATATATACAAATAATTATCAAGAAAAAATCGGTAAACTGGCCTTTACCCGGAACTTCCCTCTTAACAAATTCCACCACACCAGATAACATAGTTTACATATTTGTATAGTATCTTAAATGATTGCATCCTTATTTATTTTCTATGTATTTTTATTTCAGGGAACAAATGTTTATTTTCATCAGCGGTCTTGCGTCTTAGTCCATTCCTGAATTTTCGTATAAATTTCACGTTGGCAAGTTTTGCACTGCTATGGTTAATGTTAAATTAATAACAAGATTTTACTTGTGTAGTGCAGCGTCTTGTTCTTATTCACAAGCGCTTTACTTGTACCCTTGTCAGCCATATTCCCCTGACTTAGCTCGTGTCGATGTTATTTGAAATTAGTTACCGGCACAGGCTTGACCTAGTATCTCAAAGGTCAAGACTGAGTCCCATCTCAGATTTCAACTATGCTAATGTTAAAAGCTATTGCCATGGACGCCGTCGGGGGGTTAAGATAACTGCCCCCCGGGAAAGACATCCTGCCCTTCGCGAGAAAGTCACTCATCACTAAGACTAACAAAAATCTAGAGACTAATTTACACTAGAAACGAACTTTTTTTAGATATCATCTGTTGATAATAATTGATTGTTATTCAATGCAATTAAATTCCACTTTTTTATATATGAAATAATTAACCTAATTATTTAGCTAACAAGCTCAACATAATATTTACTCAGGTATGCCTGTAGTGAATTCTAGGTAATAAATCTTAAAAGATAAAAAGACAGTAATGCCGAGATGCAAAATAAAATAAAAAGACACGGTTTCAAGTACAGAAAAGGGAAGTTTTAAGAACATTTGATATATTTCAGTCTACTTCGTACATTTTATCTGAGTTGCACGGGAATAATTTAATATGACGTTGCTGGAAAATAAGCACTTATGGTAATTGATATCATTACTTCACAATCCTGGCGGGTTCTTCTCAAATATTCCAATTTCGAAAATATAATATGAAATATTGTATATATTAGTGCGCCAGCATATAGTTCTTATAAAAAAAACCTGACTGCCTAGAATGGAATGTGGACGATATACTTACTAAGGATAAAAAGAAGAAAACAAAATAGTAATAAATATGTATTACTCTACGTAAAACTTTCTTATAAAGTACTAGTAAAAATATTTTCAGGAATGGCAACTTATTTCTATAAAATTTCATTTCATCTGTTGGGAGATAAGCACATCCTTTTTGTTGGTATTAGTTTTATCCATAGCCATAATAACAGGGAGATCCAAAATCTTGTCTTGTTTCATTCACAAAATAGTGTATGATTCAATGATTAAAGTAAATAAACGTGTATTGCAAGTAACTGTGACAAAGAACAAAATATCTCTTCTCCTTGTCGGTACAACAAAAAGGCGTCGTAAAGTTAAAATGACAGACTTCTTTTCTTCTTGCCGTTGATATAATATAATAATATGTCCATGGCCACGAGCATAATATTAGAAATATTTATTTATTAACTCATTCGTATAACAATAGTTTAACTGCCAATCAAAATTAAAATCTATTATCATAGCTGGCGTATTTAATGATATGCCTAATCTATTATTTTACTTTATGCACAAAACCATATACCTAAGCTCGTTTATCTTTGTTTACTATGTTATGACGGCAAAACAACCTCTCAGAAGAAATTTTACAATAATTTATTGTAAGAAATGTATACTTTTTATGTCAAATATGTATAAAAAGATATAGGTATTTATACAATACACCTGTGTTCTTTCAACCTACGTACATTGGTTTTGCCTCGGGACTTATGAATGTTATTATGCAGGTTGAGAAGAAAAGTACAGGTATGTAATTTTGCTGCCTAAAGAAGGATAAAATAGCAATTACAGCTCCTATTAACCCTTAAAGGAATTAACCGTACTTACAAATGAATAAATATTGGGAACACAAATAAATACATATTGGGAACAGTATGGTACAATAACATAATTTGCACAAAAATTAACAAAATTCATCTGAAAACTCACAAAAACCGCCCACAGACAATGCTTTTACTCAAGGTAACACCACTTTGTTTCGTTTACTATTTTATTATTAATTATATATTACTAACGAAATATTACAAAGGTTATTTTTAAAGTATTGGAACCACTTCAAAAATTAATTTTAATTTTACCAGCAAGTACCAAATTGATTCTATGTAAGATAGTTGACAACACCCTTTCGAATCAACAAAACCGACCACAGACAATATACCAAACGTGTAGTAATTTTTGACGATGTATGATTGCGTTCAAATCAAAACAATTCCGTCTGCCTGTTATTATGTCTATGATTTTATCACGTACTTAACTAAATAGCCTTTACTTAAGGTCTTATTTCAGAGTTTTTGCAAGCAAGGATGATTTTTCTTATTTAATTTTTTAGTGGCCACGTATCGTTATTATTACTGAAATTCGAAAACAGCTACTTAGGTAAGTATAACATAGGCATATCCACAGAACAGTGGCGTAACTAGGGTGGTGCAGGTGGTGCCCCCGCACCAGGGCGCAGCCCTGGGGGGGTGCACAAACACAAGGAAATATTTCTTTTATGTTAAAACTACAAAACATAATTTAAAATCGATATAGCCCAACACTACATAAAATATTAAAATATCGATCTAGATTGCACATCCCTAATTTTATAGGCGTTTTCCAGTGACAAAATACTCTGTCAATTGACAAAAATGTACTTCACTTTGAAAGCAAACAACAATCGGTTCGCTTTTCGCAACTAAAGTTAAAGTACAAATGAGAGGTATTGTCTGGTTAGCTATAAAACATCATCAATTTAAAATCCTTTTTTATTTGTGGAATCAGAATCAGTCACGTTAGTGTTTGGAAGTTACGTTTGTTAAATTTAGTTTAAAAGTACAAAGTACAAGATACAAGCGCTATATAAGTACTACATCTTTGTTTCTTATCTAATATATAAAATTCTCGTGTCACGGTGTTTGTTACCAAACTCGATTTTCATGAAATTTTCTGTGCTTATTGGGTAGGTCTGAGAATCGGCCAACATCTATTTTTCACACCCCTAAATGTTAAGGGTGGTTCACCCCACAATTTTTTTTTTATTTTATGGACAAAATTGTTTTGTTTTCTATTTTTCCACGATTCAGCATTAAAAAATAAAGGAGGTGGATGAAGTGGTCGCGTTTCCGCTTCGCACGCAGAGGATCCGGGTTCAAGTGCCGTTGTAAAGTACTTTTTTATGTTTTTTTTTTAATTTAATTTTTTTCTTGCAAATATTTTTTATATTTCCTTAAAAATCGGGTATTATTTAGTTTTAGGTTTTTTTTTAAGAAATCTTATATATAAAATTCACGTGTCACAATGTTTGTTACTCTACTCCTCCGAAACGGTTCGACTGATTTGTATGAAATTTTATATGCATATTCAGTAGGTCTGAGAATCGGCTACTATCTATTTTTCATACCCCTAAGTGATAAGGGTTGGCCTCACCTGATTTTTTTTCGAAATTTTTTTTATTTTATTTTTTTTATAATATGGCATTAAAAAATACATACAACCCTAAATTTACACCCTTCTATCACCAACCCCTATTTTTTAATAGGTAATTTAATAATTTTTCATCCTGCTCGATAACTGATCATTTATCGTCTTTTTTGTGAATGCTTTTCACTCTATTTCGATTAAAAATTCCCTGAGCTTATGACAAACTGTTTGCGACAGTAGCGTTCCGTTTGGCTAAACTCGTAGTGCTGGGTTTTGGCTAGCTAAGTAATTTCAATACAACTTTTATTATTTGACGGTAACATTTTTGTTGAAATAGATATTTTATCGAAGTCAAACATATACCTAAATTTTTGTAATTCCGAATATAAGGTAGTTAGTTTATTTTTATTCGGTGCAAAGTAGGTATATATAAATTGCGTTCTTACATTACTATAAATAAAAAGACGTTTTTTACGTTTTTCCAAGAGCAGAATTAAAAAAAAATAAAAAAATTTCACTCTTCTTGGCCGCACTCGCGAAGCTATAATATATAATAGCAATCTTCAAATCTAAGTTCACCATCAGAAATGAAGGGATTTTCTTGTTTTATTTTAGATTTAAGAACCAAGGTGGTATTTGTCAAAAATGTCATCAAAAAGACCATCTGGCGCGGAGTTTCGGAAACGAAAAAGAGTAAAAGAAGCCAATAGTAAAAAAATGGCCGACACATTACTTAAATGGGCTAAAACTAGTGACCATCTGATATCTAATAGCGAAGAGAAAAGAGATACTGACTATACAAATATTTCATCATTGCCATTACCATCTACGTCGCAGGAAGTATCGGAAACATTTAATTTATGTCTGGAAGATAACCGAAATGACCCGATTGTGCAGGATGACGACAATGAATCTTCAAATACTTCCCATGGAAATGATGAGCCCGATGTTCAAGATGCTCTGGATCTAGATATCGTAGTTGCGAATACAACCGTCACCGTCGATAGAAATGATCCTGTTACTTGGTACCCAATGACAGATCAAATTCGATGTTTTTTGGTCGAACAAGGTCCTGATCAGGGTAAACATTTTGATTTTTCTTCTACGGATATGACCTCCAATGATACTGCCAAAAGGACGTTTTCTCGAGACTGGTTTAAAAGAAAATTACCCAATGGACTATATACGGAGAGGACCTGGATAATTTATAGCTGCAAAAGACAAGCGGTATTTTGTTTTCCGTGCATTCTTTTTAATGAAAAACTTTCAACAAATCCAAATACACCACCTATAGCTAATCCAGAAAAAGGGTTTACCAACTGGCGTCATTTAAGTCCTAGAATTCCAGATCACGAGCATTCGTCGCGCCATTTACAAAATGTGATAAGGTGGAAAACGTTAGAAAAGAGCATTAAATCTCACTCTTCCATAGATAATGCACTCCAATCAGCCATACAACGGGAAAAAATGAAGTGGAGACATATTTTAAATATACATATTAGTATTGTTCTTTTTTGCGCTGAAAACAATTTAGCATTGAGGGGACACAATGAAAAATTGGGAGACTCCGGTTCAGGAGTTTTTTTAAGTGCTCTTAACATGATTTCCAAATATGATCCAGAGTTAAAATATCACATAGAAACACACAAAAAGGGACAGGTATCATATATTTCTCCGCTGATACAGAATGAAATTATTAGTTTAATGAGTGGTGCTGTTAAAAAACATATTATTGCGGAAGTAAAAGCAGCCAAATATTATTCAATTCTTTTTGACTGCACTCCGGACCTTGCACATAACGAGCAGATGTCTCAAATTATAAGATATGTAAAAACTACCAAAGGAAAAGTTGCTATTGAAGAACGATTTGTTGATTTTATACATTCATATCAGAAAACCGGCGAGGGTTTATCAAAAGAAATTTTGGACAAGATAGAAGCGGATGAATTAGATATATCCAATATTCGAGGACAAGGCTATGATAACGGTAGCAATATGAGCGGGAAATACAACGGCGTACAAGCTAAAATTAAAGAAATTAATAAATATGCTCGATTTGTGCCATGTGCAGCACATAGTCTTAACTTGGCAGGAGTACATGCTGCCAGCGTTACACCGGACATAATAACTTTTTATATGTATATATAGAGAATATTTACTTTTTTTTATGGGTCAACAATACGTTGGAATATATTTATTGGAGAAGATTCAAATAACTTTAAAATGTCATGCGGATACTCGGTGGTCTTCCAAAGCCAAAGCGGTAAATGCTTTATATCACCAGCTTAAAGGAGTAATGGGTGCTCTAAATACATTGACGTCCAACAATTTTAACGCAGAGACGATCTCTGGTGCACAAAGTTTGATCAACAGCATCGATTTCAAGTTTCTTTGTTTCCTGCAAATTTAATATAGAATTTTAACTGCTATAGATCGAATAAATAAAACCCTCCAAAGCAAAGATATTACACTGGATACTGCTTCAAAAATAATTGAAGGTTTAACAAAACAGGTCCAAGAAATACGAAATGAATCTTTTGGAAAATATTTCAATGATGCTCAAGATCTGGCACAAGATAATAGATATTGACGACCACTTTAAATATAAAAAAGAAAAACACGAATTAAACGGCAAGATCTGGACGAGAGCACTGATGAAGGGTACAATTTAAACAGCAAAGAAAAATTTAGGACACAAATATTTCAGGCGATAGATTCATTATTAGTCGATCTAAAATGGAGGTTCGAAAATATGAATACAATTGCAAAAGATTTTAATTTTTTATCAATTGCTAACTTGAAACACAATGACGTCGAAACGCTAAAAAAGCATGCCAGAGATTTAGCAAATGAATATGAACGCGATATAAACGCATTAGACTTTTTAGGCGAACTGGAATCATTAAAATTTCAATCAGATGTATTATTTTCTGAAACTGAATCCGAGAACCTTCAAGACACGCTGCAAAAACTTCACGAATTCTCTTTGGCAGATACTTTTCCAAACGTAGATACAGCTCTCAAGATTTTCCTTACCCTTCCTGTAACAGTCGCATCTTGCGAAAGAGCTTTCAGTAAGCTAAAACTGATAAAAACATATTTAAGATCGTCAATGGGCCAGCAAAGGCTCAGGGGGTTAGGAATTTTATCAATTGAAAATTCTATTGCGAAACAATTGGATTTTGATTCACTCATCGACGAGTTTGCGTCTCGCAAATCTCGCAAAATTACTTTATAAATTAGTTTTAGTTCTTAGGTAGCTTAAGTGTTCACTGATTTAACTCCTTGTTTTAAGAGTTCCCATTTCACCAAATTTTAAAAATGTTTCTCTTTGTTTTAAAAATGTCCGTTTTGTTTATTAAAATAATGTGATTTATTTTTTCTAACTGTTGTTTGTTCAAATTATTAATTAAATCAATGTGAAAATTAATAATAAAAAAAACAAAATTACTTTTTTTCTTGTCTCAAAGGGTTCAAAAAATGGTAACTGCGCACGTTATCAAATAAAAATCCATTAACAATTTTTTATCTTGGGCATGATTTTTGAACGACTTTTATTTTAAAATATGGGCGTGGCTATCAAAAATTTTCCGCCTCCGGTGGAGGGACTTCAGCAGGATTCCTATGAAGGGCGCAAGATCCACAATCCGCACCAGGCGCAGCGTAGGCTAGTTACGCCACTGCCACAGAACTGGCTCTTAGAACCGCTAAGCACATATATCAGGCTTTAAAAAACAAAAACAACCAAAAAAAAATTATGTAATACATTATAAATTAGTTTTATTTTTAAATAATCATGCTGAGGTCAGAAAACCGATGCGCGGAATAGAATGAGAAAATCACATATTTTGTTTAGAGTTTGTTTGGTCAAACAATTTGCGTTTAATGGCAGGCTAGACTGGTGAAACAAAGGCTACAATGGTCAAGTTGAAATACATGATTTATTAGAAACTACTCTGGCCGAGCATATCGAGGACGGCTATGAGAGGTATGAGAGCAAGCTCGAAACTTAGTTGATCTATCACTAGCATACGACAACCAGAAACTCCTTTTATCAAAACTGTATGAAATAACTAAAGATTATAAAATGAGCAGGTGTTGGAATCTATTATACTTTGTCGCAATGAATGGAAAAAAATAGATGGAGGAATAAAAAAAATGGATTGCCTCATGGCAGCGTTTTGGCACAAATGGTTTTTAACATTTAAACCAACGACCAGCCCGTATTCACCTACTCAAAACACTTCCTCTATGCAGACGTGAACTGACGGAGCTCGAGTTGGTGGGCAGTTTTTTCGGTGTGGAGGGATGTGGGAGGTTCGGTGTAGATTTTTCTGAAAGTTCGGATACAGCTGACCGTTTTATTACTACGCCATGGGGCCATAGATTGCTGTCTAAAAGCTTTAGTATTAACATTTTTTTCTTTTGTTGCTTTCTTTATGTTATTATAAAATACATGAGTCCGTTGTTTAAAAACTCGTAGTATGTTTTTTTTCCGGATAATGGTTATTTATTAAAGGTCACCTTAATTTTCTTTAAAATCTCAGGACGATATTCTGGGGTAGTAAATGAGATGGCACGATCGGTTAGACCTATAATAACGCTATTTATTTGATTCTTTGGATGGTTGCAGTTAAAGTTAAAGTACCGACCTGACCATGTTCTTTTTGTATAACACTTGGTTTTTATGTTTTGATCTTTTCGAATGAAATCAAAGATTCAATTCGCGCTAATGTTGTAAACGTTCTTACAAACCATAATCTTGACATAAAACATGAAAAAATAAAATATTCAAACTTTCAAAAAAATATACAAACTACAAATCTTCTACAAAAGGTTAAATCAAATTCACGTATCACATTCTCTTCCAGAGATTCAATAACTAATTGTGCGACAAGCGAGGAAATAGGAGAACCAATAGCACGCCCATCTAACTGTTGATAATATTTGTCCTCATACTGGAAATAATTATTATTTAGAGTAATTTCTATAAATTCTTTTAATGGAAGTGTGAACCTTTAATTCGTCCCATTTCTGTGTTATTATATCCGATAAAAGTTCATTTGGAATATTTGTATATAGAGAGACAACTCAAGAGATATTAGTATATGATTGTCTGGAATGTTTACCTTGTCGATAAATTGTTTAAATTCAAACGAATTTTTAACAAAATAATCATTTTATTATTTTGAACGTAAAATTAGACAAATATTTCGAGAGTTTATAAAAAGGAGATTAGATACATGATACAATGGGCCTTTAAGGTATGTTAGCTTTATGTAACTTTGGACGACCATATATTTTGGGTGCTACAGCGTTGTGTATCATAAGGTTTTTTGCTTTTTTATCAGTAATAACTTTTTTATTTAACAATTTTTTATGAACATGTTATTTTTTGTTTGATAAGTGGTCGTTAAATCACTTTTAACTCTTTGTAAGTATTTACTACTACACTAAGTAATTCTTTATTTTTTGTATAATAATCCTAAGAGTTCATTATCGCTATTTTATTTGATTTATCAGGTTTAAGGATTTTAATTTGAGGGTTCTCCTTTACGAATTTGGTTTTGTTAATTTTTTTCTGTTCTTTTTTTTTGAAAGTTTCAATATTTTATTTTTTAGGTTTTATTTTAAGAGTATGGTTTTTAACAACGTTTACAACATTAGCGCGAATTGAATCTTTGATTTTATTGGAAAAGATAAACACATAAAAACCAAGTGGTATACAAAAAAAACATGGTCAGGTCGGTACTTAAACTTTAACTCAACCATCCAAAGAACCAAGAAAATAGCGTTATTATAGGTCTAACCGATCGTGCCATCTCACTTACTTCCCCAGAATATCGTCCAGAGATTTTAAAGAAAGTTAAGGTGACTTCAATATATAACCATTATCCGAAAAAAAAAACATACTACGAGTTTTTAAGCAATGAACTCGTGCATTTTATAATAACATAGAAAAAGCAACAAAAGTAAAAAAATATTAATACTAAATACGTTGCAATGCCCTATACAGACGGTCTATCAGAAAAAATAAATCATATCTTGTCTAAACACGACATAAGTGTCTGTCATAAAGCACAGAATTTACTAAACAGTCTTTTGTTCCCTTGAAAAGCACAGTATTAAAAAAAAGGAATCAAACCTAGTTTACTGAATTTCATGTTTAAATTGCCCAAAAAGTACATAGGAATGACAACACAATACTTAGATAGCCGTTTAAACGGTCACAAATATACAAAAAATGCATCTGCATCTAGGCACTCCACGCCAACGATAAAAAAAGACATCAATAATCTAAGCCGAATTTATCAAAATCTGATCTCTAAATAAATTAAATTAATCTAAATATGAATTAACCATTTTTTAAATAAAACCCTCTACATTTCAGTAATAACATATTAAACCCAAACTCTGTATAGCAATAAAAATCCAAGTTAATAAAAGAAAAAAAAAAAGAAAAAATGTCTCGTTTTTTATACAAGAATTCCACACTTATCGAAGTTACTGTTATCTTAAAACATTCGTAAAATCGACATGTTCCCAAGATGCGTACTATGTATAATATTAATTTCGTTTTAAATGTATTTTTCTTTTTATAGTCATTATTTGTTTTAAACGTAATGATTTTTAACCATTTTAAATTTTACATATTAACTATATATGTATTTATTGTAGAAAATAAATATCCATCTTGAGGAAGCTTAATTAATGAGCGAAACGTTGATGTGAATTATACTTTCATTTTTCAATGAGTTAACCTATAACCAAGAAAATAATTAACAAAATATTTATACATAGTTAATGAACAAAGAAACGAATCAGTGGCGGCTCGCTAGAGAACGCGGATGAAGCGCTGCTTCACCTACATTTTGCAATCAATTTACTTAAAAATAAAAATATTTTTAAAATATTAAGCATTTTATAATCTAACATTTTTATTATAAAAATTTAGTATGTTTTATAGACATTCACATTATTTACCTAATTAGACCATTATTTTCTATCAAAACTAGTGCTTTATATACTCAAAAAATAATAATGACTTAAAAAGGTAGCGCGCTGAACACATTTTCATAAGAGCGACTCGTTGAGGAATCACAATCAGCAGTAACAAATTCCGCATCAGACTCCCGCCGCACGCCGGCTTTCTCGCTTAGATTTGTTTATGGCAACGCAATGGTGAATATCCGTAAGCCAAATAAAGATGAGAGTGGCATAAAACTGCTGCTGCAGGCTGCAGCCTTTTGTTCGCTTGTCATAGAATTAATGTAAATTAGTGCGTTCGGATCATCGGAGGCGGAAGCAGTTTTGCATCGATCGAATCGAAATTGGCTTGAAGATATAGGTACATAACTTTTTAGGAACAAAAAAATATATTTACAATCTTATAAATTCATATTATTTCCCCGAAGTATTAAAAAAACACTCCAAAGCTATGGAAAATTAACAACATAGAAAGGTTAAAAAAATAGCCATTTTTTGCGTGGCACCCCGATAAATTTTCGCTTGCGGCGCAATTTTGACCTGCGGCGCTGTGCACCTAGCTACGATGCGCTTCACCCGTTCTTAAATCCAAGAGCCGCTACTGACAAGGATATAGCAGTATCTAATATTTAGTAGATTCGGCTCTTTTAAAAATAATTTCCGTGGTATGAAGACAAACCAGTTATTTTAAAATTCTTCGCCGAAAACCATTTTTTAAATAAAACCCTCTACATTTCAGTAATAACATATTAAACCCAAACTCTGTATAGCAATAAAAATCCAAGTTAATAAAAGAAAAAAAAAAAGAAAAAATGTCTCGTTTTTATATACAAGAATTCCACACTTATCGAAGTTACTGTTATCTTAAAACATTCGTAAAATCGACATGTTCCCAAGATGCGTACTATGTATAATATTAATTTCGTTTTAAATGTATTTTTCTTTTTATAGTCATTATTTGTTTTAAACGTAATGATTTTTAACCATTTTAAATTTTACATATTAACTATATATGTATTTATTGTAGAAAATAAATATCCATCTTGAGGAAGCTTAATTAATGAGCGAAACGTTGATGTGAATTATACTTTCATTTTTCAATGAGTTAACCTATAACCAAGAAAATAATTAACAAAATATTTATACATAGTTAATGAACAAAGAAACGAATCAGTGGCGGCTCGCTAGAGAACGCGGATGAAGCGCTGCTTCACCTACATTTTGCAATCAATTTACTTAAAAATAAAAATATTTTTAAAATATTGAGCATTTTGTAATCTACGTTTTTATTATAAAAATTTAGTATGTTTTATATAAATTCACTTTATTTACTTAATTATACCATTATTTTCTATCAAAACGAGTGCTTTATATACTCAAAAAATAATAATGACTTAAAAACGTAGCGCGCTGAACACCTTTTTATAAGAGCGTCCCGTTGAGGAGTCACAATCAGCAGTAACAAATTCCGCATCAGACTCCCGCCGCACGCCGGCTTTCTCGCTTAGATTTGTTTATGGCAACGCAATGGTGAATATCCGTAAGCCAAATAAAGATGAGAGTGGCATAAAACTGCTGCTGCAGGCTGCAGCCTTTTGTTCGCTTGTTATAGAATTAATGTAAATTAGTGCGTTCGGATCATCGGAGGCGGAAGCAGTTTTGCATCGATCGAATCGAAATTGGCTTGAAGATATAGGTACATAACTTTTTAGGAACAAAAAAATATATTTACAATCTTATAAATTCATATTATTTCCCCGAAGTATTAAAAAAACACTCCAAAGCTATGGAAAATTAACAACATAGAAAGGTTAAAAAAATAGCCATTTTTTGCGTGGCACCCCGATAAATTTTCGCTTGCGGCGCAATTTTGACCTGCGGCGCTGTGCACCTAGCTACGATGCGCTTCACCCGTTCTTAAATCCAAGAGCCGCTACTGACAAGGATATAGCAGTATCTAATATTAAGTAGATTCGGCTCTTTTAAAAATAATTTCCGTGGTATGAAGACAAACCAGTTATTTTAAAATTCTTCGCCGAATTCTATCCAATTCTTCAGGAATCATTCCTAAATATTTGATGCTTGGTCTTTTGGTGGCTCAAATGTAGGTTTAGTTTTCTCTATACATTCTAGTCATGTAGTCCATAATTTTATGCTCTTAAGCTCGCTTCTTAAAGCTTTTAATTCATAATTGTTTGTGCTACTTCTTTAAGTTTATTTTTTAATGAATCGATTAATGCATTCTTGGCCGGTATAACAACAAAAAGTTAATAATTTTAATGTATGAACATTTTGGGTAAAATATTAGGCTACATGGAATGTGTTTTTAATATTCTATTTTTTTTTTAGTATGGGTTACATCTCCATAATCTTGTAATATAGATTAAAGATCTGCGTAAATAACAAAAGGTACTTTTTCTTTGTTTTGGAAATTTTTTAATTTTAAAAAGATTTCATTATTCAAAGTTAATGTTACTTTTGTTTCTTTAAATTTTTTACGTTGTTTTACAGAATGTTTCGTTTAGTTTTTTTACTTTTAAAATGGTTTAGACAACGTTCACAAAACCGTGATTTAGTATGTTGTTTGTTGATCTTGACGTTAAATAATGATAGTTGATTCATGTGTTTAGATTTTCGTATACCCCTAAGCTGAATTGGAAAATTTACTCCTTTGTATTTTATTTCTTTAAATCACTAGTTATGGGAACAGCAAGTACAGCACCTTATGATGGGAACCTGTAATGCCGAGAACCTCCCACAGAAACCGCTGACTTCGTATTTTAGAAACTTTTAAATACTTTGTGAGATTAATCAAAGGCGTCTTTAGCCATTTACTCTTGTACCAGTAATAAAGTCCTTGTTTTCTTGAATTTGAGTTTTTTAAGAAGTCATTCGTTCAGGTCAAACCTAAAACTCACTAAAATGTAGATGGTCAAGCGTGGACTACAATGCTATTGATAGAACGAAGAAAATGTAATATTTTAAAATAATTTAAAATAGTTATTAAATAATCAGTTTTATATTGCCTTGTCACATCCGATAACTTATTTACTTCAAGCTTCTAATAGACAAATAATCGAAGGATGCTTCTGTGAAAAGTTAAATATCCAAATATGTATTTAGTTGAAAAAGTATTAACAGGTGGTCCATTCATTTGTTATATTCTTAATTAGCTTAATTTTTGAAAACAGTCTAAAGTAATACTGTTTAGGCCTGTGGTGTCTGATTACAATTGTTGTCATTATTAGCAAATCTTCAAAAAATATCCTCGACCGGGCATATTGTAGATTTCCTGATTGTGATGTAATAAGAAATTCTAAGAGTAGTGGTTCTTTACGTTTTCACATTGAACTAGCAGAACAGAACAAGGTATATTGATAAGAGCAGTTTACAAAGCTGCTTGATACACTAACGACTTTGTTTAACGACCCGTTTTATTCTATATATTATATACCCGGTTACACAAAACTTAATTGCTGTTAAGAATATTTAACCGAGCTTTCGGATTTGACAAGCTGCTTATAGAAATCTAGGAACTCATTGTCAAATTTGACATTCCGTTAAACATTCTAAACTTTAATTGAGCTTTATGCAACTGGCCGTTAGCTTTTTATTTCTCTATGGTTTTTATCCGTCTTTTATTTTAAGTATTTATAACTTAAAAAGGTCATTATTCATATTAGAAATTAATATTGCGTTTTTAACTTTTTTTTGAGAAATGTGTGGTTTGAAAGTGTTCTATTGGCATAGTTTCCATGATACTACATACCTTCCATGGGATCTATCGAACGAGGGAGGAGAAGGTAAAATAGTCATACGAACGTTTGTTATCCTTTACTTACAGTAAAGTTATGAATATTCAATAGTAAAGAAACATAACATTAATCTAACGCATATTTTATCTTAAAACCACTTAATTTGCTTGACAACAGAAAAACCAGTCTACAAACTACGTTAGTGAGTTTATAGACGGTTAGTAAAAACTGTGGCTTAGAATTGTATCTAAAGATTTAAAATAATGTCTACAATTAAGATTAACATATGGTTTACGATGTCAAAGAGCATCCAGAACGCTCTCACACTTACAATCTTATGCCTCTTCTTAGGATGGTTTAACGAAATTAGTCACTTAGTAAAAATTACTATTGTAAAACAGGTAAGAATAAAAAAAACCTACATTTACATAAATTGTAGTTAGAATACAAACCACTTTCTTTCTTCAGTATTTATGCATGTTAGTTTTCTACTTAAAAATGATGTTAGCAAAATACATGAAATTTTTTTCATTCAGGGCATATTATTTATACACGTGAAAAAATCACCCTTCCAAGTTTTTACAGTTCTTTACGTTGCCTATTAGGGTCCCTAGATGACAAAAAAAAACATGTTTTCTCAATTCCGTCGCTCTGCCGGTTCACGGCATAGCTAAAAACTACTTACCTGATTGACTTCAAATTCTGGTGAAAAATTGAGCTTCATATAGGGATGGCCTGGTAATATTTTGGTACAAATCGGAACGGCGGAACAAAATGGAGGCCTAGTGAAATGTTAAAAAAATTATTACTTAAAAACAAGCCTGAAAACCTACTTCAAATTTTGTACAAGAATTAAGTGTGATATAGAGGTGAACTGGTAAAATTGTTGTGCGAATTCAAAATGGCAGCCAAATAAAATGTTTGTAATCGTGGAAAAATCACCCATGATGAAACATGTTTTCTCAGTTCCGTGGGTCTGCCTGTCACAAGAGTCTAGCCGGCTCCCAGTAAAACAGATTGCTAAATTTTGTTCAGTGTTAGGACGCTAATTCGCGGTAGGATTCTTGGGTTTGAATCCAACGTACGTGTGTCTGGATCGCCATCATTTAGGGGGATGACTTTTTTAGTTGTTTTTCCAGGCTAACTGTAAAGAAAGAGCGCGGCAGCAAAATTCCGAGTCTATATTAAAAACAAGTTTTTTTTGTAACAAAACCTAAACTGTTAAGTGGATCTGTCCCGTTGGCGCTAGATTAGTCCACGTTTATCGATAAAACCATTATTAAAACTATACACCCATCACTAAAGCCATAAAATCACACCTCATATAAGCAAAACAAAAATAGCTCGCAATTGATATCATTGAGAGCCGGCTAGAGTCTGGTCTGTCTGTCGGCCGATTCGAAGCATAACTGAAAAACTACTTTGCCAATTAATTTCAAACTTTGGTCAAAAATTAAGGGTCATATGATTACCTGGTAAAATTTTGGTAAGAATCAAATATGGCGGAACACAATGGTGGGCTAGTGGAACTTACTAAAAAATTGATTATTGAATTTAATAAAAAATGAATAAATTGATTTCAAATTTTGCACAAGATTTAAGTGTGATACAGATATAAACTGTTAAAATTCGGGGTGATCGTACAAAATGGCGGTCTAATAAAATTTAAAAAAATTTTTCCAGATAACCTAATAGGTATATAGAGGCAGTTTTAGTTTAAAACTGTAGATGTACAATCAAACGTAAAAGTCTGGAATGTATAATGTATGAGAAATTTCATCAATAAATCTCCTTCAGGGGGTCTTTGCTCAAGGGTCACGGGGTACGACGCTCCCGAGGTAACCTGAGTCATACACATACTCACACACACACACACGCACACACAGACACACACACACACACACACACACACACACACACACACACACACACACACACACACACACACACTCACAATACACTTTCTCTCCCGCTCCACTCACACACTCCTACACACACATATACCTACATACACACCCCCAAGGGATCAAGGATATAATCCTCGATTTGGGCTAACGACCCTGGGGCCCCAGTTCGTTTGTGTTGTCCTGTGATGTTTACCTGTCTCTTTATAAAATTAAATATGAAGTCGACAATAAAAGTTTCTCAATCTACGGTGCAGGGAGTCGGATCCCCAGTACCGGTAGCGTAGGCCACTCCCGACCGTCAGCAAGCGACTACGCAGCATCTCCAGTGAGTAACCGGGCTGGAATGCAGGTTTTTACTACCGGAAAACAAGATTTCCCTGAACTTCCTAACTCTAAACGTCCTAGGATAATGTCACCCGAAATAGTTAATCATTCAAAATGTTTTAATACATTTTATATCATAACCAGCAAATCTGATAATTTTACAAATGTTTCTCCCTTTTTAATACATAAAGCTATTTGTGGATCAATTGGCGAAACTAATAATGTAAGGAAGTTAAAAAATGGTTCTTTATTGTTAGAGATTAAAACAAAATACAAGCAAATAAAATAATAACTTTAAATAAACTTCATGACATGGATATCAATGTTGAACCTCACAAAACACTCATTACCCTAAAGGGAGTGATTACATGCAAAGATTTACTGAACTGCGCTGAGGAAGAAATTCTAGAAAATCTAACAGAACAAGGCGTAATAATGGTTAAAAGAATAACAAAAAAAAAGGATGATGAAATTTTCCCCTCCAATAGTCTAATTCTTACCGTTAAAACCCATAAACTCCCGGAAAGAAATTTTGCTGGCTGGTATTCACTTAGCGTTGTTTTAACTGTCAAAAGTTTGGACATATCTCTGTCTCATGTAGAAACGAACAAATTTGCCCCTCATGTAGAAAACCTAATCACCCAAACAATGAATGTAATCAACCAGCTACTTGTGTAAACTGCGAAGGAGGACACTCCCCTCGGTATAGGGGATGCCCTACCTACAAAATGGAAACAGAAATTAACAAAATTAAAATATTAGAAAAAATTCCCTATAATGAAGCTAAAAACAAAGTTAAACTATTTTTTCCCGATCACAAAACACGCTAAAGCAACTACAAATAAAACCATGATAACTACAAGTACTCAATGCAACCTTTCCCAACAAAATACAGACCCTCCCCCTCCTAACCCCTCTAGCTCCCCTCTATCCCACTCTTCCCTTACTCCCTCCGAGGCTTCTTCTAACCCAAAAAATTCCACAAGTCCTACTCCAACTAACACGAACCTTGCCTCATCTCAAGCCGACTCTAAAATTATCAAACCTCCTGTTCTAATTCGACCTAATCTAAACTTACCCCCTGTCAATAGTACAAACTTTAACTCTTCTCAGTCGTCTAAAGATGATAAGGATCCCAATCGTCCTTCAAACAACAAAAGCAAGAACTTATCCAAAACAAAATCTAAATCTTAGACAAAATGTATCCACTCGTCTTACAATGGAACTTGGTTTTTTCAGTCAATTAGAAAACCTTAAAATCCTATCATCTACCTATAAACCTATCATCATTGCCCTACAAGAAACTAATTTGAAACAGGATAAAAACGTGAGCTTTAAAAAATATAATATCATAAGAAAAGACAGAGAAAACACAAATAAGGCCTCCTGTGGCGTCGCCATACTTATAAATAACAACCATCCCTACGAGGAAATAAGTATCAATTCTGACTTAGAAGTATGTGGTATTCAGACCTACCTTCAATCCCAAATCACCATCTGCAATATATATATATTCCTCCATCTTTAAACGTGAACACCAATCAAATAAAATCCATAATTGATCAACTTTCTTCTCCATTCCTTTTATTAGAAGATTTTAACGCCCACAATCCTATTTGGGGATCCAATAAAACCGACAATAGAGGCATTTTGATAGAAAACATACTTCTATCCTCAAACCTCAACATCATGAACTACAGATCATACCTTCATCTGTTCTTCTACAGGAACCTTTTCCTGCATTGATCTTGCTTTGTGTAGCCTTAATTTATCAACAATAATTAATTGGCAAGTTCTTGAGGATACGTATGGTAGCGACCACTTCCCTATAATTTTATCCACCAATTCTCTACCTGACAAACCTAGCACTAAAATCTATTACAACATAACTAAAGCTAATTGGGAAAAATACCACAAAGAGTTCTTTATTTCCAACCCAAATGAAAATGACATCAATACCCTCATTGATGAACTAGTAAATGCCATTCATTCAAGCGCAAAAAAATCAATACCTACCTTCCAAATTCTTCCCAATAAAGTCCCTGTTCCCTGGTTGTCTGAGGAATGTAAGGAGACTATTAAGAATCGGAAATCAGCTCTCAATATCTTTCGTCGTAACCCCTCACCATCAAACTTTATTAATTTTAAAAAATGTAGAGCAAAAGCCAAAAGAATTGTTAAATTAACCAAACAAGAATCCTGGAAGAAGTTTGTTAATAGCATCAACATCAACTCCACTAGTAAAGAAATATGGAACAAAATCGGACGCATAAAAGGAAAAACTAATTCTCAAATACAAGGAATCCTTAACAACAATATATGGACTACTGATGAAACAACGATAGCCAATATCTTTGGGGAATACTTTGCGAAAATATCTAACGAGATACCACATGAAAACAACTTTTCCAGAATAAAAGACAATAAGGAACGCACTCCACTTAACTTCGAATCCTCTACTGAATTTTCATACAATTTTCCAATCACAGTGAAGGAACTAAAATTTTCTCTGAAAAACAGCAGAAACAGTGCACCAGGCCCAGACGGTATACTGGTCCCTATGATTAAAAAGCTTCCTATACACGGATTAAATCATATACTTAACATATACAACAAAATCTGGACTGAAGGTATATACCCAAATAACAGTCATACATGATTCCGATTCCCAAACCCAACAAACAAAAATGTAATACAGAATCCTTTCGACCAATTTCCCTAACTGACCATCTTGGCAAAATATTGGAAATAATAATTAACTTCCGTCTGACATGGTTCATAGAGAAAAACAATCTTCTTAATCAATTCCAATATGGTTTCAGAAAGCATAGATCAACGCTAGATCACCTGGTTGGTATGGAAATAGTCGTTCAAGAAGCGTTCACAAGGGGAAACCACCTGGTCGCAACTTTTTTAGATATGTCTCGTGCATTCGATACTGCATGGAGATATAATATATGGAAACCATTCATAAATGGGGATTAAAAGGAAATCTTCCTCACTTTATAACTAACTTCTTAACAAACAAATCTTTTAAAGTTAGAATTGGTTCCAATGTTTCAAACTGTTATGAATTAAAAAATGGGGATCGGTTCTAAGCCCTACATTATTTCTAATCGCCATCAACTCCTTACCAAACTTCATCCCTTCTCAAATTAAATACAGACTATACGCAGATGATGTAGTGATATATTACCCATCACAAAATACAAGAATATTCGAAAGACAATTGCAAAACTGCCTTTCTTCTCTAAAAAAATGGTCTGAAAACACTGGGTTTCTATTCTCCCTCCATAAATCTTCAGTAGTTCACTTCTGCAAGAAAAGAGGTTGTTCTAAAATCACAAATCTAACACTTGCGGGAAATAATATACCCTTACAAGATTCATGCAAAGGTATACAAATCTATTATCCGATTCAAAATAGATTACGGTTGCATCGTTTATTCATCCGCTCGACCATCATATATAAAGCGCATTGACCCTATACAGAATAAAAGCCTAAGGTTATCTCTTTCTGCATTTCCCACAAGTCCTGTACAAAGCTTGCAGTGCTTATCTGTCTCTCTCACACAGAAGACTCTTCCTTCTTATCAAATATGCTACTAGTCTCTGGTACAGAAAATTCATACCGACCTATAAAGAATTTTTTTAACCTTCTCTCTTTCCCGAAACATACACAAATTCTAATAAAACTTTCAGTTGTAATATCAGATTTCAAATATTCGCCAGAACTCAAAACTTCATCCTTCCCGATCCATTCCCAGATCTTCCATTCCCCTGTCCTCCCTGGACAAACAATACTCTTGTTGATTTCTCTTTAAGCTCTCTTGTTAAAAAAGAAACCAATCACAAAATTATTACTTATAAATTTCATGAGATTATGAACAACAAATACAAAAATCATTTCCAAATCTATACGGATGGTTCAAAAAAAAATAACAGGTACCGGAGCTGCTTTTTTCTCCAATACCTCTACTGCCAAATATAAACTACACAATTACGCCAGTGTATTTACTGCTGAACTACTTGCCATCGAAAGGGCTCTTAAATGGCTCAAAACAGAGACTTCTAAAAATTTCATTATTTTCCAAAAGTGCTCTAGAAGCTATATGCCATTATGATCACCCACATCCCCTCATAACATCTATTCACAAATCCATAATTGAGTCCTGCAGAACAAATCACCAAGTGATCTTTTTTTGGATGCCTAGCCACATTGCTATTATATATTGAAGGTAATGAAAGAGTTGACCTTCTTGCAAAAGAGGCAATTACAACTGGACAAAATGCTCTTAATATTTGTTACAAGACAGATATAACCTTTACAATTAAAAGAATGATAAGAGACTCAATACAAGCAGAATGGGACCTGTTGGAAAATGATAATAAATTATACAGTGTCAAACCAAAATTCTTTGATGATTTTAACATAAGAAATTTTTCCAAAAAATAATCAACTGTCATCAATAGACTTAAAATTGGACACTCCAGACTTACTCATGAATACTTACCATAATCTCAAGAACAACCTCGTTGTGTTCCATGCAACACTCTAACAACTACTCTAAGTACTAAACACATTCTGATAGACTGCCCCTTATTTGATAATAATAGAGCAAAATATAATATGAAAACAGATTCTAGAAATCTATTTAAAGAGGATAATATCAAACCTATTCTTCTTTTTTTTAAGGATATCAACCTGTACAATAAAATATAGTTAAATCTCGAGCGGCGCTAAATGGCCTTAGTTGCTGACGCGCCAAAAATTAATATCTCTCTCTCTCTCTCTCTCATCAATAAAACATATCTGATCCAAGTAATTTATCAATTGTACCACTACGAAATATACATAGCTCAGAATTTAATAATGGGCACCATGAAAAATTTCAACAACCAAGCACATGTCAAAGCATAGACGCTGAGTATAGTATTTCTGCGATGCTCAGCAAGCTATGGAGATATCATCTAAAAAAATATAATTTATTATAATATTTTAGTAATTGAAAACAGTACGAATCAGTTGCAACAATTTTATTCCTATTAGCTCGGCCTAACATCAATTTCACCTGATAATAAACTTACATAAACGAAACGTCATCCAATCAACCAAAGGCTAAAAAAGTTGATATTAATTATAAATAATGTTCCTTATTTTTAATAAAATAAGCGTCCTCGTCAACAATCTATGATATTTTTAAAACCCTGCGCCTATGTATAAAAGTTATGTTAATTAATATATTATTAAGTGAAGTAATTTTAAAATTAATATTCTCCAAAATATTTCCTAACTTTGTTCGATTCATGTCACTTATACTTGCAAACACGTAGAATGTTTTTGTTTGTTTTTTTACCACCAGTACTTGTACGCTTGCGCCGAAGTCGCTCCCGAAATGGCGAAATCGCCGCCAAAATCCTGTGAAATTGATTGAGAGACCCGTCAGTTTTTAACCCCGTTTTTTTTTGTATTGAAACTGCAAAATTATTATGAAAAGTTTCTAATAGAATCTATTATTATTTTGCGGGTGGGTTAAAAATGTCAAAAAAAGAAGTTTACAGCAGCAGCTGGTCCATAAGCCCATATAAAAAAAATAAAAATAAATAAAATGTTTATTAACGGTTTCCCATACAAAACATCACAAAAAAATCAACAATAAAATTACATAAACAGTTACCATTCCAGTTTCTTAATATAACCTTTGAAGGACTTCAGTGAAATGTTAAAAAAATCGGGTTCGCTATATTTGTCATTGGCTAATCTGCAAAATCTAGATACTGAACTATTCATTCCATAATTAGTTCTATGAAATTGTACACAGAATAGATCATTATCCCTCATTACACGCTGGGGTACATGCAAAGGTATTAATGAAAGTAGCTTAGGTGATTTAATAATATTATTAACAATTTTAAATAAGGTGGAAACAAACATTTTTAAGTTATCAGCATAAAGTACATACCTACAAGACTTGAATTCAGTTACAATATCATTAATAAAAACATTAAAAAGTGTCATCAAAAAAGGAGACAAATGTCATCCCTGAGGGACACTCTTCATTGTTTATACTATTTGTTAACATTCAACTCCATCCCATTTCTATCACACGAAACAAAAACTTCATCTGAATAAAAATTTGTCGTCGATTACACAAGTAATCCTTAAGCTACATCAGCAATTTACCATACACCCCCAATGGACTCCAGTTTTCTAAGGAGAATATCGTTAACTCTGTCGAACGCCTTAGAGAAATCGGTATACACAACATCAACTTGATGTCGTTCCTCCAAAGCGCCCAACAAGAATTCCTCATAAACTGACATGTTTGATGTTGTGGAACGACCTTCCATAAAACAGTTGCAGTTGAAACACTATTACCAAGTAGACATGATATCTTTTTTGATATAATACATTCAAACACTTTTGCCATTATACACATTTTAGAAATAGGACGATAATTCTTAATAATAGACTTGTCACCACTTTTAAAGATAGGTGTTATATAAGTAATCTTCCAAAGATATGTGCTCGTATTAAAAGAAAGTTTGAATATTCTCAACAATACATCAGATAAGACACAGAAACAATTTTTAAAAAATATTACAGGCAAAGTATCCAATCCTGGTCCTAATTTAAACTTTAAGTTTGTGCTTCAATTAAAAACATTCATTATAACTATATCAGAGCTGTTTAAATCTAATATGTTATCATCTTGGATTATAGGAATATCACAGTTATTGCTGACAAAGAGAGATCCAAAATGTTCAGGAAATAATTGAGCTATTTCCTGAGGATTATCGGAGGTGCAATTTTTATGTCATAGATCTTGGCAATTCCATATTTTTGTTTGAAATGTATATATTTCCAAAATTCTTTACTATCTTCCTTGATATTATCTTAAATTTTATTTATATGATTTTGATAGCACACATTATACAGTGTTTTACACTGCTGACAAAGATAGCTAAACTTTTGTGCATTTTTCAGCTCCATATTTTTATTTGTTGCTTTTAATTTCGGGACATAAATCTCAATACAAGTAAAAATAACATTATAAAACGCATTTAAGGCCTGATTAACATTCTGAACATTAAGAACCTGGTCCCAGTCTACATTTGATAGAAAATAATTAATTTCAAAAATATTCATATTCAAATAACATATTGGGCATTTCATTCTTATCTTCTGGTAAATTAAAATATATTGCTGGATGGTATTTATCACAGGGTAACAAGGTGTTATGACAGACGTCTACGTTAATTTTAGCCATAGTAGAGAAAACAAGATTCAACATTAATTCATATAAATTACGAATCACATTTATTTCATAGAAATTAAGAAAAGCAAAATAGTCTATAATGGTTGATGCTTGAGGTGAAACCAAATTGTCCACTTTGACACCAAGATCATCATTTGTCCATTCAATGTTAGGTAGGTTAAAGTCGCCACTAATCACAATTTTGTCACAGTTATTAATTTGCACCGCTTCTTCGAGTGACGCACAGAAAGCTTCGTAGGCTTCTACAGAGCTTGAGGGGGAAGGTACACTATTCCTACCAATATTTGTAGGTCTTTTAATAAAATTAGAACAAACATATGTTCTAGAGATAAAAGATTATTATTTATTTGTTTTGCTGGAATATTCTTATCAACTGCAATTAACACACCACCTCCACGTTTACAAACGCTTGTTCTTTCACATCTAAACAATGAATATTGATCAAAACCAAGTTCTTCTGTAGCTATATCTTCACACAACCAAGTCTCAGACAGCATAATTACATTATATGAATCAATGGCCAACGAAGCTGTTAATTCCTTAAGTTTAGACCTTATGCCCCGGACATTTTGATAATATCTATTCTATAACCAGAAAAATAGAATGGTTTTCCTATTTAGTATTTATTTTTGTAAGTAAATTGAGAAATAATACATTTGAAATGGCCACTAAAATTATCCTTACCCCTCTTTTCCATCTCTCGGTGAGTTGATTATAATGCATAAGAAGTCCACGTTTTCTTATCTTTGATAGATCGCTCAAGTGGCCAAATTTTTAAAAACATTATGGCGGCGTGGTAAGGTATGTTAACTAAAATTTTAAGAAACGATTGCAGTACCTCCTCTAAAGAACTGAAGTAAAGACAGATTCATATTAAAGATGTAAAAAATGTCCAATATACCTTATAAATTTCGGGTGCGAATAGATTTTAAGCATGAATTTAAGAAAGAAATACTTACCTAATTGACTTCAAATTCAAATCATATGAGGATGAGCTGGTAATATTTTGGTAAAAATCCAATATGACGGAACAAAATGGCGGTCTAGTAAAATGATTACTAAAAAACTAATTTTCCAGTTTACTTCAAATTTTGCAGAAAAATCAAGTATTACGTAGAAATTAACTGGTAAAATTTTGGTAAGAATCGAAGATGGCGAAACAAAATGGCGACCTGATAAAAAATTCAGCCTGAAAAAACTGCATATTAGATTGATTTCAAATTTTGTTCAAGAATTGTGTATGATTTAGAGATGGACTGGTAAAATTGTGGTAGGAATTCAAGTTGGCATGACAAAAAACTCTCGAAAAAATTACTTACCCGATTGACTTTAAATTTTGATAAAAAATTAAGCATCGTCATATGGGGATGATCTGGTAACATTTTAATAAAAATCTAAAACTGCGGAATAAAATGGCGGCCTAGTGAAGTGTTAAAAAAATATTAAGAAACTAATTATCCAATTTACCTCAAATTTTGCACAAAATTAAGTTCTATATGGAACTAGTGACATTATGATACGAATCCAAGATGGCAAGCCAGATAAGCGGCCCAATAAAATATTTAAAAAATCAACCTGAAGAAAGTACTTATTAGATTGATTTCAAGCATTTAGTGTGTTGTACTGGTAAAATTGTGGTACAAATTTAAGATGGCGGAACAAAATGGCGGCCAAATAAGATGTTTAAAAACTCAACGTAAAAATTTATTTCCAATTTTTCTCAAAAATTAAATGTGATATATGGATAAATTGGTAAGAATTCAACATGACGGAACAAAACGGCGGTCTTTAAAAAAATCATTGTAAAAGCTTATTATTTATATTAAATTATGCCCAAAAAACGAAATGGCGCCCAATAAAATTGTTTGAAAAGATAATATATAAGTATTAAGAAATGACTATGTGCGGATCTAAATTGGGTCACACTGCACTGTTCCTAATACGGGTCCTAATAAAAGGAAATATTTATAACGAGCGAAATTTTGGCTAATTTTTTAAATTCCCAACTAACATAAAAACTCGGTAAATTTCTTTTACCTGGAACTTCCCTCGTTATGAAACTTTCCTTTATTTAGGAATAATAAAGTCTGACCTAATTTAGTTCTGCACATGATCATATGCTGTCTTTTCAAACATTTTATTGGGGCCATTTTGGATTTGCACCAATATTTTACCAATGCCACACTTTTTTAGGTATAATTTAAAATAAACTGAATAAACACTGATTCTCAAAAAATATTATATAGACGGTCATTTTGTTCCGTCATGTTGAATTCGCACCAAAATCTTACCAGTTTATCCCTATATTAGATACAATTTTTGTAGAAAATTCGAAATCAATTAAATAAAAAAAAATTACGGTGATTTTTCAGAAGTTGTATTTTGAGACTCACTTTTAAAATATTTTATTAGGTCGCCATTTTGTTTTACCATCTTAAAACATTTCCAGTTGGTTCCCATGTAACATGTAAATTTGAGGTAAAATGGATAATCAGTTTTTTACTTATATGTTTCTAACATTTCGCTGGGCGGCCATTTTGTCTCGTCATCTTGGATACGTAAAATTTTAATAGTTCATTCCTACTTAATACTTCATTTTTGTGCAAAATTTGAGGTAAATTGGACAAGCAGTTTTTTAGTAATATTTTTTAACACTTCACTAAGTCGCCAGTTTGATACGCTTTATTCCATTTTTACCAAAATGTTACCAAGTTATCCCCACATGACCCTTGATCATGATTTGAAGTAAATCGGGTAAGTGTTTTTACATACAGACAGAAGGAATTGAGAAAATATGTTTTTGACATCTAGGGAACATAAGACGTGAAGATGTGTGTAAAAACCTGGGAGGATGATTTTTTCACCATTACAAACATTTTATTTGGCTCCCATTTGGGTTCATCAACTTGAATTTGTACTACAGTAATTAATATTTCGTTTTTTCATTTGTTTTTAATATAAATTTCGCTTTGTCCATAAAATTGTAACAATTTTCCTGCGGCAATAAAGCATACTTTTGTTTGTTTGTTTTTTTGTTTGTAACCTTTGCGCAAAATTAGAAATCAATCTGATTTCCAATTTTTTCAGGCTGATTTTCTAATGATTTTATTAAGCTGCTATTTTGTTTCACCATCTTGGATTCGTACCAAAATTTTACTGGTACATTTCTACGTAATACTTTATTTTTGTACAAAATTTGAAGCAAATTAGATAGTTTTTTAGTAACATTTTTTAAACATTTCACTGAGCCGCTATTTTCTTTTCGTGATATTGGATTTTTACCAAAATGTTACCATGTCATCCCTATATGACCCTTCACTTTTAAACAAAATTTGAAGTCCATCTGAAAAGTAGTTTTTTAGCTATGCCGCGAACAGAAGGAATTGAGAAATATTGAATTTTGGTATCTAAGTAATGTAAATACCTAGGAGGATGATTTTTTTCACGATTACAGGGGGATTACGAGGGAACTAGAAACAAAACCAGACTAATAGGTAAGGTGTACAATTTTTCCCGATGACATTTTATTTTTTAAAAACAAGTGCAAAGCCTTCCAAAGTCTATATTAAAATATTCGAGATAATATTAGAATATTATAAAAAAATTGGTAAACTGAAAAAATATAATATGTAATTTATATTTTTTTAAAGAAAGAGATAAAAATACTCTTCTTTACTTCTCTTAAACCGGTTGGTTTTATGAAGCAATTTTTCCAAGAGTTGTTCCTTATTATATTTGAAATTAGGAAGAAAAACCGGTCGTCTAAAAATAAAACTTACGGGATGACTCATTTCAAAAAATGCAAATTATATTATTCAAATCTTTCCAAACTTAAAATGTCAACAGACGACGGTTCCTAGTCCCAAAATAAGGTAAATTTTGATATAGACTTAAATTTCAAATTCAAATAGGCAATCCTCTCACCCCACCCCCAGAAGGAAAGCAAAAAGCTTAAACACATAAAAGTTGATTTTTGTGTACGCATGCAACTGCGAAATTTTACACATTTTAGTTTTACCCGTACTCGAGATGTTAACCTATACTATGACTTTTTGGGACCCTTTGGTGTATATTAAGAAAAAAAGAATAACTTAAATTATATCTTCAAATAATAAAAATACTCATGCCCCAAAATCGCATCCGAAATCTCGAAATCGTTTCCGAAATCCCGAAATCGTTTCACCAATTAAAAATAAACACTTCACTAAAAAATAATGTATGATAAAACATTGTGAAAATTACATGAAGTATAGTTTCCCCAAACTTATTATACATCTCTCAAAATTAAAAAAAAAACACACCATTTTAAAATATTGGTCTTCAGAGATGCTTCTCTTATTCGTATGAGATAGTCAATATTTATTTTAAGATTCTTAATAAATAAATGTTAGATTATTTAAACTATTAGTTTTAAAAAGTTTAGGTCTTTTTAGTTTATTAATAATTTTTATAGCAATATAAATTTAATAAAAAAAAATATTTTCGCGTATTCGCACTTTATTGTGAAAAATCACCATAGCAATAAAATCAATACTTTACATATTTGAATGGTCTGTACTAAACACAACTTTTATTAAAGTAATTTCGCGTCAATTAGTTGTGTGCCACATTTCAAAAATTTAACAGTGTTCAAAATTAAAAATAAAAGCTCTTTGTATTATTAGTTTTACTTACGTCTTATAGTCTTCCAGATAAGAATATAAGTCTAATATATTTACAAACGAAATGAATACAATTTCATTCGTAAATATACTACACTTAATGAAACTTTAATTTATATTGTTATAAAGTTTTACCTTAATTTACAATTATTCAATTTTTATATTCAAATCGAGCAATAGAAACTTTTGTTTGTTTTGTAACATCGGTATTACATTAACATTAACAGGACTCGAATCAAGTCAGTTTTCATTTAAAAACATTCTTTCGTCAAAGTACATACTTACGTTTCAATAAATATAATTTATTTAATAAGAGAATTCTATCACGTGGCTTTAAATCAGTGTCGTATTTAGAAATTGCTTCGGGGGTGGTTTGAGACAGAGAAAATGTTCAACAACTGAAAAAAATGGTCTTCAGTTCTTTTTCTTCGCCCATTTGAGCGTAAATAATATGGACAACCAAAAAAAGAAGCCATTACTTTATTTTAGTTATAGATAAAACTGGCTATGGGATGGGTTTTACCCTTCAATTCCGAAAAAAGTCCTTACTTTATACTATTTCTATTATTTTAGCTTAAATAAAAGTGTAAAAGTGGCTCTCTCAATTATTTACTTATTTATGTGGTTAAAACAATATTTTACAATGCTATCAACAATAGGAAGCATTAATTATCATATATTATAGTTTTATAGAAAATAAAATTAAATACAATAATTTACTTCATCCAATTGATATATTATGTCACGCTGTTGAGCGTGGCTGTTATCGTCGCGCTCGCTGCGAACGAGAGGGCTGCTTTTGGGTATACTGAGAATATTAATACTTTCGCATCTGTATGGTTAATCTGTGTTGGCTTGACATCTTTTTTTTAATAATAATCACGATCAGAAGATTATTTTCAACAAAATAAATTCAAATATATTGATATTTATCAGTAACAAAATCTGTAAGGAGAAAATCAAATTTCAGTATTTTTTTTTGGATTACATACATAAATAACACTAAGAAGAAGAATTTATCACATTAGGGTACAGGTTACATAAGAAGAACGAGTCTTCAAAATCCTTTTGATCGTACGGCATTTGGTAGAGATTTCAGCTGAGATATTCTTCTTAAATCTCGCTTATGTAGCGCAAACGGTCTATATAACATTTTTTAAAATCTTGTTATGTAAAAAATATGCATTGTATATTATATTATAATAAAGTTATTATGTATGTAAATATCATTAATGTCAAATTCTTTTTTCAAGTAGAATTTCTAACATTGTATGATTGAGAGTTATGGTCCACTTACTGAGTGAGTAGCATATAGTATTTTAAGTGTTTTTTTCTAATATGATATTTAAAAAATATAAGATACAGGGTGTCCTCAGGTGCCTATACCACAAATTGACCTAATTTTTAATTTTTCAAAAGTTATTCTTCATAAAAATATATGCTGTTCTAAAAATATGTTTCACGTAGAGAAAAATCGGAGAGATTTTTCTCCACGCAAAAAAGGGAGCACAAAAACTTGCAAAACATATATTTTGCTTAAGAGTAAATTACCCCTATTTCTTAATTATAAGAAAAATACTATTTAAAAAGTTGCTTAGAATTACTCCCACTGTCATTAATTACGAAATTGAAGTGGCGGATTCATGATTTAAGAAGAAAATTATTTTTGGGTTTTACGCCATAAAATATAGCAAATCAATAAAAAAAAGTATACTAAATTACCTTAAAATTTTAATTTGTGCAGTTTAGTCGTGGGGTCACTGTGAAGGTACCCGAAGAACTACATTTAAAATATCTACCAAAAAAGGAAAAAAACTGTATACATTTCTGCCTTCTTGTTTCAATACGAATTAAAGAGATTTTATATACCAAAGATAATGAGTAATATTTATGCACACAATTATATGCAAACAAAATTCTGATACAATCCAGGTTAACTATATTTATTGGCGTCAAAAAAAACAGGCATAGAGCCAGCAAATAGGCAATTCCATATTTGTTGCCATGTGCAAAAATAATATATGTTATCTTGATTAAGTGTCGACAACTTATATAAATGGTCTCCAGTATATGAAATGTGTCATTTGTACAATAGATAGGCTTTTGACACAAGACAAATATTAGTATTAGTAAAATTTCTGGTTGGAAAAATAATATGAACAATTAATTTAATTATTGTTTAAGCTTGAAATTATTAATTGGCCATAACCAAACGTGATTTTTTAACTAATCTCAAAATAAAATTCGTTTATTATTAGTTGGAGAAGTTCAACTGTAATTACGGAGACCATATGAACTTATTTTAGTAGGAGAGTACTTACTTTTAAATTGTGGCCTAGTGTCCTCCGAAAATCACGAAGTACGCTCAATTGTATTTCGTTTTGCCATAAAGAAATAAAAATTGTCAAAATCTAAAGAAGTAAACACAAAACAACCAAAAGGATCTTCTAAGAAAAAACATCTAAAATAATAGTTTTTCTCTTTGATAATAATTATCCCACAATTCAAAAAAAACTTGGGATGTGGTTTGTATAGTACTCGCAGATTTTCTGTTTTGGAGACAGGTTTAACAAAAATTTCGATTGTTACACTATTACAGCTTGAAAAAAAAAATAGAACTCTGATATAAAGATCAGATACCCTTAATAGTTAGACTAAGAACACCCCAGCACTTATGAAACTTACATTTCTCAGTAAAGAGAGAATATGGGTAAATACAGGAAAATGGTATATGGTAATGCAATTTTCCGTAATGGCACTACAAGCGCAGCAAACAAGCATCCTACAAAATATTTATTGTAGCACAACCGATTTTTATTATAATTATATATCGACGCCTTTGTTCATATTTTATTTTCCATATACATTTTGTATTTGGTTTCTTCAAGAAAAATATGGTCCACGTGCCTATAATGTATCAAATTAGTATCATCCAGAAACAAGAGCGTTCAACGTAATGAAATAGAAAACTTGTTTCCGTTTTTAAAAATCCTTGTAGATGGTTAAAATTTAACGGTAATTAACAAAAATATAAAGGGCTGATAGAAATGTTTGAACATTTTTAAAGCCGTTTAAATGTTATAAAAGAAATGTTTAAAATTCCATTGCCACTAGGATGGAGATTCCATAGAAAATTCCATTTTCTGCGAGAACTTAGTTTCAACTTGACGCTTGGAAATTCAGAGTAATTTATATTGTTCAGTGTTACAGTAACAGTATACAAGATATATGTTGTTAACAAAAGTAAGCAAATATATATGTAAAATAGAATAAATTGTGCTGTTAGAAAACTGAAAACTATATTACATGAAACAGAATCTTTATTTCAACAATTTATACGTTCTAATATTGTGTAGTGATATATTATTTTAAGGTTTTATGTTATACATACAAATAAGTTACGTAATTATTGTTTTAGTATGTTATTGATATGAAGAAACAGAAAGCATCAGGCCTAATTTAGTGGTAAAAATGTGTATATCTTACCCAAAACTAAAAGATAGTCACGCTAAAATCAAATAGGTATTTACATTCTTTTTCTGCCTGTTTAACATTACTAGGAATAGTTATTTTTTCAAAATGAGTTCTGAATTATGACGTGATAACTTATGTCTACAAAATATATAATACTGAAAACCAATCTATTTAAAAATGTCAGGTATAGTTATTTAAGGATATCATTGGTTGAATATTGCAGAGAAATAGTTTTGATTTTGTAGCATTTGATTTTTCATGCCTGAAATTGTTTCACACTGTGAACAATTTAATTCTTATCGAGATACTTTTATAGTAAATTGGGTTGCCTATAGGTGCGATTTAAACAGTAACGTTTAATGTAGGAATGGAAATTTTAAGCTTATATAATGAAGAATAATTTTGTATTCATTTTTAGTTGCAAATTTACAGGTAAATTTAGAATGTTTCCTATTATTTTCAAAATCCAATCCAAAATAACAAGTACAGGCATTTTATACTTAAGACGGACTTATCCCCTTTTGGTAGTTCCACGTCACGAAGTTCACGGCGACGTCGTTATGCGTTTCTACTTTTTGATTTGTTGCGATGTTGCCAAGCTAACTTCAGGATTTTTCTTGAGTTTCGTGGTGAAATTGCCGCTTGTTTTTATAAGTCACAACTGGCCACTTCCGTCTTTTGCTTTCTCAGTTGGTCAACGATCTTGTCTTCATCTCTTGGTATCGCCATTTCGGTTTAGAGTAGCGGTTCGTCGAGACTTCTTTAAGTAATCCCGTTTTGTAGAAATGCTGTTCCTGGAAGGATTTATCCTGTCTACACTTACCTTATTTTTATTTCAGATTTTTTGTAGGAACTAGTTCAGGCTGAAATTTATTTGTTTTGGTTTCGCGGTTTTCCAATTAAATAAAAAAAAAACAGCGGGGAGATTATCGTTTTAGGATGTTCCGTTTTGAATATATTCTCTTTGAGTAGATCTGCTATACAACATTAATTGAATATTTTGTTTGTTTGTTTGTGGACATTGTGCTGTGGTTACTAATTTTATAGTTTTTTTTTAAGTCATTATACCACACATAGTTGATATTACATCCTCTTGTCTCATTTTATTAGAACCTTTACTACTTATTTATTATTATTGTGCTAAGCTGAATGATTTTTTACTATTTCGTTAGCTATAGAATTGATGGAATCTTACTGAATTTTCCGATTAATATTTTTTTTAGATTATTTTTTTAGTGGTTTACAAATAGCATTTTAACTTAGCAATATCTGATAAAATTTTATTTTTGCATAAGACACTACTAGAACCTATTAATTTTATTTAGATATTTATAGTTGCGTTATAATTTAAATTTGGCGAGAAAATATTGGTGACTATAAGAAATAATTTTTAAATAAATATTTCTTTTTACGTGCAAGATTTATACAGAGCGTTCCAAATTTATTTTTTTTTTGGGTTACATTGATGTTTATTTAGGTTCGCCGATAATTTGGATTTTTTTTTTAAGTAATATAAGAATATATTATTAAAAATGGAAAAATATTTAAAACCTAATCTTTTATTGAAATATGAATTAGATTGTGAACTTAGAATTCGTGCAATAGTTACAGATAGAAATGTTAATAATAAAAGGAAGATGCTCGCGCGGCTTTTGAACAAGGGACATCAATCTAATGCGGATATTTTAAAATTAATTGACCATTTCATTGACATCAATAAGAAAAAAAATTATAAAGAATATATGATAGATTCTACTTAGAACTTAATATCTGATTTTGAAGGTTGATCCTCTGATTCCGTTTATCTTAGAGCTAGAACGCGTATTTTTCATCTTACCAAGCGAATTTTAAGAAGGTCTATGAAGAAAATGATATTGATGTTAGGGAGAAATTAAAATTTAAAAATGAAGCTTCAGCAATGTATTTAGGTGGTGACTTGCACAGACAGAGTTAAGGATCTAGATTTAATTATAAATAATTCGTGACTACAACCCTCTAGTTAAGGTGTTACACAAACACAAGATACTCAAAGTTCTACTTTTTTAAGCAACAATTATTTTAAAGGCACTCCTGTTTATAAGTAGGAATCACATTTGATGCCATGGTGACACAAAAAATGTTATGAATTTCATTGATCGAGGCATATTTCTAAAATAGATTTGTTTGAATTAGCTAGTGATATATTTTCTCATAAGGTTATATTTTGGCTTAGGCATGTTAAATCATCTGTTAGTGATTGGGATTCTTTAATTACAAAATTAAAGTCCGACTTTTTGGGTTCTGATATAGATGATGCTATATGGAAACAAATTAGGGAGAAAAAAACAATCTATGTATGAACCAGTGGTTCTATATATAGCTTTTATAAAAGCTATCTTTAGTCGATTATCTAATACTCTAGCCGATGTAACGAGAGTCAAATATAATATATGGATTTACAAAAAGAGTATCATCAGCGGTTAGCCTTACAGGAAGTATGTTCGGTTGATTAATTAAGTAAGTTATGGAAACGTCTAGAGCAAGCTGATATTTTAGGTTTTTTTTTCTGCTTCATCTATGCGTCAGGTCTTAGAAATTAATAACAAATCGAAAAAATAATAAATAAGCGAAATTTCATAAAACTAAGAAATAACAACAATAAAGGTAACAAAAATAATTTTAACGGTAAAAGTAAAATCTATAAACCGTCAAATTCTAACAACTCAGTAATTGTGAGTCTGGTAGCACAGACACTAGTGTTTGCTAGAAGCGTGGTATACCAAATAATACGTTTAGGTATTGCCGAGCAAACATTAATAAAAAGTTTTGCTTTAAATGAGGCATACCTGATGCTACTTGGAAAACTTGTTCTAAATGTTCGCGAAACGACCAAAGGGGTATAGTTGACTCGCGTGTTCCCTTACCTTCAAAAGTCAACAATACAGAAAATCATTTTAACAGTAGTAAAAATGATAGAAACACAACTGAAAAAAATAATTTCTTTAAGAAAGTAGCTCCCGCTTTCTTGGTAAAAATAATAACAGGTCTCATTTATCAGTTAAATTGTTTGATCGAAATATTACTGCACTGTTAGATAGTGGTTCAAATATTTTCATAGTTCGGGTTTTTTTTTGTAATGTGCTGGTAAAATATTAAACATTTTCAATGCACCATAGGTTTTAATTCTTCACCTGAATGATGTTTGAAATATGGGAAAAGAAATATTCCAATTTTAATTAGTACGATTAACGATCATATAACTGAAATGAGTAGTTATGTTTAGTTTTAGTGTAAAGAATATGAACGATATTATTTTCATTACATAAGAGAAAAGTAGGAAACAATAAATGTAAAAAATTATAACATATTTTTCGTGTTTTTGTATTTAGGTGTTCTATATGACAGAATGATCAATGTTAACACCAATTCTTTTTAGGTCTTTCTATTTAATTGCAGTGACAGTACTGATATTGTTTGGTATATTTGTAGGTTAATCAACATCTCTTAGAGCTAATGTCATAAGATATGTTTTATCAAAGTTCATAGACAATTTGCTGGCCCTAAGCCAATATTATACAGTAATTAGTCCCATTTCTGCCCGAATGTACACTTCCTCTCATATCTTTCACTTGAAAATTGTAACAATATGTTTTATATAAATTAGGAGATTTCCTCCTAAATTTAGGAGTTTTTCAGTCTGTCAGGAGGAATTTTAGAAGGAAAAAATGTTTAGGAGTACATGACTTGATACTAGGACGATGTAATAATTTAAAAACCTGAAGAAATTTTTTTAGCATTTTTGTGTAAATTCAAAGATAGTCTATTTTTTTAACTGTTTCAATGCTTGAATACTTGATCGGCCAAGTGTTTTGTTACGAAATGTAGTTGACATAACGAGTAAACTTGTTTTGGTATAAATATGATCAATAGCCTGACACTAAGAGCTTAATACAAAATACCGATTGTCAGACATGTGTGAAACGGATTTTAGGATAGAACGACATATTTTAGGAGGGATTCGGGTTCCTTCTAGGAGGAAAGTACTCAAGCAATATAGCAGCAATATGGCCGAACGCCAGCAAAAGTGTTCTTTTCAGAACGCGAGTTGGAAACTGATGTACACCCGGAAATAAAATACCTACCACAATAACAAAAGTCAAACTAATTCGTTGTTGGGATTGTGTATATATACATATATAATAGGTGTATGAAACGAGTACTTACAAAAAAGTTGGGAATTATTTTAGCTTGTATATTACTAATAATGTTCTCCCGATAGTTTTCTCTACACAAAATAAAACTGTAAGCACCTAGTCTCAATTCTATCGGAAATTCAAACAGAAAATCAGATTATATGCCTTTAATGTTTGGTTTTACCCGTGATAACTTTACTACAAACTATTCAAATAATTTTTCTTGACGAAATGGTGGATTTTTTATTTAATACTTTAGACTTGTTTAATATGTGATTATAAAACATAGCTAGCACACATAACTTAGATATTTTGTGTTCTCTTTAACGATAAACAGCGACGGACTGGCCTCAAAATATCAAAGAATAAGACTATTTCTGAGTCCTCCGTATTTCGAAGTAACTATTCCGAAATGAAACTTTAACAGCTCTTTTTAAACAATTTATAACATAAATATAAACATTGCTTAGTATTATATGAAAAGGAGAAATCACTTAATAATTAAAAGGTGTATAATATACAAGGTGGTCCAACAGCCCAACAGTAATATATAGGGTGGTCTAACATAGCACCGTTATTGTGGGAATTGGAAAAAAAATGTTATACGAAAGTTGTAGCGACAGCTGAGAATTACAACCTAAAATTATTTTCGATTATACAGGGTTGAGAATAGGTTTGCCACAAACCAGACTTACATTTTTTTAAATGGAACACCCTGTATATTGTTTCATTTTCTGATTCCTTCCTTTTTGGACATTCACCCAATATAGGGTATATGGGGTCTATACAGAATCATTCAAGTTTTATGGCCAGTTTTCGAAAATATCAGAGGTACATTTGATGCCCTGTATTTTTTTAATGCATTATCATAAACCATTTTAGCATGGTAAAAACTTCCAAATATGGTCTTCTTTTAACTGAGGTATCTTTCTTTCGTATTTTTTAATAACGGTGTACAGGGTAAACAAAAATCCTGGATGCAAATGTTCTCGAGTATTTTGAATAGAACGCCCTGTATATTATTATATTTCATATTCCTCCTTTTTTGGCCATTAACCCAATTTAGGGTTTGTGGGGTTTATACAGAGTCGTTCAAGATTTATGGCCACTTTTCGAAAATATTAGAGGTACATTTGACGTTAAGAGATTTTGATTTGTTGCGATAGTAAAATGAGGTTTTTGAGTAGCGTTATAATGAAAATTATGTCTATTGACATTTCTATTTTTGTCGAATGTTGCTTCGTCAGTAAATAACACAAAACAGTCAGCAAATCTTGGCTCTATTTAGTTTAAACTAGTTGTTAACTTGTCCTAGCTGTCCGAATTAGTTAAAAACATCAGTTTTCGTGTATTCTACATTTCCCATCTCGTCAAACCGTTGCATAATCTTTCAAAAGCGCTCCTCGTGTTTGTTTTCTATCAGAATGCTTTTCGTGATAAATTATTGTCGCTAACAAATAATTCCTTTCACTTGCTCCTAACACATAAATTATCATTTCGTAATAATCACCAGTTTTTATTACTAGATTATTGTAATGCTATCATTTGTACTTGTGAAATTTTTAGATTAAATCTTGTTTTATTAGTGATAATTTTTAATTTTTGAAGTTTTAAAATTTTTCTATGCTGGTACGAATAAATTTTTAAAAAATAGATGTTAAAAGGAAACTCCACCTCTTATATTTTCGAAAAGTTGCCATAAATCTTGAACGACTCTGTATAAACCCCATAAACCTTATATTGGGTAAATCGCCAAAAAGGGAACGAATCTAAAAATATAATAACATACAGGGCGTTCCATTTAATTTAATCGAGAAAATTTGCATCCAGGATTTTTATTTACCCTTTATATCGTTATTAAAGAATACTAAAACAAATACCGCCGTTGAAAGTTTGGGAGTTTTTACCATGCTAAAATGATTTATGCTAGTTAAAAAGGGAGGAATCTGAAAATAAAACAATATGCAGGGTGTTTCATTGTTGTATACAAAATTCGTGTACAAAATTAGGCATCAAATACTTGCTACTTTACTTGGGCAGGATTCCTGATATTTCTATACTTTTCAGTATGTATATTGATTTTCACCGCCCCTCAAATCATTCAAGGAGACAATTGCAGATTTCTACAGGCATTTCGAGTTAAAAAGATCGCGTCCGTGTCAAACTATTTATTCTAACATGTCAGTCAAAGTTACAGCAAGGCCAGGCTACCTAGAGAAGTGACCAATTTCTTAAAAATGGAAAATGAGCGCAATTTTATTCAAACCTCGAGTTTACCCAATTTTTCCACGTCGGTTAAAAAAAATATCTATCTATCTTGTAGAAAAAAGGTGGAATTTCTGACATGTTTAATCGTTTTGATCCCAGGAGGTACCGATACGACGCTATAAAGGATCAAAAATTGGCAAACAGATTTTGTGCACGCTAAACTTCAAAGATGTTTTAAAATTCACCCTTATCACTAATTTAGCTGCATTTTACACCAATCGCTAGAGGCATATAGGAGTTTCTTAACCTATTTACTTGATTTGCCTAGGATCGATTGTTCAGATGCTACCGAGACAAACGTAAAACTTTAGTGGAATACATAGAAAACATTGAAAATTTATTTCTTAATTGCATAAATCCGAGAGTAATTTTGCGACGTGGATTTTCAATCCCTTGGGGAACTTTGGGGCTCTATAAACTATTCCCGCTCCTAATTACTTTTTCGAAAACATTTTAAGGGCAAAAACACTTTTTTTTAAATTTCGACCGCTTTTCCGCCATTTGAGGTATAGGCATCCTATACTGATTTTGAATCCACTCAATATTCCCTATCGAAGCCCGGTTTTACCTTGACAAAATGCTCGCGGTTTTGAATTCAACGCAATTCTGCTTAGTTTATTTATTCTGTGGTACTGTAGGTTTTTATCTTGGCCACCTCCTTACAAACTGGAAAATTTATATTTATGGCCTGTTTCTCATTTTTTGCTGTAGGACCAAGGTAAAGTACATACCAGAATATAAGATTCTATCTTTTGCCTTTTCAATATAGGGCATGGGCGCCGCCAGGATGAAATATAAATATTTATATTTCCCCTGCTTTGTTAACGCTTTCATTTACATAGTGCAATCATATTGGATCTATTTTTACCTATAAATTTTCTACCTCGTAAGCCTGATTGGAATCCATTAATAATAAAAATTACATTGATTGAATTTGTTGATATAAGTTTCGTATTAAACGTTATATTTCGTTTTTGTTTGTTATCCTGCAAATCACAAATTATGGCGGGGTTTTAATCAGTAAGAAACCAATTTAGATTAAAAAAGAGGGTTATTATGATGTATAATACAAATATATATATATATATATATATATATATATATATATATATATATATATACATATGTGTTTTTTGTGACCAAAACATCTAAAATACATAACGGACATTTCGAATACACCGTATATAGAAAACCAACACATACAGATATTTAAATGCAAAATCACATCATCACCCAGCACAAATTCAAGCTGTGGCAAATACTCTAATATCTAGATCCGTGCGACTAACTGAAACACAGACGAGACAAAATGAACTTAAGGTAATATCTAGTGCTTTAAAGAAAAATGGCTACACAAATCACACCATAGAGAAAGCTATTAATGCACAGGTTTCCCGAACAACGAACAACAAAAAATATGAACCGGGAAAGCAACGAGTAGTCTTACAATATGTAAAAGGCACAACAGACAGAATCGGAAGAATTCTGAGGAAACACAACATACAAACAATACACAAGCCACAAACAACTATAAGTAAACTACTCGGAAACCCAAAAGATAAAATCAAACTGGAAAACCACGGAGTGTACAGTATTCCGTGCCAGGACTGTGAAAAGTTGTACGTAGGGCAAACTAACAGGCGAATATCAGCAAGAGTGGAAGAGCATAAACTCAGCATCAGAAATAAACAAACAACCTCAGCTTTATTCCTACATCATCAGAAAACCGGCCATAAAATAAATTTCGATGGATGTAGGGAGATTGCCAATATAGAACATTATGAGACCAGAATAATCCGAGAAGCCATAGAAATTGAAAAACAAGGTGATTTGAATAAAAGGGACGAACCATTAAAACTACCAACAGTATGGAAGACAATAATCGACAAATCTAAAATCGCAAAAACTCAAGCGCAATTAGCGCAACAACAACAGCACCATCCGGAAAACATAAATAACGACCAACGCCTGCGCAGATATAACCTTCGGCCCCGAGTGGGGGTACAAAAGGAAGCGTCGCAGTCACCAACACTTCAGTCTCTATTCGGACGCGAGAAAGAAAGCTTCGAAAATGCCAAATGTGATTTTGGCGAAACGTCAGCAAAACTGTTCTTTTCAGAACGACAGTAGTGAACGGATGTACACCCGGAATGAAAACACATTGTATTTTTCCATCCGTGAAGGAGTAAAAATCAACATATATATATATATATATATATATATATATATATATATATATATATATATATATATATATATATATAAGTAGAATTCAGTGCTCGAAAATTTGCGAATAAAGCCAATTGCCGAGCAAATAATTTAGTACGTTCTAAAAAAAGGAAACTACAGTAGATATATGTGACAGACGGACACAGTGTTTTCTGTGTTATGACTATATTAGTGTACTGCACCGGTAAAGTTAACTAAGTAAATTGGGCTAATCCGGGGACTATCGAAACCTATTAATAATGAAATAATTGTGTCAATGTTCACTATATTTTCTGCAATTTAAAACGTAATTGTGCCCATCTAAACTCGATGCCTAATTTAGTCGGAGACAGTGGCGGAGGGTGAGATGTTCAAAGGTATGTTCTGCATTTAAAAAAATTCGCAATCAAAAAACGACTTTGTATTACTATAAATTCTATCATTAGTTAAACTGGCGCTTCTATGTTTTATTTCTACTTGAACCACTAACTTCAGTGTTTATTTGTCGAGTTTGGTCGATCGACCAGGTTGTTTAATTTTAATCTTCTCTTCGTACGCCAAAGAGCTAAAACTATGAGTTTGTAAATACTCGATTGAATTCATATTTATGCCTTAAACAGAACCAATAGCTCGAACGATTCAACAAAATACGGCCTCGCGCGTGCTTCGAAATAAACAAAACTCTTGTGTTTTGCCGCCGTGCAGCCGCAAATCATCCATAAATCGCCGTATTAAGCCACGCGCGGCGCTCGACTAATCCGACGTGTTATTTTCAAAAATCGTTCGCTGTTCACCTGCAGTTCCGCGCCCGTCGGAAAACAAGCCTACGCTGGAGGCCGTGAAAGTTCCGATGGCCGTTAGGGACAAAATCTATAGGGATGTTAGAGATTTATTCTCGGATTTCGGATCTATTTGTGATACAAAAATATTTAAAAAAATACGAATTGTCGAAATTGGGTGTATTCTGCAGCTCCACAGCTCTTATGCACCAGTCGCCACTGGTCGAAGAGCTTGTGACAAATTTGGGGTAGGTATTTTGAAATCATAAAAATGTAGTATTTCAACCTTCCGGAATCAGGAATCGGAGGTCTGGAAAGACTTTTGCGGTTATTTCGCTACTGCGCCGCATATGAGATTTCCAAAAAGTTATCCTTTAGGCACTTTATGATTTCTTATTTTAGCATTTATAGAACCTATAAATAAAAATCCCAGACCTTTTAGACGGTTTTGAAGTATGACATGACTGTCCTTAATTTGTTTTATTAATATACGCAAAAAATATACTTTAGACACTATGAAATTTTTATAGCATATTCATTAATTAAGACTGAAAATATGTGCAAAAAGCCAGACGAATACGACGGTTTTAAATGACTACCTGATACAAATAAAGATTTTAAATGAGTGTGACAAAAAATACTTATGCATAGACATAGGTGATAGAAAGAACATCTATCAGAACCTGAAGGCGAGATTTCTAAACCTACTAAATCGAAGCTCCTATTGGTCATGTGATAAAACTGCGTTAATATTTATTGATTTATTGGAGATGCATTTTTTTATATCAACCCAAAAAAAACCTAACCTGAGCCAACCAAAAATGCAATCCGATATTAAAATCACAATTTCATATTAAATTACAGCCAAACAAGACATACGACAAAATAAACAAACCTTTGTGCCAGGTATTATATATAGACATAGCATTTTGCGGTTTCATTTTTTATTATTATTTTTTTTTTTGAACAGACGTGGCCACGCGGAAAATTATTTTGAATTGCTTTTGTACTAATTCTTCAAATTTTTAAATCAATAAAGAATTGTTAGTGTTAACATAGATGCCTATAAATCTATTATATATATATATATATATATATATATATATATATATATATATATATATATACGTATATATATATATATATATATATATATATATATATATATATATATATATATTATATATATATATATATACATATATATATATATATATATATATATATATATATATATATATATATATATATATATATATATAGAAAGGTGGAGGATAGGTGGTTATTGATCCGTACTCTGAAGGTTCTATTGGATAGGAAAGCAGAAATGAAATAGAGCAGGTTTCCGGAGATATTCCAATCAATAAGGGATTTAAGGTTGCAAGATCTATTATTGCTGTCAAACGCAGATGATAGGTCTAGGAAGGTGGAGGTGGTATGGAGGCGTTCCATGAAGCTATTCTGAAGGCTGATTTCAAGGTTTATGAGGTGATCGATGGAGGATTTGTTGCGGCGAAAGCCCATCTGGTCTTTAATGAATAAATCTCTTTTCTCAAAAAACCAAGTAAGTCTATTGTAGACCATTCTTTCAAGAATTTTGGAAAGGTGGCTTGTGAGAGCAATAGGTCTATAGCTTGTGACTGACGATTTAGGCTTTTCTGGTTTATGGATGGGGATTGAAAAGGAGTGGATTTTCCTTTGCTCCAAATTTGATTGAATAGGTTAATGCCTTCCGTAGGGAGATTTTTTATAAAGGGAATTCGGATTTGGTCGGGTCCAGGAGAGGAATCTTTACATGAGTTAAGTGCAAATATGAGTTCTTTGGCAGTGAATGGGAGATTATAAGATTTAAGAGGGTTTTGGGGAGGGGCGTAGATAGTGGAAGGAGAGATGGAGCTGGGGGGTTTTGTAGGGGGTTGTGAATTGGGTTAAAGGAGGAGTGAAAATTTTAGGCGAATGTGTCAGAGATGGATTGGGAGGTTTCTACCCACATACCATTCAATTTTAAGCCAATGATGGTTTTAAGGGTCTTGCCTTTTAGTCTGGCGATATTGTTCCAGAGGTTGGAGGAGGAGGAGTTTGGAATGAGATCGTTGGTGAACTTGTTCCATGATAGTTGTTTGGATTTTCGGATGGTTAGTCTGGCTACCGCTTTAAGTTTTTTGTATTCTAAAAAATTTTCCAGATTAGGGGAATGTTTGTAGCGATTGAGAGCTCTTTTTCTGTCTTTTATGACCTTCTTGCAGTCGCTGTTTCACCAAGGTACTGGGGGTTTATTTGAAAAAAATTCTAACTTGGAGATGCTGAGGTTGGCTGCGTCCATTATTGAGTTAGTGATTTCTTGGGTGAGGGTATCGATATTGGAAGTGGGTGAGGGAAGTGTGAAGGATGATCTATAAAGCTCCCAGTTTGCTTTATTGAGGTTGAATATAGGATGGAAGGGAGGAAGAGGAAGGGGGGACCAAGAGTTGGTTTCAAGAGTGGTAGGAATATAGTCGCTTCCATGGGTATCGTTATAACGTAAAGATCTGAACACTCACAATCTTTATTGATTTAAAAACTTTAAGAAACAGTACAAAAGCATTTCAAAATAATTTTCCTCGCTGCGCTTACGCTTTGTTATCAATATATTAAAGATGTGTAACTCAGGAGTGAGCTGGCTCAAAGAATCAACTCAGTTAAGTGAGTAACTGAACCAGCTCCGCGGTACAGATCTTTTTCGATTCTGACTCACCTTTCACTTACAGCGTAACCGAGCGGGAACGACTTGCGACGATGAAGAGCCGGAGAGTCACCGACCGCCCAAAGAGTCGAATTGCATTGCAAAAATGCAATAAACTTAAATATTATTTATTCTAACATGATGGAAAATAACATATACAAATATCTATAAGTTTTAATACCTTTCTTAAATGAAATAAATAAGAGCCTAATTTATTTGATAAATCTCCAACAGAAATTCTGCATAGTCAGACTGTATAACGTTAAAAATTAAAACACTAAACTTGCCCAAATTATCAGGGTAATTCTTCTCCGTACTAACTAAGCACGATATCCCATCCATTGTCCTTTACAACTACGAGCCGCCAGTGAGTTAGGAGCCTTGTCAAACGACGTGAGGAGTGTATTTCGCTCCTTCGTTTCGCAGCTCAATTGAGCCGACTCAGTGAGCTGAATCAATAAAGTGAGCCAGAGTGAGCAAAGCGCATCATTAAAATGAGTTACATGTCCCATCTCTACAATACATATTTATGATGCTAAATTTATATCTCTTTATTTCGTTTAAAATATTCCTCTAAGAACAAAAAAGCATTTTTTCATAAAAAAGTGTGTATAAATAAAATAGGTTTCCATTCACAACTTGTCAGTTGTTTTTAAATATATGATTTATTAAACACAGACATTTAAAGATATAACAAAAATGTTAATGTAGTTTTGTTTCACGTTACACCAACGTCACAACAAGGATACTCTGATCCGTGTCTGGAACATATCCTGCAATACCGCAGGCGCGATGATCCATTTCAGCCAAGCGTAGTAAACCTCAATGGTCTAAATATCAGTTATTTCACACCAGGGGTTTATTGTAGGTAAAGACTATATGTCCTTGCGTTTATAACCAAGCTACGACTTTCAACACATCCGTAAAATTGTCCCTAGGCCTACAAAAAAATGTCATTGTGCTTTCCTCATCTGCATTACACTACAGAGGAACAGCAAACAAATGTTTTAAAATACAACCCCAAAACCCTAAGATTTAACATCTTAAAAACCACTTAATTAGGGTTAAAAATAGATTTCAAAAAAAGTAACAGCCAGTGATTCCTAACCCCGTATTTTATTTATAGCCAAATTTCGCAGAATAATGGTTTACATTATTTATATGTTTGATGATTTTATTATTTAAATAGCTTCTAATTTTTTGTTACTTCTAAAACGCATGATTGTCATTGATTGTTGTTCACCAAGGATTACTAATTGTATTCATTCTTGTTGACCTTAAATTTATGTTAATGTATTCGACGTTTAAACTTCATTATAATGCCCTCGGAGGAATTAGACTGGAAAAGGGCAAGGCCAAGCGAATTGAACAAATTCTGGTAAATTCTGTGGTTTCGCTTGAGAGCATATTGTTCAACTTGGGTTATAATAGCTGAATCAAAAGTATGTTTTACGTTCTTTATATTTCTCAACACGTTTTATTAAAATGAAAATGTTCAGAAAATAGATTTGTGTCCCCATAAAATTAATTGTCATCCTCTTTAGTAATCTTTCTAGAGCTTAAATTATTACTAGACATTTTTTCCAAGGAACGACTTTTCTAAAAATTGTTCTGTGTCGAAGACGAGGGAAAAAATCGTCAAAGCGAAAGAATTTATGGAAAATTGGACATCAAAATATTAATATTAACTATAAATATGGTATTTATTACTTCCCTCGTAAAATCGAACTAGTGTAATCCTGAAAAAATCACTCTTCGAGATTTTTTCAGATCTTTACGTTATAACGATACCAATGGAAGCGACCATATTCCCACCACTCTTGAAACCAACTCTTGGTCCCCCTTTCCTCCCTTCCATCCTATATTCAACCTCAATAAAGCAAACTGGGAACTTTATAGATCATCCTTCAAACTTCCCTCGCCCACTTCCAATATCGATACCCTCACCCAAGAAATCGTTAACTCAATAATGGACGCAGCCAACCTCAGCATCTCCAAGTTAGAAATTTATTCAAACAAACCCCCAGTACCTTGGTGGAACAGCGACTGCAAGATGTTCATAAAAGACAGGAAAAGAGCTCTCAATCGCTACAAACATTCCCCTAATCTGAAAAATTTTTTAGAATACGAAAAACTTAAAGCGGTAGCCAGACTAACCATCCAAAAATGCAAACAACTATCATGGAACAAGTTCACCAACGATCTCACTCCAAACTCCTCCTCCTCCAACCTCTGGAACAATATCGCCAGACTAAAAGGCAAGCCTCTTAAAACCATCACTGGCTTAAAATTGAATGGTATGTGGTTAGAAACCCCCCTATCCATCTCTGGCACGTTCGCCCAACATTTTCACTCCTCCTTTAACCCAATTCACAACCCCCTACAAAACCCCCCAGCTCCATCTCTCCTTCCACTATCTATGCCCCTCCCCAAAATCCTCTTAAATCTTATAATCTCCCATTCACTGCCAAAGAACTCATATTTGCACTTAACTCATGTAAAGATTCCTCTCCTTAACCTTCTCCTCAACCTATTCAATCAAATTTGCAGCAAAGGAAAATTCACTCCTTTTTAATCCCCATCCATAAACCAAAAAAGCTTTAATCGTCAGTCACAAGCTATAGATCTATTGCTCTCACAAGCCACCTTTCCAAAATTCTTGAAAGAATGGTCAACAATAGACTTACTTGGTTTCTTGAGAAAAGAGATTTACTCATTAAAGACCAGATGGGCTTTCGCCGCAACAAATCCTTCACCGATCACCTCATAAACCTTGAAATCAGCCTTCAGAATAGCTTCATGAAACGCCTCCATACCACCTCCACCTTCCTAGACCTATCCTCTGCATTTGACACCATTAATAGATCTTGCAACCTTAAATACATTATTGATTGGAATATCTCCGGAAACCTGCTCCATTTCATTTCTGCTTTCCTATCCAATAGAACCTTCAGAGTACGGATCAATAACCACCTATCCTCCTCCTTTCCTTAAACTAACTGAGTCACACAAGGTTCCCCTCTTAGTCCCACCTTATTTATCATCGCAATAAACAACATCAAACACTACCTTCCATCCCCCCTCAATCTAAAACGTTTTGCTGATGATATCCTTATCTCCCATTCCTCCTCCGACTATAAACACAGTGAAGAACTATTACAGAACTGCCTCAACAATCTTGTCAAATGGACAGAATCCAAAGGCTTGATTTTCTCCCCCTTAAAATCCACCAGCGTGCACATCTCCAGAATTGAAAATCACCCCAAAATATCTAACCTTTCTCTCAATCAAATCCAAATCCCTTCCCAACCCAACCACAAATTCCTTGGTCTATAATTCGACTCCACTCTAAACTGGAAAACCCATATCAACTACCTTCGATCTAAATGCTTTGCTGACTTCAACATTATTAGAATGCTATCCGGTACAAATTGGGTCTCTCACAGATTGACATTACTGAAAATATATAAATCTGTCATTCTTTCCAAAATCGACTAAGGCTGCATAGCTTATTCTTCAGCTAAACCTTGCCAACTAAAACGACTAGACCCTATCTATAACTCTCGATTAAGATGCGCCCTTGGCGCCTTTCGTACCAGCTCAGCCATTAGTCTCTACTGCGAATCCGAATGCCCGTCCTTACACCAATGTAGAGAACTATTAATTATGAAATATGCCGACAACTTCCGATTCAGAAACTCCATCCCACTTTCCCACCCATGGCGCTAATATCAGATATCAAAATCTCCTACACAGGCTTTCAATCCCTAAACTTCCGCCTCCCCTTTCTCCCAACATCTTCCCCTTTCCACGCTGGAATTCACCTCCCAGTTTTTTTCGATTACCACATGAAAAAATTTGCGAAGAACACTCTCCCACACACTTCAAGTTTACAAATTTATCGCAGCCACATTTCCAATTTCTATAATGACCACAAAATCATCTATATCGATGGTTCCAAATCCCCTGATCGTGTCGGTTCCTTATTTTATTGTAACCTTGCAGAAAAGTCATACACCCTACATCCTACATCTAGCGTCCTAACATCTGAACTTTTCGCCATCTATATGACACTTGACTTTGTATTAACCAGTAACTCCCCTAAATGGTTAATCGCCACCGACTCCCTTAGCTCATTAGAATCCATCAAATCCTATTCCCCCTCTCACCAAAGAAATCTACTACTGACTAGACCGGATATATACAAGAAACGAAAAAATATCTTTTATCTGGGTTCCGAGCTACACCATAATACCAGGCAACGATAGAGCCGACTACCTAGCCAAAACCCCCAACCCTTCCACCATAACTATTAACAACATCTTCTGGACCAAGGACCTCCAGAAGAATTCCATATCCATATCGAAATGATTGATCCAACTAGAATGGGACCTAAATCTCAATGAAAATAAATTACAAGACATCGAACCCACTTTCTTTGAAAACTCCCTCATCACCAATCTTCCAAGAAAAGCAACTACTATCATGGCACGATTACGTATTGGCCATACACTCCTTACCCATAAACACCTTATCGAACGAACAGACCACCGAACTTGCCCTCATTGCAACACACCCGTTACAGTAAAACACATATTTTTAAACTGCACTAATTATACACAATTATTAACCCACCTCCATATCACCGGTAATCTTGACCAAATCCTTTCATACTCCAATACCAACCGCATTATTACATTCCTAAAAGATTGACGTCAAATTTTGGGAAAAATTAAAGATCATATAATAAGGCAAAACAAAATTGCGACCTAATGAAATGTTTAAAAAAATATTATTAAAAACTACTTATTTATTTACCTCAAATTTGCACAAAAATCAGGTATTATTTAGGAACTAACTAGTAAAAGTTTGGTACGAATCGAATATTGCGAAACAAAATGGCGAAATAATAAAATATTCAAAAGTTCAGCCCGAAAAAACTACTTAATGGTTTGATTTCAAATGTTGTGCAATAATTAATTGTGATATAGAGATGAATTGGTAAAATTGTGGTAATAATTAAGTGGGGAAACAAAATAAAATGTTTGTAATCGTAAAAAATCACCCTCCCAGGTTTTACATATCTTTCCGTTTTATAGTACCTAGATTCCCAAAAAATATGTTTTATCAGTTCTGTCTGTCTATCTGTCAATTTGCGGCATAACTTAAAAACTACTTATCCAAGTGCCTTCAAATATGGTGTAAAAATTAAGAGTCATACAGGGATGACTTGGTGATAATTTAGTCCAATATGACGTAAAAAGATGGGGACCTAGTGAAACGTTAAAAAAACTATTACTAAAAAACGAATTATCCCATTTACCCCAAATTTTGCACAAAAATCAAGTTTTATATAAGAATGAACTGGTAACATTTCGTAATAAAATATTAAAAACATCAGATTGAAAAAGTACTTATTAGATTAATTTAAATTGTATGCAAGTATTAAGTGTGATATGTTGATAAACTGTTCAAGCTGTGGTATGAATTAAAGATGGCAAATTAAAATGGCGGCCAAATAATTTTTAAAAAATTCAATGTAATAGAACTTTTATTCAATTGACATCAAATTTTGCAGAAAAAATTTAATTTGATATAGGGATAAACTGGTACGAATTCAACATGACAAAACAAGATGGCGGTATTTGTTATTGTAAAAACTACTTATTCAATTTATTTTAAATTATGCCCAAAAATCGTGTGTTGGATAGAAGCTGGTAAATATTGGTAGGAATCCAATAGGTGGAACAAAATAGCGCCGAATAAAAATGTTTGAAAAGGCAGTATATGTATTTGTGTTACTAAATGATTATGTGCGGAACTAAAGTGGGTCACACTTCACTAATCCTAAAGAAAATATTCATGACAAGGGAATTTCCGGGTAAAGGAATCCATTTTTTTTACGAAGTTCTGCTAACAGTTAACGGATGCCTTATACTTTCTAATTCTTTTGGTACAGTTGTTCGTGTTTGCTGGTAATTTCTTAGATAATTCATTTTATATCTAAAGGGAAAGAAAATATTTCTTCAATTTCTGTGGGTATATAAAATAATAACAGAAAGAATAAGGCTACTTCAAGTTATGTATTTTCGCTGATTTCACTAAAATATAAGGCAGATTTACTTTATACAAACATTTCGTAAAGTGCCGTTTTTCGTGTTTCAAATATCCTGCATTTTTCTACTTAAACATAATATCTTATGTTTAGTTAGTATTATGAAATATTCACAAGGTGAGATTATTAATTTTTACTAACTTAATTTTGAGTGATTATGCATTAAAAGGTAAACTTTTAAAAACACGCAAAGACTAGGCGTTCAATAACATTATTTTTCTACGACCACTTACGAAACGAAACATAAAACACTCTCTCGTAGCTGGGCTAGAAAGTGTCATATATCACACTCGGCTAATGTCTCGTGCTAAATACCTCCTCATTTGAAAATTTTGACTTTCAACACTTATTATATAATATACTATTTCATATTCACCGATATAATAATGTATCGTGGCTTCAAAAACCTTGGCTACAATAATTTTGTAATGACATTTAAACACAAATAAAAAGGATTTAGTTCTCTTAAATTTAATTTTATGAGTGCCAGTTTCTAGATTATAAATTAAAACGTTACTATAGTTTAGTTCTTTCTAACTTACCTCATTGCGATTTTGTGTATATGCCATGTCTTGTAAAAATAGAAAAAAAAACAGAATACAAAAAATGCAAAATTCTTCTTGTAGCCTTATTTTTATTTATGGAATAAGTAAATGTATCATATATCTCATAAAATAAAATAATGCAAATGACTTAACGTGAGGAACAGGTGTACTCACCATCAATTTTGTGCAGCTGCGTACCTGAAATAATCTCAAGAAAAAGTTCATTCCCAAAATCATTGTCTACTACAATAGAAACTTTCGCCATAAATGTTAATAATGCTACGATATAGATCGGCAATATTTTAAAGACGTTTGTCTTATAATGTCATAAAACTATAAAACTCTATCCCTGAGGAGTTTCAGGTTTTCAATATTATTAAATTTAAATTTATGTTTCGTTCGTATTTATATTACATTATTTAAACAAAAATTAGTGTCCCGTGGGGTCGGTCGAGGTATCAGGATTGTACTTCTTTATAATATTAAAATTATAATAGCTTGTAAATTTACAATTTATAAATACATTTTTATTTTAATAAGGTTTTTGCATATATGTTCTGAATTGTATATGGTCTCTCACATTTAAGTATATTTCATATCAATTTTATTGTATTTAAAATATGCTTATATGGCTAGTTTGATCACTAATATGCCTAATATCAAAATAACATCTATCGATTTAGAAGCTTAACCGATGTGAGGTTGTGGTTGAGTGACATTAGCTCATTCTATTATAATTGCTATGTATGTCATTTGTATAATAATGTAAAATTCTGTAGGACTTCTAATAAAATAAACTTTCATGTCACACACATAACAAAATTTGTATATGCTTATACTTAAATCCTAACACTGGAACTTGTGGTGGAAGATAGATCAAAATACAAGAGTTCTAACCACACTACACCACAACTTGTTACGTTCTGGACGCGCGTCTCGCTAACCAAGTTAGCATCATTAGTAGATGATATAAACTAAAGTAACTTATCCTAACCGAGACTATTTATAGGTAAATGTGGTCACACTTGGTTGCACCGTTGTCAAGTAAACAATAGAGGGGACTATTGGGAATAGGCCCTCTGTCTTTATTTAGTGCTTTCTTACCACGTTTAACTATTTCTATACTCTCAAATGCATCCAATAATCTATTATTAGATACGTTTTTAATCAATTTAAGAATATTTATTCCTATTCGGTGATTGTTTTCCAAAGCATGTTGGGCAACGCTTGACTTTTCTGTTCTTCCGTATCTTAAATGTGCCATGTGTTCTTTAAAACTGTTTGAATGTTTATGGAGCGTTTAGTTTGCCCAACATATTTTAGATCGCAGTAATTACAGCTAATTTCATAGATGCCACTCCTCTCCCTCACTTTGTCTTTGGGGTTTCCAAGGAGATTTTTCAAACTGTTCTCCGTTTTGTAGGCTACGTTTTTAAATACTTTTTCTAGACCTCTCGTATATCTGGGATCATATGGGATTACTATGAATTTATTGGAAGCCTCAGGTGTTTGAAGAGTAGTAGTAGTAGTTTGAAGTACATCTTTTTACATTTTCTTATGCTTATGTCTATTTACTAATTTATGTACAAAATTATCATTATATCCATATTTTAGCTATATTTTTAATCAGATTCATTTCATTGTTAAAACGTTCTTTACTTAATGGAAAATTGACTAACCTGTGAGTTAAGAAATGGAATGCTGCAATTTTGTGTTGACGGCAATGAAATGAGTCGGATGTATACCTATCAGAATTAGTAAATTTCCTATAGATATCAAATTCTAATTTATCATTATTTCTAATAACTAACGTGTCGAGAAAAGGTAATTGCCCGTTGTTCTCCTTTTCGTACGTAAAATTAATGGAAGGATATTTATTGTTTAATGTTTCTAAGAAAGTGTTCAAATTTTCTGTTTTTGTATCAAAAATAGCAAATATATCGTCTGCGTATCTATACCACACCCTTGGAAAATACTTGAGTTCTTTTTTGAATTGGGTTTCTAATGTGCCCGTAAACAAATTTGCAATTGCCCATCGCAGTTCCCTCTAGTTGTTTATAATATTTATTGTTGAACTGAAAAAAATTTTGATTCATACATAATTTTGTGAGAAGTAAATATTCATCAATAATTTCTTTCTTCAAATTATTGATTTCAAGTACTTCCTTTAGGTACTCTAAAGCTAGTGGTATGGGTACACTAGGAAACAATGAGCTTACATCAAAAGATATTAAAATTTCAACTTCTTTAAAGTGAACATTCTTAATTTTATCTAAGAATTCTAACGAGTTAGTAACCTCAAAGTTATCATACGAGATATTTAATTTGCCGAATTCTTCTTCTTACCATTTTGAAATATTGCACGTTGGTGACCCAACAGCTGAAACAATAGGTCTCATGGACTTCCCAGGTTTATGAATTTTGGGAAGGCAATACAGTTTAGATAACTGTGGGTTACTATGTGTTAGTTTGAATTTTAGTTTATCGGACACTAGGTTAAAAGTACTTTTTACACTACTGTTTTAAAGTACTTTTTACTTCTGTTATCATTTTTGATAACGGGTTTTTCTCAATTAAATCGTAAGGACCAGTTTGAATGAAATTGTCTACTATTTCAAAGGGATCTAGTCTAGTATAACAACCTTATTTTCTTTGTTAGCTTTTAAATAAAAACATTCCTTTTTCTTCAGTCTCTGGGTAACTTCAGTATTTTTACGAAAAACATATTTTGACTTGTTGTTAACAACGTTTTTTGAGATTTGGAAAACAATCACCGAATAGGAATAAATAATCTTAAGTTGATTAAAAATTTATCTAATAATAGATTATTGGATGCATTTGAGAGTATAGAAATAGTTAAATGTGGTAAGAAAGCACTAAATAAAGACAGAGGGCCTATTCCCTATAGTCCCCTCTATTGTTTACTTGACAACGGTGCAGTCGGGTGCAACCAAATGTGTGACCACATTTACCTATAAATAGTCTCGGTTAGGATAAGTTACTTTAGTTTATATCATCTGTTGATGATGCTAACTTGGTTAGCGAAACGCGCATCCAGAACGTAACAAGTTGTGGTGTAGTGTTGTTAGAACTCTTGTATTTTGATCAAACAATACGAAAATAAAGATAGTAATTAACTAAGAAAACCGACCAAACCGCAGCAATAAAGGTAGGTTAATCACTATCAAAACATCAGATATAAATATAAAAGGTAAGATAATAATAAATGTAAGTTAATAAGGTAAGATAACAGAAGAAACGCGCGTCCAGAACGTAACAAGTTGTGGTGTAGTGTGGTTAGAACTCTTGTATTTTGATCTATCTTCCACCACAGGTTCCAGTGTTAGGACTTAACATGGCTTCACGGTCAACGGAACAAAACCTTTATTGTAAGTACTGTACTAAGATTAGGTTAATAGCAGCAGATATTTGTTTTCTAAAATCATGCAAGTCTTTTTCAGTTTTCCCTAAATTAATTTCAGTCAAGATCCCTAAACAATCACCCGTTACTGGGAAGGTTGAATCTTTTGCCAAACAAAAGTGGCGAGATTTAGAAATTAAAAATCTGTATAGCAAACGAAGTATGCTTGAAATTGAAGCATACGGATTATTTAAAAAACTCACTTATAAGCTTAGTAATTTAGAATTTGAACAGTGGTTAGATTTCCAAAGAGAAATGTTCGTAGTTATCGGTGCCAAATTTTTGAAGAAAATGTGTTCACTTAAAAACAAACTGAGAAAGTTGAAACCACAAAAACAAATTTCTTCGGAAGTCGAGAACATTGCAGAAAATCTTTCTTTTCAGTCTTTTGATAATAGAGAAATCGCCCTTTTGAATAAAGGTTTGAATTTTGCAGAGCCTCCAGTAAAAAATAGTTTACCAACTATTATAGGAAATATCGAAATTCCCATTCAATACGTGCCAGAGTCAACTAAGGGATTCATTAGAGAGGCTTGCAGAAATCAAATCTCAAAAAACGTTGTTAACGACAAGTCAAAATATGTTTCTCGTAAAAATACTGAAGTTATCCATGGACTGAAGAAAAAGGAATGTTTTTATTTAAAAGCTGACAAAGGAAATAAGGTTGTTATACTAGACAAAACAGATTATTTTGAAATAGTAGACAATTTGATTCAAACTGGTCCCTACGATTTAATTGAGAAAAACCCGTTATCAAAAATGATAACAGAAGTAAAAAGTACTTTAAAACAGTGTAAAAACCTTGTGTCCGATAAACTAAAATTCAAACTAACACATAGTAACCCACAGTTATCTAAACTGTATTGCCTTCCCAAAATTCATAAACCTGGGAAGTCCATGAGACCTATTGTTTCAGCTGTTGGATCACCAACGTACAATATTTCAAAATGGTTAGTAGAAGAATTCGGCACATTAAATATCTCGTATGATAACTTTGAGGTACTAGCTCGTTAGAATTATTAGATAAAATTAAGAATGTTCACTTAAAAGAACGTGAAATTTTAATATCTTTTGATGTAGGCTCATTGTTTCCTAGTGTACCCATACCACTAGCTTTAGAGTACCTAAAGGAACCACTTGAAATCAATAATTTGAAGAAAGAAATTATTGATGAATATTTACTTCTCACAAAATTATGTATGAATCAAAATTTTTTTCAGTTCAACAATAAATATTATAAACAACTAGGGGGAACTGCGATGGGCAATTGCTTATCTCCGTTCCTTGCAAATTTGTTTATGGGCAGATTAGAAACCCAATTCAAAAAGGAACTCAAGTATTTCCCAAGGGTGTGGTATAGATACGTAGACGATATGTTTGCTATTTTTGATACTAAAACAGAAAATTTGGACACTTTCTTAGAAACATTAAACAATAAATATCCTTCCATTAATTTTACGTAAGAAAAGGAGAACAATGGGCAATTACCTTTTCTCGACACGTTAGTTATTAGAAATAACGATAAATTAGAATTTGATATTTATAGGAAATTTACTAATACTGATAGGTATATAACATCGGACTCATTTCATTGCCGTCAACACAAAATGGAAGCATTCCATTTCTTAACTCACAGGTTAGTCAATTTTCCATTAAGTAAAGAACGTTTTAACAATGAAATGAATCGGATTAAAAATATAGCTAAAAGTAATGGATATAATGATAATTTTGTACATAAATTAGTAAATAGACATAAGCATAAGAAAATGTTAAAAGATGCCACTACTCTTCAAACACCTGAGGCTTCCAATACATTCATAGTAATCCCATATGATCCCAGATATACGAGAGGTCTAGAAAAAGTATTTAAAAACGTAGGTTTTAGAGTAGCCTACAAAACGGAGAACAGTTTTGAAAAATCTCCTTGGAAACCCCAAAGACAAAGTCGACTTGAGGGAGAGGAGTGGCATCTATGAAATTAGCTGTAATGACTGCAATCTAAAACATGTTGGGCAAGCTAAACGCTCCATAAACATTCGTTTTAAAGAACACATGACACATTTAAGATACGGAAGAACAGAAAAAAGTCAAGCGTTGCCCAACATGCTTTGGAAAACAATCACCGAATAGGAATAAATAATCTTAAGTTGATTAAAAATGTATCTAATAATAGATTATTGGATGCATTTGAGAGTATAGAAATAGTTAAATGTGGTAAGAAAGCACTAAATAAAGACAGAGGGCCTATTCCCTATAGCCCCCTGTATTGTTTACTTGACAACGGTGCAGTCAGGTGCAACCAAGTGTGACCACATTTATTTATAAATAGTCTCGGTTAGGATAAGTTACTTTACTTTATATCATTTGCTGATGATGCTAACTTGGTTAGCGAAACGCGCGTCCAGAACGTAACAAGTTGTGTCGTAGTGGGGTTAGAACTCTTGTATTTTGATATATGCTTATACTTATTTAAAAATAACTTAATGCATAATGTAATATAAATTCCAATGTATTTCACCTTTCGTGATATAGGGAGACTTTCATTACAAATAAAATATTCCATTGTCAAGCCGAAAGTCACTGTCCTCTTGAATAGTCATTTTGCACATGCGGAAATCAAAATTTATGTCTGTTATACTCATTTCTAACACCATTCAGATGGAAATGATTATACATTTTTCATATTCACATCCTTTATTCATCAAGATTTTCAAGTCCAGAACTGACATACATTGTTAAACATTCACTCACCATACCTACTGAAATCAAACCACTACTTCGTTACCCCAGTAAACCAGTTTTTTATTTGTTTTTTATTTACTTTATAATGATTCTTTATTTTTAATAACTTTATAAATCACATTATATTATTTATTATATTCCTCCATAAAAATGCTTTATTTCAAGAAATGGATTTTTACCGAGTTTTTAAACATTTTACAAGTCGAAATTTTTGTCCACATATGATTCGCACTACCAGTCTATCCTTGTTTCACCACCACTATAGATAATTAAATAAAGTAAAACAAATGGTTCTATTTGCATTTATTTGATAACCATACCTGTGTCCAAAAATATACATAATTCATTGATATATTTATTTTTATTCCATTTGCATAATATTTATTTTATTATATCAAACATGTTAATCCACTGGTTTTAATGCCCGTTGTCGGACAAAGAAAAGACATATATGATTTTTATGACTACTGTTCCTTACAAGATTTAGAGATTTTTTAAGTAATCCTGAAAACAGACGAATTTTTTTTAGGTGTATTTACATGAGTCGGCCATTTTTGTGCGATTTTTAGTTCGTCTACATGTTGTTGTTGGCTGATGAAATTATATTTTGACTGTAAATCAAATATGTAATTTAGTCTTATACAAGACTAGCTTATATCTTTGATTTGTAATCGAAACATAAATTCGTCAGCCAATAAAATACGCCTTCAGTGAAATATTTGGACTATTTGCAGGTATCACTTATTAATTTCGGACAAGTAAATATACGTTTGAAACAGTAATATGAAGATTTCAGTCGATCAAATATATATTTCGATCAAAGTGAAAGTACATCTATATGGTCACTTAAAATATTTAAAAAACCAATATTTTAAAATAATTTCACTAAATATTCTAATATTGCGTTCAATTTCATAATAATTTGCGTTAAAAAGCCCATACTTTGAATTAAATATGGCTGCACCCTAGTAAATAATATGTGATTATAAATTAAAATAAACTATTTTTAAAACAACTATTTATTTCATTAAAACAAACGAAACTGTTCCTCCAGTATGACAGATTTAATATGAACACGTGCTAAGCCAAACACAAATATATAGTAAAGCTCAACTACAATTGGGTTAAATTTAAATTTGCAGCTCTTAAATAAATATGCCCAAAGACTTTATGCCATTCGCATAGAAAGGAAATAGGTAAATTTAAACATATTCGTATTTGAATTGCTCATTTTTGTTTTTTAATTGCAAATACATTGTAGAATTAATTCAATTAGACATGTGGGCTTACATCAAGAATATGTTTAAATAAGAGTATGCAAAATTTACTTGAGTCATATGTTTTCATTTGATGGAGCTTTGATATCATGTCACAGAAAGAAACATTCCTGGTTGTCATAGTCGTTTTTCATGAAAACTAAATAAACTTAAATAGAAGTTAAAATTTTAAATGCTCAAGTCTTTTTTAAAATATCGGAAAAAATGTTGCGATTTAGCCTAGCAACACTAAGCTCGAAATTCTTAGCGTAAAAAACTCCAAAATGTTTAAAGCTGTGTTTAAAGACAATTTCAAGACTTCCTCGCTAAACATCGTACACTCTGGTTAAGAGTACATCAAAAGAAAAGCTTTTTAATTTGGGAAGGCTATGTGAACCGCGGGAAGAACAATATGCGACCAAAAGATGAGCCATTCTACAACGAACATGTGGTCAGAAGTATGTGGGACGTAAGCGCTAAATTGGTTCAACAAAAATTTCAGAGAGTTTTGTGTGGATATTGACCTTTTACTGATGTTATATTTAGGAAGGTTTTATGCCATGATTCATAAAGCGATTTGGATAGAGTTTTGTTCCTAAGATGGTACTGAAGTCGATGAAATTGAGCTAGCAAAATTAACAGGACGTGGTAACATTAATTCCATTAAATCTTATTTACCACTTGATCATCATTTATCAAAACCTTATCACAAAATTGGAGGAGAATAGAATATTGAAAACTTTCACTAAGGCTTCTAAATCTTTCGGAATCAATAGCAGTATCATATTATTAGTATCTAGTAAAATTGTAACCTCTGCATGTGTTATTTAATTAAGTTGTAGTTGTAATCGCGAAAAAATCACCCTCCGAGATTCAAGACTTCCTCGATTCCTCCGAGATTTTTTCAGATGTTCACGTTTCAAGGTCTCTAGATGGAGATAAACATGTTTCATCAATTCCTTTTGTCTGTCTGTCGATCTGTTCGCGGCATAGCTAAAAAACTCCTTACCCTATTGACTTGATTGGGGATGACATTTTGGTACAAAATGCTAGTCTAATATAATCTTAAAAAAATATTACTAAAAAACTCCTTAACTATTTTATCTCAAATTCTGCACAAAAATCAAGTCTGACATAAGGACAGACTAGTAACAAAATGGCGGCCTAATGAATTGTTTAAAATATAAGTTTTAAAAAACTAGCTATCTGATTGAGTTAAAATTTTGCATAAAAGTCAAATGTGAAACAGGGATAAACTGGTAAAATTTTGGCATGAGAAAATAAAATTGCGGCTTAATTAAATTTTAAGAAAATGGGTAAAATGCTATTTTCTAGGTAGGTAAATGAATATTTGTATGTGCGTATATGTCTATGTACGTATGTATGTTGAACTGAACAAAAAAAAGTTGTGAAAATGAAATGTGTATATTTCTTTCGATCTGAAGGATTGTCAGATATATGAAAAAATAGATGTATTGACATAAATTCTTATTTGGTCATGCGCAAAATAACTATTCAAGACCATGGTGATTTTCGGCCAACAAACACGACATAAAAATATAGCAAAAGCCGCACAAAATATTTGCAAAATGAATATAGAGGAAAATAAATTTTAAAAAATTGGTATATTGGCATTTAGCCGGAACATCCTTCGTAACGAATTACACGACATACAGATAACACAGCTTATATATACATATATTTATTTGGCAATACTTTATAGATATTGTATAAATTGCAATATATATTCCGCTTTTCTTGCTAAAACGACAGTATTAATATTACATAAATTCTGGATACTTTGTTACAAAAATACGTAAAGCCCTTTTAACAGAACTCTCGTAATGACACTTTCTCTTTATCCTGAAAAGTGACATATATTAATACTTATATAATGCGTATTATATTATAATAATGTTTTTACCGTTATTACCATATATATATATATATATATATATATATATATATATATATATATATATATATATATATATAAAGAGGCGTAACAAGACAACGTGGGGACCTGGTGTCAAATCGTAAAACAGGGCCTCCTCCGCTCTCTATAATAAATACATATAATTAAGAAAAAGTAGGAGATTTCATAAATCGCAAAAAATATTAAAATCCTGTTTTAACATTCAGAATAGCTATAGCAAATCGGGGAGGTATCACAGAAAAACGAAGTAAGGTTATATATCAACTATAATATATTCCATATAAACTCTTCTAAATAAACTTAACAAAAAAGAAACAAATAAACAAAACAGTATTCTAAAGTATAATAATAATTCTAATTACACCGACTTACCAGTGGCGGCTATTCAGGTGAAGTAGGTGAAGTGCTACTTCACCAGGATAAATAAAGAAGCAAACATCTAACTATATTTATTATATATCTCTTAAAATTTTAGTTTTTACATTCATTTATTCACCTAATTGGTAAAAAATAAACTGTACATCTCGAATAAATATTTTACTTGACCGTTGGCGGCATGTCTTTTTAAAACTTTCAATCGAACTTTATTATAACAACTATAACAGTGTCGCAAACCGTTTTGACTTTGCTGGAGGTGCTATGTTTAGTTTACGATTTTCCTACTATGTTGCCATGACAAGCGTACGTGATGATGTCGAGCCCAGTGCCATACAACGCTCTCGGTGAATTCCAGGCGCAGTACACTACACCCACGTGCCGTTCAGGTTGCTGTGGTTGTTTATTTTTATTTTCGCGGATTTCGCTGCAACCGGTGAGTTGCTTTTCAGTTAACTTGAATGTTTTGTGTTATATTTATTTATGGTGCTGTTACAACTTCAAATTCGAAGTTAGTAAATGTGATTGTTCAAGACTGGAATAAATTAAAAGACGTCTTTGAATTTATTACAAACTGTGACTAATCTGATGGAAAATCAATCCGCCTTGCGAAAGGATTTTTAGGTGAGATGAACGATTTTGAATTCACGTTTCTGGCATTAGTGTTTAATGACATTTTCTCAATCACTAACATACTATTTGACGTTCTTCAAAAAAAATCGCTTGACATTCATTTTTGCATATCCAATATAAAATGCTGTCATGAGGCGCTCTGTAAAAAGGAAATGAACATTTTTTAAATATCATGTTTGATAAAGCAAATTTTATTACAAAAATAAATTATTACAAACGTGAGCTTGCTAAGCTTTCACCTGAAGAAATTAGGGCTAAGTATAGAACTCTTTTTTTATGAAATATGGACCATATTTTAATGGAAATGACACTAAGATTTCAAGACTGTGAAAAATATAGTTTAAATTTTCCGACCTGGCCCGTTTGAAAATTTGTTCGAATTATATGGGGAAATATTTTCAAAAAGTCAACGACTTAAAAATGAGCTTGGTCTTATTTTTGCCAATGAGAGTAATTGGTGTATATCGCTGCAAGAGCAAGTGAAAAAAATTAATAAAAATAAGTATATTTTTACCGAAGCATATAAATGGTTTTCCCTTATTTTGACAACACCGTCGACAAGCTTCAGTGGAAAGAAGTTTTTCTTGCTTCAAATGTGTAAAAACTTATTTAAGAAATACAATATCTTAAGAAAGACTTACTTCTCTTGGCAATATTTCAATTCAAAACTAATTTCTGGAGGAGATTAAACTCATCTATTTTATGAAGATGTTATAAATAAATTTGCTGCTATGAAGGATAGGAGAATTGATTTAGTATACAAAATTTAGGTAAGTCTTAAAAATATATTCTACCTCTCCACATATAAAAAAATTCTGGAAAAAAATTATTGCGATATTTTCTTGCTTCATTTGCACTTCACTTACTTTTTCACCCGCGAGCCGCCACTGCGACTTACAATTAGAAGACTGACTGGGGTTACTTTTGTCTATAACTTGAGAAAAAAATTGTCTATTTTTACATGCTTTTTCAATTTTGCTTCGATTTCCGTAGCTTTTTTCTTTTAGCTGCTGCCGATTGGTATTGTAATTCATTTTATCACAACTAAAACGCTGAATACTCACAAAACAAAATATAAAATCGGTATCACTGCAATTATATGCCTGTTTTAGTCTAGCACCCAATACAGAACACAAAGTCATTATCGCATCTACCACTTCTGGGGCCCTAGGCCCGCTTGAGATTACGGGTCCCTAACGGCCCTATCGTTTAAATGCATTGCAGCCAGTGCCGGATTAAATATTTTCGCCCAAACGTATTTACGGGCCCCAAGCTCGTGCGAAAAAGTGACGACCAAAAAAAATCCTCTCTTCCATATAGCAGACACTTCTCCCATCCTTTAATAAAATAATATATAGAAATTACCTCCTTACTGTGATGAAAATGAAACAAAGAAATTATATAAAGGATTCTTGCTGCAGCGAGGCGGCGGCTGGTCATCTTTTTGACGGGCCCTAGGCCTTATATATATATATATATATATATATATATATATATATATATATATATATATATATATATATATATATATATATATATATATTTTTTAGTAGCAAGGGAAGTCTCAGCCAAGACCATCATTTAATAATTAAGTAAAATCTTTTCAAATAATATTTTTAGTATTTCTGAATTTCCATGTTTGTTTAAGCACTTATCGATAACTATATGATATCAATATTGGAATTGCTATCATTTATCAATAAGTAAATTCTAATATCGCCCATCTCTAGTTAGAAATCCAAATAGTCTTCTCCTTTCTACCACATTGCCATACATAGCAGGATTTTAATAAATGTTATTGGTTGTTTTTAAAGTCAAAGGTATTAGTAAACCTTGTATATCCAGAATCAGCAGGAAAATACCCATTTAATAAAACAATATTATATGTATTTAAAATAATAAAGTCGGTGGACATTGTTTTATCTTAAAATAATTATTTTATATTCTCTATCTCTCAAAATAGAGATTGTAAAACCCGTTAAAATATAAACAGAAACCATGCATTTTTTGTTGGGTATCAAGGTAGATCACTGTGTGGAATCTTGCAGGACGATCTTTAAAAATGCCAATCTGGTTATTTTTTGTAAAAAATGCAGGCTTAATTGTTTTCTCAAATTAGAAGAACTAATATAATAAAAATAAACAAAATTTGTATGAGTTTTGCCAATGACATGAAAATAATTAATACGAGGAAAACAACATAATATGTTGTTCACACACACCAGTGAATCATATATTTATTTTTTTCTAGATCTCTGGAGATGTGTCCGTGAAATTCTGTTTGCCATATTAATCCACAAGCACTGGAGTTGTGTTTTCCCACTGGGGAATATTTTCCCAGAAATAAAATTAATCACAGAGGAAATTTATATGGAAAAAGCATTTTACCTTCAATTTTTCATCTCACTGAATCTCAGTTATTTTATTTAGGCGTTTCCTGTATCTGGCTGTATATTTTTCAGTCGAGTACTTCCCGCATCGTTGCTGAAATTGTATATGTTGTGGGTTTACGATAAATGTATGTTGTGGCATATTTTCATTTACTACTGCAAAAATTGATTTTGCTTAAATATATTTTAAATTTTGTTTATATTTTATTCCTGAAACTAGACCCATTTACTTGATCAAATAGCTTTAAAGGGTTAGTGAGGTTTTAGAATAAAACGTTGGGTAGGACTTTTGAAGGTGTTCTAAGTAAAAAATACATATAACATTATTTCGGAGTGCTTTAGGACAATCTTTGGATTGAAGTACATATTTTAAACCTACCCCAAGAAGTAATGTAACTGATAAACAGTGTACACCGCCGACCGAAGAAAATAATATTATAATATAATAAATCCTTTGTGTTGTTTGGTAATCTATATGCCATTTATACTTATTATATTTAGTGAATATAATATAGCTCCCGATAACGTTACCAATTTTGCCATTCTGAAACTGTATCTGCAGAAAACGTAAAATATAGTAATTTTAAAGTCGGTAATAGTTACTTATTAGAATAGTAAAGCATGCAAGTTTTAATTTTATTTTTAAAAATAAATTTGTTTTTTAATTGCAATGCGAATATGTATTGTAAAACTTAATATAGACAAATAACGAGAAAATATTCATGTATGTAATTCTCTCATAATTTTAAATCTCATGAAAACTCGAAGAATCCCGGGAAGACTCCAAATATCAAGGTATACAACATCCCGAAGATTCCACTAGGGTATTGAACATTCCTAGTTTGAACTTAAACTTGAACTTAAGGCCAGTCTTTACGAATGGATTTATTTGCCTGTCTTCTAGATGAGATATAGCAGGAAAATTACAATTTTAAATCGATGCTTAAATTCCAAATACATCCGACGCCTTAGGATTCAGCTTCAGGTATCCGATATGTTATCGTAGAAATATTGGATTAAAGTTGAAAGTTAATTTTATGACCATATATACTCCTTATATGCCACATTAAAAAATGGCCATCTTAAAAAAGTATAGATAGATTTTTTACAATAATGTAATTTGCAGTGTCTGAGTTTAAGTTTCAACCAAACTGTAAGTTTACTTAACATAATCTTCGGATATAAATTGCATATATTTTATACATGCATGTGCACGTTTTTGAATAATAGTACGTAAGACTACACGCTGTTTTCTCTTTAATTTTTGAAGAGCAGGCATATCTGTGACCGGCGACAATATTTTGCACACAATTTTGCCTACGTATTTTTTGGTTGGACTTCCGCTCGAATCGCTGAGCTAAACACACGTGGTCAGTAAGGCTCCCTGACGGCGGGAAAGTAGTGTTGTCTTTTCGGTGTTTCGAGGGGCAGTCCAACAACCACTGTGGAAGCATCACTGGGAGAACGTCCTACATAACGGGCTATTCGGTGTGAAACGGAGAGTCCTAGGGGACGTGGGAATTGTGATTTCTTCCAATTCAAGACTGTCCACTATATGCAAAGAGAATTTTACCAACAAGATCCTTGAGTCGACGTAAAATAAATACGATATTTGTCAAAATGATGAACGTTAAAGAATATCCTCAGCAAGTCAGAAAGAGTGACAAGATCGGAACCTGTCAACCTGCTAATACAATATTTACCTGTACAAACTTGCCAACTTCTGTAACCTTAACTACTACTAGGTACTTCAAGACCTGGTGAAATCGTCACAACATTTACTGAATAAAGTTCAGTTGTCCAAATTGGAAGAAGTTGTGAGTAGAAATCAAGATGTCTTATCTTTGTCTAATAGCGACTTAGGAAAAACCAACATAGTTCAACATCGAATTAATACTGGTGATGCAGCGCCGATAAAACAGCCTCCAAGACGAATACCTTTGGCAAAGCGGCATGAAATTGATCAGATGCTTGAGGATATGGAAAAACAAGACATTATAGAGCCATCGCAATTTCCCTGGTGGTCACCAGTAGTTTAAGAAGAAAGATGGTTCAACCAGATTCTGTGTCGACTTTCACAGGCTCAATGACGCCACAAAGAAAGATAGCTTTCCCTTACCAAGAATTGACTATACCTTGGACACTTTACAAGGATTAAAATGGTTCTCGACCTTGGACCTGAAAAAGTGTTATTGGTAAGTTAAGCTTAATCCAGCGGACAAAAAAAGACAGCGTTTTCTACTGGGACTGGACTGTAGCAATTTATAGTTATGTCATGCCTAATATATTTAGATGACATCATTATTCTCGGAAAAACATTTGAAGGTCATTTGAAGAATATTGAAGCTGTTTTCCAGAAACTGAGAATGGCTGGCTTAAAACTCAGTCCCAAAAAATGCCACTTTTTCCAAAAGAAGTGCAATATTTAGGACATGTTATTACCGAACATGGAGTAAAAACCGATCCAGAAAAGACTGAAGACATTCATTCATAATTGGGTAATACCAAATGACAGACATGAACTAAGGAGTTTTCTGGGTCTTTGTGTATACTTCAGACGATAAGGTTTTGCTAATAACGCTAGACCGTTACATCGACTTACTGAAACCAATCACAGTTATGTATGGACCGAAGAATATGGAGAAGCATTTAACAACTTGAAGAAAGCCTTGTATAATCCCCCAGTGTTGTCATATACTGAGCCATTCTAGATGTTTATCGTAGACACCGTTGCAAGCAATGCCGCTATTGGTGGTATTTTGTCACGAGTACAAAATGGCGGACAAAAAGTAATAGCATATTTCAGCAAAGTTCTTTCTAGACCTGAACGCAACTATTGTGTGACAAGGAAAGAACTACTGGCTGTTGGTAAAGCATTGTACTAAGTCAATAAACAAAAAACCCTTGTTTAAAATTTCCACCTAGTTTATTGTACAAAAATAAAAAACACGACAATTGTTTTGCCAACACTGTGACTTCATCAGATGTTTGATCTTAAATGACAATGCAACACAAACAATATTATTTAAGTACCTGAACTTTTTTTTACATTTACGGTTATTATACATACAGGTGGAGTGTTTTTAGTTCAGACCGCAGTAACACTCGGTCGAAGAACTGGCCATAATGAAGAAGAACAGATTTAAACGCATCTTCCGGAAAAGTTTTTCCTTTAAATACATCAAAATTGCAGAGCTCGAGGAATTTAAAATCATTTAAACCGTTACATCTATAGTTTATTTGTTGCTGAATTTGATCGATTATTTCATAAAAGAGGCGTCTGTATGATGGTTGAACATCTCCCACCTTGTCTGTTCGAAGACGCTTGGCTTGTGGCTCTACATTTAACGTCATCGTTTTCTCCCAAAATAGGTCAAAGTCATCTCTTTTTTGGCTTAACATGGACTTAAAATCATCCACTTTTTTTAGGCAAAAAGCAATATCATTTGTTTTAGTTTGTAATATATTAAAAACATTGTCCGAGAATGGAAATATTTCTGAAAATATGTTCAACAAATAATTAAAATTAAAATCTCCTTTCAACCAGTCCAACAAACCCCCTCGAACTATTTATTGCTTCTGAGTCCCACGTTTCATTATTTTCTATTATATTCTCAAATAGTTCAATCAGTGATTCACGATTTTCAGATACTGTTAACACAAGTCTTCCATTATAGTTCCACCTAGTAGGAGCTACTTTGAGCAATCATTTGTGGACAATGGAGTTCAAAGCTTGTGTACGTTTTGTTGATTTGAAAAAAAAAGCAGCATGCCACTTAAAGTAACGAAAAATACTTTACACTCTTTAATGTGATTGATGGACTGGGATAAAACTAAATTTAATTTATGAGCAAAACAATTGACAAACACAGCACTTGGGAAAGTTTCTCGAACTTTAGCTTGCAGACCCCCTAATTGTCCTGCCATCACCGCAGCTGCATCATAGCTTTGAGCAACTAATTTTTTCTCTCCATTAATTTCTTTAGTAACGTTATTAACTACGGTATATAATGCATCTGGTGTACGATTTTCGGTCACATTCTTAAAACCTAAAAATCGCTCTTGAATACTTCCATCTGTTTTAACGTAGCGTATTACTATAGATAATTGGTTAAAATTAGTGATATCAGTTGTTTCGTCCAGAACAATAGCAATTAACCGCGCCTCGTCAATCTCCTGCTTAATTCTTTTTGGAATAATGGTTGCACCAGCGGAAATTAAATCATTCTGGATTCGATTGGACGTTCCGCGAAAAACGCTAGACTGCTCTAAATGATTTTTTAAGCAATCATCATATTTAGCCATTAAACTAAGTAAATCTTGAAAATTTCCTCTATTTGAAGAAACCCTTGTTTCGTCATGACCTCTAAATCCCAATTCGTGCTGTCCGAGAAAACAAACAACATCGATAAGTCTTCTTAATATTTGCCTATTTTTATCGACTAGTTCATTGTGTTGGCGGTGACTAATTTCCAACTGTTTATTAAGGGCGTGTTCAATTCTGGTTTTGCAGAAGACTTTTCCCTTTCGTCCTGCAAATGCACTTTGGACATAATGTGTCTTCTTACAGCTTTATGGAAATTGTTTAAATCGGAAAAACCAGTTTTATTCCAGAGACCTTTTTCATTTTCAAAAAGTAAACATGGCCAACAAAATAATTTACTTATATTTTCACACCCTGTTCGCCATTTAAATTGTTCGTATTGTTTTTCCGGATAAAAATGTCTAATACAGTTTTTCATTTTTGTGGTTAAATTTTTCATAGACGGTTTTGCCCTTTCTTTGGAAATTATTTAAAACTTATCAGCGAAGTTTAATGTTGAAAATCCCTTTATTATTAAGACACACCACACATTCACACACACTCTTCTTACTAAATTCTCCAACATTTTCAACGTTATTACCGACAGCCGAAGTTGACGGTATTTGCATATCCACGTCCTTATTATTGCCTTCCATATCGCACCATACACGACGCAACGTACGTATCACACAACACACGTATAGCCGTTCAAACAAAGAACCTACTCCAACGATAGCTTCCGCCCCCACTTAAAGCACGCGACTGAAATGCAAAAATTGCAAACAGCCGGCGGAAAGTTCAATAACCTCTGGCTCGATTCACAGGAAATCAAGCATACAGAACTTGGCTGCAGAGAAGCTAGCGGCCCGCATAGGTTCTATTTTTTTTTATTGCTCGGCTCGGTCGGAGTCAAGGCCGCATTTATTATGGGCTTGATAATTAATATAATATTTTAGCATTTTCAATATAAACTAAATTAATGGTTTCCTATTTCCAAAATAACATTTTAGAAGATGTTTTGTGATTTTTTTGGGGAAGCACTGCTTCCTTTGCTTCCATGGACTGCACCCCTTGATCAACAGAAATCATAAAGATAATTCCAGTTATTCTAAACATCTAATTCAGGAAAACCATACTTTTTATGACAAATTTGAAATTTTACATGTAGAGCAAAAAAGTAAAAAACATAATTTACTAGAAAGTATGGAAATAAAGAAACATAAAGATAACAACATATTATTAAATGATCAATTGGACCTAAATAGTTAAATCTTTATTAAGTAATAACTAAAAACACTCCACCTGTATGTATAATAACCGTAATTGTAAAAATAGGTTCAGGTACTTAAATAATATTGTGTTGCATTGTCATTTAAGATCAAACATCTGATAAAGCCACAGTGTTGGCGAAACAATTGTCATGTTTTTTTATTTTTGCAAAATAAATTAAGGGTAAATTTTAAACAAGCGTTTTTTGTTTATTGAGTTAAAATGGATTTCCATCAAGTAACGGCTAGTTCAGTTCAATACTTTCATAAGTATTTGTACGGGCAAACATTATTTTTAAGAACGGACCAGGCATCACTTAAATTGCTGCTACAATTTAAGAACCCAAGTAGCACTTTTAGTCATGAATACATATTGTTATCACAAGTATTTTCATTGAACTAACCGGAACTTGGTGTCGCCACGTTCTGTTTAAGCTGAGACTACGTGGTCTTTACCAAAATGGGGAACATTTTTAGGGTAACTATTTCGTGAATACCATGTAACTGTGACTTTGACTATTACGTAGATAGTTCGGAATTGTGTAGTTCCATTTATATAGCCGAATAGTAATAATTCACCGTATTCGTCACTTCCTTATTTCTGTCTTTATTTAATCCGTTTTAAAAATATGTATGGTTCGTTTTAATACAAGCAAAACAGTTATGGCGACTACAAACACTCAAATTGAGAATATGGTGTATAGCGTATAGAATACGTTATTGGTATTTGAGGTAGGATACATGCGTTTCACTTAGTTTTCTGGTTATGCTGACCTAAAGTTAAAATGCAGGCAATGTCTCTGCTGAATATGCTGATGATAGTCGTAAAAAAATTACGCGCCTTTAAAATTCGTTAATTTTCAATACATTTTGATCAAATATATTAGCCAATTTAAATAACAAAAATGTAATTTTGGACCTTGGTTTAAATAGTAGTTATCATTAAATATCTTATTATAAAGAGTGATCCTTTTTTAACGTAAGGTTTAATTTGTATGCATTTTTAATAATAAAACAAACATCATAGCTAAATATTTATAGGCGAGGTGAAAATAAACAATGGCGTTCTATTGGACTTTTACTTTTAGGTTGGCTGCATTTCTTTACTGAGAAAATTACTTAACATCAAGTGTCTACGACTGCTCCCATACGCTTTTACAGTTTTGGATTGTTTAAATACGCAACTGTCACTTATACCCAATTACACTGAAGTCTTGAACACTAAGGTGGTACGAATTAAGTTATCTACAAAGTTCTAATTAAACCTATACTGTATATTATTACTAAGCGGATACAATTTGGGAACATTCCGACGGTTCTTTAAAATTTAATGCGTTGTGTCGTAGCGTGCGGAGAGTTGCGATACTTAACTCACTACTATAATTCTGCCATCTATCATAACCATAACCCTTTGTTTCGTTTTTATTTTTTGTTTCCTTAAAATTCCGCATTAGGTTGTTTTGTTCAGGTATGATATAACCAAGTTGTGATATTTTTAATTTTCTATAAAATGTGGCTAAGTGACGAAGCTACTTTTTTCTTATGGTATCTGAAGCCATTGTGAACCATTTTAACTTGTTACTCGTAAACGATAAAACAACACATACACAACTAATTAATAGCTGTAGACCGAATTACAATGACTTTAGAAGGACAGTGGCGACAATAGAAGCCCACCCGCCAAATTGATGCAACATTCCTAAATGTTTAAATGGGGGCAGCCATATTATCGTTAGTTTTTCGCAAAATATGACTAAATTAATCTACTTTTATAATGACAAGCTCTGTCAGCATCAGTTGTAAATGTAGTGTTATGTTAATGTTTTACTTAATAATCTATTCGAACTATCTAATACAAACTTACTTTTTCATTTAGATTTTTAACAAATAACAATGTTTGTGCAAGCAATTAATGAGAATTGTCTGCCAAGTGAATTTAGTAATGTAATATGTAATGAAGAAGGCCTACAAAATAAAGTTTCTTTTGTGCTAATCTTAGAGAGCTTCTATCTCAAATTGAGGTGCTGAATGAAGTAAAACATACACTAAGACATGAAACAATATTGTCTTTTACAGCAAAATAAAACCAAAATATAATAATATGCAATATTTAATAACTTTTTTTGGAGTAAACTTAAACTTAAGATATAGTCGTAGTCATTTACACATTCATCACAAACACTTTATAATTACAAGCAAAAAACAGGTGAACCAGGCTTAAATACATTTCTCCATATGGCCAATGGCTGAGAACTTCTTGTTTGCATCAATATTTGTTTTAATAATCACAAAAACTAATAAAATAAGACACTAAAACAACAAACCTCATAAGAAACCCACGTAGACGAAAAGTAAATAAAACGATTTTAGCAGCAATATGGCCGAACCAATCAAAAATTGGTTACTCTATTGTTGCTACTGTCCTTATAAAATCACCGACTGAATCTCGTACCAGCGCCTCCTATCTCCGGAACCTCCAGTACAAGAGGTAATAGTTTACTTGTAGTAAATAATTACTGTAATTCGTACTTCTAAGTTGCAGAAGAATAAGACTGGTAATAGCCAGTTCAAAGTAGCAGTAGACGATAACTTTTTCTACTCTGCAACGACTCGTTTTACTTTATAATAATACGTTATAGGAGTACGTTTGAATGTAATGGAGTAGTCTCTGGAAAGTTCAAGAAGGTACTGATACTTAAAAGTGGTAGTTTAGTAAACAGATTAGATACAGTAACTTTGAATAAATACTATTATGTAACGAAAAAAAATGACGACTATTTTGCCCTCAAGTCGTACACAACGGTGTCGACGGACGACATTTTGGTGTTATGAAAGCTCTCGGTTATTGGTTGGGAAGTCGTACCGATGTGAAAGGTTGGTGCCGAACTTGCGAGGACTGCGCCGCCAGTGAAGGACCGCAACTCCTACCCGTGACAAAATGAAACAGTACAACGTGGGACCACCCTTTGAACGAATTGCCTTTGATGTAGCAGGGCTAATTCCATTTAGTAAGTCCGGGAATTGCGTTGTGCTAGTAGCGGTAGATCACTTCAACAAATGGCCGGAAGTTTATGCAATACCCAATCAAGAAGCCATCACGTACTATTTCAAGAATGAATTGGCCGATATGGAATTCCAAGGGAAATACACTCGGATCAAGGCAGGAAATTTGAATCCGATGTATTCAAAAGCCTGTGCAGTATGTAAGGGATCGATAAGACAAGAACAACATACTTCATGCTTTATACACAGTCAAATGGTATGGTAAGATTTAATATTTAACTTTGAAGAACTACCTGAAAATCCAAGTTAATGAACAACAAAGTGACTAGGACAAATTCATTCAACCATTTTTACTGGCCTATCACTCTGCAGTTCATGAATCCACTGGGAAAACACCTGCCAGTGTAATATTCGGATCCAATTTACAGCTTCCAGTCGACCTCTTGACTGGACGCCCTCCTGACAATAAGATAACTACCACGGATTATGCCAGCCAGGTTAGTAAGCGCCTCAGAGAAATCCATGAAGAGATCCGCCAGAAATTACAGATAGAAAGGGATAGTATGAAGTCACGTTATGATCCAGGAGCCAATCACACTGGATTTACAGTCGGTGAAAAAGTTTGGTTATACAATCTAAAAAGAACTAAGGGACTTTCGCCGAAGTTGCAGAAATCATGGGAAGGCCCGTATCGTGTGACTGAATGACTTGGTATACCGGATTCAGGAGAGCCCTCATGCAAAAATGGAAGTGGTGCACCTCCATCGACTAGCCCGTTATACCGAAGATGTCTGATCTAGCAAGAGGAAAATTTTAAGCCTAGTTATAGTTTTGTTAAGTTTTAGGTGAATTTATTCGGTATTTGTTATTTTAATAAAGTAGACTTAGCTTAATTTTTATCCATGTAACGACTATGATAGTGTTCTCGATCGTTCTGTTTTTATGAAAAAAAACAATTAAACCTCAAATGTAACGAATGTAACAAGAAAATGTTGAAAAATACTTATAAGACTTAGTTGAAAATTGATTGGACATTTTCAAAGCAACTTGATACAGTTACGAAATATACGCAAAAAGGAGTACTTAGTCAGTTGTCAAACTACTAATTTTTAAAATAAAAAGGAAAAACGAGAGTCGCGTTGTATAAACACAGAACAAGAAAACAGCCTAAAAAAGAATAGATTGTCACTTAATTTTCGGTACTTATTATTATTGGTTTTTAAAATCCAGTACTCCCCTCCAAACTCAAATCCTACAAGCCGCCCCTGGCAGATAAAAAAAATAAAATAAGTAACCACACATAGTAATTTGGTAACACAAATTGCGTTTTCTTTCATTTTTGTAGTCAAAAGAAAAAAATTAGGAGGAAATTTCAGTTAGGTTCATTTACAGATTGTTTTGAGTTGTCTATCTAAATGTCCAAAATTTTAAATTAAAAAGAAGACATTTCATGGTCAAATAAAATATAGGGTAATTTCTTAAAATTAAAACTGTTTTTTTGCACGCTTATGTACCGTACAACATTCGTAGAAAAGAAAATACATCATTAAGGGATATTTTAATCACTTTTTTGCATAAAATTTTTATATATCCTCTAAAATATATCTAATTATTCAACCGCTGTTCTCCATTATTATATTTTTATGCACCCTGTGTAATGTATCTGAATATAAATCTTTGTATTTTACTTTAAAATAAAAATGCTTCTATTTTGGCTTTATTATACTAAATGAAATTGCGCTTTAATTTTTACACGCCCTGTATAATATATCTAAATATTGAAAACGAATCTTTTGGTTTTACCTTGAAAGTTAAATCTTCTCCATACATCAATAAGAACTATATTTTAAGTTGTGCCATTTATCAATTATTATATTTTTACACGCTCTGTATAACATACTCTGCTAATTTTTGCGTCTGCGTAGAATCGACCTGTGATGTTTTATTCAATTTTTTCGCAAATCATTTTTATACACCCTGTACAATATATCTGAATATAAACCTTTATATTTTACTTTAGAATAAAACATTATCTATATGCGAATAAAAAAAATCGGTAAATTTCCTTTACCCGGAACTTTCCTTCTTACAAATCTTTCCTTTTATTAGGAATAGTGAAGTATGGCCCAATTTAGTTCAGCACATAGTCACATAGTCATTCAGTAACACATATATACTATCTTTTCAAACATTTTTATTGAGCGCCATTTTGTTCCATCATATTGGATTCCTATCAGTATTTTACCAGTTTCTACCTATGCCACACTTGATTTTTGGGCATAATTTAAAATAAATTCAATAAGTAGTTTTTACATTGACACGCACCGCCATTTTGTTACGACATGTTGAATTCGTACCAGTTTATCCCTTTATCACATTTAATTTTTCTGCAAAATTTGAAACATTTTTTTTACGTTGATTTAAAAAAAAATTACCGGCATTTTGTTCAGCCATCTTAAATTCGTACCACAACTTTACCAGTTTATCTCTATATCACACTTAATGCTTGCACATAATTTCAAATTAAACTAATAATTAGTTTTTTGAAGCCGATTTTTTAAATAAGATTTATTATGCTGCCATTTTGTTTTGCTATCTTCTATCCATACCAAAATGTTATCAGTTCATTCCTATGTAACGGTTGATTTGTGTGCAAAATTTGAGGAAATTGGATAATTAGTTTTTTTAGTAATAATTTTTTTAGCATTATGCTAAGCCGGCATCTTGTTCTGACATATTGGATTTTTACTAAAATGTTTGCAGGTCAACCACATACGACCCCTAATTTTTTATGAAAACTTGAAGTCGCTCTGATAAGTAGTTTTTAATTTAATAAAAATATTTTTTGAATTTTTATCTAGGAACGCTAAGACCTGGAATATGTAAAACCTGAGAGCGTGATTTTTTTAATGATTACAAATAATTTATTTGGCCGCCATTTTGTTTCGCAATTTGGGGTTTGCACTACAGTTTTACTAATTCTCCTCTATACCACAATCAGTTATGATACAATTTGAAATCAGTCCATTAAGTTGTTTTTCAGGCTGAATTTTTAAATAATTTATTAAGCCGCCATTTTGTTCTGCCATCCTGGATTGAAACCAAAATTTTATCAGTTGATTCCTAAATAATACTTGATTTTTGTGTAAAATTTGAGATAAATTGAGTAAGTAGGTTTTTAGTAATATTTTTTTAAACATTTCGCTAGGCCGCTATTTTGTTTTGCAATATTCGATAGTCAATCGGGTAAGTAGTTTCTTTAGCTATGCCGCGAACAGACAGACCGACCGACAGAATTGAGAAAATATCTCGGAGGATAATTTTTTCACGATTGCAATACTTCACTTTTACGCGTGAAGTAAAAATCTGCCTATACCACATTTAATTTTTGGGCATAATTTAAAAAAAATCGATAAGTCGTTTTTGCCGTAGAATTCAATGCCGCTTTCAGAATAAGTATACGGGGTCAGGTGAAAATTTATCGGACTCTACTTTTTTTTTTAAATGGGACACCCTGTATATTATTGTTTATATTTATTTGGAATAATGTGGCTTTCCAAAAATATATACATGTGTACAGTTATTTTGGAAAAAAAACTCAATGTTCGAGATATTCTAAAATATTCTTTTTTGTTCAATTAGTAGGTAGTAGGCTATGGCTAAAATGTATTAAAAACAAAATGTATGTAAGTTATTATACTAAAGATCTAATACTTTTAAACTTCATTCAAAAGATCTTTTTTAATTCTAAAACTCTTAAATATTTATCACATCATTAAACATTTTAACTTAATTATGATAAAATTATTGAATTTTACTCAAAACAAATCAATAGTTACCTATCTCATTTTAAACTTAAGAGAAACAAAATTTTGAAAGGGCAAAGAGTTTTCAAACGTGGCTTTCGAAATGACGGCCATTTTCCCGTATGACAAATTGGCACATTTTCGTTATTCTTCTAATAGCGTTCAAAATAATCATTTGCCTTCTTGCTTCTACAGACTGATATCGTGTTTTATATATTTTATTTTGCATGAAACCCTATAAGAAAAAAACCTAAAATTAAAAGATCCGGAGATCGAGGGAGTCATCTTACAGGTCCGTTCGTACCAATCCATCTTTGAGGAAAGTTATCGTCTAAAAATGTTGTGGGGGTTGTGGCTTGGGGCACCGTTTTGTTGAAGATAAAAGGCATTATAAAGTGCCCATGGAACATTTTCCATCAGTTGTAGAACAACTTCCTTAAGGATTTCTGGATACCGACGCTCTGCGAGACCTCCTTCAAAAATTCTATAGACTATGCGTCTTCCAAAAATGAATCACGAGTCCTCAACCCCAAAGTGCCCTTGTTGTGCCCTCTCAAAAATTAAATGGTGATTTTCAGAGGACCAGTGTTGTACAATGGCGATTGAAAATTCCCTCACTTGAAAAATAAGATTCATCGGACTAGATAACGAGTCTGCCAAAAGATTCATCAGTATGGATTTGTCGTAAATACCAAAACAACATTTGGGGTTCGGCAACGCCAGGGTGTAAATGTTGAACTATGTATAATTTATATGGGTTATACTTATATTTTTGCAAAATTCTTTAAGCATCAGACTTGGATACACCAGTTGTTTTCTCTGATTGCTGGTAAGAAGATGAAGGCGTCACTTCTACATAACCCAACACGTGTTTTTCTATTTTCTCTGTATCTTGTTTGGTGTTTGCTTTAGTATGGGGCTGGATACATGATCCGTGCTCTACTAAATTTGATTTAAGGTGGGCAAATATGTCTCGGAAAGGTTGCCTTCTCTCTGGATATCTAATATGAACAAAAAGGACTTCTAAAATATTATTCTAACTATAACGCTCAAAATATGTTACCTTTGTAAATAAAATTTCGAAGCTTCTTGGAGATTTTCAGTAGATTGTATAAAACAAACCAACATAATATCATAATCAATTTTCATAATTTTCGTAGACCGCCATTATTGTAAAAAAAAATAAATTAAATTTAGTATATAATTAAATAGAAAAACCAAAACAACAAAAATTATCAAACACTGACAAAACCGCAAGTGTTTGACATTTTGCTTTTTGTTCTACACAAATTAGCCATAGCATACTACCTACTAAAGAAAATTTTGGAAAATCTCGAATTGTGTGCTTGTTTTTGAAAATAACTGCATATATGTATATATTCTCGGAAAGCCGACATTATTCCTAATAAATATAAAGAATAATATACAGGGTGTTCCATTTAAAAAAATAAAACAGGTCCGATAACTTTTTGATCTCACTCCGTATACTTTTTCTGAAACCGACACTGAATTCTAGGAATAAAGTCATATAAAGAACAGTTTTCGCCTTTTTGATAAGTTATCAGATAGCTAGGATACGATGGGTGCCAGAAAATGCAACATTTTCAGAAACGCCCTGTATCTCAAAAACCAAAAGGGCTATGAAAATTCTGATAGCGCCATCTTTGATTTCACAAGCTTCTATCTTTAAAAATAGAGGAGATACTTCTCAAAAGTGCCGAAAATGGGATACCCTGTTCACTCATTTTGATCCTTAGATACTACCAATTTACAACACGATTGTTTAGAATTGTTTTATCGTAATAGAAACTAAAAATCCGTTATAAAATTATATGAGTTTTAAATTATAAACAATTGGCAAATAAATTTTTTCTTGCAGAAAAGGTTCATCCAAAGTTATCTCTGACAGGCGTTTACATAGTATTTTGTTGACATACTGTAACCAGTAATTAATGCTAGTAAAGTTTCATTTTGTTTGGACAAACAAAAAGCTTCTTAAGTAAATAGACCCACTTGAGTCGATATCCTTTGAGATAATAATATTGTATACAAATTCCCTCTTTTAGCTATATACATAATATATTAAGGAAATTATAGCAAACACATATATATTGAGCGCGAGCTCTAAAAACATATTCCATAACGGAAGCTAAATTCAATTAATACAAAATATACATTTTGCGCCTTCAGGACGTCAAGTTTCCCGAGCAACTACCCTTCAGACATAACAACCCCTAGCAAGTTTCCTGCCAGGAGTGGAGGATGTGCTGTTAACTCTAATTTTAATATGTTTTCTGTGTTCTATCCAAGAAACTTACTTCGTTACATTGCTTATTTGGCAAAAAGACAATATAATTTTGGATTATTTGATTCTATATTTGTTCAGAAAAATTTATGTTAAGTATTTACCGTGTACTTTTTAAAAAAATAGGTAAAATATCATTATTCGAAAGTTCCCTCGTAATGAAATGTTTTCTGAGCAAAAAACGTGAAATATTAAAATATATCGCGTTGTGTAAAAAGGGGACCATGAAATGCGGACGTCTGTTTCGGTATTTGGCGACATCGGAATCTACGAGACATGAACCTCACCATGTTTTACAGGATAATGGTCAATTTGGCAACTACGGTATAACGTAATAGTTAGTTGAACTTTAATACACTTTGTAAATAAAGTTTTAAATATTTCACTGCTAAATTTTTCATATATGAAAAAAATATCTCCTTGATGTGAAATGTCGGCAAGGAATCTACGACACCTCGCTCTGTTTTACAGGTTATGGGATTAATCAGGCAACCTCGGAATACTGTAAAAGTATGTTAAAGGTCTAAGGCCTTCGTGGTCTCTCCCCACAAAAAAAGTTAAACGGTGAAATATTTCATTGCTGAATTTTGCAAGTATAAAAGAAGTTGTTCGTTTATGTTATCCATAGATAACATGTATGTATGTATGTGGAAAATGTTGAAATGCATACTTTCTTAAATTATTTTTTCATTCGATCCCTTAAATTCATTTCGTTTTTCTTATTTAAAAAAAATAGCAAAAAAGTTTTTAGCTGTAAATTAGGATATTATTTTTAAATTTCAACTCCAACCTTTTGATATCACTCAAAATAATAAGTACTTGAAAATCTGAAGAAAAAGCACAAGCATTTAAAACTTGATCATTATTTCATACATATCTAAATAGGTAAAACAATTACTCCTAAAAATTTTTTTCCCACATGTCTTCAGTTTTCGAGCATTTGATTTTTGTAAAATAAATTAGAAAAATAAAGGTTCTGTTAAAAGTAAAAATAATATACATTGATTAGTGACTTGTTTGCATGTTTCCTCAACTTTTGCTGTGTGATTAACTATACCCTTCTTCACGTATATAAACATTTGTGTATATGCTTTCGACATCGCAACTTACAACTTGATCTTCTTCTTCTTATCTAAAGAAATATTTACAAAATAGTTCAAATTTTTAAGAAACGAATAATAATTGATCTAGCTTGTGAAGGTTGAATAAACTCTTAAACTAACAACGATCTTGTTGATGAGTTCCTGGAACTAGAGAATGGCCTAAAACAATTACATTTTATTAAAAAAATATTTTATTTTAAAACTTTAAATCATGAGCATAAAAGCAGTATAATGAAAAGTGTCAAATTATAGCGTATTAAAGAGAAGAAATGTGCTATTCAAGCAAATGGAAGTCAATGGAAATCTGGTGGAAGTCAGAAGAAGTCTGGTGGAAGTCAGTCGATAAAATAAAGAAATGTTTACAACTACCAAACTTTTTATTAAACTCCGAAAATTGTGAAATATTGAGAGGACATCTGAATTGAACAGAAGAAAATCAGGGATCAACGTATATCCATCGTCTCCCTTTATTGGTTAATTTATAATGGTAGCTAGTATTTTGCAAATAAATATACAAATCTTGAGTGTTGACTACACTATTTACCTTAACATCCTGATGAAGAAACATATTGTACTTTTGTTTAGAGGAAAAATTTTTGGAAAATAGAAGTTGGGTTTAATTGACAGTGCCTAGAATACCAAAAACATATTTTTAGAACTTTTATTTAGCTTCACTTGTATGTTAATTAGTTAGTTAATATGTATGTTTCGGTCAAATGTTGCAAGTAACTTTTGAAGCAGTTCCCGTTATCGAAATTGACTGGAATTTGGTATATATACTCATAAATCCGATGAAAATACAATACTATGGTGTCCAATTGTGAATGTCCTATACAGGGAGCGCAAAAAAGTGCAAAATAAAATAAACGTAAAAAATAGTCCCTTTATCGGAATTGACTGAGATTTGGTATATATACACAAACTTGATGACAATACAATACAATATTATGGTGTCCAATCGTGAATTTCTTATGCAGTGTGCATAAAAAATAATGCTGAAAAGCACAAAACAGTTCCTGTTTTCCCGATGATATTATGGTGTCATGGTGTCCAATCGGAAATGTCTTATACACGGGGCATAAGAAATAATGATAAAAAGTACAAAACAGTTCCTGTTATCAAAATTGACTGAGATTTGGTATACGTACATAAACTCGATGACAATACAATATCATGGTGTCCAATCGTGAATCTCTTATACAGGGTGCGTAAAAATATTGCTAAAAAATTCAAAATAATTAAATAATACATAAGCACAGAACTTTTTGAAATTTGAATTTTTTCTTAATAGCTTGAAGCTTGACATAAAGTTCAAGATTTTAAGAAAATATTAAAATTTTTAAAAATTCTGTGTTTATGTAAGTTTAATTATTTTTTTATTTTTCAGTTCAATAGTTTAAAAATAAAAACTTTTTTTTAAATATTTTTTTATATTTATTTTTTAGAAAAAACATTTATGATATCTGTACGGGTGTCCGTGTCTATGTGTATGCAAACAAAACTTACGCTCACGATAACTTCAGGACAGACAAACCAATTCGTTTTAAATTTGCACTAAAAATATTCTAGGTCATTGTCTCGCGGGAATTAGATTTTAGGTGTCGTGGGCAGAAATCTTCCATAATTTTAATAGTTATAAAACCCTTAAAAACTCATTGCACAAACCTATAATAGTCAAATTGAAATCAGGAAGAGTTGGAATAAATATCTGATATTTAAAAATTTTGACTAGCATAGATACTTTTTTTTCAAATATATATATTTAAAAAAAATCAAATTTATTTTATTTTTTATGGTGAACAAAATTTTTGTCTGGTATAACCAGTAGCAAAAAGATGAGGCAGCCCTCTGGAAAAAAATACAAAAATATATACAAAAAACGGCGTATTTGTATTGTATTCAAATATTTTTTTTTCCATACAGGGTAGCTTTAGGAGGATGAAGCGGAGAAGATTTTTTCAAGAGTTTAGATTTTTTTAACAAACGGTTAAGCACATTAAAGGTATCGTCATGTTCCTACTAGCATTTAATAAAAAAAATTTTTGTTAGTAAATTAGTATCGCATTTTTTTCCTAAATTAATTGGTGCACTATTTATACAGGGTGTACAATATTGTGTAGTATTTATGTAATATACCTTTGAAGAGGGTAAATTTAAAGGAAAAAAACAAATTTCTCAGTTTTTCGTTTTCGAGTTAAGCCGATTTTTTAAAAAATCTACAATTTTTCAAAAATTACTTTTGGACAATAATTAATATTAATTAGCGTGAGACAATAATTTTTTGTTAGAGCATATACGCTATGAAGTATTTTACTTCAACTTAAGCCCCAGTTTTGTACAGTGGCGTGTATGAATGTGAAATATACGCGCTTTCTCAACATCTGTGCTCTATAAGAATTAGAGCTCTGTTTTAATACATGAAAGTGGATAAATGCTACTTCTTTTCCACAAGCAGAATAGGTGAATGATGCTCTCGAAACGATTTTACAGAAAAAGTTTATGGTATGCGTAGATATCTGTATTTAATTGAGAATGTGCATGTTGGTTCGTTCATTATGTGAGGCTACCTTATTTCAGGATTTATAAAAATTATTGTAGAGTTTACAGTTAGTTGCATATGTACAGGGTGTCCCAAAAGTCGTATCATTGGGATCTCGGAAACTATAAAATATACAAAGTCGGTTAAATTAGGGCAAGGCTGCGCAATTTAGTGCTCATCAAAGTATCGCCTTAAAAATTTGAAAATTCCGAAAACGTACGAAGATATTTGAGAAAAAACGAATATTTGCGATTTGGTTTTTAATTTTTTCTCACACTACTTTAACAGATATAACAAAATAAATTTCACATTCTCATTGTTACTTTCTCTGCTCTATAAAATGGTGTTGTCATATTTTCAATCCCACGTTTTGTCTTTGAGCGACCATCATCAGATATTTTTATTAAATACGGCACTTGTGTATTTTTTATCGCTATTCGTTCCTTTATGATGTCCTTAAAACTGCTACGTATTACAAACCTTCGACAAAATTGAAGAAAAATACCACTTTACTCTGTGGGGGATCAACCTTCTATGTATATTACATACTTTTCTGAATATATCCATATTTCCTATATACATTATTCTTACGAAAAGTGATATTTTTTAATTCGAAACTTGAAAAACTATAAGAGATGATTTACACATTTACAGTAATAACGATAGAAATAAATATGAACCTGTTTTTAGTTTATTACCTATTTCGACTTTTTATCTTTTTTTCTATCATTAATACCGTAATGTAAAAGCTATTTTGCAAAAACCATTTTTATGTGTTAAACTTCGGAATTAAGTATGCAAGAATGAAAGAATTGTTTAACAATAATTAACAAATAACAGAACAATTAACAAAGTTATATAAAATGAATACATAGTGAATTTTTTAAACATATATGGAAGTAACAAAATTAAACATTATAATAGGTGTTCAAAAAAAAAAACGAAAACTTTCGGCTTCAATACATTTTTGCATTAAACGATTTATTTTATAAATTGCTTGCCGAATAGTTCTTGCTCTTATAGCCCTTATTTCCGTAACTAAATGTTTACGCAATGTTTCAATATATATTCCTGTATAAACGATTTTGTGGAAACCCGCAGAGATAATAATCTAATGGCTTTAGGTCCGGGTTTCAGGCTGGCTAGCGTACAATACCTTGATTCCCAATCCATTTGCCAGGAAATGAGTTATTAAGAACTTTTGTCACTCCTCTTCCATTATGGGGAGGAGCACCATCCTGTTGCCACCATAGTTGTTTTAATACTTCTAATAGCTCGTCCGAAAAAGCTTCTACTAATACCCAAAGCACCTTACTTAAAAAATGCCCATCTTCTTGTAGTTTATTTTGAAGCCAATTTTAGGTGCCTTTCGAAATCACCAGGTCTGAAGGTCTGGCTTACATGAATTTGTATCCATGTGATTCTCATTCCTGGTTTTTCCAACTCGTCTTCAAATCCTCTGAGAAAAGATCTAGGTGCAGTTCGATCTGTAATAAAGGAATTAGGAAATAATTACCCTTTGATACTGCTATCTATAAACTTACATCATCTAAATTATGCCTTTCTTCTGGATCCATTCGCCTGCCGTATGTTTCTCTTGGTTTTTTAGAACCGCCATGATATGCTAAATTTTTATCAAGTCTTGCAAAATAAGGAAAATGGGGTTGTCGCCTTTCAGCTTATTCCTACAGATATCTTTCACATGCTGTTTGTGCATTTATTAGAAATCTGATAAATGCGTACTATATCGCATTTTCTAAACAGGAGAAAGACATTTTTATTTATTATAATTCAAATCGAGAATAATTCAGACTCAAAATAAACAGAAAGCTCAAAACATTTCTGCTATTTTGAAACAAATGAAATGAAAAGAAATTCCATGGCTAGGTACGATATTTTATTAGTTTATCTTACGTGCAAATTCATATCGCTGTTGGGAACACTATTACGACAACAAAAAATCGGTAAATTTCCTTTACCCGGAACTTCTCTCGTTATGATTTTTTGTCCATTTGTTAGGAATAGTGAAGTGTGACCTAATTTAGTTAGTACATACTCACAGCATATATGTGTTAGTGTTACATACATTGTCTTTTCAAACATTTTTATTGGGCGCCATTTTGTTCCATCATATTGGATTCCTACCAATATTTTACCAGTTTCTTCCTACCGATGCCATGCCACACTTGACTTTTGGGCATAATTTAAGATAAATTCAACGAGTAGTTTTACACATACCGCCATTTTGTTACGTCATGTTGAATTTGTACCACTTTATCCCATTTTCACGTTTTTTGTCTGCAAAATTTAAAGTCAATTGAACAAGGTTTTTTGCGTAAATTTTGTAACTATTTTATTTGGCTGCCATTTTCTTTCGCCATCTTAAATTCGTACCACAACTTTGCCAGTTTTTCTCTATATCACACTTAATTTATGAACACAAATTGAAGTTAATTTAATAAGTAGTATTTTCAGGCAGTGTTTGTAAATATTTTATTAGGCCGCTATTTTGTTTTGCTACCTTGGATTCATATCAAAATGTTACTAGTTCATTGCTATGCGACACTTCATTTTTGTATAAAATTTTAGGTAAATTTGATGTTTTTTTACTAATAAATGAATAATTATTTTAACATTGTTCTGCCATATCGAATTTTTATCAAAATATTATTTTTGACTAAAATTTGAAGTCAATCTGGTAAGTAGTTTTTACGCTAAGGCGCGAACTGACAGACAGACCGACAGACGGACCGACGGAATTGATAGAACATATTTTTTGGCATCTAGAGACGCTAAAACGTAAAGATATGTAAAACCTTAGAGAGTGATTTTTTTCATGATTACCGCCATTTTGTTCGGCCATCTTGAATTAGTACCACAATTTTACTAGTTGACCCCTATGCCACAATTAGTTACCACACACAATTTAAAATCAATCCATTAAGTAGTTTTTTCAGGCTGAATTTTGTTTCGCCATATTGGATTTTGACCGAAATGTTACCAGGTCATCCCCATATGACCTTTAATTTTTTACTACAATTTGAAGTCAATCGGGTAAGTAGTTTTTTAGCTATGCCGCGAACAGGCAGACCGACGGACAGACAGACCAACGGAATTGAGAAAACATGTTTTTAAAACGTGAAGATCTGAAAAATCTCGGAGGGTGATTTTTCTCTTGATTACAATACTTCCCTTCTACGAAGAAAGTGAAAGTCATTCCGAAAAAATCGACCTTAAGTGTTTAGATTTCTTGCCATTTGATAACAGTACTTAACTTGTAATTTGGGATATGGCACTTGTGCATTGGTAATTAATATTATTAATTCCCAAGGTAATAAGTTTAGTAATAATTGTTATCAAATTGCAAGAAATATAAAACCAACTTTTTTAAAATGCTCTTTTTTAGGTTGTCCAGGTTTTATTCTAGTTCAGCGATATGAGAAAGATGGATTTATTGAGATGTGCAAAGTGGTATTTTTCTTAAAAAGCATAAGTTTGTGTTGCGTAATACCTTTACAAGCATCAAAAAGAAGCGAACAGCAAGAAAAAAAGTTACAGGGCCGTATTTAAAAAATCAAGTTGATGATGGTGGCTCAAAGACGAAACGTCAGATTGGAAATCTGATTACACCATCTTGTAAAGCAGAGAAAGTAACATCGAGAGTGTGAACTTTATTTTGTTATATCTACTCACATGGAGTGTGAAAAAAATAAAAATGAAATCGGGAATATTTGGTTTTTCCCTAATATTTTTGGAAGTACTGGGAATTTCCAAACTTCTAAATCGGCATTTTGGTGAGCACCAAATTGCGCAACTTTGCTCTAATTAAATCAACTTTGTATCTTTTATAGTTTCCTAGATCTCAATGATACCCCTCGAATTTGGGACACCCTTTATTTATAAGATATGTTATATTATATATGCAGGGTGTTTAAGAGAAAACACTTAAGAAAAACATTTCTATAAACAAACGCTTCATTTTCGAGATACCGTTTGTGAAAATGTTAATATGTTTTTAGTTTCTACTTCCCTTGTAACAGAGAAGTACTGTAATCGTGAAAAAATTACCCTCCGTGATTTTTTCAGATCTTTACGTCTCAGAGTCCCTATGCCAAAATAATTTCTCAATTCCTTCGGGCTGTCTATCTGTCTGTTCGCGGTATAGTTAAAAAACTACTTACCCGATTGATTTCAAATTTTGGTACGAATCCATGAAGGCGAAACAAAATGGCGGCTTAATAAAATATTTAAAAATTCTGTCTGAAGGCGCTACTTAATGGAATGATTTCATATTTTGTGCAATAATTAATTGCAGTATACAGTTGAACTAGTGTAATTGTGGTATGAATCTAAGACGGCCGAACAAAATGACGATCAAATAAATTGTTTGTAATCATGTAAAATCACCCTCTTAGAAATCTTCATATTTCGTAGCACAGCTTAAGAACTACTTACCCGATCGATTGCAAATTTTGGTAAAAAATTAATGATCATATGGGGATGACCTGATAATATTTTGGTAAAAATGCAAAGGTCGCAACAAAATGGCAGCCTAATTAAACGTTAAAAAAATATTACTGAAAAAACTAACTATCCAATTTACCTCACATTTTTCACTAAAATCAAGTGTTATATAGGAATGAACTTGTAACGTTTTGGTATGAATCCAAGATAGTAAAACAAAAATGGCGTCCTAAAAAATTTTTTTAAGTTTGTGCAAGATAGTGTGGTATGCAGATATACTGGTAAATTTGTGGTACGATTTCAAGATGGCGAAACAAAATGGTGGCCAAAATGAAATGTTTAAAAAATCAAAGTAAAAAAAATCTTCTTATTCAATCGACTGTTTCGAAGTTTTGCAGAAAAATTAAACGTGATATAGAGATAAACTGGTACGAATTTAACGTGATCGAACAAAATGGCGATGTATTAGTAAATGACTATGTACCGAACTAAATTAGGTCACACTTCCTTATTTCTAATAAAAGGAGAGATTCATAACGAGGGAGGTAAAGGAAATTTACCTTTTTTTTTATACCTCCTACATTTCAAGAGATTTTTAATTTCATTTCAATACACGTTATACTATGACTAATTCCAATATAGCGAGTTAAAGGGCTGCAACCCTTTAACCCTTCCGAACTTTTACTGCGACGCTACTGGCCATTTTTACAACATAGTTAAATTTCTTATTCTGTTCTGCAACTTTTTGTCTCTTAGATTTATTTGATATTTTGCACCGTTTAAAAAAATCTTGTGCTTTTTCCCCATTTGCCACATGCATTATAACCATCAAATTAGCTGTTCATATGCAGACATTTTGCTGGTGCAAAATATCAAAACAATCAAAAAGTTATAGAAGAGAGTTATATTTTTTTGCGTATAAACCTCAACTTGAGAAAACCATTGACGTATATACGTACAATATGGGGAAGTACTGTGTTTCCATGAATGGTTCGATTTAACTTAATTAAAACCTGTTCCATATAAACTAATTGTTAATCAAGAAATCTATAAATGTATTGTTATTGGGATTTGCATTGCGCTTATAGGGTAGCTTTTAATTATTTTTAGGAGGGCCGGTATTCCCTCAACCTCCATATATCTCAAACGAGGTAAAAGTTTTCTTTCGATCAAATAAATAATGTAGAGGGTGATCTATTTAAAACACATTGTTTGGCCTTAATAGGACGACATAAATAACTTCGAGGGAATACATAAATTGTTTGGGCCAATAAATATGTTCGGATGCAATTTCTTTGAAATACCTAAAGTCTATATTTAAATCAAGATAGACTGCATGTAAACAAAAGTTATTGTGCGTACAATTGGCTTTTAAATGTTTGCTACAAACTTATATCAAACTCGGCCCCCTTTATTTAAAGGCGTATTGGACGTCCAATAACTTTTGTTTACATGCAGTCTGTCTTGAATTTGAATAAACTTTAGACATGACCGAAGGGAAATCGAAAATCTATATAAAGATTTAAAAAAACGAAAACGCATTAAGTATTTTTTCGATTTGTTAGAAAAGTAGTTTTAGAAACATTATAGCCTCGACTAATACTCGTCATGAATCCTAATATTTTGTTATTTCTGTTTGGGTATGTTAGTAAATATTTTATAAAAAATAATTATGTTTACAAACGCATGCTTACTACCTTTACCTACTTATTAAATTTAAGGGGGAATACGACGAGACTTTCTCATATATCAAAGATATTGGATTGATACATATACATATACATAAAGTATGAAATCAGGTTTATAATGGTGAATCTTATTTTATCGTAACTAAAACATCTCATGTTTTTGATTTATGTTTGTTTGTTGGATTTATATAATTTTTCTTTGTATAAATGCGCTGCCAATACCCCAATAATTTTGATAATTTATTTCTATTTTGTTTCTAGTAGAAACCAATCTTTAATACACGTACTAAACTAAATAATTGACTAGCTGAAAATTTACATTAACGACTCTGCCAAATCCAGAAACCGCTGATCTAACCCGCAAATACTAAAAATAGTAGAAAGTCTTATTTTTTAAATAAGCAAAATTTCATCGAAATATACCGAAGATAACAAAAATCAATCATATATCAATATTCAACATCTGAATAGGTTAGAGCGAAAGGGGAAAAAATTTGGTCACTGAAAGTCTGGTCGAAGTCAGTGGAAGTCAGTGGAAATCTGGTGGAAGTCAGTGGAAGTCTGGTAGAATTCAGAGAAAGTCTGGTGTACAAATTTCTACCTGTGGTTTGCTCCTCGTATTAAAGTAAAAGTAATATAAGCTCCTCGATTTGCACATCCTTTGGGCCTGTATCAAAATTTGCATATTTTATAGAAAATATATAAAGCTTTTCTTTTTATTTATCTAAAACTAAACGTAAAAAATAACAAAACTTCTATAAACACAGAACTTTTAAAAACTTGAATAATTTCTTAAAAACTTGAGGTTTTATTTTAAGTGTGATGATGTCTCACGCCTCAAGCTTTTAAGAACGTAGTCTTTTTTTTCTGTTTTTGTTTATGTAAATTTTATTATTTTTTACTTTTTAGTTCAATCATTTACAAACAAGAGGTTGTTTTTAAAAATATTTTATACGTTTATTTTATTTAAGAATTTGTTTTATTATCTGTCTTAATATCTTCACTTGTTTGTATTCATCTGTTTAATATTGAATTTTAATAGTAATTTTTAAAACAAGTCCAACGAGTCCAAACACTACGGGGTTAGGTTGTGTAGTTAAGGAGTTCCTATGGCTACCTTCTGACTCAATCATCGACCAGCTCCATGGTACGATTTTATTGCATTGTCGCCGAAGTTACATGGGTATGCCAAATTTTAGGTCAATCGGATATCAGCAAGGGCTTAAAAATTAATTAAAAAATTTGACCCAGAAAGATAGACATACGAATAAAGCAAGTCAAATAAACGGATGTAAAAAGACGGTAAACTCCTGTCATAAAATACCCGTAGCAAAATAAATGTGATATCCAAGAGAAAATATATTCAAACTAATTGAAGTAAAAAAAGTCATCAACTGAATACAACGAAATAAAATTGCGTTGCTACACGAAAGCCAAAAACGGGGGGAACAGTTTAGTAAAAGGAAAATCAGTTACACTTCTATTGATTTTGCTAGCTGTAACGTACAGGCAATATAGGTCTAGGATAACCTGATTAATAAACTTGATACGGTTGCAAATGGATGCTTAATTGTCTTTTTAACTGGAATTTTTTTCGATTTATTAAAACTCTTGCTCGTTTCATATTATTGAACAGAAAATTAAGAGAAATAACATTTGATCCAAATTATTAGAATTTAACTAGTATGGTCGGAATCTCAGATCGTAGTTAAGGAAAGCACAATATGTTTTTATAACATCCGGTAAAACTGCGAACATTTGATATATTCGTCCGTCGTATATATAATTCCATGATAAATTCTGGCACAAGGTAGTAGCTTAATAAACTATCACCAAAGTGACTTAATTATCACTACTTCAACACTATTTAATTAGTAAGTAAGATTTGTAATATGAATTCAGGCAAGAGATGGATGAACATAGTAGTGTGGACATCTATTTTTGGGGATGAAAGATCAAAATTATACCTAACCAACGCAGGTCACCGCCAGATTCCATGAAGCTACTTACAACCTGGAAAAAAAACTAAATAATATACATATAAACTATAATAAAATCATTTTTGCAGCAACCAAATTAGGAAATTAAGATCCTACATATTCGAGCAGTAGCATTATGTACAAATTTGATGAAAATGATTCTCTACACAGCGATATTAAAAAGTCAGTAAATTCCCTTTACCCGCGACTTCCATCGTTATGAATCTGTCCTTTTATTAAGAATAATGAAGGCACCATATTGGATTCTTATCAATATTTTACCAGCTTCTACCTCGCTACACTTGATTTTTGTGCATAATGTAAAATAAAATGAATAAGTAGTTTTTACACTGATTTTTTTAAAGACCGCCATTTTTTCAAAATGTTGAGGTAAATAATAGCACAGGTAACATACTAGGCAAATATAATGGAATTTCGTTGCTTTCTGAAGAGTCTCCAGGACAAATTCATGTTTGGTGCTATACACAGGTACTGAATTTGGTACTACAAGATACCACTAAATCTGTAACTGCAAATCATTTTTTACTTTTGTTGAGTGATGTTTCAGTAATTCTTGGGGAGTCTTCCGAACTAATAGGAAGTTATATTTTTGCATTTTTTGTTAATCGGATGTCGGTCTTAGAATGTATCTTGATAATACATTAAAATAGAATAGGACGTTATATTTTGTTATAATTTTAACCGTTTACGAATTACAGCGCTTTAAACTTTCATTTTCAGTCAGCATTTTCTCGAAAAAGGGGCAAAGGACATTAAACACAAAATAAGTCTAAAATTTTTAGATTAATTGCAAAATTTTATATTCATATAAAGAGCAAAAAATATTCTTTTACCGTGGCACTTTTTTGGACCACTGTGTAGAGAGAGTCGGAACTAATTTCATTTTATTTCATTTTAAAGCCTTGAAGTGAAATATTAGACTCCTATTAACCGGCCACACTGATACATTTTGCTATTATACGTATGTTGGATTTATCAATTTTGAAAACAGATTACCTATAACGTAAAAATGTAAAGTTTCCTATAAATTAGGAATGATTACAAATAATTATAAAATTCAAGTCTGCGCAAAAATTGTAAGTACGGTGGAACAGTGGAACGATTTAATTTACACGCACTGGCTGGGTGAGAACAAAGGCGACATCGGAGACTCGATCTTCTGGTTGGTTTATTTATTATGTGACTTAAGCTTTAAGATAGTCAAATTTTTTATATCGAAAAACAAGAAAATATATCCATATAATATGTGAAAGAATGTGCCCTCCTACGCGTTACTTATACAGACCGGTGTGCCAATTGATAAGGATATAATTAATTGATATTTAATCGATTAATCGATTTTAATCGATATATTGAACACACACAGCATATGGAATTGGCTAGAATTTATGGAAGTCATAAATAATAACATGAGCTATTCTTAATATGTGTTTGTAAAGCCATCAAGACGATAAATATAAAAGGATTACAAAAAGGAACCCCATATACGACGTCAGTAAAAAAATTAAATTTATCTTCGTCAAAATGAGAAATTCTATTCGGAAGTATATGTGAATTTATGAAGGTTCAAAGGTTCAACATTTTTTATCTAGTTAGAAAGATAATTTCGGTAGTCATTTATCACCAGAAATAGCACTTCGTCGATATTGAGGTAATATAAGTGGCACCAATTCATCAGGACGTTGACAGAACACGCCAATCGCGGTTTAGATCGATTGAGCTTCGAATATAATTACCTAAGAGTGAATATATTGCTTTTTAAACAGCCACACATTCGCCAAAGTTTGCTTTTTGTGATTGCCGTTAAATATGGTTCTGATATTTTCGGCAAATATATATATATATATATATATATATATATATATATATATATATATATATGTATATATGTATATATATATATATATATATATATATATATATATATATATATATATATATATATATATATATATATATATATATATATATATATATATATATATATATATATATATATGTATATCTATATATATATATATATATATATATATATATATATATATATATATATATATATATATATATAGGGATTTTTCTTTCTTTAACCATATATGGAAATCTTATTTTCTTAGGTCTATGTTAATAATAAAACACAATTTTTATATCAAGTCAACGTTTCGCTCATATATCTTGGATTTTTACCAATAAAATTTGAAGTTAATCGGGTAAGTAGTTCTTTAACTACGCCGCGAAGTGTCGTACAGTAGAGAAAGACCGACAGAAAACATATTTTTGGCATCAAGGGCGCTAAAACGTGAAGATATGTAAAACCTGCTAGGGCGACTTTTTCTCAATATAAAAAAAATTTATTTGGCCGCGATTTTGTTTCGCCGTCTTGAATTCGGACCACAATTTTACCACTTTATCTCTATACTACAATTAATTATTGCACAAGATTTCAAATCAATCTATTAAGTAGTTTTTCAGGCTCATTTTGTAATCTTGGGTTCTTATCAAAATTTTACCAGTTAATTCCTACATAATACTTGAGTTTTGTGGAAAATTTGAAATTAATTGAATAAATAATTTTTTAGTAATAATTATTTTAACATTTAGGCCGCCATTTTGTTTCGCTATATTGCAATTTTACTAAAATGTAACCAGGCCATCCCCATGTGACCCTTAATTTTTGTCAATCGGGTAAGTAATTTTTTGTCTCAAACAGACAGACAGACTGACGGAGAGAAGAAAACATGTTTTTAAAAAAAAGATCTCAAAAAATTTCGGGGTTTATTTTTTTCACGATCACAACAGTTCCCTTTTACGGGGGAAGGAAAAATGATAAAATGATTTTTGTTTACATTTTTTATGTCTCAAGCAGAACGCAGAAAAATGTTTAAAAGACTTTCTTCTGGTTTATTCGATTAAAGATATCTAAACAATAATGAAATATTATAGATTATTAATTAGAGATAAAAAATCTTATTAAACGTGTAATTGGCTTAAGCCACTTAAGTTAGATTTTAAGAAATTTCTATGTAAGTATTTAGAAGAAATATTCTTTTACTAACTGTTTAAAGCCCATGTGCTATCTTGCCTCACGTACACAGTACTGTTTACATAAGGCTATTATATGTTGTTATTGTAGAGGGTTATGGTAAGATCGAGTTAAAGCAAAATTAATTCTCACCTTTAAATTTCACATTTTGTCGCGGTAGATTTGATTTTCTGCCCACAGTGGAGAACTGTGATATAGCAAAAAACTATTAACTTAAAATAGCCTGGGATGGGATTTCCCATTTTTTATTCACTAATTTTTTTAGAGGGTGCACGTAAGTTCAAATAATACCCTCTATTTTGACAAATGGTTGATATTAGATCAAAATAAGCAGACATATATAGAGGGTCCCAATAAAGAAAACAAGTAAGTAACAGAAAACGTGAAATAAAAAAGACATGGCAATGTTCTGATGCTAAAAAAAGCAAAATTAAGTGCTATTTAAGCAACCAAAATTTCACTATCAATATATATATATATATATATATATATATATATATATATATATATATATATATATATTCATATAATATACATATAATTAATTAATTATAACTAATTTTAGAAATAATTTTTTGACCCTCTATTTGGTTATGAAGCAGCTCTAAAGTCTCTATATATTTAAAGGCCTTAAGTGTGGCAATTCATACTTTGTAATCATTATTGCAAAAAATAAATATTTATGCATCAGCTAAGATCATGCTAAAATAATACGGGTTTTATCCCCCGCTCCGGAACTACACAGCTGTCTTGATACAGTTTTAATTCATTTCAAAATATGTGTCTTTCCTAAATGATATAGCGATAATACTAATCCTGTATCCTGTTATCACTAACGAATATTGTACACTGAATACTTACGTTTTCACCTATTTTTGTAGTAGATTAGACTAAACCCTTAAGATCAGGTTTTCAATGGATAAATAAAATGGTAATCTTTATCATAATATTTTCAAAAAAAGTTACTCATTTTTGCTGTTATTATGCCAGGTGCGTAAATCAACGTTAAATGAGTACATTAAAAAAGGAATATTTGTTTAATTTTTGCTGACTTTTTGAAATAAACTTAATCTGAGTGAACAAATATATTTTCATTGGGCTATATATATATATATATATATATATATATATATATATATATATATATATATATATATATTATATATACATACAACCAGACATTACTTCATGTGCTTACTCTTCATATTTTGTTATATAAACATATTCTCTGAATTGAATGCAAGCAGTAATATGATATTTTGGTTCTTTTCCTTTTTGTATTACTGGGTGAACTCAATACTCCCACTCAAAAAGAAAAAGAAACATGAATAAACATAAACTTTAACCACATTTATTATTTTGAGCTTGTATCAAATTTAAATTTAAGAAAGCAATCAATTTGATCAACAGTTCTACAATTGTTTATATAATATTTTATCCAAATTGTTGATAAGTATAAGTTCTGGTATAAGGTAATTTGATCATTATGTCTGTTTATCTTTATGCCCAAGTAAAGAAAAACTCCAAATATGCAATATTCCATATTACATTGACTCATTAATTGAAAACTAGTCATTTCATCTTTATCGCCAGTTAAAATCAGAGATCGTCAACATATAGAATTGCACTAGATATTTATTTTTCTCCGGCCTCGGTTTAGAAAATATAAACATCCATCACTGACTGTTTTATAATAAGCTATACCTTTAATGACTTATTTAATTTACAGCCTTTTTAGATTGAACTTCTCCTGGAATTCAGATGTAAATTTTAAGTGTTATTTAGAAAGATTGTTTACAGAATCCTCAAGGAACTAGACACTTTATATTTGTTTACGTTACTATAGCATTATTTTTAATTAAAATGCCTAGCTACTATAGATATATTCTGTGGGATGTACATTATTAATCGGTATTTTCATTTAAAATACCCATGTACATTATTAGGAACTGCGAATTATATATTCTTTTTATTAATAAATTATTTATTTCGTTATTTATTGCTTGCTCCTACTAAAACTAATAGTCCCTAATTTTGATGTTATAAAATGATTGAGGTTTTGTAGCAATAGTTGGTTCAGTGTACACAATGTAATTATTTATATCCTCCTTTTGATATACAGACAATATGAAGAATTTTAATTATTTCGATTCCTCTAACTTGTAAACTTTTAATCATATTTTGGAAGTGTAGTCGGTTAAAATGTATTTATTATTTGTTTTGTTTGGCTGACAGATTTATCTGTTTTAATAACACATTTTCCTGTTTCAATTTGTACAGGTTCTTTAGGAGTATTAACTACTTCTATGTAGTTTCAGATATTTTATTTCAAATGTAGTTTTCGAGCTGATTTCCCTCATTAAGGTATTCAGTAAAGTGAATTAAATATTTTTTTTTATTCTTATTAAAGTTAGAAAATATGATTTATTAGATTTCTGTGTCTTTTAATAAAATATTTTTTTATTATGTTTAAAATCAGCTAATTTATCCGAGTTTAAGTCGGTTTTCTTAGTTTTGGGGTCAGAAATAATTTCGAAATAACTTTTTATTGCTTTTATGCATTTAATGTTCAGAATTAACTAATTTGTCCGAGTTTGAGTCGGTTTTCTTAGTTTTTTCAGTTTAATTTCGGAATCACATTTTATTGGTATAGTGATTTTGAAACTCGTTTCATCGACAATTACGTCGAGAGCTATTAGAAATTTGTGATTCACTTAGCGAGGATATGATTTTAGTGTCATTACCATTATTGTGCTCATTAGGGTCGTTATCTATTTGGGTGACAGATTTATCTATTTGAGAAATAGATTTACCTGTTTCTAGTTGTACAGGTTCTTGGGGTTTTCAACCACTTTTAAGGAGGATTTAGGCAATTTACTAGATATTATGGAGTTGTCTGGCTGGAAACCGTCAATAATGTTTTTATTATTGTTTCAGACCCTTCATCAAGTGTAGATCTTGATGTTTAAAAATTTATTTCGTCAATATATTTAATATTGTATAACCATTTGATTAGTAAACAATCATTAGGCCTTTATTTGATTTCTGATCAAATTTTGTTTTGAATAAAAGCAGTAGAGTCAAAAACTTTTATTTAAATGGTCTAATCTTGGCTTTTTATTATGCCACATTTCATAAGGCGTTCCCTTTTTAATTAATGCATTTAATGGAGTCAAATTTAAGATATATACGTGGCACTTAAAATTGCTTCTCCCAAAAAATGTGTATTTAAATTAGCACCGTGTACCACTGATCAGGCCTTTTTTTTGTAACTGACTGGTTCGTATGGTCTGCTACTGGGTTTGTCAGTTTTGCTGTGATATATGTGGTACAAACAGTTAAATGGTAGCTAATTCCCTTTCTATATCTATATATTTTATAAATATATATTAAAAAAATATAAATATATATTAAAAAAAAACACTCCGAAAATCATAAAGGTACATGTTTTATCAATCGGTATGATGCGGTGGCGTGTTGACCGATATACTCACTTCCCAGTACAAGTCGATATATGTTACTGTAAATACGTCCAGTTTTAAGACCATATTCATGTGTTTATTTTTATATTGTGTTGTGTTTCGCCAAGTATTATAGTATGAATGTATTTTAAACTTTGAACTAAATGGATTTCTGTTGTTTGTGGTAAGTTAAATTTAAGCCGAAAAAATGTATTTCTAAAAAAATTGCACCTATTTTGTTTTGTCTCTTTCAGTGACATTTCGCAGTTGACAAAGGCCACGAAAGTGACCGAAACGTACTGCCTAAAACATATCCTTTTTACTTAAAATAATATGTAACTGACCTGTCACTTTGCAGTTTCATTTAGAACCAGATACACCAAGAAAAGTTTTGGTTTAACAATATTTTTGTGAGTGGTTCAAAGAGAAAAAAAACTACTATATATATAAACAGAAATTGAAACTCTTTTATATATATATATATATATATATATATATATATATATATATATATATATATATTTTCACAATTATTTTTTATTTTAAACGGTATTTTGTTGATGATGCAAAAAAATGCGCTCAAATTGATACAGAGTTTCCACAATTTAATGTAACATATTTGTAAATTGGGTTATTTATTAACTTACTACATTTGTATTTACTCTTTAATAAAAATTATTTGAAGTAGCCCAATAAAGCGTAAATTATAAAGTAGCTTATGAAAACAATTGATTAAATTCTTCATTCAACGGTTCTATTAATAATAGTGCATAGTTTAATGCGGGTTTGCTTACAGTGAAAAAGTATTTTTCAAATTTTTTCCTAGACTTTTTTTCTGCGGAGATATCTTGAAGGTATCATCTACCAAAGGCAACACCACTCGATTGAAGATCTACAAAACGACACGAGAATATTATATATTTACAAGCTCGTCACATTATTGAATAAGAATAAGAATAAGAAATATGTGTGTATTAGGTATAATGGGGAACAGTTCGAACAGTACCTGTAATTTCTACTCCTTGCATAGGCTTTTTTCTTCCAAGGTGTATCATACAATATTATTTTTAATTTCGTCAATAATAAGTATTTTATTAGATTTCCTTGGTGTTTATTGTTCTATAAGGGGAAAGCTAAATAGTCGGTATCTCTGTGAACTGATTCATCGTTTTGTGTAAAAATAATGATATTATAATCGATTTTCGCACAGATAATTCATATTTACAAAATTAATACCCAATTTGCATGACTTACTAGGAAAATAGATTAAAATTTCTTTAAATTACCTTAATTATCGGTATCAGACTGAAATAAATATAAATATTTCAAAGAAAGGGAAGAGTACAGAACCTTTATTTTTAAAAATACGCAGAATAGTAAAAAAGGAAAGTTGTTTAGGGTTAATTATTATATCTAGATATAAAAATAATAGCTTACTGTTGAAAAATTTCTTTACTGTTTTTTAAAATTTGAACATCCTATAAAATAAATTTCCAAAAATAAAATAATTTTCCCGAGATTCAAGAGAAGCAATAATAGAATGAGATAAATTACCACAAACCGACATCACAAAAGAATAATTAAATTTTAACGAAACAACAATCTTGAAATAATTCACCAATGTAGGTATATTATTACCCATCTATATATAAGCAGACCAATATTATTTTCAGCGATATACATTTCTATTACAATAAGGAAATTAAAAAAAAATATTCCTCTCTGTTTGGTATGATTCATTGATTCATGTATTTAGTTAAAATAAACGAAGGATACGTAAACTGCAAAAATTAATTTTTTAAGGTTTTAAATCTATAATGGTTATAAATGTCATATCATTCAATTCGGACTTTTATATCAAGATTTTTTCTTTTTTGTTTTTAATTAATGTACTTTAAAAATATGTTTTAGGTAGAAAGTCTAAATTTTATTTCGAAAAACTAATATTTATAAGGAAAGTGTTAATGAGACTTTAACACTTAAGTAATTAACCCACACCAGGGACGCATGAGCTCCAAAAAGGCCTACCTGGAAAATAGACACGAGAGCGCCCCTCACAGCCGAGTGTTTATTTTCATCCTAGGCATTGTCAAAAGATGCTTTTTATAATATTGTAACAGTTCCATCTTTTTCGTATATTTTGTAGCGAAGCAAGGATTCCTTAACATATCCGAACACAACAACAAAAATTCTTATAATAGTGCGTTTAAATAGATGCTTTCAATAATTATAGGACACTTTTTGTCATTTTTTATTCTTAAAGATCAAGTATCCAATCTCAAAAACTTCTTATCAAAAAAAAATTGTACTCACATAAGATTTAATATAAAACAGCGTGTGTTTCTCTTAATTTAAACTCGAAAAAATGATCTAAAATGTAAAAACGTAACTATTTTTTTACAAACAACAAACAATCGTATTATTAGAAGTATTAGCAGATAGAAAGTGCCTCACACAGGCGTAATAATAAAAGTTTTGTGGCCGCACAAATAGAGCTGTTATCTAAGTTGTTTAAAGTTTTATAACAGAAGATATCATGAAATGAAATCAAAATAATATTATGTTTCTGGTTGAAATGTCATCTGTCATAATATTATATTTTTATACAATTTTGTTTTAAAATCAACATAAATTGAAATGAAGTTTTCACTGTTTGTGTATACAGTGCGATCGAAAAGAACCAAATATGGAAGTGATTATTTTGGTAACTTATCTTATCTATTTATATCTTACCTACTCCGTGGCTTTTTTAATAGCAACTTTTTATCATTTTTACCTATTGTGTTCTAAACTTCTCCTCTATATCTTACAAGTGCTTTAGACTTCCTTGAAGCGGCGTGGACCTTAAGGGACATATATATTTTTTTTAATCTGGAAAATGAGAACTCAAAATCTACGACAGGCGCAGGCATTAATAGGTAAGTTTATATTGCTATAGTATATGACTATTCTAAAATACCTAAAAAAGATCAATTTAAATCGTATATTGCTCTTTTATTAACGAAATTAATAAGAATACCTAACTGATAGGCTAGTGTATCGGTAAATTTGTTTCTGAAAATACATTAATATATAGTTTAAACTAAATAACGTCTGCATCTAGTCAAAAGCCCAAATCATATGTAGAACATTCATAGGATGATGTCCGGTACACATAAATGAAAATTGTCTTTGAAATTGGCTTCTGACTGTTCAATGAGCTCATTGAACACAACTTTTTTACTTCCCTCGTAAGAGGAAAGTATTGCAATCGTAGAAAAATTACCCTACGAGATTTGTACATCTGCCTGTACAAACTACTAACCCGATCGACTTTCTTGGTCAAGAATTAAGGGACACATAAGGACAACCTGATAGCAATTTGGTGAAAATCAAATATGGCGGAACAAAATGGCGTCCTAGTGAAATATTACAAAAATTATTACTAAAAAACTAATTATCCAATTTATCTCAGATCACAAATCCAGTGTTACGTAGGAGTGAACTGGTAACATTTTGGTACGAATCCAAGACGGCAAAACAAAATGGCGCCCAAATAGGTACTTAAAAAAATCAGCCTGAAATAACTACCTACTTATTAGATTGATTTAAAATTCTGTGGAAGAATTAAGTGTGTAATATAAACAATACAAACTGGTAAAATTTTGGTACGAAATCATGATGGCGGAAGAAAATGGCGGCTAAAAAATATGTTTAAAAAATCCACGTAAAAAAAACTTTTTATTCAATTGATATAGGGATAAACTGGTCAAATTTTGGTTGAAATTTCACATGATGGAAAAAATTAGTCGAAATTTATTTTAAAGTAGGCCTAAAAATCAAGTGTGGCATAGCTGAAAACTGGTAAAATATTTTTACGAATTCAATATGGTGGAACAAAATAGCACTCAATAAAAATGTTTGGAAAGACCTATGTGTTTATTACTATGTGCAGAAGCAAATGAGGGCATACCTCACTATTCCTAATAAAAGGAATAACTAGGGAAGTTTCGGGTAAAGGCAATTTACCAATTTTTACGGTTCCTGACTTACGGCAATAAAACCACCCTTCGAAATTTAATTTTTCAGCCCATTTACAGATTTCATTTTTTACCTATATTAAAATATATTGATAGAATAACCATTTTATGTATGAAAGAAAAGAGTCGCGATATTAAATGTGTTTATAAGCCAAGTGCACGCATTTAAAAAAATTTCGTGCTTATATAGCAAAATATGTTTAATGCCTATATGTTTTGCGCAACCGAGGCTGATTAGTTCAAAGTGCGTATTTGTAAATGAATATTATCTACTGAATTATGGAATTTATATTACAGCTCCGTTCACTGGGCGTAACCTATGTATATGATTCGCAATTCGCAGGCGTGTGTTGAGTTGAGAGTGTTAGTGTTGATTGAAACAGTGTGCTTGGTTTCTACTCGTGTGGTACTACATTTTCATATCGTAATGAAGATATTTATGGCCTGGCCTCTCTTTTGATCGTGGATGTTTTTAATTTATAAGATTTCGTGAATTGATTCAGTTTTATAATAATCAGTAGTTGTCTAAAACTAAATTTAAGTTTTAACATTAATTTTCTGTCTCCCTTGAAACTGACGCTGGAAAAGTGCAGGTGTTGTTCATATGTTGTTGACGTTTTTCATTATTCTTTTATTAACTTATCTGATATGGGCTTGATTTTAATTTCCTCATAGTATATTATACAATTATTTGATTTTGTATTTAGGGATCCAGGGAACGTAGCTTATTTGAGATATTGTGTTTACGGGGGAACTGTGTCAATTCTATCTTTGGAGTTTTTTTTCGGGTTTAGAGCAATCTTTAATGTTTTGATGTAAATAAAGCGAAACAAAACGCCAGCCTACTAAACTCTTTGGAAATATAGATAGATCTTTACTAATGTCAATACACAATAAAATTGCATTTACACAAGTCAAATAAAAATAAATTAATAAAGGACAATGTGTTATAAAAGAAAGTAGTGGCCACATATTGATCTAAGTACAATATTATATAAAAATGTATGTAAAACATTCTTAAGAATAGTATATTAAAAAACAACACCAAAACATTTCTTCTCAAAAGACATAATAATTTTAAAAAAATTGAAAATTTATGTACAATAGTCAGTGGATAATGTTAAAAAGCTTTAAATGTATATGAAAATAAGTAACTAAAAATCATTAACCTCTAGTATAAAACTTTGCAATTGAAAAACTTGGGACCATAATCGTTAGCTCCCACCCTGATCCTAGTGAGACGGAGATGGTTAATTACTAGATTAGTGTCATGCCTTGTCTGATAGTTATGGACATCGTGATGCGAGATGAAAAACTGAGGGTTTTTAATGATATGCAAAAGACACTGCATGATGTATATAGAATCATTAACCTATATCCTGCTTTAGCCCTGCTACAAGCCTTACACATCTTCTTTGTTGTTTAAAATTAATTTGGTATGTTTAGAATGACTCCACTCTAGTACGCCATAAGACATGAGAGAGCCAAAGTAGCCATGGTAGGCTGCCAGAAGAGTCCCAGTAGATACACACTTAATCAGGTTCTTGATCAAATAAGTGCACTTTGATAGTTTCCTACCAAGTTGCATCACATGGTTTTTCCATGATAGCACAGTATCTAGAGTTACCCCCAACAAATTCACTTCTTTGGAGCAATCCGCCAAAAATCTATGATCATTTTTACCTTTACCCAAAGTGAAATTGATTGACTGGGTTTTGCCAGTGTTCATACACAGTCTGTTAGTGACAAACCAATCTTCGATGTTTGAGGCAGTTTCAGAGATACATGATTTTTCAATCTGCGAAGAAAGATACGAAGTAAATGTTGTGGTATCGTCAGCAAACAAAATTAGGTTTCCCTCCGATTGGAAGTTAGTAAGGTCGTTGATATGAATCAAAAAGAGCACAGGGCCAAGCACAGAGCCCTGGGGCACACCGCACTTGGTTGCGCTACCCATGGATGTGACTTGATTGCAAGATATAAACTGGGTCCGATCAGATAAATATGATTTTAGGACACCTAAGCTCTCTGGCTGAAAACCATAATAACGAAGTTTCTTCAGTAGGATCTCGTGAGAAACGCATCGAACGCCTTTGTAAGATCTAGACATAAAATGAAATCAAGCGAAACATAGGCATAAACTTGTAAATAAAATACATACTGGTGAATCCAAAATAGCTTGAAGTTTAAAAAGTCAGTATCAGCCTATACTGGTACTCAAACTTTTTTTTAAGAAAATAAAAAATGATGAGATTTATCTAATTTTTAATAAAAAAATCAAAATTATTAAATAAGTCAATAGAAGTAAAAGAAAGAATTAAAAAATTAAGGGTTTTTACGTATTTATTACTAATAATCCTACTATATATCAATAAACACTCTGGGTTACACGTTTTTAAGTGTTATGTATGTATTTGTTACTGCGAATAATACTTTATAGTAATTTCTTATGTAAAGTAATTATATAATTACTACTGCCAAGCAACTACTTACAAAATTGACGTCAAGGTCGTCATTTCTTTTCAGTGGCACAATAGTACTTTTTCAAAGTATCAGAACTTCATTACGTCTAAATGTACTCCTATAAGGAATTACTATAAAGTAAAACAAGTCGTTGTAGAGTAGAAAAAGTTATCGTCTAATGTTACTTTAAACTGGCTATTACCAGACTTTATTCTTGGGTTGTAACTTAACTACTTAATAACTTAATAAGAATTACAGTAATTATTTTCTACAAGGAAATTATTACCTCTTGTACTTGAGGTTCCGGAGATGGGGCGCTGGTACGAGATTCGATCTACAGTGACTTTATAAGGACAGTGGCGACAATAGAAGCCCACCCGCCATATTGATGCAAAATTTCTAAAGGTTTAAATGTGCACAATATGTGTGCACACATATTATCGTTAGTTTTCGCAAAATATGACTAAATTAATCTACTTTAACACATTAATCTAAGAAAATTGGATCAGCTAAAAGGTTAATTAATGAAGTTATTATTAATTTCAGTCTACAAAGAGTAATATGCCGCAGAAAAAATTCGAAATTTACTTTAAACTGACACCTCTGTCAGCGTCAGTTGTAAATGCAGGGATATGTTAATGCTTTACTCTAATAATCTATGCGAACTATTTAGTGGAAACTTACTTTTTCATTCAGATTTTTAACAAATAACATAAGTTTGTGCAAGTGATTAATGACAGTTGTCTCCCAAGTGAATTTAGTAATGTAGTATATACTGAAGAAGGCCTACAAAATAAAGTTTCTTTTATGCTAATCTACGATAGCTTCTTTCTCCAATTGGGGTGCTGAATAAAGTAAAACATACACCAAGACATGAAACAATATTGTCTTTTACAGCAAAATAAAACCAAAACATAATAATGTGCAATATTTAATAACTTTCCTTGGAGTAAACTTAAACTTAAGATATTTACGGCCATAGTCATTTACAAATTCATCACAAATACTTTATAATTACAGGCAAAAAGCAGAGGAGCCAGGCTTTAACACATTTCTCCACATGGCCAATGGCTTGGAACTTATTGTTTGAAGCAATATTCATTTTAATAATCACAAAAACTTATAAAATAATACACTAAAACAACAAACCTCATAAGAAACCCACGTAGGCAAAAAGTAAACAAAACGATTTTAGCAGCAATATGGCCGATTTAATCTTAAATTGGTTACCCTATTATTGCCACCGTCCTTATAAAGTCACTGTAATTTGGTATACAGCCATTAAACTCCATTATATTCGGTCCGAATTTGTCAATCTCAGTTGTGTATGTGTTGTAGACGATAACCTATAAGTAACAAGTTAAAATGGCAATTGCGTCACGTCCCATAAGAAAAAAAAGTAGCTTTCGTCATTCACCCACATTTTATAGAAAATTAAAAATATCGTAACTTGGTTATGTCATACCTGAACAAAACAACATAAAGCGGTATTTTAAGGACCCAAAAAATAAGACGAAACAAATGGTTATGGTAGATAACTTTATTCGTACCACATTAGTGTTCAAGACTTCAAAGTATTATAAGTGACAGCTGCGTACTTAAAGTATAAGTGACAGCTGCGTACCTAAAGAATCCGTCGTAGATACTTGACGTTAAGTAATTTTCTCAGTAAAGAAATGCAGCTAACTTCAAAGTAAAAGTCCAATAGAACGCCATTGTTTATTTTCATCTCCCCGTTAAATATTTAGCTATGGTGTTTATTTTTGTGAGTCTAAAGATTAAAAACGCAAGCAAATTAAAAAAAGAATCACTCTTTATAACAAGATATTTAATGGCAATTACTATTTCACCCAAACTCCAAAATAAAATTTTTGAGATTTAAATTGGCCGATATATTTGACCAAAATGTATTGAAAATTAACGAATTTTAAAGGCGGGTCATTTTTTTACGACTATCATCACCATATTCATCAAACAAATTGCCTGCGTTTTAATTTTACGTCCTTAGCATAGCTAAGAAACTAACTGAAACGCATGCATCCTACCTCAACAACTAATAACGTATCCTATATACGCTCAACACCATTTTCCCAATTTGAGTGTTTGTAGTCGCCATAACTGTTTTGTTTGTATTAAAAAGAACCATAAGTATTTTTAAAAGAATTAAATAAAGACAGAAATAAGGAAGTAACAAATAGGGTGAATTATTACTATTCGGCTACTTAAATGAAACCACACAATTCCATACTATCTACGTAATAGTCACACTCACAGTTACATGTTTTTCACGAAATAGTTACCCTAAAATTTTTCCCCATTTTGGTAATGACTACGTACTCTTAGCTTATACAGAACGTGGCGACATCAAGTTCCGGTTACTTCATCGAAAATACTTGTGGTAACAATGGCGTATTCATGACTAAAAGTGCTACTTGGGTAGCCTTTCCGACAAGAGGTTCCAATATACTAACCTAGAAGAAAATATTGTGTTTTGATATATTATCCTCACTTTTTATGTTATACTATTTTTTAAATTTATGTTCTTCTAAATATGATGTTTTCTAATAAAATCTACTTAAAAAAATGCCAGACGCGTGTAGTAAAACAGGCTTTTTTTTAGCGAGAACGAGTTATCGTATCAAAAACCACTAGCTTTAGTTTTGCAAATAGCTTTACTTAACGATAATGAAAGACTCGCAAAATCGGGAACGTATCCCTTTTTTTAATTAAAAATGTTGCTTGACGTTAATGCACGCGACTCTTACTGCTTTACCCCTAAAAATATATTTTCATGAAACGAGTACAATAGACTTCCTCTTCTAAGGCATTTTGATAGTATTAAAAAAAATCGAAAATTTCACTATTCTAAAATTATGTTAATTTATTATTTATTAACCAGGGAGTTGCCTCTAATAATATTAGCAAGATATGTAGGTCAAAATGTGCTTTCTGTATTTTGTTACATGTTTAATTATTTTCAACTAATTCCTGATTTCGATATGAATTGGACAGTTAAATTAAACAATTTTATAAAGAAAAGGTGAATCAACTTTACCTCAATCTAAAGAAAAAGGAGAATAAAGTACACGGTAGAACGGTACTTTAAGTTGTATACGTCTCTTTTTTATTATAAGTATTTTCGATCTTAAAATTCTCAATCCTACCGCAAATTAATAAATGAATCCGTGCACAGCAATTCCGTTATCGAGGCAGAGTATTAATTTTAAAAGAGGGTCAGAAGCCAGAAATGTCAGCTATCTACCTTGGCATTGAGGCTTCGTAGCGTGCTTGAGACTAATTTTCCATTTAGATTTCAGATCGATGACACCCATTTAAAATAGCACTCTACATACATATTTCGTTATTCACTTTACTGCCACAATTTTTTTTGTATACCACGTTTTACACTCGTCAAACTAACAAAGCAATATAAATCGCCTTTGTTAGTAAAAGTGTAACATATTATAATTTATCATGGCATTTGTACTAGAATAACATGTTTTCGAAAACATTTATTTAGTAGTTTTTAATAATTAATGTTTTCCATATTGAGTTATTTTTGGCGATATCTGTTTTTTCTAGCAGGACCGCTTATGCGGCAATAATAATAAATAATTTGTTGTTAAGGCTTCATTTATTATACTTTGTTTTGCAGGTTAGTTTTATTTTCATTTTTTTAACTAAGCTAAGTACGTGGTCAAAAAAGGAAACGGTCTGATAAATTCTGGTATTTTTAGTTGCAGCCTTGCATTGAACATTGAAAGGCTATATTATTTTGTTTTGAAATTATTAGTCAGGTATTGTTAATGCTCATTAACGTCCAAAATTGGACGTATCTATTGTCAAATGAAAAATACCGGTATAATGTGCTGCAGTTAGTTTGTTTACATCAATTCCACAGAATTTCATTGTAATTTTGTCTATCTTCATTTTCTTGGCTTTGGAAATCAACAGACGATCTTTTATTGTAAAAATCGTACAAAACAAGATGTTTTGCACTAATTTTATCAATACAAGTAAAATTTGCAATTTGTGTTTTATTTTGTACTTATTGGTGGTATAGGATCCGGTACTTTCATTTGAAATGGAGTAAATGCCAATTTTATAAGTAATATGTTGGGATATACTACATAATTCGTTTATTAAATGAGTGAGAAAAATTGCCTGAGTTACATTACGTATTAAACATTGACTCCTTCACCAATTAAATTCTATAATAACATAGCTTACAAATTCACAATCTTGAGTTTCACAATATTTTTGTAAATGTTGCCGTGTATATATTATATGGAGTCCAAATTTTAAAATTCTCTAATATATTATATCTGTAAGTAATATTAAACTATAATAGTAATAACTAAATATTATGTATTATTCCATTACTCAATATATATTGTCGCACCCGTATATTGGGTACGATTAGGGATGTCGGGATTTTAACGTAATAAAAGGTTTATTTTGAAAAAACCTAACTATTTATTCACATATTTACAGATAGTCGCTTAGTCTCTATAATTTCCAATAAAATATATTACTTACATAAATCTGCCCTTTGGCCAGAGGAAAAGCCCTTTCGTCGTAAACAATATCTTATTTGAGTACCATTTATAACTATAAGTTACTAGTTATGGATTTAGATTTTTAATTGAACTCAACTGAATGAATGAATGAATTAATTCTCCTCCCTCTTGATTTCCTGTTCAAATCTTTTTATATCATATTTCTGCAAACCTAAGCGGGTCAATGATTTTCATTATTAAAACAAAAGATATCAATTATTATAAACAATTATTAATTATTTGGGTGAAAAGAGGTTTCGCAGGAAACTACCTTTTAAACAACGGATGTGTAATTAGGCCATTACAAAATAATTTGGAATTAATTATTTTATGTATCATACGACGATCGTTTTCTAGGATTGATTTTAATTAAGTTTTACTTGACATTTTGAGAGTAATGTTCTGTGTATGTATAAACCTGGGACCCAGCTATCATAAAATGTTAAAGTTACCAAGTAAAAAGTTTAAAATAAACGTGTTTCTTAAATTTAACCTTATTGCCACTGCACTTAAGTTTGTTTTAACATTTTGGAATGAACAACAAAACTGAAAATCATCTTCTTGTTAATCCATTCGAGTCCGGATCTGTCCATTCTCGCTTGGTTTTTAAAACAAATGCGGCATGCGCCGGCTGGTGTTTGACGTTGGTGACAGGTACGAGTAGCTAGTACTGACTCTGATCTTTGCCGTAACTTGGTTGGTTTTAATGAGGATTATAGATGGAGCCACGAGTGTTACTCGGATCCAGTGTTTTTGTTGTAGAACTCGTGGAATATAGTCTCGGACGGGGATAGTGTCTGATAAGCCTTCGGGACGCGGTGACATCTTTGATTATCTGGTGGCTCATCGCTGTTGTCGTTTTTGTAAAACTTGTTTTAGTGAGTGATTTTCACCTATCGTCCTTTATTCAATCTTCCCTCTTTTATTCGTCCTGTATGGGGATGGTCGTGAGTGTGTCCTTGTGAGTTGCTTTATTCAAATGATAGCTCTGTGATGGGATAAGTTTGACTCCTGAGTGTGACTTGTTGCTTATATGTGCCATGAGCTCTCTGATGGGGTAGTTTTAGCATGAGTTCTGTGATGTCCTTAGAGGTACTGAGTTTGTTGGTTTTTTGCAGTTGGCAGGTTTCACAATACATGTAAAGAAAAACAAAGCGCAAATATGTGCTCCTATTTATGCTAATATCTTTCTTAGAATTAAGCATATTTATAATAAAAAATATATTTTTTACACCTAATAATTAAGAGATATGAGTAAGTGCGGTTTAATCTTGGATATTTTGTATTTAGAGATTGAATTTGAATCTTCGTTTGAATAATTGATTAATATATTGAGAGAATAAATAGTAAGTTTTATCAAATTAATTGATGAATTACTTATTTCGTAAGGACAAAACTTCATTTATTTGCATTACTTTTTTTAAATATAATTGGTCCCATCAGACTGATTTTTCCCGAAAGTGGGCAACTTCTGATCGAATTGAATACCGCTATAAAACATACCTTAGTTCTGAGAAAAATAATGTGTAGAAATTAGGCCATATAGAGTGATACTGTCTGAGTGATATTGAAAAGGGAATACAGAGAGAAAGGTCAATATCATTATATTCATAAACCTAACATCGTAAATTCTACGGTCTTGTCTTCTACCTACGTGAAAATTTGGGATCCCATATACTTCATATAAAATATACATATCATATCATATCAATATTTCTCATTGTTATTGGCAAGATCTGCCATAATAAGTAAGGCTATGGGTATATTATCTTAAAGCATTTTTGTAATTAATACATGTGGCGTTAAGTGACACGCATTAGGTTATTTCAGTTGTATACATTATACTTCTGCAAGTACCCTTTTCCTCTGGGGATAAGACTTTGACAGCTTCGAGACTGTATCGCATATTGCCATTTTTTTAGTTACATAGGTTAATTGAATTCACTCTTTAGAAACCGTTTCATCGGTATAGAAATGGCATATAATAAATAAATAATTAATAATCTTACAAATGTTGAAATGCAGGTTGATATTAGTAGTAACAAGTCATGAGTATAACTTGGGATTGTCGACTGATTACGTACTTCCGGTGTAAGAAGGAATCCCTATTGCAAATCTGTTTATTCTATAAAGGAGATACCCTATTAGGAATGACAGGGTAATATTCCAAAATAAGAATATTGAGTCATTATGGAAACTGTAAGTATGATCGTACAGCTCAAAAGGCTGTGATTGTTGGATGAAACTCATTATGTCCCTAATAGTTGGCTCAGTTGATGTTAGGTTGAGATGAGATGAGGTATGTGAAGAGTCCAGTTACTCTTAAGACATTTTTTTGGTTTGTCTGTGTGATCAATGATTTTAGATTCCACCATATTGCTGGGATTATATGTGCTATGGAATTTTCATGTGATTTGAAAACGTTAGGGCATGGACATCTTTTGGGTATGAGTATTTTAGTCTGCATATGTAGCTGACAACTGCATGGTAAATTGATTTTAGCTGTCTCGTTTTGTTTGGACTACAGGAAATTGTGAGATTTTCTTTGGGGTGTGTTAGTATGTAGGTTTCTTCATGTATTTCTGAGACTACCATTGATGTTGCTGTGTCTCAGTTCATTGGACAGTACTGGCTTAATTCCGGGACAGTTGTGCCTTCATAAAGATTCTTAGTACATTGCGGTCCTTGTTTATGTATATAGCATAGCTGATCATGATATGGTGTACATTGGTATAAGCCAGTCCCAGATGTGTACTTTGTTTCATCTTTATTGTCCTCTGTAGTTGATACTTCCAAGAAAATTGGTTGGTGAGGTATAAAGCATGTTTGGTTAAACCAGTCAAAGGGTGTTGTAATTAGTTCCTAAATTTGCCATTTATGGTTTTTTTTTGGATTATCGGTACTTTTACCTGAATAAATGTCTTTTTGTCTGTAATAGAACGATCGCAGATTTTGATTTAGAAATATTTCGAAACTTCTGTAATTTGGATTACCAGTCCATAAATTCTTCTTCTAAAGTAGGATCTGTGGGTGGACTATGTCGGCTGGAATCTTACGCTGCTTGCATGAATTCATTGGATTGTCTTCGTAGTGCTCCGCTTTTTAGTGTTAGTCTTTTCAAGTCTAAAGATTGGTTGTACAGTAGATTTAAAACAGTGTTTTCTTGCCTTCTTCCAGGTCCATTGTGTATTTTTCTGTGTTTCATCAGTGCGTCCGTTTCCCTAAAAGTTTGTGCCACTGATTTTTCATATTCCCTAAAGTATTGTAGCTACCTCACAACACTAAGAAAACCCTGAGCCTATGAAATATAAGGCTCTTTTTTGATGACTCCTTTCATTGCTTGTTTTATAGATCCGGCACCCCAGTTGTCGTTTAACAACTGAAATAATATTATGTAGTGTTATATATTCGGTAGTGGAGATATTATAGCCTTGACATTGATTTTTAACTGGTTCTATTTTCTTTTCTTGTCCTCTGACCAACTTATTTCGTATTTTATAGGTATTATTGTCTCATAGACTTTTGTCTCTGGTAAGGGTTCCTCCATCCTTCCTCATGTGCCTCTGACATGATTTTCGTTAGTAATAAAATTGCAAACCTAAAAAAAAATTGTTTATTACAATAAAATATATCTCTTTTTATTTACTTAGTAATATATAATTGTATTATAATTATGTATTTTTATTATTTACTTCCTTTGAGACCTTATTCTTTTTTTCTCACTATATACATTAAATACTTATTCTACATTTACCAAATTTGCGTTGCCTTATTTCTTTGTAATAACTATGTTATATACATACTGTAGAAATTTAGCAAATTCAATAAACGGTTCGTATTTTTATAAGACGTGGCCTAGTTAAAAATAATACATTTGATCAAGGTCGAAACAGCTTATTACATTGTAGTATAAAAAAAATATATAATTTTACTTTTAATAATCATGTGTTTCAAGTTTTGCTTTCATTAAGGTATTTAAATAATCAGGTATTATATGGTATACATACGCGAGTTTTTTATATGGTTTTTTAACGTTTTGACATACCACAAAGGCCTGAAGTCTAATAACAATACCCCTTACATTAACCCGTCGTTGCCTTTTTCAGTGACCCATGCCCTGCATTACAGGGCGCGGAGTTGGAGTTTCCGTGGACGTTCTCCAAATACCGAAACGTTCATTTGCACTTCACGGTACTTTTATGGAGAACGCGGTAGAACTGCCAAGGTCGTTACTGTATCTACAACATCTACTATCTATTATTAGCAGCCCATCCTAGACGGAGCACGGTCTTCTCTGGGTGGTTACCCATCCAAATACTAACCGCGCGCTGCGATGCTTTACTTTGATTATGGTCCGAGAGCGGACTAACGCAAGTCACCATCGCACTGCTGCAATATATATTGCTGGTGCTGCTTAGGATGCATTAGGATAGGATAAGGGGAGAAAAATTAGTGGTTCCCTGTTTTGTTGAGTTGTACACGAATGTTACGTGTGGGAGATATTGATCCCAGTTAGTTTGGTTAGCATTTGTATATATAGAAATCATAACTACTAGTGTTTTTTTAAGTGTTCAGTTAAGCCGTAAGGATGTCAATGCCGACTTTTTCAAATGGTACGTACCTCCACGGGTATTGGTTGTAAAAGACCAATCGGCTTCCTATTTCGCTGTCCTTTTCTGGCTTGCCAGTCTGGACACCATATTATGAATTATTCGACACTTTCGAACAGTCTTTTGCCAGTAAATTCTTTGATTTATTTTATTCAGTGTTTTGGCTGTGCCTAGGTTTCCGTTTGGTATCGCTAGCAGATTTTCTCGTCCATTGGGACTTTATTTTATAAAGAACATCGTCTATGAGCCTAAAATATTATGACCGTTTTCTTGTGCCTATTTTTGCATTTTCTGGGTTTTTATGGCTCAGATAAGTTATGTAATATCTTCTATTCTGTTTGTAACTTAGCGATTCGCAGTCTTCGGGAGGTAGGACTGGATTACGGCGCATGCATGTGCTTGACTTCGCTTTTGTGTACTCGTAATCGAATTCGGATAGTTTTATCGACCATTTGGCTAGTCTACCAGTAGGGTCTTTTAGAGATTTTAACATAGTGTGTGGTGGTCTGTAACTATTTTAACTGGTCTTTCATAAATTAATCGAAGAAGATAATTTGGTGACCATATTGCGGCCAAGCTAATTGTATATTTGTTTCTGCTTTTGACAGACTTCTGCTGGCATAAGCTATGGGGTGCAGTTTCTTATATTCCCTTTCATGCAGTAGAACTGATCCAATGCTAGATTGGCATGCGTCAACTCTTAGTTCGTAAGCCTTTTCGGGCTTGTAATGATTTAGTACTGGTGCTGTCACTAGTTTTTCTTTAAGTACTTCGAAGAAATCATTTGCTCTTTTCCCCAGACGAATCCGTTTTCTTTCTTTATTGCTTCATGTAGTGCGTGGGCAGTTTTCGAGAATTTTTTTATAGTAGTTGCAAAGTCCAACAAAGCTCTGTATATCTTTAATTATTTTTGAGTGTTGGAAAGTTTTTTATCGGGTAGGATTCCATCCATTGTATAGCCTAGCAGATTAATTTTCTCTTTTATATATTCACACTTTGATGGTTTTAGGGTTACTCCTGCCTGTCTTAGCCGTAGAAAGACTTCTCTGTGTTTTTCTAGGTGTTCATCTAGTGTTTCTGAAAATATTATTATTATATCGTCTAAGTATATTAAAATTTCTCTCCATTTTAAATCTCTAAAGACTTTGTCTACTAATTGTTGGAAAGTTGCAGGTGCCTTGCATGAAGTTAAATTACCACAGCCCACGCCCTAGTGCTTGAAATGCTGTCAGTGATTTAGAGTTTTCACCGATTTTCACGTGTCAAAAAATGGAAAATATGTCCAAGGATGAAAAGTGTTTTGTCTTCCCTAGATATGTCGGGTTATCGCCTATTTTCGGTATGCTATAGCTAGATTTTTTCGTGACGTGGTTCAGTTTTCTGTAATCTACACAGAATCTTGTCTCTCTCGATTTCCTCTTTACTAACACAACAGGGCTTGCCCAAGGAGAATGACTAGAGCGTATGATTGGGTGTTTTGTTATTTCATTAATGTGACTATTGTGTCTCTCTCTTTGAGACCTTATAAGCCTTCTGTTTTATTGGATGTGCATCTCCTATGCCTATTTTGTGCTCTACCAGGTTAGTCCTGCCCAGTTATTTCGGTGTTTTAAACAAAACGTCTTTTAACTCATCTAAGAGGTTTTCTAGTCGTTCTTTTATGTCCTTATTTTTTATATGGTCGGCCTTTGTTACCTCATTGTATTCCTTCTTTGTTACCTCATTGTATCTTTCTTTAATGAGGTTAATTTAGATAGCCTATTGTGGTTCCCTTAAATAATTTTATGTAATTGTAACTTCTTGTTACTACCCTAACTGCCAAAGTGCCATTGACAAAAAGTAAAGAGGTAAGGCAAATAATCCCTCTTTCCCCTAATAAATGGTATTTTTTTTAAAAATTCATTAGTTCTAGGTCTTCAGGCTTTTACATATATCTAATTTTAAAATTATTTCTTTATTATGCCTTAATATATAATCTTTTTCTGAAGTTACTTTGTACTGCAGTGCGTCTGACATTTCTGTATCGAAATCTGTATACGGAGCCCAAACTTATGAGCAGTTAATGTCTGTCTCATCATTTTTCTTTTGACAAACGGCAATGTACTTTGGATGTCTCCATTGCTTAAATGTACTAATTTGACATTATAATCGATTTTTTGCGTTATTTTTCGCTAGAAAATCGGTTTCTAAAATTAAAGCTTTTAATAATCTATCTACTACTATGTTAAGTAGCCTGATGCCACTGACAAAGGACCCGAACAAACCTTCGCAAAAATAAAGACATCACATTTCAGGCGCGTATACATGAATCGATGACAAAAATATTTAAAATCCACTTCGGCGGATTCTGAACATTGGAGTTCACATAATATTACATTGTGTACGAAGAAGTGTATAAGCCTGTGTGATATATGGAAAGTGCTTACCGTTTGTTTTTTACTTCAGTTTTGTTTCATGCATGAAAAACTTCTAAATTACCCCTCCCATAACTTCAAGCTGTATACGCGCCTGTCACCCAGCGGATAAAGGAAACGCAATGCTAGTTATGACTACCCAAGGCTATATATAATAAAGGCAGGATATCCTACAAGACAGTTCTTATAAGCAGTTCCAAGAAACCCGAAGACGAATCTAGAGAAAAACAACTAAAAATAAAATAAAGAGTTCGCCAATAAACTAAAATACAACAAAAATCATTCTACATCAGATGTCCTAAACTGTACGGTTTACCAAAAATACACAAACAAGGTGCGCCCACTTGACAGAACTATTGTTAGTGCTATTAATTCGCCGTTTCAAAAACTGGAGAAATATTTTGCGGAGATTATTCAACCAACTATCGAAAACTATAAACAAATAGATCCAATGGAATCTCAACTATAACTAGTAGTGGCGCCTCACGTAAATTCAGTGCATCTCAGAAATACAGTGTACTCTAGAGTTACAGGAAAACAACAAACTTCCATTTCAGATGTGCTGCTCACAAAACCGCATAACGGACACTGTGGATAGAAAACCAATATATATTGACAGATATTTAAATGCAACACCATCACCCAGAACAAATTTAAGGTGTGGCCAATACTCTAATATCTAGATCAGTGTGACTAACTGAAACAGAAACGAAGTTTATAATATCTTGTGCCTTAAAAAAAAAGGCTACACAAATTGCACCATACACAATGCTATTAATATACAGGGTTTCCAAACAACAATTATGAACCGGGAAAGCAACAAGTTGTCTTATCATATATGAAAGGCACAACAGACAGAATTGAAAGAGTTCATACAAAACACAATATACAAACAATACATAAGCCAGAAATACCCATACTTGGAAACCCAAAAGACAAAATCAAATTGGAAAACCACGGAGTATACAACATTCAATGCCAGGACTGTGAAAAGTTTCGCCAAAATCACATTTGGCATTTTCGAAGCTTTCTTTCTCGCCTTTGAATAGAGACTGCTATACTCCCATCCGGGGCCAAAGATTACATCTGAGTTCCAAAGAACTGGTTCTGAAGAAAATGACCATAACGATGCAGCCACAGTTTTAGTTCTTCAATCTGTTAGAGAAATTCCAGTGATGTTCCTTAGAAATCGTACTAAAAGTGCTTAAAAGTTGTGGAAAAAATGTCATATTCAGACGATTTTAAAAGAAAGTAAAATATTTCCGTTCAAACCCCACTTTAATCATACGTTGGAAGAGGGAGATGAAGCGAGAAGACTATATTTTTGTTTGTGGGTAGGAGACAAAATTTTAAGTGAAAATATTGATTTTTTAAAGTTTCTTATGTTTTTTTTTATGTTTATTATATTCTCTGCAGAATGCGCTTCTACTAATGGAACTGCAGCATCCCAGCACGTCAGGTATTGGTCTCGAGAAAATCCTGAATTTAGACTAATGACGCGAAGACAATATTATACAAAAGTGAACGTGTGGTAAGCGATATCTGTCCATGGCATTATAGGCCCATTATTCTGCAATAACACCTGCAATATAATATCGTACTTAGAAATGGTGGATCCATGTTTTAGCAATGAACTTGAATATTTACCATTCAATTCGCCAAAAAATGAATTTTCAGCAGGATGGTTGACCAGTACATTGCGCTCGTGAAATAACAGAATGGCTTAACCGCAAATTTGGTACAAGGTAGATTGGAAGAAACAACCCAATTTTGTGGCCGTCAAGGAGCTTGGACTTCCCTTGAACTGCCGACATATTTATATGGAGCTGTTTAATACAAATTGTTTATGCTGCTCCAATACCAAATAATATTGAAGTGTTAAAAGGCAGAATTACCCAGACTATCTATTCAATATCTCAGGAAGAAAGCAGACATTTCCGACAGATATCTAAGGAAGCAGTTAGAAAAATGTTTTGAATATGGCGGTGGAATTTTTAAATTTTGATATTTTTATGGAACTACTTAGTTTAAATTGTTTTAGCTTAATTAAATTTATTGTATTATTTAAAAAATACAGTTGAATAAGACGTATTTTGAATTACAATTATTTAATTAATTTTGATAAGAACTATTTTACATTAAATAATAATTATTTTATGTAAAAAAGTCATTGGCAAGTACGTCGTTAAGTGTCATAATTATTTTAGAAATTAGTAGGTACCCTGATTATCAAAAATTAAATTTTTGATAACGCGCGTCTTATTCATTTTTGAAGCAAAAACTATTATCAACAGTGTCTTTTTTGTATCTTGCAAAATGAGACATTTTTACTCTTACCAGGCCAGGATATGTCTATTTACGTTTTTTTTTATTTGAACTATCATTGGAAATAATTTTATTTTTTTCATCATGTGTCATTTACAATTAACAATTTAATTTAATTAATGATATTAATAAGATGGGCTTCTAAACTTACATATAATAAAAAAGGCAAAGATTTGGAGAAAAGTGGTAATTTAAATAAGAAAATTTTGATGTTTTTTTTTTTAGTTTTGAAGTATGGCAAAAAAATTGAATGGTTATGAGAATTTTGATATTTGAAACACTATTTCATAAGAAGAATATTGTTTAAATTTTAGGTAAAAATACTAAAGACATGTATAGAAAAGCAAACTCTAGAAACTATCATTCATAGAATTAATTATTATAGATGTTGTTATTATCATTATTATTTTTATTTTTAGTGGAAAATTTTGTTTGATTTAATAATAATATATAAGAATAAATTGAACTTAAATTTTTAACCGTTGATACTAAACGTCGTATATTCGGTAGAATCTAGATAGTGAAACATGAATTCGCATTTCACGGTTCCTTTACTTGATTGTAGGAGTATGTACATTTCCTGAAACTCTCTACATTAATCAGAGGACCCTATTTAAAATGTAGTACTAACCTATTTTTTACTATCTATATTCATATAATATTTACACTCTTATTTTGGTTATATTGCTTCCACATAAATAAATATTTAAATGCTTGGTTAACTGTTTTTAGGCTTAGTTTGTTTAACGATAGTAAAAGAACAAAATAAATTTTTTGTGTGTGCAAAATAAATGTTTTGATATACGTGATATGAATGAATTACAGTTACCTGGTTCCATTTAAAATACACCAGTAAACACATGACATGCTAGATATATTCCTAATCTATTGTTAGCTTACAAAGTTTTTGTTAGCTGTCTCAGAGAATCAGCATGGTAAACAATAAGCAAATACTTGAAGTTTTATGCTTGGATAACATTGAATGATTCAGGACTGCAACTTATTTAATTTCGTAGATTTATTTAGCATTTTGCTGTAATATCCTGGAAATATAAATTTCCTGCATAAATATATTAGCCCTATAAAGATACATAATATTAACATATTCAATATTTGTATCTAATTTACTTATTCAGTTACAATTTTCTTATGTTTTGATACGTATAGATAATTACTCATTATATTTACTCTGTCAAATTATAAGAAATATGTAAAGTATCAATCTAATATTGTTCCTCAGTTTGTACTTTTCTAATGATAATAGACATAGGCCTGGTGTGTCTTTCAAAATGTTTTTATTGTTGTAGGTTTTTAGTTGAGAATGTGGTGATCCACTTATATAACAATATATAGTGTTTGGTTTTATTAATACTGGCACACACGCCGGTGTCTTTTAAGTTTTTGAAATATTTGATAGAAAAAGCTTATTTATGACGATTTATGATAAAATGCACGAGCTTTACAATAAGACGCATCGTTCTTTATCACATGTTATTTGCAAAATAAAGAAAAACACGAAAACGGTGATCTATTTTTCCAAACCAATGAAAATTTGGTTACATAGTTAAGGGAAACCGACACTTGTTTCTAGAGGCGTATGCCCAAATGCCAAGAAAAATATATGGGAAAAAATAATAAAAGACTGTGTTGCGTATTACTGATGTGATTGATGAAACTATGCTATCTGTACCTATGTAACCCTGGTGACTATAGTAAGATGGAATACCTCCATTCTCTATGATATAGGGCATGGAATAATTACGGCAACTACAGTATAATGTAACGGTAAATCATAATTAGGCCTCAAGCCTTTGGTGTATGTACACAAAATAAAAAAAATACAAATATAGTCGTTTTCGAGATCCTATTCTGCTACCAGCTTTGTTTCCATACTCAAGCTTGCTTGTTTTTTTTTGTGGGTTTACTTTTGGTACAAAATTTATTTAAATAGAGCAGTAAATAATAAAGGACTAAAGTTCTCTGCAGAACCAATAATTATTGAAAAAGTTGCTCTTTAAGTTGTCAGGAGTGTTCAGTTCATTGCATCAAATATTCACTTTAATGAATTATTTAGTCAATTTTATTTGAACATTTGAATCAAAAGATCCTAATCTTGCTTGTATAACTTATTAAGTTTACCTAACAGGTTTTCTATTTGCACACAGTGATTTGTGCACTTCCACTTTAAAATCATTTAGTAATAGTTATGTTGAAATGACGTGATGAAGGTCGATAGACCTCGAGCGTATAAGATTTGCAAACTTAAACTTACATTTGATAAACAGCTTACCTTCAAAAAGCTAGTTGTCTCGTTACTTCAGTTTCCAAATTCCTGTCAATAAATAACCGTTAATTTTTGGCACCAAAATAATCATTTCTACAAAAAAAAAATAATTTTAGGGAATATTGCAAAATTTTGTCAAAAAACTAAAATATATTATGTTCTAAAAAGATCATCGAATCTTGGAAATTTATTTTAAATTGTTCAAAAATTTGTTTCAAAAGTGGAGCGCTATTAACTTTTAAAGGGACATAATTAAGACGTTGATATCTATTGATTTAAATAATTGTATACTGTTAGCAATTTTTCTTTTTCGTTTTTTATTTCTTTTTAAACTTATTATTTTAAATGTTCAATGACACTCAAAGAGTTTCTTTCCAAGTACTTATTACAATTAATATTTAAGAAAAATTGCGAATGGGGTGATTAGAAAAAGAACTCACCAGCTACCTTAAAGAAAGACGTCGTAAACATAAAAAGAATTGTAGTACTTTTAGAAAAAGCTGCATTATACAGTAATAGTAATACTAAATTTTTCACAATTTTCGTTTTGATAGAAATATTTAGAAGCAAGACGCGTCTAATCTACCTAGGATAAGTGATAGCAAGAAATAATATTTAGGAGTGGCGGTATGTATTTACGTGCTCTTGCAATTGAATCCAGAGCTGGCTTTCTAGATTGAAATTAATAAAATGAAAAATACAAATAATTAATAGTCATTGTGAATTGTAAGTCGTTTCAAAAGACTAATTGTAAATATTAGTTAAAGTGTTTATTTCATTTCACGTTTTGCAATAACTAGTAAAAATATTCATTTGATCTATTTAGGTATATAAATATATTTTAAACTATTACGAAATACAGCTGATAAAATACACATCATCTGTTTAATTTTAAAAAGAGTACTATGTGTTTTGATATAAAACATAAATATACAATTTTAAATTTAGCTAAAAATATAGAACCCTAATTAAAACCCTATCCTAAAAATTCTTTTTCTAGGGAAAAGATTTTTGTAATATCCGAACAAATTCAAAACTACACTGTGTACCCAATTAATCCTAATTCATTTAGCGGGATAAATTGTTTGAGCATTTTTAACAAAAATTAAAAGTAACTTTTTCTTTTAGTTTTGTTTAATATTCTTTTTTATTTTGGTGTACCTTTCGTTTACCGCAGAAGTACAATTTTGCGGCAGCAGCAGAGGAATTGAAAAACTTTTAAATTTCGATTTTCGACTATATTAGCTTATAGTGTTAATTTTTCTTCTCAGAAGTTAATATATTATTAAAAAGGTCATTTATTAAGATAATTGGATGATTTTTCGAGATTTCTGAGGAGAAATGCGGTCCTGCTTGAGCTTAATAGGAGTTTCGGGCTCCCGGGACCGGCGGGGTTGGTCCCAGCGACAGGCGGATCCGAAAACTGTGCCCTATATGTGAGGCTGCGCCGCTCCCGCGAATTTCATCTCTACGGCATCGGCGGATCACATCAGTACGTAGTCCGCGTGTCGCGGGATTGTTGGTCCAGATCGGGCCGTAAACCATCGCCAACAGCATCCCTAACCTTCTTCCGGCGTAGTGGGATGTCCAGCGGCGTCGACGACGACAAGCTGCGCTCCACGGAGCCCGCTAGTCCTTGCAATGGTGAGGACAAACAGCCCCCCGTTGCCGATGGTCACTGCTCGCCCGCCATAGACACCAAACAACCCGAAACCATTCCCAAAGGTATTTTTTGTTGTATTGCATGTTTAAATCTAAATACGCGCCAATTTAGGCATTCCCGCGCCATCTCATGGTCTACTACCAAGCCTACCTACTACCGATAAGAAAGAGGTCCTAATAGAGTTTTTTTAACGATTTGCCATTACGCATATACAATTTTAAATATTTTATTAGTATTTAAATGTATACGCATTGTTGTCAACTTTTAGCTCTTAATAGTTTAACGAATTTAGAATATAAAAATACTATAAGGTTCCATAATGCCGTGTTGTATGATTCGCACTTTACTAATATAATAGAACTGGACTTTTATCATAGCCATTTATATCAAATATCACGGACTAAATTTGTTTAATTCATGTTATTTTACTAGGCATTAAGTTTCATATATTTGTTCTCATCTTATTTAAAAATCTGTGGTAATCTAAAAATTTCTATCCCTGAAATTAATAGCAATTAATCATATTTGAAGTACTCTTACATTATGTCGCAAAGCACACGTTTCGCCCAGTTTATTTAATAAACAGGTTATATTTTACTCAATTGGAAAATTTTTTTTATTAGGTGATTAATATTTTAAAAATTATGTTGAAAAATCTATACAGATTTTAACTTCTGACAATTTTGCAGAAAATGGTGCCAGTGCATGAATTTCTTCTCAAGGCAGTTGCGTTGCACTGATTAGTTTAAGTATTTATAAAGTTGTTATGTATATTGAGAGATTAGCGCTTAAGTTGTTATTTTTTAAATGGAGAACGACCGTTTGTAGGATCTCAAGTAGCTCGTGTTGAAAATATAGTATATTGATATAAATTACATAAATTAGAAATAAAATTTGAAGATTTAAATTTTTTTACGATTTACTCATAATTTTTTTACGAATTTATTCATTTACGCAATTTCAAACAGTTCTAAAACATATACTTGTCGTCAAAATTTTTGCCTAATTTGACTATTTTGTTTACAAGACACTTTTCGGCGTCTTCACATTTTTATTACTGTATACCTTTTGCGATATAATTTGGAACATGCTTTTCTAGTATGATTGTGGAAAATATTTAAGGAAGATATATAATACTAGTTATGAATGGATCAGTTTTTTCCTGATAGAACAAACATGGTCGGAAAAAACATTTTTTTTATCTAGGATTCCAGAAATATACATCTCATTTCTTTAAATATCTTAATTTCATTGACCAAAACCGTGAAAGCTTCGGTTACTCCAGGGTACTGTAAAAAAAATAATCAACCGGTTAGCGGGATGCTAATAATAAATTGAGCAGTTTGGGTACGTTTTTAACAATTTGGAAAATACATTGAGAAAATTAACAATATTTGCAGTTGTTAAAAATAATTAAAGAGAAACCAAAAATACTAGTGTCCTCTAATTTTCAAACAAATTTTAGTCCAATAATTTCCCGATTTACGTGCCCTCTGTTGCTAGCTCTGGATACCTTCACGAGGCAAAGCATAGAATTTATACATTTGGGATATCGATTCAGTCTAACCTCACGCTTTGTCGCACACCCCACCCTGGTATAGGTATTTTGGAGCTTGTTTTAGCTAACCTACATCCCGATGGCCTTGCCACATTGCCAAATGTATTATTATTTACGTGAGATTATGGAGATATATCCTCAAAAAGAGGCAGGGTCTCTTGTTCACAAAGATTTGGCACAAAGCCTTTTAAAGGGAATATTTGCAGGGACTTTTTCATTCGGAACATTTAACGTATGTGTTGATATCGATGTGCATCGTCATGTTTTATGGTTTTTGAGAGTTTAGAATGACGATAGAAATTTTGAACATTATTCATGCAATAATTTCCTGTAGTAGCAAATGCATTATATACCTGTATTTGGAGAAGTACTATCTATCTTACGCTACTTTAACACATAACAGAAAAAGAAATGAAATTTTTTATAGGATAAATGGAAACCAAGGAAGATAAATACTTCTTTTGTTTGTGTAGAAGAATATATATGTTATTTTTAGTAATTTAGATTTATATTACAGTTTAGTAGGAATGTTCTATAATTCTGTTCTGGAGTCATTATTATTACCTAGTTTGTTTGGAATACTTATTATTTGTCCCTTTTTACCAATCTGCTGGTGCAATTATCAAAGGTAAGCAACGTCAGGCGTGGTTGTTATTTGGTATATCTCGTTATAAAAACTGGTAAAAATAGGTAGTAATTATTATAGTGATACAATAATCACCGCGTTATTGGGTACCCTACCTTTAAATAGCAGGTTTACAGTTCCCAAACAGTGGGAATGTTTTCGAAGCGGATTGATTTTCCAATATGCTAGTTTTACATTTTTTATGTATTTGCCATGAATATTGAGATTTTTACCTCCTTATTAATTCGTCCAGTTTTGCAGGTGCCTGTGGCAGTAAGTATGTTCTTGATTTCGTTTTAGTAAATTTTAAAACTTGTTGAACCATTTGAAAGATAGTAGTAATGAATTTGTTGTTGCCTTTGGATTTTTCTGTATTTTATTTTAAAAACTTCCCAAAAGACTTTAATCGGCATTTCAGGCAAATTTTTATTAAAGTTAAAAAAGTTTACTCGTATTCGCTGGGACCTGTCGCATTCTAGGCAAACGCTCTGACCGCTGAGCTATCCCAATGCATCGTCGACAATTTGAGAAGGAATACGAAGCAGATCACTAAATTATAATATTAAGCAGGACTAGTTTCTAATTTGTTGTTATTTTTTAATTGTCTGTATTTTATTATTATAAACTTCCAAAGTAACATAAAATCGAATAAGTTAAATTGTCGTAGTTGGGGTTAAGCTCATGGTCTTCGTGACTCAGTGGTCAGAGTGTTGGCCTAGAATACAAGAGGTCTTGGGTTCAAGTCTCAGCGAAGACGCGTTAACATTTTCAGTTTTAATAAAAATTGGTCTTAAATACCGATTAAACAATTTCGGGAAGTTTATGATCCGAGTAATATCGAGAATAGATAAATGTTGTTGCATTAGGCCTAGTTACTTTAGCCCCGTTTCTACCTATAAAATTAAAATAGTTATTCAGTGCATCTGCCAACATTAATCCATGCTGGTCGTTATAATTTCCTGCAATTATACACTGCGGCTTCACGAATGAAAAAATATATTCATATCCTCTGGAACATACTCTGCCGTCGGGAAGTCTGTATAGAGATACAATAGAAAATAAAGAAATATAGATTTCGTTTGTTTTAATAAACATTCACATTCTAAATTTGTGATTTTCAAGAAGGCAGTAAAGAAAATATCCAAATTTCTAAAACGTATATATTTTTCGTAATGTAATTGCGCCCGCCCCGCCGGTTCCGGGTCGATCGGTAGGAATAATAAAAATATATGGTCAGATTACGTATAGCAGACCCTTTTAAAGTATTTTAAAAGTTTTTCTGCAACTAAAATTGTCTTATAGAATTAGCAATTTGATCAGTTTTTTTGGTTTTCTATTCAATTGATTAGAAAAAAAAAGTCAAAAAGAACTTTTGTATAGAAACTACTTTATTAGTATTAAACTGACACATGATAATACCAAACCATAACTACTTTTTCACAATGTGTGGTAAGTGTTAAAATTATCTGCAATTATTCAGTGCAGCTTCACTAATAAAAAAACTATCCTTTAACTTTTCCTTTGGGAAGTCTGTAAAAAGACAATAGATATTTAATTTTTATTGATGAACAAACATTTACACTACAAATTTATAATATACAATAAGTCCGTAAAGGAATATCCAACATTTTAAACGGTTTTTAGATAAAAATTGCGACTCCATCTTTACCGCCGGATCGATCATTACAAACAATATTATAAAGGTCAAAATATGTAAAACACATTATTTTAACAATCATTCTTTAACTGCAATTGTTTTATTGAATTATGTTTAATACATTAATCAATCGATTTTCAAAAAAATATATATTTTTTTTTGTAAACCAAAAAGGACGATTTTAATATTAAAAGGACGCATGACATTAAAGTAAAATATTTTCGAAAAGTATATCATGATAAATAAATAAATCCTATCCAGTCAAATGTTTGAAGTTCTTTAAAAAGCCTTTGAAAATGAAACTAATGTGGTTGATTATCTTTATCAGTTCTGATGTAAAGTTTTGTAGCAAAAGAATAAGACACTCTTTATTACTTTTATTATACGTATTACGAAGGTTCAACTTTCGTTTCATCCACAAAGTCATTGTGAACTGTATATATTCTGTAATAGCCATTATAAAAAATAATCAAGAAAATAGAAATTTTTATAAAAAAAACATCAACACTTCAAAAAACGACATTTTATAACAATATTTTATTCCATCTTGAAAATTTGACCTATGAAGTCGGTGTCAAACTAATTTTTAATCAAAAAAAGATATTTATGTATTGAGTGTCTTGAAAGAACTTTAAATAACAGGAGTGTAATGTCTGTTTACTATCTTTATTATTTTGACGCTATCTTCATTATTTTTTACTTTTTAGTACTTTTTTGAAATCGGTTTTAATGTTTATAAAAAATTGTATTTCATCCTTTTTAGTTCTATTCATGTGAAATCTTACTGTAAAGGACAACTTTAAAGTTTTTGGGATCTAAACCTAGGTTAAAATCAGGAATACACAGTGTCAAAAATTATAATGATTATATTAAAATTGAACTTTCTGGTATTAAACGCCTTAAAAAATCATATGAAACACGATATTTTAGTCCCCATCCCCCGCTATACACTTCACTTATTGACACAAGAAATGTTTTATGCCCAAATTTAAGCTTTATAATAACTGAACAAAAAATAAATTCTCCCCTAAGGGGTATCTACCGGTCCAGGGAAATTACTTTTTTGTTAGTTAAACGTCGTATACCAAATTTCAAGGCAATATATAAAAGCATTTTAAATTTATTACGGAAACTCTTTGGTAGGAAAAGATTGAAAATAGAGATCTTTTTCCGTAGATTTCTATGTTCTTTTTGTCAAGCCCAGTCACCATTTACTGACAAGTCATCTTGCGCAATAAGAATCTTTGAGAATACATCTATTTCCTTTATATATTTAACTCATTCAGATTGGAACGAATATACATTTTTCATCACCAGAACTTTTATTTGCCAATATTTGTCTTGTTTCAACTTACACACATTCATTCATTTGCCATACCTATCCCAATAAAACAACTGCTCTGATACTATTTTTACATCCCTCGTAAATGGGAAGTATTGTAATCGTGAAATATCTCCCTATCTCCCTACGAGATTTTGTTTACGTTTCAGGGACCCTAGATGCTGAAAAACATGTTTTCTCAATTCTGTCGGTCTGTCTATTCGTGGTATAGCTAGAGTAATAGGAGTACATATAAAAAAATTCAAAGGGTTGAATTGATAAGCTCTATCTTTTTTTAAATAGGTTAATAAACTACTAACAGGTTTTAAATAAGCTGCCACATATGATAATATATTTTTTCATGTGCGGCTAGATATCGCTCTCTTGCATATACCTATGATGTGTTTCTTAGATGTTTCTACACAAGTATGTGAGCTCTACAGTTTATCGCCGTATCCGAACTGGACTATTTGTGAGGTGACCTAATGTACTACTGAGAGCTTCAACGCCTACCCATCACATAACGAGTGTTTAAAAATTTTAGCTTCGCCTCGGGTCAAATCCGTGCCCAAAACCCACACACACTGGACGTTATCTCAACCAGGTATCTGACCATTCTGAAACAACAAAAGAGTGCATCATGAGAACCACATTACAATACAGCTGTAACAACTTGTAATAATTGCATGGATCTTGAGGCAGAAAATTAGAATATAAAAAAGATTGCAGAATTTTTATTATGAAAGATTAATTACAAAATGATCATTATACTACGGCACATTCCTATCTACAAGACACATCACCATTTCTCACAATATCCTATATCAAGGAAACTTCTGAAAAGATTCGGAGAATAGCCAGATATTTCAACATCAAAATCGCTTTTAAAATTGGGAAATACGTTAAGTAGCCTTCTGACAAAAACTAAGCCTGAGGATATAGGCAAAATAAAGGATGAAGTTGCCAAATCCAGTGTAATGTAGGGTACATTGGAGAGACGAAATTCCCTCTTAGTGTAAGAGTCAAAGAGCATTTTAATCATACTCAAAAAGGAGAGATGTCAAAATCGGACGTAGCGAAAGAGTCTGGTCAAATCAGCACGCGATGCAGCAGTCGGAGGCTAAAATTTTGCACAGGGAGCAGCACCGGCAAAAACGAAAGTTTATAAAAGTAGCTTGCATAGAAAGGAATCAAGGCATTTTCAGTAAGCCTAGCGTCGATATTCTATACATATGGAAGCCGCTTCTAGCTTAAACTGACGTCCTAAAAATGTATGGTTTCAGGCAACCAGGGGGCGGAGACAAGCAGTTATTTTATCCAAACGGAGCAGAATCCCAACAGCTAATTAAAAAGTTCAGGTGATTGTGATTAATTGGTCTAAACAAATTAAATACCTAGGGGTCATTTATAACAGAGGCTTAAGGTGGTCTGCTAACACTGATATTGTATCAAAAAAGTTAGAGGTGTCCTAGCTTTATTGTACTCCCTGTTACATCATACAAGTAAACTAAATACAAAGAACAAAATTATTACTCTGTTCAAATCATATATAAGACCAGTCTTAACCTACGCCTCTCCCACATGGAGCACTCATCATTTTAATCAATCCAAAAGACTCCAATCTTCCCAAAATAAAACAGTTAGAATTATTCTCAACGTTAATAGGTATATTCGAAACTATATACTACATAGAAACACAAAATTAGAATTATTGGGCAATTTCGTGAACAAACTTAACACTAACTACTTTGTCAAAGTAGAACTAACCACCAACCAACTTAATAAAAAAATTCACGGCTTTTCTTTACCTCTCAATAAATACAAGTTTCCGAAGGACTTTCTTTTACCTAGGAATTAATCCCCCCTCCCCCCTATGATGTTCATACCCATCACTACAAGATTGTCAGACCGACGAATGAAGAGATGTAATAGCCGTTCCGGCTGACATAACTCCGAACAAGATCCCAAAAGATTTAACATTTAGTTTATACTTGAAACGTTGTGAAACGAAAATAATAAAGACAATGCAAGTTCGATAAAACGAGTTTAGTGAATTAGCATATTGCATATGTGAAAAATACTTAATCCAATCACGAGAATAGGCTTGGTTTTTTTTTACTTTGTTACTTTATTTAGTCTATTCCACACTGAGAACAATAATAGTATTTGCACAAATTTCCTTTTATTCAGTGTAAATTGAAAAATTCAAACACGTAGTTTAAATTTAAATATTCAGCCAAGCGAAATTTGAAACAATGCTTTTTTCAGAGAAGCATGATGTGTTGCTGTTTGCTGGCACACATTTTATTATAATGTCAACGGATAAATACTGTTTTAACTAAATAGTATTTCAGATAGATACATTCATTAGCATATAGATGATACGATGTGATATTGCAGAATATTTAATACAATAATAAGATTTAGTCGATAAAAATGTCACTGTAAAATTTAGAAGAATAACCTATGAGCCAATTCCTTAATTTCTTAACATAAGAATTAATGCTTTCAACGTCAAGATGGCAGCTGTGTGGAATCTCAAAACAGTTTGTTTTTCTTATAGAAAACGAGTTCGAGCTTAACATTTTAACTGTAATTCATTTCCAAAACTCGGGATCATTAAAATTATCTGTTTCAAAATGACAGTTAAAGTTATTTTTGTTAATGAGATTAGAACAGTGTTTATAGAAAAATATAGCACCTGAACAATGCTTTCATAGGTAAAGTATACTTACACAATATTTCAGTTTTCTGCCAGTTTAAGTTTTGTCACATCTACGAATTTTCTTATGTAATTATTCGTTTCAAGTTTTGCAGCGCCAATTGTTCAAAAGCTAGAGGAAGGAGACGGAGTTTAGGTCCATTCAGTATAATGTGGTGTTATTAACCAGATCTGTAAATAACAGAACTTTTATATTTTTGAAATTGCTTTTGCTAACAAATCCCGCTTGGTTCGAAACTGAAAATTACCAAATCCAGATAACGATTACACAACATTATCATGGGACATAACTGGATACTATTTAACTTCATTCAGGAGGACTCCTTCTTTAAATGTTTTTCATATCATGCCTTAACTAGATTTTTTTCATTGATACATTTATATTTAGAAGAACGGCGGCAATAACTTTTCGAATCTGCTTTTCATTATTAAAAATGTCTTATGTTTAGGCCAGAGCTTATTTGCACTTAAATAAGATCATGTTAATATTTAATTAAGTTATTTTTTGTATTTATTACAGTCGGTCTCTAACATGTGCGAAAAGCTACCTATTTATTCTACTGAATTTATCCTTAGATAGAGAAATAAAACCCTTCTGTCATACTGCTATAAAATTGTTTGCTCTATATAACATCAGCGACGCCCTGTCATACACAATAAACTTTATAACAAGTTGTTAAGTTTTACACCAGACTTAATCGACATTTTGAGAACAAAGTTGGAGTAGTTGGCATTTTATGTTTTTCTGTTCCGGTTGATTAATTTATAAATTTGACACTGGGAATTATTAAGGTGATTTTTATACCTAAATAAAAAAACTGTTATAAAATTTAAACGATGTGCATAAGTGCTAATAAATTTAGTCAATAAAACTGGATGGTTTTACTTAGTCCATAAAAAAAGCATTTTAATATAACAGGGTTAGTAAAATAACTTGAACTCGAAACCTACATAAACAAGGTTCGGTACCTTAGTTAATCTTAATGTAATATATTTATTGTAATCGATGTCCGCTTTGACATGTATCAATGTTTTTATTTTTGCTGTTGTCCGAGATCTAACAGCCTAGCATTCTTGGGTAATAGGTACCTAAATTGACAAGGGTACCTAATTAATAAGCCTTTAAATAGAGTTAGCAATGTTGCCAGATTTAAGGTTTTTTGCAAATACATGCTGTTAGTTGCCCCCACATCTTCTACCAAACCTAGATCTAATCTAAATAACACTCCGCCTTCTCACTCAGCAGTAACTCGATTACAAAGACCTGAACCTATGCATGTTAAGAAATGGAATGCAACAAATGATGTGTCCCAATTATCCAGCAAAAGAATTATTTAATCAGATGGTAGAACCAGGGAGTAGGAACAATGCACTCCTCAACATAATGAAAATACTTTGGCAAGTTCGACTGATTATCCTGTTAATCAGTTTGAAAATTACCAATATTATTGTTCAGAAAACGAATAAAATTACCATAATAATGACATTTATAATCCTTACATGACAAATTTTGAAAATGCAAATGATGCTGTTTTTCTGGAAATATATGAAATAACCGAGAAATATCACATACAAATTTTCGAGATCCTTTATATACAAGCAAAATAACGTAATACTTTTAAATAACTATGCTAACACCGAGTTACCAGGTTTTTAATAGACACTGCTGGTGGTCGTAGCTTTATAAAACTTTATCAAAATTATATTTTCCCAGAACCTTCTTTTTTCTAAAAAATGCTCATGCAACATCTAAACATGACGAAGTAACTAATATTCCAATTTTTCAATCGTTTAATTGTCCCGGAAATCATAAATTCTATCTTTGTGATTTTCTCCAAAATTTGATGGACTTTTAGATATCGATTTTTTAACCCACATAGGAGGCAGTATAAACTTAAAAAATATGTGGTTAGAATCAAACAATGTTCTTTTGCTCTTATATTGTCATCAAAATAATACAGTCCCGCGTAAAAAATTCGAACCTTGTGAAATAATTATAGCCTCAAGGACTTTACAAAAAGTAAAAATAACTATTAACTATCAAAGTTATGTTGGCATTTGAAAATACAGAAATTTTGGTAAAGCCGAAATGCCAGAACCCTAGTTACAAATGTAGACTCAAATGCGTTTACAATTATCACCAACTCGAGCGAAAATAAATTTTTTTGAAATTTTCAAAATAGAAATTATGAAAAAAAACCAAAATATTTTATAGAAAAAGTGGAAACGTACACAGAACTTAACGATTACCTAGACAAAACACTAATGCAAGCGCTCTATTTCGTATACAGTTTAATTGTATGGAAACCGATTCCGCATTCAACTGTCCCGGTGAGATAGACCAAAATATTGCTCAATTTATAGAAAACTTTGACTCCTACAGAAATTTCTGAAACCCTTCAAGAAATTGAAAAACTCAGAAATTCAAATATGAAAATAATTTCTAACATCAAAGTAAAAAATCCTAAAATACCTAACACTAATCCAAAAATGTCAACTTAAGTAAAAACACATATGAGAGAAAAATCAATTACCGTCAACTTCCAACACTATACATAGCACAAACGCTAAACAAAACTCCATATGAACCCTTTATAAAAAATTGTTACTACATTGTTAATTTTCTCAGAAAATACATTACTAATGCGACTACATATATTTACTTCGTTTCTAAAGAATTAAGACTATATTTTCCACAAAGTCATTTACAAAATTGTAAATTAATTGAATGTACAAAACTAGTTAACAATAATAATGAAGACGAAACGAACTTACATTAAAAGGAAACACGAAGGTAAAACTAACCATCGAGGTATAGAAGAAACCTCAAAATTTTTAAAATACAATTATTATTGGAAATCTATGAAAACTAACGTGACAAACTATCTTTACAGTTGTGAGAAATGTCAACGTTGTAAATAAAACAGAAAACGACCTGACCAACCACAAGTGTTAACCGAAACACCAAGTAAATCTTTTGCAATTGTACATTTCTTGTCGGAACACAAACATTCCCAACACTTTTAGATAAATATTCAAAGTTCGGACAAGCACGCCACTATTTAGGAAATGCAGTACCCTGTTGGGAATGGAATGGCAATAATGGCAGTTTCGCACCATCCATAATCCAGAGGTGAAATATTTGGCGATTCACAATTATTTGTATTTTCCAATATAATGTATTGAAGTTGAGCCCTTTTTAATGCAGGATATAAACTGTATTTTGTTGGAGGCAACAGTTCCCCTTCCAATTGAGATTTAGAAAAATCCATACACCATCTTAATTACATCAGAGAAGTATTTTGGCCCGATTGAAAATAAACTTTGCAAATAAGGGTATCCAGGTTGGTAAACAATTTTACCTCGTCCGTATCTTTATTTTCCAAGTTCGTGAGGGTCAACAATTCATCATCGCTAACGTTTTGGAATGCGTTCCAGAATGAAAGTTTTCCTACAACAGATACGAATGTTACTTCGAAAGAAAGCTGTTAACGTATCTTAGTCTCAAATGTATAAAGATTACAACCTCGATATCTATAGTATTTCCAAAATCAATTGAACAAGTGTTGTTATATTATCAGTTATTAAACAATACATTTTGGGTAGAACTTAATTAAAGTCGAAACTAACTTCTATGTAAAGTTAAGGTCGTGTTACAAATAACCTCGGATAAATTTTACCTACCTTTTTTTGAAAATCCACCAGTCGAATCACAACTAGATATGGCATGTAGTGCAGGTAAAGCGGCTCCCTTTAAAATTGACATTTTCATCTGCAACTAGTTTTACTCATATTTTTCTTCTATGGCACCATGTAACAGTTACAAAAATACATTTTCAGTCAAAGAATAAAAAATGTTAAACATAAAATAAATACGTCAATATCGGGAGAGAATACATACAGCAAGATAGGTATAGTATCATGTTTTCAATGCATGTAGAATGCAAAATAATTTTGCTCTCTGCTTCCTCTTGATTAGTTTTTAATTCAAACAATGTATTTTTGACTTGAGTGACAGCTTTCACCCCAAGCTACAATGAGGTGTTTAAATTTAAACAGATTGCTGTTAACAATTTTGGTTGAATAATTCTCCGTTTTTGGTAGTATTGTGACTTGAAAGGTCTTTCATTTGGGTTTTTGAAATTTTACCAAATCTGAGATATGAAACTGTCTTGTACTTGTGTTTTTGAGCCTTTGTAATCTTGTAAGCGATTTTATAGAACTCTCTCTGTATGTATCAAATATCAAGTTAATTTCACCAAATTTCTTATATTTCTCATATACATGTTTTCCAAACTTTTTGTACAGATCAAAGCCTGTTTTGACATCTTGAGATTTATTTAACAATTATATAGAGGCAAAAAAAATACTTTTGATGTTATAGATGGCAAGTATACAAATCTCACTTTTCTACCTTTCATTAAATTCAAAATTATTGAGGCACCCTGTATAACATCAAAAAATGTATGTCTATCTAGTACACCTAAAATTACGTAAGATTTATTGCATACCTTTATAACACCCCTTTGAGGGTGGGGGGAGAACGACTCGAGAACAGGGGTGCCAACAAATCTTTTCGTGGTCTCTAATATGTTATCTAACAGAAAAAAATACCCCATACTTGTATTACCCCACGTCCACGGAACCGTTTTTTGACTGATTTCTGCTGCACTAATATGCTTCACAACTCTATAGTTGACCCTAACGAGCTCTTAAAAGAAATTACGAGTTTTAGTAAAGAACTACATACAAATTAATTATCTATATAGAGTGACTCACTATATTAATTCCTAAAAAATTAATAGAGATTAAAACTTGTATAAAAGACTATCAAATAACATTTATCTCCGAACTTCAATAAGTGGAAGCAGAGATATATCAATATTATAATCTTTTTTTTTTACCAATTATAAATAATAATTAGTTCCTTACTAATATACCTTATAAATCTTTTCTAGTAATTAGCTATTTTAAGTACGCCTACCAAGAAGAAAAATGTCTTGAAGTAGTATCGAATGAATTCCTTTGCAAAAATGCACAGAGCATAACTATTGAAGACCACCCATCATGTGCTGTCAAGCTGCTGAAGTTTAACAAAAATGCCACTACCGTCACCCCTTTAAGATCAAATTGCACGAGATCCAAGTTACCAAAATTGCCGATGGTAACTGGCTTGTTGCACTATTAAGCCGTTCAATAAGTAATGCAGTTTGTAAGAATTCCGAGGTAACTTTTCACTTTTTGGCTCCTTCCTGATAGAAGTTCCACTTGAATGCCAAGCCTAGATATAGTCAACAGTAGTTGCTAATTATAAGCCGCCACACCTATCGTACGAAAAAGTCAATCTTCCGACCATGAAACTGGACATCATAGATAAATGTCAACCGATATTCAATCCACCCACGATCGTCCTGAATTGTGTCAATCTAAAAGCGACTGATGACATCCAATCAATCCTGAAAAAACACTATTACGTGAACAGAACAAGTTTTTGGACAATTTTGATTTATACATTGATTTTTATTTTTATTCCAGTTGATGAAACAATAGTGCTGAAATCAATCATTGTTTGATTAGGCACTCTCAAAATAGCTAACCTCTAAACCAACAAGCTATTAATAATTTGATACGCTAATTTACCATTCAAACTGTTTGAGACACAAAGCTATCTTACGGGCTTAATTGCCGAATTGTCCGCAACAGCTTAATGTGCGTTTACAAGGGGCAATTTTTTAAGCAATAATTGCTTGCCAATAGTTGCCGGAGGTAGTAGAGTAATTAGTGGAATAATCTGAAGCAATATCCTAAAATTGCAACGATAGTTCCAGCAATATTGCTTTTAGTTGTTCCATAAATACCGTATTGATAAATATCGCCGACATGAATTGCCAAATATCCAGTAGGTATGGTAAATTTTAGTCCATTTTACTTCCATCTCGTTTATACGTATAAACATGTCTCGCTTTCGCGGGTTTCAACCGATACATGGTGAGGTGATGCCGACTGCATGCCAGAGCCGGGCATCGCCTTTCTTGTGCAGTACGTTGGTACAGGTATGTGGCTTTATTAAAATGGCGTCGTCGTTTTCTTCATGGAGCAATGAAAAGATAATAAACTTTATTAATACAGTTTATTTACGTACTTGTTTATAACTTTAACTTTACTGTTATTGGCCTGTAGTTATAAATATCTCACGGCAAGCAGCAAAAAAATTTTTAAAATGTACGCACATATTTTAACAATGAATTTGAAAAAAATGGAGATAAAGCAAAAAAGTGGCAGCGGCGTTTTTTCTAGATAGCAAATGGTTTGCTTTGAAAGCCATGATTTTTTTTTAAAGGCATGGATGAAGCTTATTCGGGACTGGAATCTAAAACTCAGTTGCAGGTATACTATTAAATGTTACTTAAAAGTTTTTAATTAACTGCACTTGTATGTTTGTTAGTTAGTTAGTATGCATGTGTGGGTCAAGCAGTTCCCGTTATCAGAATTGAATGGAATTGGTATATATATATATATATATATATATATATATATATATATATATCCTAAGATCTAATAATAATTTTAAAATATCTATTATTTCTCAAAGCTTTTGATCTACATGCCCGCTGGAAAGTAAAGAAAAGTTTAGTATTTGGTTCTTTCTTACTTGTTTAGATTTCCTGTCTTTTAGTCGGTAATAGGAATCTAAGGTAGAATTTGTATCATTTTGTATTCATTAAAAAAAGATTAGCGTGCTTACCGAAATAAAAATAAATCCAGGGCTTTATGTGAATTGTATGTAGGCTGTTATTTGTAGTTAATTTGTAAATTACCTTTAGAGACATGAAAATCATTAACGTAATATAATTTATCTAGTTTGGGAGGACATATTGATAGAATATTCTATTCCGTTACACGTGTTTGCTTCCCTATTAAGAGGGAAGTATTGTAATTGTGAAAAAATCAGCCTCCGAGATTTTTGCGGTCCCTAGAACGCGAAAAATGTGTTTTTCCCAGCCTGTCGTTTTGTCTGTGCACTAAAAACTACTTTTCCGATTGACTTGAAATTTTGGTAAAAAATCGATCACAAAGTCATATGGGGATAAAATGGTGCAAAAATCATTATTAAGAAACTACTTATCAAATGAACTTCAATAAATTTGCACAAAAATCCAGTGTGATGCAGAAATAAACTGCTAAAATGTTGGTGTGAAGTCATTATAGTGGAACAAAATAGCCTCCTAATGTAATGTTTATAAATTCAGTACCAAAAAACTCCTTTGTCCAATTGACTTGAAATTATGCACAAAAATCAAGTATAAAACAAGGATACACTGGGAAATTCTAGTGCGATTCCTATATGGAAAAAGAAAATAACGGCCTAAAAAATGTTTAAATATCCTGTAAAATTCCCTTTCCTGGAATAAAACCTTTATTAAAGTAAATTGTACTATCTATACTTATGTTACATAAGTATTTTATTATTACCTTTAACTTAAAACTAAAAGAAAAATATTTTTTTAGAAAGCAGTTCTATTTTATCTGCATTTTTTTTAAACCTTTCTCCGCTAGTTTTTAAATTATTATTTATATTCCCTGTTTTTTATTTCGACATTAAAAAAGATCAGCGGGCATATCAAAAAGCACCACATGTTTCGGTATTTTTGGTCGCGAATCACCACCTCAAAAAACTGGAAACAATTTAAGAAATTTTCCATATTTTTACCAAATGTATATAAAATATTTGTTCTCAACCACTTCCAGGTCATTGCCGTGATACATTCTTTAATTGAAATTGTAGAATATCCGGTTTGTTGTTAATCTAAGAAATGTATTATTACAAGATTATTTTCATCCATTTAATTCGTTCTGATGGGTACCTAAAGAAAAATTTTAAATAAATAAAAATGAACTAAAAGTATTTTTTATGTTTGGACATACCACGAAGACTGGAGGGAAACCTTGCAAATAGGTTAGGCTTCCTTTATGGCAAAGTCTCTAAAGAAGGAAAGTACTTAAAAATTATTTTTTAATGCGGTTTATATTAGCACTTGATCTCGATAGTATTTTTGAATTAACGGACACACGTAAAAAACAAAACTTGATTAGCGTATGTTGTTTAAGAATGTTAATTTTCAGTGACTATCACAAGGTCACCTTGTTTTAAACAGTAATGTAACCAGATATTGTTCTGTATTATATTGAAAAATGATTGGATGGTACCAAATTGTATACTCCATACAAATACAAAGCATATAAAGTTTGTTGCCTTGTCTGTTTTCTTACTCCCTACTATTGTAGGGAAACACATTAAGGTGAGGATGAAGTAGGAAGGGTAAATACGAAATCGAAAAAGTATATGCATTTACCACACTTGGCATAAAAAAATAGTAAATTGGCTTCATCCAGAACTTCCCTCGTTATGAATCCCTCCTGTTATCAGAGAAAGTGAACCATACATTTATTTAATAATATGTACAGATTATGCAAATTATGTTATCTTTAATTCCCTTAATAACGAAAGGGGTTGAATTTGTTCCAAACTTTTACCAATTCATACCATTATCACATTTTATTTTTGTGCAAAATATAAAATCAATCGAATAAGTAGTTTTTTTTCAGAACAGTTTTTTAAATATTTTGTTAGAGCTTGATTTTGTTCCACCATATTAGATTCTTACGAAAATATAACCAGCTTATTCTTGTATCAGACTTGATTTTTCTGCAAAAAATGGAATCAACTGAATAAGTAGTTTTGTTATACTGATTTTTTAGACATTTTATTAGGCCGCCACTATGATCTGCACTCTTAAATGTGTACCAACACTTTATCAGTTCCTCCCTGTCCCTATATTATACATTATTTTTGCGCAATTGAAGTCAATCGAAGAAGTACTTTGTTCAGAACGATTTTATAAATATTGTATTGGGCGTCCATTTTATTTCGACATATTGGATTCATACCAAAATTGTACCAGGCGATCTCCATATTATTTTTGATGTTTGCACAAAATTTGAGTATTCATTTTATTTACGCTGATTTTTAAGACATTTTACTAGGCCGCCATTTTGTTCCGGCATATTGAATTTTTACCAGAATATCACGGTTCCATTCCATTCCCATAGCATCCCCAATTTTTGACGAAATTTTGAAGTTAAGTGGATAAGTGGTGTTTTCGCGTTCTAGGGACCCTAAAACACAAAGATCTGCAAAAATCTCTGAGGGTGATTTTTTCACGATTTCACGGTACTTCCTCTTACGCAGGACATGCTGACAGCATTGGGAAAACATATTTTTCGGCATCTAGGGACACTAAAAAGTAAAGATCTGTAAAAATCGAGGAGGATTTCACGATTACAATAGTTCCCTCTTCGGGGGAAAATAAAAATGTATATTGTGTAGCCGAGCATATTTTACATTATAAGCTATTTATTTTCGTTCCCTGTTAAGTCTTCTAAATCGAACGTTTTACAGTCCTTTTCAGTATTTAATTAAAATTTAAAAATTATCTATATTGAATTTGTTATATTTGTTACTTATAAGCTATATCAGACAATATTTGAAATTTATTACTAGAATTTTCAGGAGCCTGAACTCTGGTATATTTTTATTAAGATAAAGGCTTTTAAATACCGAGATGTTATTATCTCTTTTCTAAATATTTTTTTATTAACCTTATACTAACAGAATACAATTTTTTAAGTGAATGACTATACGAAAATCATTTTATTTTCTCCAAAAGTATTATCTCCTATTTTATTCAGGTCATTTGTATACTGTTATCATTTCCCCAATTCAAAACCGTTTTAATATCTATTTCCTAAAGAGTATGCATAAACGAAGTAGAACTATTCGAACAATTTCAGTGTGTATAGTGAAGAAGTCAGTTCGTGGTACTACGTTGGACGCTTTTGTATCGGACACAAAACTACCAACGTCAGGAGTACTCCAGGAATATCACTTGTGTCCCTTACTATTTATCTTTCTGGATTATTTCATTTTTCTATGGACAGCACTTTATGCAGACGACTTCAAAAAAAATCAGAACTGCAACAGATGTGTCTAACTTGCCGGCTAATATGATTATTTCCTCTCAATAGTGTAAGATTTACAAACTTTTTCTTATAATATTTCTAAATGCAATTTTAATATCTCTAAATGCAATACTTATTCTTATTTAATCGGCTAACAGTGTTAATATTGCAGCACTTTATATAGAAGGTGCTATTCAGGGCACATACATACACCTTACCTATTTTGAGGTTTCCAAGTGCTTTGCGTAAGGTTATTTAAATTTACAATTTGACTGTAAGGTCAATAATAGAATAATGCTTGGAATTTCTTCAATAAAAGAGATATATATTTAGTAAATGAAGTTATCAAAAAACGTATCGGTGCACCTACTTAAATTTAATAAAATCGTTTTTCTACTTATAGACGTAAGTTTTTATTTTTTATTGTTTAACAGCATCAAAAAAAATTGCCCCAGGAAAGCGAAATTTTGGTATTTGTTTCATTTGCAAAAATCCGAATAACCAGTTTGGCACTGAGTTTTCCCTAAAATTAATTCCGTTTTTTATTAGTATTTAGCTGTTTATTTTTCAGTTTGTTTTATTTATAATATTTATTAAAATAGTATAATTTAAAAATATAGTTTATTACTAGAATATGGTTTTTAATTTTTTACTGTTCAAAAATTATTTACTGCTAATGATACAACAATTTACATATTTCTTATTAATCTATGAAGCGATGTATGACACCAATAGAATTTAAAATTACAAAATATTACACATGTTGTATTAGCGTCAGGTGTAAAATCCGTCAAAGGCTGTTATCTCTTCTATCGATATTTAGTCTCAGAGAGAAGTGGATGGAAGTGTTTCGCTCCGGTCTAGAGAAAACTAACGAGAGGAAAAATCCGTATAGTGCTGAAACTTCAGAATAATTTAAGCCAGCTTGCTCTTTCTACAGTCGAATTTTAAATTTTTTCACTGAGTAAACAAAAACTGTTTTATATAGACCACGTTATTTATATCTTTCTAAGAAGCACTTGATGCACTAATTGATATTTATTAATTACGTTTTTAATTAGGAATCTTCAACTGTATAAAGACTGTACCTTTATATACCTGAACACTTTGAAGATAAGAATATAGTGTTGTGATGTAATAATAGACTTCTTTCCAAAACTTAAAGATGAACCGATGAAATGATTAAAAACTTATGCATGTAAGTACTGAAAAAAAGGATACCAAAAATATTGTTGCCAATTGTTGCATTATAGGTACCGCATTAAAATGTACTTCATCAGGTATATCTTTTCAAAATCAGAATGAAATATTTTATCAAACTATAAAGTTAAGGAAGCGGCATTTAATATAGAAATAATATAGCTGTATGCTTGATAATTGGTTAGTACAATAAAGGCAAGCTTCCCAGGGATGATGTACATGAGTAGCTAGGATCTCATTCCAGCTATATTTCCGAAATCGCCCATCGCATATCTTTAAGAGAAAAAAAAATAGTAAAAGTGACCAAGAGAAATTGCTAAACACCATTTTAAGTCCCTATATCGGCCAGTAGAGGGCGCAACACTAATGTTGCTAACTATAAAAACAGTTGTTTCTCTTTAATTAATCCAGTTAAGCTAATAGCAGCAATATATTCCGGAAAACGTTATCAACAATTTTGTTACAACACTTATTGATCTCATTCCTTTAATGAAGTCGCGGGGGAGAGTCAATTGTTTTATATTCAAACCTTGATAACTTGATCTTGGATATACGAAATCTAGCACATTTGGTTTCTTTGAAAAGATCTGTTGTTGCTTTGTTATTTGCTTTATGAATTATGCTCCTAGGAGCGCTGTTTGGACACACGGTAAATTTTGTGGTTTCTCTCTAAATTTTTAAAGCAATGATAAATATATTTTCATACAGTTTAAAAGAGGACTAACAACAAGTCAGTGGAAACCCACGCTGATAAATTGAAAGGAAAGTTTGCAGCCCTAGTATTGTCTTGGATTTGCCAGATCTAGAAAAGAAATTGAAGCCAAGTGGTTCGAAGATTCCTCGATTTTACGGACTTAATATTTAGCCAATATCTTAAACTCCTACACAGGACGATCTAATTATGATACCAAAAACTTTGCGTGGAAAAGCTTTAAGATTTTACTTTAGATCCCGGAGATACTTTAGTCAGTTTTGATGCTGAATCTCTGTATACAAATGTGCCTATTGTCATTCAAATTTCTATAGTTTCTATTTTAACATGAAAACCTTAATCCAATCGTAATTGAATTGATAAGAGAATGCTTAACATCCACATATTTCATTTTTCAAGGGAGCTTATCTCCTGTCGTAGCGAACATCTTTATGGAGGCTTTTGAGGGAATTGCTTTAAGTTCTGCTCCTTTACAACCAAAATGTTTTAGATATGTAGATGATACTTTTGTAATATGGCCTCATGGAGAAGAAAATTTAACTATATTTTTAAGTCATCCAAACCAACAACATTCCCTTCCTTTATGTGTCAGTACAAAAGAAAGAGAACGGCACCCTAGGTCATACTGTTTACAGGAAACCGACATATGCGGATAGATATTTAAATTTTAGTTCTCACCATAATCCATAACAAAATCAGTCATCAATTAATTAGTCTTAAGGGCTTTGTCAATATAATAAATTCGGTTCCGGAAGAAACAGAAAAACTGACTAAAGCCTTAAAATCAAACGGACATTGCACTGAAGATATTAGTCGTTCGATTACGTATTATAATAATTTCAGACCTAAATCATAATTGGATACTCAACCATTAAGTAATGCAGTTTTACCTTTTATTCAGAGTACCAAAAAGATTGGGATACCAAAAGATGTAATTCCTTTGCAATGAGAATGAGTTTATGGTGGTCAAGTGTATATAGGTGAAACCGGGCGGTATATGTTTACTAGACTTAAAGAACATGAAAGATGTATAAGGAAGAAACAAATTGTGTAATCGGCTGTTGCTGAACACCTGCACACAACAGGACACATGATTAATGTAAAAGATACCAATGTTCTTGTCTCAGTCTCTGAAAATTTCAATAGAGACGCAGGCTAGGTGCTACATCATGCGTGGAAACCCATCATCACAGTGAGTCACGCGTCGATGGCCACAGGGCGTGTGTCAATTTCAGAACTCTGCTAAGCGGTGCTCATTCAGTGTTTTGATCCCTGAAGATGCCCCGTGCTATCACAGACGAAGCGTCGGAAAGTAATTCCAATTTGACACGGTCTAAATCTAAGAACAATGCTTTCTTAATTTACTCCAGCTGTGGAAGCTGTAGTACTGTGCTATTAAGGCAAGTACATAATTAGTATTATATTATGGTAGAATATTAGATAATGTAGATTGTTTTCGATGGTTTTACGGCGTATTTCCCTTATTAGTGATGGGAGAGAATTGCGGATTTCGTGGCATAATGCTACTTCTTTGAAAAATGAAAGACGCTATAAACAAACTTTTCATAGTTATTTCATTAAAACGCATTTTAATAAATATTTAAGGATTATGTTTAGAGATTTAGAATAATACTAATAATTAAATCGTCAAAAATGTCAATACTAAAACAGTTAGGACGGAATAATGGTGAAAAAAATCATAATTTTACTCGTTTGTACGCCAAGAAATATTGACAAGAATGTTCTATAAAAAATATTATTTTTCTACACCGAGTTTTTCATTTGAATATACAGGTAAGTATCCAAAATAAATATATAGGAAAATCTAAAGATGTGACAACGTCTCTATTGTATTTTTTAAATGTTGAGTGTCACATCATTCCTATGTATCGAAAATTGTTGCAAACATTTAAGCGATAATAATGAAAACTGGCAGTGTCTGCACTTTCTGCTACATATGTATAATTGTCTATGTTCCGGTACATGTGTCATTAATTGTTAGGGATAAGCTCCTAACTGGTGCGCTTTCAAGATATAATTCTCTTCCGCTTGCATTTACTAAACAACCAACTGCCTACTAGCCAAAAAAATTGGAGGAATCGGTTACTAATCAAGAAAAAGTATTTAAAATTAACTAGTATTTTTTAACGTAAAAATCGACACTGTTGTTGCTTTGTTTAAAAAATGTTGTTTTTCATATATAACACGACAATACCCTCACTTTTAAAACTCTGGAAATTAATTAAAAAGATATCGTGGTAATCGATTGTAGCAAAATGACATTTGTTACAATAGGTTAAGCGTAATTAGAGAAAAATTGACAATTCCCGAACTTTATACAAAACATATAATTTCGCATGTACCTGCAACTTCATGATGAACTACGTGTGCTAGATAAACCCCTAACTTATTTACTATAAAGATCAAGTTTTTTTAGCTGGTATTTGCTACGCTGCTAACTTAAATTTTATGAAATTTGCTTGTTTCATCCTGTACAAGAAAGCCTTTAGTTATCTTGCTCTTATTTCTAATAAATCATTTGCCTATATGCAAAAAAAAGTAATTGAGGACAACGGTTTACAATTAAAAAAATTCCGAGCGATTGAAATTGACTTGCATTTTTAAATATTCCATAATTATCATTCATTCATTTTATCATTCTAAATTCCATTTTTTCATGAAAATACGCATTTATCGCCCAACAATATATATTTCCCTATTAAAATCACATTGAAGCTAATACAAATCTCTTATAGTTAACATAATATTGCAGCGGCGAAAGGCTTGCAAATGATCCCCTTAATAGAAAGTTCCACAAACCTGACTTCAATGCTTTTACATTTTCGATAGTTTTGAAGAATTAAACTAAAGCTAGAAATGTTAATAAAAACCTAAATGATTCTAAAGTAACTTTTTCACTAGATTTAAAAAATCTAAAAGTACATCTAAAACAATTAAATTGGTTTAAGGCATCGGCTCAAGTCAATATAAAAGTTATAAAAAATAAATTAATAACAAAATAGTTCTGGAAAAAAGTTACATTTTAAATATAATATATATTTAGCAACTAACAAGACAAAAGCTACGTAGGAGTTGGTTAACAAAAACTAAAGGTAACACAAAAAAAGTAATATCCCTGTAATAATTAATAATGGCAAAAAAATGAAAAAACCTTTAGAAACAGCCAATGCATTTTCGCATGCAGAATTTTTATCTACCGTTGTGTAGCAGGCAATGGTTAAACACTTCAATGGAAACATTTCCGAAAGTTGCACAAAAAGGGCCATGCTGGACAAATCAATGTTCCTTAACACAGTTATAAAATCGGATGTAAATAAGGTAAAAAGGGATCTTTCAAATAGAAAATCAATTGGTTTCTGTCAGATTCCTCTAGAACCCCTTAAGCATTAAAGAACAATTTATAAAAAGGGCAACATAAAATATATTCAAAATTGTATGCCCATAGCGCTTTTGTGTAATTTTGCAAAAATAATTGAAAAAGTTGTAGCCAGTAAAATATTTAAATTTTTAAATAAAAACAACGTTCTAATGAAGGCACTATAGGGTTTTCGCCCGGGTTCTTCATCGCAAGTGTGACTATTTTTATGGACTATATTTATGGACAAACGATTGATCTGTCGTTTGACCTTACGAGAGCATTTAACACTTTTGGTCATGTTTTTGTTTCACACAAGGAACATAACTTAGGCTTACGTAGACCTTTCAACAGTTAAATTATCTCCTATCTGAAACATAGAAAATATTTGTCAAGATAGATGAGGTCATACCACGGGAATTTTCAGCTAATCTATCTATCATATTTTTAATATACGTAAATGAAATAAAATCATTTATAAAATATGGTAGGGTGTTTTTATATATGCGTATGATGCTTTTGGGCTATTGTGGAACAAGGACCACTCGAATTCGCGAAACAAAGTTATTGAATTGAAATTTAGAATTTTATGTGCAATTTGAAAAAAATAAGCTAGTAACAAATAACTCTAAACCGTAATCGTTATCTAAATGGCAACTGAATCCATATCCCTTAATTTATAAAATTTTTAGCAAGTATCTCGGACTTACTTAATAAGGGCTTTTATGTAACTTTCACCATAAAAATCACCTAGATCTAAACTCACTGATAAGTGTTTATTATGCATTTATACACTCTGCCATTTCATATGGTATTTCTTCATGGAGACATTCTGCCTATATGTGTCGTGCGTTTATGAGACAAAAACGCATAATAACGCTAATTTTCAATTTTTCTGGGAAACCTTTAAGACAGATGCGATTTTTACTTGTATATTTAAAAACACGCTTGTTGTCAACTGCTGGAGATTCTCATAATTATAACACGAGACAGATAATGCAGATTTCTCTTCCTACGCACCATCAAAGCTTCTATAAACGTTCCCCTCTTTACTTCGGTAGAAGTATGTTTAATTTACTTTCTGAAAATGGTAAAGTCGGTTAAAATATTTAAATAAAGAATTTACTGATGGGTCATGTTTTTTACCCAGTTAGAGAATTTGAGAGTTTTATGAACCAATACAATAGACTAAATTAAGAGTTTTATTATTGTTTAGTTTGTTTTGTCTAAAATTTTCGTATGCATGTTATACTATTTTTTGCTCATGCGAATGTTGATTCTTTGCTTATACAAGTCAATTATATCTATTTATTTTATAATAGGCATTGAACTGAATAATATAATTTGTATTTGTATATCTCAAATGCCGAGAAAGCGGTCGAAATTCAAAAAACTTAATAAACCATTTTTTGCGCTTACAGTTCTCACAAATTTTACTATTTTTTTTTTCGGAAAGAGTGATCACGGGCGGGAATAGTTTTTGTGACACCAAAGTTCCCCCGAGGGGTTGAAAAACCACATGGCCAAAATTACTCTCAGGTTTATACAATAAAATTGCATTTTTTTTTCATATATTCCACTAGAATTTTATGTTTGACCCTGTAGCATCTGAACAGTTGACCCTAAGCCAGTCACGTAAATACATAAGAAAATGTCTACGTTTCTTCTCGACACTAGGGGTCTCGTGCAAAATTCAGCTCCATTAGTATTAAGGGAAATTTCAAAAATGTTTTGAACTGTAGAGTGCAAGATTCTGTTTGCCATTCTTTGATCCTTCTTAGAGTCGTATCAGTACCTTCTATGATAAAAACTATTAAAGACATTAAAAGTTCAACCTATTACTACAAGACATAGATTTACATTTTTCTATCCGAAGTCGAAAAACTAGGTAAAATCTAGTTTAGAATAAAAATGGTCTCATGTTCCTCCTGGGCAAATAAAGTTAGTTATAGGAAGTATTTTATATTCGAAATGAAAATGGTTATGAAACAAAACATAAATACATGGATGGTTTGGAGATTTAAAGGTGTGTGCATATTATATGCATATGTGTTTTAACTATTTTTCCCTTGTACGTAATAGTAAGCAATGTTTACTTGTTCCAAGATGTTTAATAATGGCTGTTAAAATAGTTTAGTTCCGAATAATTTCTTTCTTCGATATAAGCAAGTTTTAGAAGTAATTATATTTCTAATTTTTGCTTTATACTTTTGAGATTGAAAGTGTCGCTGACTTCAGTATGTTATAAGGTTTTATAGTTTTATATGTTATAAGGTGTTATACATTTATGTACGGGGTGTTAAAGTAATCGGAATTGTGGCATTTTCCAGTAACCGGGGGATTCAACAGCAGCTTTAATTTGATTTTTTACATTAACTACTGGGTATATAAAGTCGCCTCTTTTTGAAGTTTCTAAAGCTGTTGCGGGCTATTATTTGCTCAAAGTGAAAATATGTATAGTTGAGATAATTGTTTTGAATGGAAAAATTGTGGAAGTCATTTACGTAGATATTTTAGATTTATTTCTCGTTTACCCATATTTTAAAAATCGGTGACTTTCCTTTAACCGGAACTTCCCTGGTTATGAATCGTACCTTTTGTTAGATGTAATGAAGTGGGGCCCAGTTTAGTTCGGTACATAGTCATTTAGAAACATATATATTATATTTTTTAAACATTTATATTGGGCACCGTTTAGTTCCGCCATATTATATTCCTACCAATATTTTACCAGTTTCTATCTATAGCACACTTGATTTGAAAATTTGAAATTAATCTAAGTAGTTTTTTCATACCAAAATGTTAGTTTACTCTTAATTGTTGTGCAAAATTTAATGTAAATTGGATAATTAGTTTTTTTAGTAATAATTTTTTAACGTTTCACTAGGCCGCCATCTCGTTCCGCTATGCTAGATTTTTGCCAAAATATTACCTGGTCATTCCAAAAATTTGAAGTCAATCATGTAAGTAGTTTTTAAGCTATATCGCGAACTGACAGACCGACAAACAGACAGAAAGACTAACGGAATTGATAAAACATATATCTTTTGGCATCTAGGGACGCTAAAACGTAAAGATATGCAAAAATCTGGTGATTTTTTCACGATTAAAAACATTTTATTTGTCCGCCATCTTGAATTCGTACCACAATTATAACAGTTGATCTCTATAAAAAATTAATTATTGCACAAAATTTGAAAAGAATCCATTAAGTAATTTTTTCAGGTTCACATTTTAAATATTTTATTAACACGCCATTTTGGATCCGTACCAAAATTTTCTCATAATACTTCAAGCAATATTTTTTTTTTGACAATTTCACTAGGTCCTCATTTTGTTTCGCCATATTGGATTTTTAGCAAAATGTTACCAGATCATCCCTATATGACCTTTAATTTTTGAATCTGAAAAAATCGCGGGAGGTGATTTTTTCGCGGCTATTGTAGCCTTCTTCTTCAAACTTCTCGTAACTTCTGTTTACGAGGAAACTAAAAAGACATACGAAAAACGGCTAAGTACCTCAAATTTATTTTACTTTTTGTACATAATTTTTTTTTCACTACACAGGATCGCTCTAAAACTATGAGGCAGCCCCCTGAAAACAAAAAAAATCAAAAAACGATTTTTATATACAGAAAAAAAAATAAATTTATTTCATTTTTTTATATAAAAACATTTTTTTCAGATGTACGTCCAGAAATAGTACACTTGCCTAAAAAACGGTGAAACACATTAAATTTATTTTATCAATTTATACATATAAACATTTTTTTCCACTATGGGGGTAGCTTAGAAGGGTGAAGCAGCCCCCTGAAAACGAAAAAAATGTATATATTTCAAAAGCATTTGGCACTTTTAACAAACGGGGAGACACATCCAACTTCTTCCATTTTTGTGTCCATAATATTTTTTTACTATACAGCAGTCGCCCTAGAAATTTGAAGCAGCCAGGTCCGTCAAGAGAAAATCCGGGCCCGGAAGTAATGATGTGTAGTCCTCCCCACGAACATTTTTCCGGCTGTTCTTTGATTGCACGAACATGTGAAAATTAAAAAAAAGTCCACACCGTGTATTTCCATTCGCCTTTATTATCAAAATCTACTATAATATCGTATATTTACGTACGATCAAACCACTTCGATCGTACAAGTACAAAGCCCCGAAATATCGTACTCTTGGCAACACTGCTTCGTGTGGATCTCCCCGCGTACAAGATTTCCGGAAAAATCCCGGCCCCTTCGAAAACTCCGGGCCTGGGGGGAATCACCTCCGACCTCCCCCTCACCGGGTCTGGAAACAGCCCCCAAAAAAGAAAAATATTTTTTATTGTAAATCTATCTATATCTACTTTATATATTTTGTACACTATACAGGTTAGCCCTTGGGAATATAAGAATTCCTAAACATAGAAATATTTTTTATATCCATAACGGCTAGTTTAAAAAAAAACGCTAAAACAGGACTAACTCGTTTTCTTTTTTGAATACAAAAGCAGCATTTTTTTGTACTCTAAGGAGGCGAAACAGCTTCCTAAAAACATAATTTAAATTTTAGGTTTTTATTTGACGGGATGGAAAAGGCAAAATCTGTTTTATATTTTGTATATAATTTTTTTTTCGGCCAAACAGAGTTATTCTAGGGTAAAATAGTTCGTTAAAATTGAAGATATTTTTTTTTATTTCAGAAAGTATTAATATTGTTAAAAAATATTCAACAAAAACATTTTATTATATATTTTTTGCATATCGATTTAGGTTCTCGTTATTAGGTGGGGTCTTCCGTGGTTTAAAAAAAATATAAAATCTAACGGCTGACAAAATGGTTTGTCTAATTATTTAACGGTTTGCATTTTTGATTATATATTGAATCTTTGATATTTTCGATAAAAATATTTTACGCTAAAACTTTGTGTGATAGAAGTGGGATAGAAGACTTATAGGCCTATAGTTTTTAATATTCGCTTGTGTTACTATTTTGTCCAAAAATTCATATAGCCTTCAGCTACTTAACCAAAATGTAGTTGAGAATAATGTAAGGTACCCATTATAAAAAAAGTCGTAATTTCATAGGGTCATTCGTAAATACCTTGACACATTTCAATAATCGATTAGGATGGTTTTAGTACTTTCGAAAGGATTTAAACTATAAAGGGCATGACCTCGATAATAATGATTAAAGTTGCCAAAAACCTGCTACCTAATTGTGTTTACCGAGTTAAAAGTTTCAAAGTGTTAGGGGCGTAATTAAATTTCAGAATATCATAAAACATTTTCGGAGACAATTAAAATGAGCCAACCTCGGCTTTGTTTCTAAATATCTGTATATAATACATGAAACATACACTGTACACAGAATGAGTTTTTGTTTAGTTTGGCTAATATTCATGTTTTTTCATAAGTCTTTTGTTTTATAATATGTATTAAATATTCGTATAAAGAACGGTATAAACTTTTTGTTAGCTTGTTGTATTGTACCGGCGATACTGTAATGTTCTTTTATCAACTGCCGGTACTGATTTTACTAAAAATCACAAATTACGAAAAAAATTCCACAAAATTCAAAGGATTTTTTAAAATCACCCTCACATGAATTTTAATTCTTGACCAAAATTCGAAATCAATCGTGTAAGTAGTTTTTTAGCTATGCCGCGAACAGACAGACAGACAGGCAGGCCGACGAAATTGAGAAAACATATTCTCCGGCATCTAGGGACCCTGAAACGTAAAGATCTGACAAAATCTCAGAGGGTGATTTTTTCACGATTACAATACTTCGATTTTACGAGGGAAGTAAACCGTAGACACGTGTTTCTGAAAGGCCGGCAGGTGGTCCAGTGCGCTATCTTACGTTGGTTTCGGCGGGCCAGATTCGAATTCTGGTGAGTGCATATAAAATTTTCTAAGTCTGTAGCCGATATTAATGGTAGTTAAATCCAATACAGATAAGTGCAAAATGTATCTACTTCATGCGCTACCCTATTCACATTTATTAGTCGGTAGGTGACTTAATAAAGTTTATATGCTACACCGTAATCCAAGAGTTGACAGCTCGAGGATGTGATGTGGGCGGGCGTTTATTTTGTTTCAAGGTCAGTCCCCAAAGTTTTTCTGACCGGCCCGAACCAGGTGTCGTTCGTTAATGCTTTTCAGTGTTTCAAGTAGTTTCATTATTGCTTGCTTAATTTTGGAAATATTCGTTTATTTTGTTTAAAGGTCAGCCCCCAAAGGGCTCTTGGTTAAGAGTTTCGCCTTAGGTAGCTTTATGCTGTTCCGTGGTAATAGAGTATCAAGTATGGTGATGATTCGCTTGGTAATCACACATGTCGGTTTTGCTCCTGTTGGTGCATCTAGTTTGGTTGTGTTTGTTAAGTTTTGGCACTAGTTGTGCACGTCTCTCAACTAGTTGACTGTGCTGGTGAAGACCGTAGGTCAGAAACCCGTGTCCACGGTTAGCCAAGTTCCATTTTGCTTTAGCGGTAATCCCAAAGAATTCCTTTTTCTACTATATTATAGTTCTTGCCGTTGTGGGTGCTTACTTCAGGGACCTGCTTAATACCACCTAAAAGTTTATACTGATATCTTTCTAAAGCGGAAGACAGACTTCGTTACAAGGAAGATAATTTTGATTACCGGTGATTGTGAATGATTGCTAAGATATAAATTGCTTTTTAGCTACGCCAAGCCTTCGGTAGTCTTTAGTACCTTCTTTAGGGCTACAATATGAAGAAATGTTTTTTAGCTTTTACGTACATTATTTATAAGAGAAAAAGTTGTACTCACTGTTATGCAACTAAACTGCAATAATTTCTTGTTGAAAATAAGCACAGTTTACTTTCTAACTTACTGTAACATACTGGCTGAAATTCTTGTTTTCGATGCTCTATTTATGTATTGGAATCGAGGCAAATAAATTTCTAGTTAGTTTTTTTAAACTATGATAGGAATGTTATAAATTGAGACTTAAATCTGTCTACGAGTTTCTGTTGCTATGCTGTTTAATTAATAATATGAGCACTATAAAAATTATATTAAAAAATTGATACGATATATGTGATCTAAAACTAATAAACTTCATTAAAAACTAGGTTTTTGGACAACGAAAAAATATTGGATTATTGAAACTGACTATAGTCTGGCATATGGATTTGATAATGTACAAAACGAGGCCTATAAGGACACGTTTAAGCTAACTAAATTACTGTTACTATTATTATGATTATTAAAATTGAGAAGATTTGTATAATTAGAACTAACATCGTCTATGTCAGTTTTTTTATTCAAATAATTAGGTTTTAAATATATTTCTACCATCTCTAGAAATAGTCTCTTATTATAATTGGTCTCCTTACCTAATATTTCTGCTTCATTATAATTAAATAAGTACCGTGATCGCTTAGGATCTTCTGAAAGCGCAGCAGAGTCTTTTAATTTACTAAAGATGTTCCCTACTATTTTATTTTGTTTAAAGGCAATTTTTATAGATGGATCAAACTTAAACAACTTGGTTATTTTGGTTGAAATTTCTTTAATATAAAGGTAAAGATAAATAGTAATTTAGACGATTTTGAGAGTTGAATGCACGGATGTCAGGTATTATTCTATCATCAGCATCAGTCTAAATTACTATTTTTCTTTACCTTATATAAAAGAAATTTCAAACAAAATAATCAAGTTATTTAATATTGATCCATCTATAAAAATTGCCTTTTAACACATCAAAATAGTAGGTAAAATGTTTAGTAAGAGAGAAATACAAAAGACATCAAATATTGTAAATATATTCCTTGTTCCGAATGTGAAGGTGTATATATAGGGCAGACATCCAGAGTCTTAAAAGACACAATAATTTCACATAAAAGCGACTGTAGGTTAAAAAAAATACCTGTGCTCTTTCAGAACACGCTAACTAATCAGTGCACTTATTTAATTAGAATGAAGCACGATTATTATGTAAAGAGGTCAATTATAATAAGAGACTGTTTCTAGAGATAGTAAAAATATATTTAAAACCTAATTCATTGAATAAAAAAACCGACATAGACGATCTTAGTTTTCTTTATGCAAATCTTCTCAGTTTTAATAATCTTAACAATAGTAATAGTAATTTAGATAGCTTAAACGTGTCCATATCCATATGCCAGTCTATAGTCAGTCTCAATCCAATATTTTTTCCTTGGCAAAAAAACCTAGATTTCAATGAAGTTTATTAATTTTAAATCACATTTTTTTAATAGTAATTTTTAATATATTATTAATAATAGCATAGCAATAAAAAAAATCGGTAAATTTCTTTTACCTGGAACTTCCCTCATTATGAATATTTCTTTTTATTAGGAATAGTGAAGGGTGAACCAATTTAATTCAGTACATAGTTATTTAGGAACACATACATACTGTCTTTTCTAACATTTTTATTAAAAGCATTTGTTCCAATATATTGGATCCCTACCAATATTTTACCAGTTTCTACCTATGCCACACTTTAATTTTTGGGCATAATTTAAACTCAATTCAATAAATAGTTTTTACATTGCCACACACCGCGACTTTGCTACGTCATGTTGAATTCGCACCAGTTTATCCTTATATCGTATTTAATTTTTCTCCAAAATTTAGAGTCAATTGAATTAGAAGATTTTTTACAATAATTTTTTAACATGTTATTTGGCCGCCATTTTGTTCCGCGATCTTGAATTCGTAACACAACCTTACCAGCTTATCTCTATATCATACTTAATGCTTGCACAAAATTTGAAATTAATCTAATAAATAGTTTTTTTCGGTCCGATTTTTTAAATATTTTATTATGCCGCCATTTGTTTTGATATCTTATATTCATATTAAAATGTTACCAGTTCATTCTTATGTAACACTTGATTTTTTTGCAAAATTTGAGGTAAATTGGATAATTAGTTTTTTTAGTAATAATTTTTTAGCGTTTCACTGGGCCGCTATATATATAAAATATTACCAGGTCATCCCCATATGAGCCTTAATTTTTTTCCAAAATTTGAAGTCAATCTGATGAGTAGTTTTTAAACTATGCCGCAAACTGACAGACAGACAGACAAACCGACAGGTGAACCAACGGAATTGATAAAACATATTCTTTGGCATCTAGAGTCGCTAAAACGCGAAGATATGTACAACCTGCTAGGGTGATTTTTTGAGATTACAAAAATTTTATTAAGCCGTCATTTTGTTCCGCCATCTTGTATTCGTACCAAAATTTTACCAGTTGATTCCTACATAATACTTGATTTTTGTGCAAATTGGAAAATTAGTTTTTTAAGTAATAATGTTTTTAACGTTTCATTAAACCTCTATCCTATTCGGGCGTATTGATTTTAACCAAAATATTACCAGGTCATCCCCCTATGGGTCTTAATATTTGACTAAAATTTGAAGTCAATCTGATGAGTAGTTTTTAAGCTATGCCGCGAACTGATAGAGAGACAAACAAACCGACAGACGAACCTATAGAATTTATAAAACATATTGTTTGGCATCTAGGGACGCTAAAACGCGAAGATATGTAAAATCTGAGGGGTGATTTTTTCAGATTACAAAAATTTTATTTGGCCGCGATTTTGTTTCGCTATCTTTAATTAATACAACAGTTTTACTAGTTCTCTATACTACAACTAGTTATAGCACATAATTTCCAATCAGTTCATTAAGTAGTTTTTTTCAGGCTCAATGTTTAAATAAATTGGAAAATTAGTTTTTTATTAATCATTTCTTTAACATTTCATTAGACCGCCATCTTGTTCCGGCATATTGGATTTTAACAAAAATATTACCAGGTCATCCCCATATCAGCTTTAATTTTTGGCTAAAATTTTAAGTTAATCTGATAAGTAGTTTTTAAGCTATGCCGCGAACTGGCATGGCATGCAGACAGACAAACGGACAGACGGACCGACGGACTTGATAAAACATATCTTTGACGTCTAGGGACGTCAAAACGCGAATATATGTAAAACTTGAGAGGGCGATTTTTTCAGATTACAAAAATTTTATTTGGCCGCCATTTAGGTCCGCCATCTTGAATTAGTACCACACTTTTACTAGTTCATCTCTATACTACAATTAATTATGGCACAAAACTTGAAATCAGTTCATTTAGTAGTTTTTTCAGGCTGAATTTATAAATATTTTATTTAGCCGCCATTTCGTTTCGCCATCTTGGATTCGTACCAAAATTTTACCAGTTGATTCCTACATAATACTTGACTTTTGTGTAAAATTTGAGATAAATTGGATGAGCACACTAGGCCGCCATTTTGTTTTGCCATAGTGGATTTTTAGCTATACCTCGAACAGACCGACAGAACAGACCGACGGAATCGAGAAAACGTGTTTTTCGTCATCTAGTGACCCTGAAACGCAAAGATCTGAAAAAATCTCGGAGGGTGATTTTTTCACGATTACAATATTTCCCTTTTATGAGGGAAGTAATTATGAACATATTTAGGTCTCAATTAGGTTGAAAAACAGACTATAACATTCCTGACATACTGTTAAAAAACTTAATACACATTTATTTGCCTCGATTCCAATACATAAATATAGCATCGAAAATAAGTATTTCAGCCAGTATGTTATAGTAAGTTAGAACGTAAATGAAGTAAGTTAAGAAGTTATCGCAATTTAGTTGCGTAGCAGTGAGTACAACTTTTTCTCTTGTAAGTAATGTGCATAAAAGCTAAAAAACATTTCTTCTTTTCATATTGTAGCCCCGAAGAAGATAGCAAAGATTACCGAAAGCTTGGCGTAGCTAAATTATATTGTTACATGTGTAAATTAACTTAATCTATTTATACAAAAATTATGCTGAGGTCAATTCGTGGAAACTGCTGATTTTGCTTTCTGTGAATGACGCAACTGTGGGACAATAACTGAGGATACTCTGACGGCACGTGGAAGGTCATGGGAAACGCATAAAACATAAAAGAAAAAAACATGAAAAGTTGGTGCTTTGTCTCAACTTTTAGGATTGAAGTTCGAATGCTTCTTCCTCTTCTTGTGGATTTTCTGGGTGAATACTTGCTCGTCTTTTTGGTATTAGTTTTCTCAGCTGGTACGGGGCAAAATGCTTGGGACCAGGTCCTGGAGGTGATGGAGAATGTTGACTTTCAGTTATAGATACATCTACACTTACAGAAAATGTAGCGGATTAACATTATGACGAGCTTTAATATTGTGAGTATCGTAAACCGATGAATGTTTTGTTATGAAGGGTTGTTTCATCAGTCTGTCTAGTTCTTCGGAATATTGATCTAGGCGGTGTTGAGCAAAGTTCAGATCGTCAGCATTGCTGGCGCTGATCTGGAAAATGTTTACAGCATTCAAAGGAAACCTGTATTGGATGGCTTTTGAATGTGTCATTTTTGTATTCTTTTATAGGATACTTTGAATGTATTCTTGTGCTTCCAATGAAATCATTACATTTTGGTTGTAACTTGATATTGGAGTTTGTCTGCAAATTTTGATTTCTATATTCCTGGTTCCACATTTTACAGTGACTCGAAATGGATCGGAAACTGAGATGATAGTTCGTGGTAATCGGTGACTAGCAATATTGATGTTTGACAAGTCTTTGGTAGAATGTTCTGCTGCCCGAGTAGCTGTTCTTCGCCGATCGCATCGCTGTCGTTTAGATATTGCAGAAGGTCTGAACTAAGATGTCGCCATTAAACACATTTGTTCCAATATATTGGATCCTTACCAATATTTTACTAGTTTCTACCTATGCCACACTTTAATTTTTGGGCATAATGTAAACTCAATTTAATAAATAGTTTTTACATTGACACACACCGCGACTTTGCTACGTCATGTTCAATTCGCCCCAGTTTATCCTTATATCGTATTTAATTTTTCTCCAAAATTTAGAGTCAATTGAATTAGAAGATTTTTTACGTTAATTTTTTAACATGTTATTTGGCCGCCATTTTGTTCCGCGATCTTGAATTCGTAACACAACCTTACCAGCTTATCTGTATATCATACTTAATGCTTGCACAAAATTTGAAATTAATCTTTTTTTCGATCCGATTTTTTAAATATTTTATTATGCCGCCATTTGTTTTGATATATTCATATTAAAATGTTACCAGTTCATTCTTATATAACACTTAATTTTTTTGCAAAATTTGAGGTAAATTGGATAATTAGTTTTTTTAGTAATAATTTTTATCGTTTCGCTGGGCCGCTATATATATAAAATATTACCAGGTCATCCCCATATGAGCCTTAATTTTTTTCAAAAATTTGAAGTCAATCTGATGAGTAGTTTTTAAACTATGCCGCAAACTGACAGACAGACAGACAAACCGACAGGTGAACCAACGGAATTAATAAAACATATTTTTTGGCATCTAGAGTCGCTAAAACGCGAAGATATGTACAACCTGCTAGAGTGATTTTTTGAGATTACAAAAATTTTATTAAGCCGCCATTTTGTTCCGCCATCTTGTATTCGTACCAAAATTTTACCAGTTAATTCCTACATAATACTTGATTTTTATGCAAATTGGATAATTAGTTTTTTAAGTAATAATGTTTTTAACGTTTCATTAAACCGCTGTCTTATTCCGGCATATTGGATTTTAACCAAAACATTACCAGGTCATCCCCCTATGGGTCTTAATATTTGACTAAAATTTGAAGTCAATCTGATGAGTAGTTTTTAAGCTATGCCGCGAACTGATGAAATTTTGATTTCTATATTCCTGGTTCCACATTTTACAGTGACTCGAAATGGATCGGAAACTGAGATGATAGTTCGTGGTAATCGGTGACTAGCAATATTGACAGGTCTTTGGTAGGATGTTCTGCTGCCCGAGTAGCTGTTCTTCGCCGATCGCATCGCTGTCGTTTGGATATTGCAGAAGGTCTGAACTAAAATGTCCTAAATAAGCAACTTCCTCTTGTCAGGTTGGATCTTTAAATTGGTTTTGCGAAGACGCTTAAAGACTTAGTCTCGAAATGTGTTCATGAATGGTTGGAGAGTACACAATGGTGTCATCCATGTACACTAGACATTGATCGTTTTGAATGCTGAGGAGAATGTTGTTTATGACTCTTTGAAATGTGGACGGGGCATTCTTTAGACCAAATGGTATACGAACGAATTCTTAATGACCATTTTCGACAAAGGAGGCAGTTTTTCCAATGTCTTTTGGATTGATCTCGATCTGATGGAAACTAGAGGCCAGGTCGAGGGTTGCGAAATACTGGCACTGCCCTGATTGATCGAGCAGGTCAGAAATGTGTGGAAGAGTTTCTTGGGAACCACCCAAACTTGGACAACCATTGAGAGGTACACTGCCGAATAATTCCTTCATCCATAATTTTGTTAACTTGACATTTTACTTCCTTCTTATGAATGTGAGGTTATCTGTACGATTTTGTGATTACAGGCCTTGAATTATTAGTATCTATGGCATGTTTAATTTCGTTCATAAAGGTCAAATTGTCTCCTTCTAAATAAAACATGTCAGAGAAGTCGAGGCGTAGGTTAGTTATTAAATCTTTTTCCTTGTCGTTTAAATGTTGCGTGGGTAACTGATCTTTAATAATTAATCGCCTATCGGTAAGTGCATTTGTATAGGATTAGTATTAAAGTTAAGAATTGTTTCCGTATCAATTCCAGGATCAAAAGGTTTAATATTTAAATCTGAAAAATCGATGTTGTCTCTATGGCGTTTGAGTTAATAATTGAAGTAAGAAATTCATCATGTTCATAGATAGATAGATAGGTATTAGTATGTACAGCTTGGGTCATTCAATAGTGCTACAAGACCAAATAAATGTGGCGTACCTCAAGGCTTAGTGCTGGCACCTTTGATGTCCTATTTCAGCGTATAAAGTTTAAAATTTTTAGGCTTTAAAGGCCGATATTATACATTAGCAGCCGACAGGATGATACTGTATAAAGGTACGGAAACTGAACATAAACTCAAACTAAATACATATTTGAAACTGTATGCGGATTGGTTACTGTATAACAGGCTAAAATTAAATATTTTAAAAAATCAAGTATGTGTTTTAAACAAAAAAAACAAACGCAAGAAATAAAAACTTGAATTTGCCAGAACACATAATTCGAATTACAAACAAAGTTATATGCATATAGTGCAAAGCATATATGAAAGTATATAAAAGTTTACTGACTTTCAGAAATTGCAAATATTGCAGAATAAAATACTAAAAATTCTATTTTAACTCTCACGAAAGAGATGTGTGGGACTTGACAGTTAATAGACGAATAAGACTCTCATTCTGGACTAGTGCAATTATTTACAAAATACTAAATAAAACTCAGAAATGAAATAGAAAATTCACAAATATAAACAAGAGCTCAAGGTAATATATAGAAGTAAAAATACCTGATATGAATACAAATTTGTACAAAAAAAAATCGGTAAATTGGGTTTTACTCGGAACTTTTCTCGTAACAAATTCCACCACATACAAATAAAAGAGTATAGTAACTACTATACTCTTTTATATATATATATATATATATATATATATATATATATATATATATATATATAATATATATATATATATATATATATATATATATATATATATATATATATATATATATATATATATATATATATATATATATATATATATATATATATATATATATATATATATATATATATATATATATATATATATATATATATATATATATATATATATATATATATATATATTACTATATATATATATATATATATATATATATATATATATATATATATATATATATATATATATATATATATATATATATATATATATATATTTATATATATATATATATATATATATATATATATATATATATATATATATATATATATATATATATATACTATATATATATATATATATATATATATATATATATATATATGTGTTATGAACGAATTCCATCAGCTGTTTCCACACATTGTATAAATATTAATACGGCACTTTTCTTGATAAAGAGAAAATTTCATTACGAGGAAAGTTCTGTTAAAAGAGCTGTACCTATTTTTGTACACATGTACCCAGAACTTGCCTTATAATGAAACTCGTACTTTTATAATACCTATAACGTTATTTCCAAACTGGAATTCGTTACAATCATTTTGTATATATTTTCTACAGTTTTTGATTTTTATATTGTGTTTGTCAAGCAGAAAGTTACCGTTATTTTTAATAGCTATATTCGAGTAGTTTTATTTCATGTTCAATTTCTCACCTCTATACAGTATGATCGTTATCAGATTAGACCGTGTCAAATTGGAATAACTATTCGACGTTTCGTCTTCGAATTCAGGAGGTATCTTCAGAGATCTTTACTCCATGAGATCTGAACACTGAGAGAGCTCGGAGAGATTCAAGGGGGCTTTTATACCCGAATTGTGCTCACCGAACCGCGACCTTGTATTAAGATTGTTTTCCACGTGCGATGTAGACCGTAACCCGTATCTCTATTGAAGTTGTTTGTATGGTTGAATATTTCGATAGCTTCTCTAATCTTTCCGTTATAAAATCCTGGAACCGACACTAGAACCTTGGTTTCTTTTACATTTATAATATGGCCAGGGGTATGCTAGTGTTCAGCTACAGCATGTTGAACAATTTGTTTCTTTTTAACACATCGTTCATGTTCCTTACGTCTAGTGGATATTGAGCGTTTTCATAGTTCTATACTAATAATTTAAAGTAGGGAGTTTAATTTTAGAACACAGACACACAAAACAATCTTTTAAACCAAATTTTAAAATCAAACTTATTTTAGAAGTTTTGTGCTTATGCGGAAATATTGCCAAGTCATCCCCACCTGACCGTTAATTTTTGATCAAAATTTTAAGCCAATTTATTAAATAGTTTTTTGACTATGCCGTGATCTGACAGACAAAGAGACCGACGAAATTGATAAAATATAGTTTTTAGCATCTAGGAACGCTAAAACGTAAAACTATGTAAAATCTGTGTGGGTGATTTTTTTACGGTTACAGTTTTCCTTAGGTGACATTTTGTTCCGCAATCTTGAATTTGTACCATAATTGTACAAGTTCATTTCTATACCGCAATTATTTCTAGCACAAAATTTGAAATCAATCCGTTAAGTATTTTTTTTCAGGCAAAACTTTAATATATTTTATTAAGTCACGATTATGTTTCGCCATCTTGGATTCGAACCAAAATGTTACCAGGTGATTCCTACATAAAACTCGATTTTGGTGCAAAATTTTAAGTAAATTGCTTAAATAGTTTTTTTTAGTCATAATTTTTTTTTAATTTCCTTAGACCGCCATTTTGAAATTTTACCAAAGTGTTACCAGGTCATCCCCATATGACTCTTAATTTTTTACCATAAGTTTAAGTCAACCGGATATGTAGTTTTTTAGCTATGCCGCGTACAGACAGAGAGACCAACGGAATTGAGAAAATATGTTTTTCGGCATCTAGGGACCCTGAAACGTAAAGATCTGAAAAAATCTCAGAAGGTGATTAAGGAATTAATAATTGAGGGAAGTAATAAACAATACCTTTTGTTTTCAAAAATTATAGTATTTGTCATTGAGAAATTGGTTTGGAACCGATCCGTTCCGTGATCACTGAAAGTTAATTATTCCGACTATTGCACAACGTATTTAATTTTCAAATTGATTATTCCATTTAGGAAATATTAAGAATTGAATTTGAACAAAATATATTATTATGCTTAACTTCTGTCGGACAGTTTATTTCAAATAGGCATAATCAGTGTCTACAAAATGATATGTAACTGTCCAAAATATTGTCGGAGTTTCGAACTGCTATTCTTCCTTGAGAAAATATTTATTATTATAGGACTAACATTGACTTATGTGCTGGATTTCTATAGTGTCGATCGAATTGGCGATACACGCAGAAGCGTACTCAGTGTGACCAGATAAGCTTTGTAGTTTTATGTTTTCATATTTCGTTAGAAGGGAGGTCGTTGGTTTTTCTTGGGGTGTCATGTCACTAAATATATCTCCTTTTTTTTAGTGGCTTGTTTTTAGACAGGTGCAAAAGCGCGATGATATATATATATATATATATATATATATATATATATATTAGGATCACAGAAAACATAAGAGACAAAAGATCAAAACATTGCATTTTTGAAAATAAGTTGTAGCTTTTTCAACATCCAAAAGTATTTTATGCTAAAATTAATTTTATAAATAATTTTTCACATGCGAAAAAACATTCTAAAATAAAATGTTAAAGGAAATATAGATTGCAATAGGTTTTGTCAGGGGCACAAGTATTATAAATTGATTTTCAGATTTTAAAATTATTTTAAAATAAAAAATTAAAGGAGATATAGATTGCAATAGGTTTTGTTAGAGGCACAAATATGCACTAACGTATTTCTGAAAAGGTCATAGTCGGACGAGCATTGTTTAATTAACTTGTCGGCAAATAATCTAAATGTAACTTGAGGCTAGGAGAATAGAACCCCTAACAAAAACCCTAATATGTAAATCTGTAAATTTCTTTTACCTGGAACTTCCCTCATTATGAATCTTTTATTTTCTTAGGAATTGTGAAGTGTGACTCAAGTTAGGTCATTACACAGTCATTTAGTAATACATACATATTGTCTATTCAAACATTTTATTAGGCGCCATTTTATTCCATCAACATTTTGCCAGATTCTACCTATACCAAACTTGATTCTTGGATATAATTTAAAATAAGTTCTATAAGTAGTTTTTACATTGACACACACCCATTTTATTACGTCATGTTGAATTCGTACCAGTTTATCCCCATATCACGTTTAATTTTTCTGCAAAATTTAAAGCCAATTGAATAAGATTTTTTTTGCGTTCATTTGTTTAAAAATTTTATTCGGTCGCCATTTTGGTTGAATTCGTGGCACAACTTTACCAGTTTATCTCTATATTACGTTTAATGCTTGCCCACATAATCTAATGAGTAGTTTTTACAAGCTGATTTTTTAAATACTTTATTATGCCACCATTTTGTTTGAACGTTACCTGTTCATACCTATGTAACACTTGATTATTGTGAAAAAATTGAAGTCAATCTGGTAAACAGTTTTTAATCTGTGCCGCGAACTAACGGACACACCGACAAACGAACCGACGGGATTAATAAAACATATTTTTGGGCATCTAGAGACGCTAAAACGTATAGATATGTAAAACCTGAGTGATTTGTTCATGATTACAAACATTTTGTTTGGCCTCCATTTTGTTCCAACGAATTAGCACCATAATTTGAAATCAATCCATTAACTAGTTTCTAAGGCCCAGTTTTAAATATTTTATTAAGTTGCCATTTTGTCCCTCCATCTTGTACTAAAATCATATCAGTTGATTCCCACATAATACTTGATTTTTGTGCAAAATTGAATAAGCATTTTTTTAGTAATAATTTGTTTAAGATTTCACTAGGCCACCATTTTGTTTCGCCATATTGGATTTTTACCAAAATATTTTCAGGTCATTCCCATATGACTCTTAATTTTTGACCAAAATTTGAAGTCAATCTGTTAAGTAGTTTTAAAGCTATGCCGCGAAGTGACAGACACACCGATAAAACATATATTTTGACATCTAGGGACGCTAAAACATGAAGATATGTAAAACCTCAGACAGTGATTTTTTCACGATTACAAACATTTTATTTGGTCGCCATTTTGTTCCGCCTTCTTGAATTAGTACTACAATTTTTCTAGTTCATATCTATCGCATAATTATTTATTAGAAACAATTTGAATTCAATCCATTAAGTAGTTTTTCAGGTTCAATTTTTAAATATTTTGTTAAGCCGCTATTTTGGCCCACCAGCTTGTACTAAAATTTTATGAGTTGATTCCTACATAATACTTGATTTTTGTGCAAAATTTGAGAAAAATTTGATATGTAGTTTTTTTGGTAATAATTTTTTTTAAATATCACTAGGCCCCTATTTTGTTTCGCCATATTGGATTTTTACCAAAATGTTTCCAGATCATCCTCATATGAACCCATATGAAATTTTAGTCAAAAATTAAAGGTAATATGGGGTTGATCTGGTAATATTTTGGAAAAAATCCAATCTGCCGAAACAATAGGGGAGCCTAGTGAACCTACATAGTAATGAACAAGTAATGTTTTGGCATGAATTCTATACTATAACAAAACAAAATGGTGGCCTAATAAAATATTTAAAAAACCAGCTTGAAAAAAATTACTTATTAGATTAGCTTCACATTCTGTGCAGGCATTAAGTGTAATATAATGTTTTTTAAATTAACGTAAAAAAAAACTTATTCGATTGGCTTTAAATTTTGCAGAAAAATTAATCGTGATACGGGAATAAACTGGTACGAATTCAACATGACGTAACAAAATGGCGGTATATGTCAATGTAAAAACTATTTATTGAATTTATTTTAAATTATGCCCCAAATCAAGTGTGGTATAGGTGAAATATTGGTAGGAATTCTAATAAAATATTTCAAAAGACAATTTGTATGTGATACTAAATGACTGTAGTGAACTAAATTGGGTCACACTTCACTATTCCTAAGAAAAGAAAAAAAAATCATAACAAGGGTAGTTTCCGGTAAAGGCAATTTACCGATTTATATAATAAGCTTTCTGTTAGGGGTTCTATTCTCTAGCCTCAGGTTACATTGGGAATATTTGCTGACAAATTAATTTAACATTGTTCGTCGGAGTATGACCTTTTCAGAAATACATTAGTGCATATTTAAGCTTCTAACAAAACCTATTGCAATCTATATCTCCTTTAATTTTTTATTTAAAAATTTTTTTAAAATCTGAATATCAATTTATAATATTTGTGCCCTTGACAAACCCTATTGCAATCTATATTTCCTTTAATTTATTATTTTAGAATGCTTTTCGCATGTGAAGAATTATTTTGAAAAGTGAATTTTTGCCTAAAATACTTGAGAAATTTTGGGTAATGAAAAAGCTACAACTTATTTTAAAAAAATGCAATGTTTTGGTTTTTTATCTCTTATATTTTCAGTGATCTTAATACATATAATCAAGACAAGGCAGGACATCGCGCTATTGCATCTATCTAAAAACAAACCACTACAAAAAGGAGATATATTTCTTGACATGACACCCCAAGAAAAAACAACGACCTCCCTTCTAACGAAATATGAAAACATACAAATACAAAGCTTACCTGATCACAGAACTGGGGCACGTGTTCCTCTTGAATACACTGCTACGTGTATCACCAATTCGGTTAACACTATCTAGAAAGCCAGCAGATAAATCAATGTTAGTCCTATAATATTAAATATTTTCTAATATTTTGGACAGTTACATATTATTTTGTAGATACTGTTTATACTTATTTGAAATAAACTGTCCGACAAAAGTTAAGCATAATAATATATTTTGTTCAAATTCAATCCTTAATATTTCCTAAACTTTCAGTGATCACGGAACGGAAGCCTTTATGCCCTTGGTCAATCAAGAAATCATGGTTCTTGGGATTAGACCGTTTTATCCCGTGGGTCTGACACGTTTCAAACCAAGAACCATGATTCGGTCGGTCTGTCTATCGGCTTGGCTGTTCGTGGCATTACCACCAATTACCCGATCTTCAAATTTTGGTCAAAAATTAAGGGTCATAATGGGGATGACCTGGTAACACATTGATAGAAATCCAATATGGCGACCTACCGGAATGTTGAAATAATTATTACTGAAAACTGCTTATCCAATTTTTCTCAAATCGCACAAAGGTCAAGTGTTATGCAGGAATCAACTGGTAAAATTTTGGCACGAATCCGAGATGGCGTAACAAAATGGCGACTTAATAATATTCTTAAAAATTCAGCTTGAAAGAGCTACATAATAGATTGATTTCAAATTATGTGCCATAACTAATTGTGGTATAAAGATAAACTAGTAAAAATGTGGTACTACTTCAAAAAGGCCGAACAAAATGGTGGTAAATAAAATGTTTGAAGTCGTGAAAAAAATTACTCTCTAAGGTATTACATATCTTCACGTTTTAGCGTCCCTAGATGCCAAAAAATATGTTTTATCAATTTTGTTAAGTCCGTCTGTTCTGTCCGTCTCTCTGCCATTTGGCGACATATCTTAAAAACTAGCTACCAAACTGACTTCAAATTTTAGTCGAAAATTAAAGGTCATATGGAGACGACCTGGTAATACTTTGGTAAAAAATCCATTATGCCGATACAAGATGGCGGCCTAGTGAAACATAAAAACTTATTACTAAATAAACTGATTATCCAATTTTGCACAAAAATCAAGTATTACATAAGAATGAACTAGAAGCATTTTGGTATGAATCCAAGATAACAAAACAAAATGGCGGTCTAATAAAATATTTAAAAAAATCAGTCTGAAAAGCTACTTATTGGCTTAATTTCAAATTGTGTGCAAGCGTTAAGGGTGATATAGAGATAAGCTGGTAAAGTTATGGTACGAATTCCAGTTGTCGAAACAAAATGGCGGCCAAATAAATTTTTCATAAAATTTAGGTAAAAAAATCTTATTAAACTGACTTTAAAATTTGCAGAAAAATTAAATGTTCTATAGGGATAAACTAGTACGAATTCAACATTATTTAAAATGGCGGTGTGTGTAAATGTAAAAACTAGTTATTAAATTTATTTTAAATTATGCCCAAAAATGAAGCGTTTCATAAGTAGAAACTGCTAAAATATTGGTAAGAATCCAGCATGATGGAACAAAATGACGGCCAATAAAAATGTATTATATATATATATATATATATATATATATATATATATATATATACAGGGTTATTCACGCAACCCGTTCATTAAAAGTTTTTGATGATGCCATTTAGATAAAAATTTCAAATTTTGGGATTAAGGTGAGGTCAAGGGGTACTTCTTTTTTGAAATATTTTCAACTTCCTGTCACTTCCGGTTTAACCGGAAGTTCGTATCAACTTGCTTATTTTAAATGGAACACCTTGTATTTTATGATATTTTTGGATTCTATGGAGAATTTTAATGCTATTTTATGTAGCATGTCCTATACCTAGGTTCAAGCCTTCTTAAGATACTTTACCTTGAACCAAAAATGAGCCTTCGGGGTACCAAATTTTAAAATCTCATATTTTTGTAAGTTTGGCAGATATAATCTTCATATTTTGCAGACGATCGGTAAATAATCTTAGGTTTCTATTTTTTTTTATTGAATTTGTCTATTTTTATACAGGGTGTCCTAAATTCAGCGGCAAACATTCACATTTTCAAAGCCGCTAAAGTCCGTTTTTTTAAATAGGACACCCTATAACTTTATGCACTATCAAATGTAGAATTTAATTTTCTATCGAACTGTATTAAGATTCCCTATACCTATTCGTAACCATTTTCGAAATAATCAGGCTTTTATTAAACTATCATATGTATTCGCTAAATGCTTACACCTTCCCGTAGTAAGCCATGGAAAAACAATTGTTGTGCTTTTCTATTCAACATGTCAGCTGATTGAAACTTTTAAATTAAAATAAAATAACACTCAAAAGCTGATATTCTCAATTTATTTTATATTCGCGGAGAATGTTACAAAATATTGGAGAGAACGTGCCATGTTTTTAATGAAAAACATCCTCATTTATCGCCAATGAACAACAAAAAGTTGAAGAGGATTGAAACGAAATTTTTTCGTTTCGGAAAAGTTAAAGTTATAAAAAATGTAATAAATTATTTACATAATTTTTAACCATATCTACTAAGTTCGAGACTGTTCTAAACTTGGTTTAGTGAACTTAAAAATTATAGCAATAACAATCAACAATAAATAAATAAAATAATAAAATTGAATTATAACAAATGTTCTATATGCTGTCCGTTCATTTGAAGACACATTTCAATTCTTCTTTGTACAGTTGCTGTGGCTCGTTGAATTTGTCCGTTTTCTAATTCGGCAAAAGCTGTTCGTATCCTGTCCAGTAAATCTTGTTGGTTATTTACTGGGGAAGCATGGACTTTACCTTTGATAAATCTCCATAAATAAAAGTCTAGGGATGTTAAATCAGGCGATCGCGGGGGCCATCTCCAAGGGTCATTGGGACCAATCCAGCGATCTTCAAAAATTCGAGATAATTGGAGATAAACTGCAGCGGAATTATGTGCTGGTGCCCCATCTAATTGATACCAATAATTTTGCAGCTCACCAAGGAATTTCTTCTATAAATTCAGAAACCGTCCCTCGTAGAATTTCCAAATACTTATCACTGTTTAAATTGTCTTCATAAATACAGTACCGCACCTGATCATTCAATACTATACCGAAAACATTGAAGCTAAACCTCTCTTGAGAACGCGTTTCGCGTAAAGCGTGCGGATTTCCTGCTGCCCAGAAATGTTCGTTTCTTCTATTTGTTATTCCTTCTCTAGAAAATTTCGCTTCATCGGTCCAAAATATTTTTGAAAGGAATTGAGGGTCCTCTTGAATTTTCAAAAACATGAATTCGCAAAATTCTACTCGTCGGACGTCATCACCAGGTCTCAAGGCTTGCACGTTTTGGAAGGAATAAGGGTGCATATGATGTTCGCTCAAGATTCTTTGGACAGATGAAGAAGAAATTCCCAAATCGTTTTCTGCAGACGGTATTGAACTTTGCGGGTTTGCGTGGAAATAAGCTAATGTGTTTATTACGTTATCCTCGGCATTTGTCACTGGTTTCGGAACATTTTTTGTAACTTTAACCTTACCAAAACGCAAAAAGTTCGTTTCAATCCTCTTGAATTTTTACTTGTTCATTGGCGGCAAATCAGGGTGGCGTTCATTAAACACACGACACGTTCTCTCCAAAATTTTATAACATTCTCCATGAATATAAAAGCGTTTGAGTATTCTTCCATTTCGATTTAGAAGATTTAGTTTATCACTGACAGCTTTCGATAAATAACGCATACTAATCATCTGTCATATTGGATATTGGATCTCAATTGTTTTTCCATGGCTCACCATTGGAACATGTAACATGTAAATGGTTACGAATAGGTATAGGGAACCTTAATACAGTTCGATAGAAAATGAAATTCTACATTTGATAGTGCATAAAGTTATAGGGTGCCCCATTTAAAAAAACGGACTTTAGCGGCTTTGAAAATATGAATGTTTGCCGCTGAATTTAGGACACCCTGTATAAAAATAGACAAATTCAATAAAAAAATATAGAAACCTAAGATTATTTACCGATCGTCTGCAAAATATGAAGATTATATCTGCCAAACTTACAAAAATATGAGATTTTAAAATTTGGTACCCTGAAGGCTCATTTTCGGTTCAAGGTCAAATGTCTTAAGAACGCTTGAACCTAGGTATAGGACATGCTACATAAAATAGCATTAAAATTCTCCGTAGAATCCAAAAATATCATAAAATACAGAGTGTTCCATTTAAAATAAGCAAGTTGATACCAACTTCTGGTTAAACCGGAAGTGACAGGAAGTTGAAAATATTTAAAAAAAGAAGTACCCCTTGACCTTACCTTAATCCCAAAATTTGAAATTTTTATCTAAATGGCATCATCAAAAACTTTTAATGAACGGGTTGCGTGAATAACCTAATAATAATATATATATATATATATATATATATATATATATATATATATATATATATATATATATATATATATATATATATATATATATAGATATATATAGATATATATATATATATATATATATATATATATATATATATATATATATATATATCACACTTCACTATTCCTAATAAAAGGAACGAGAGAAGGTCCGGGTAAAAAGTGTACCGTCTTTTGAATATTAAACTCAATAATTGTAATAGTTGTATTTTCACAATATAACAGGTCTCATTATCAGTGGCATAATGAGTGTACTTTTTGAGCCTTCTGCTAACTCACGAAGAAAAACTAACTAAAGTTAATTGGAGGATGAAGTAAAAAAATGTATAATTATATGAGTTTTATAATAATAAAATTTGATAAAAGTCAATACCATCTTCTATCCTTTTGTGATTTAAATTTAATCAAATACATATTGTCAGGGAAAATAAAAAAAAAGCTTTTCCTGAGGTCAAGAATTGATATTTTTTAGAGCAAGGGTTGATCCAAGAATTTCAAACTTTCTAAAATCGGTGGATCGCATTTTCTTTAAATTTGAAAAATAAATGATTGTCAGCAATGTTAGCACATGAAAATCTTTTGAAAACATGTTTTTAAACAACTTTTCCTTTCTCTTAGAAGATAAATTATTATTATCGTCATAAAAACAAAATAAACATATATCATTTGGTAAATTCTATTACCTATTTTTTCCTTTATGAATAAATAGACAAATTTTAAATATATACACGACAAAAGAAACATTTTGTCAAACTTGATTTAATGAGTGATTCAACAGAATATAAAAATAAAGTTTCCAGAGAACTGGTGTCGATATAACCTTTCTTTCGTTTCTTGTTAGATTGTTTAATTGCTTGTAAATGTCGTTAAGTAATTAATGTCAAACTAGCTACAGAAGCAGGAGAGCAGAATTCATGTTAAATACTCACGCCCACGAATTAATTAACGTGGGGCGAAGGCAGCGTAAGGAAATTTGTCAAGACCTTCTCTGTGTCCTGTTTATTTGAGACTGAAGGTAATAAATCATTTAAAATTATGCAAAATACCTCTAAACGTAATTAGATGGACACAATATTAAATAATAATAATAATAATAATAATAATAATTCTCTTCCCGGGAACAAGTTTTCAGTCTTATACACGTCAGTCTTAATTTGAACGCGAAAGGGAAAGTTCCGAAAATTTCACATGCTGTTTTAGTGAACCGTCAGCGAAATTGTTCTTTTTAGCTTACGGGTAGTGAGACGGTTTAGAATGCAAGTCACAAGCATGCTTATTGAGAAAGCCTTCTTTTCAGTGGAAGAATTTTACAAACTTACTTTTTAAATTTCATATGTAAATTTTATTTTTGTATTGTCTAGCAAATTTGACTTGTTTGCATGTTTTGAACAGTACTACTCTTTTTAATAGTAAGTATTCATTATTTTAAGAAATTAGGATGCTGACTGTGTATATGTTTTGTTTTTTACTTATAGTATTTTATGTTTATTAATTAGTTGAATTTATTTTTTGTCTGTAGCCACTTTATATTTTATATTACTTGGGGTATTTAGAGTATATTTTTATTTCAGCTTTATCAATGAATTTTTATTTGAAACAAAATAAATATTTACGTTTGAGCAGATATATTCGCAGAATCAAAACAAATTTTATACAACTTGTTCTCTGGGGGAAACGGGTAATGGTACAGCGCAAATGTTTAAATTTATCAGCTGCATGTGTACCAACAAATGGGTGTTTAAACTTCTTTCAGTTCTTATGGGAAGGGCGTAAGTGAGTTGAACATTGAATTTTAACCCTATATCGTATTTTATTTTATTTAAGTGGCCTGTAAAAGACAAAAATTTCATTGCAATTTATAGGTTTTCACCTGGACCCGTATTCGCAATGAAAAATATTGTAACAAAACAACGAATCATCGCGTATTATCAATTTTATTGACACTGAAAAATTGATAAACAATGTAGGTACAAACTTTTCTGCACAGCTGGAACCTTAATTTAATTTAAGATTCCATAAACTAGAAACTAATTTAAGTGCGTATCAGACAGCTTTAATAGTATTAATGGGGTTATGGGCTCCCTCACCAAAACTGAGAACAAACTGCAAAACGTAACCTCATGACACGGATAAAGATTTAATTAAATTAATTGTAAAATTTATTGATATCAATTTAGGTATTTCGGTGGCATCTCTTGATGTCTTTCATATGGGTGAACTGGATTTTGCCTCTGACAAAGTAAGAACGATTTTAATTAGCTTCATTCATAAGAGGAAGCAGAATCTTTAACGTCAGAAAATTATTGGATTTTCTCTGATTTGTTAGCAGGATTTTTTGCTACCTCCGGTAGAGATCGGCCACTTGAATCTCCCCACATTGATATTGTCATCTTCGATGATTTAATTTAAGCACTTATCATATCCTGTACTTACTGCCGCGAGAAACAAATTTCGTAGAAGTAACGCTTAAACTTCTGGAAGTAAAATAATTTTTAGAATAATCATGTTAAAAAAAGTTTGTTTTGCCATGGCATCTAAAGTAATAAAGAAACTGATGAGGTTAAAAAGCTTGTAACTCTATCTTACTGCTAATATTAAAATTATTAATTTGTATTGCTAAATATTAATAACAATATATCTCTAGAATAAAAAAAAGCATTATTAACCGAAAAACGTACATTTTTAAATAATACTGCCAATACCACTGTCTGTGTAAATGCCTTAGCTGATTGTTTTTTCTTTTCACTATTTAGTACAACGACTTAATTTCGTACAAAAATAAGCTTAGTTGCTTAGGTAATTATGCTTATATATACGCATGTTTTAGTACTGATACATTGTTACATTTTGTATTTTAATTAGCTTGTGTTATTTATAGAATATAAATATTTTAAGAGACGGCGAGTTCTCAAAAAAGAGGCATTTTTAAATTATTCGCGTTTCAATATTAGATCGTTGTGTGTGAAATATAATTTATTTTCTGATGTGGTGACTAGGAGCTCGTTTGATGTTATTGGGCTTTCCAAAACTTGACTATGTCTTGATATTCGTGACAATGGCTTAACGAATTCTGATTCCCATATTGTCAGGTAAGGTAGGTGTGGAGATAGTTTTAGAAGATGGTAAAGGAAATAGTTCTATGGAATGAAACTAAATTGCTGCAAGGTTGGGAGGTAAAACAATCATCATATGTTCGTTACACGCAATGTGAACTTAACTTTTTACCTCGATAACTTTGAAAATACAATAGTATCTTGCCATAACAATATTTTAAGTTTTTTAAAGGTACAAAAATGGTTTGAGCATATCCAGGTAAAAAATCATCTTTTTTATTGACTTTATGAGTATCAAAATCATTGAATTTTAAAACACAGAACAATGCCACTAATCACCTGTTTATTCTCAGAGTTAATGACTTCTGGCACCTCAATAGTTACTATATAATAAATTTTACTTTCAGAGATTTTATTGTGTTTTAAAAATTGTAATTGAGTAGCTGCCCCGGACGTGATATTTAGGGCAAAATATTTAAACAAATCAAACAATAACAATTTTTCATTACTTACCAGCAGAAAATTAACATTAAAATGGCTACAAAAATCAAATCTATTAGAGTTATGAAAACATACTGTCAACTGTTCCTGCTATCGCCGTAAGAATAGATTAAAAACTCCCGAGAAAGGGTTATATGCACGAATAACACATATCTTTTGATCACCATCACTAACTAAAGAGCCACACATTTCAATGTAACGTTCAACTGCAAATTGATCATATCACATTTTATGTTTTTGGTTGATACTCTTGAGTTTCTTTTATTTGAGTGCAAGCTGAACCTTCATGTTTTGAGTCTTTGAGAACAGTTTTGTTGACGTTTCGCCAAAATCACATTTGGCATTTTCGAAGCTTTCTTTCTAGCGTTCGAATAGAGACTGAAGTGTTGGTGACTGCGACGCTTCCTTTTATACCTCCACTCGGGGCCGAAGGTTATATCCGCGTTATATACCAACAGTATGGAAGACAATAATCGACAAAAAATGGCTCTTGACATAAATACTAAAACCACCACCTTAACTTCACGACCCCCACGACATATTCGATAACTTGAAATTATTAATTCACAATTAGCTACTTTGAACTAAAGCCAAGTCTTTGATAACTCGACGATATCAATCTGATTTTTATTCATAAAATCAGAAATAAAGAATATCTGAATACAGCTCGCTATAGTTTGTTATTATAAAAATATATGAAACCGATACTCCAGTAGGTACTCCGCAAAAAAATTATGTCCCCTAAATGAAGATGCTTTGAAAACGAAGTATTTTTGTTTACTACTTACCAAATATCTTCCGTTAACTGCTTGCAAACAAGATAAGTCTCTAAATACTGGCAGGTAAATGTATTATTGAAAGGTCTAAAGATAAAATGTTTATTATCAATAGCAGTGGCGTAACTACAATGATGCGAGTGATGCGATTGTACCAAGGCTCGGGCCTTTGGGGGCCAGGAGGCCCGGTTAAAGTCTACAGAAAAAACTATCGTATTAGAACTATCCATAGAACTAAAAATTATCGATTTATAAAAGCGCACATTTAAGTAAGGAAATTACATTAACAAAACAGGCAAAACAGCCTTTTATTTTTACTTGGCCTTCACCAGCAGGTTAATTTCTGTCACAGCGGAGCGCTGGCAATGCTTTTAGGGGATAGAGCCGATAGAGACCCGTAATTTCAAGCGATCCTAGGGCCCAAAAAGTTGTAGATGTGGTAATGACTTTGGGTGGTAGACTAAAACAGACGTATAATTGCAGTGATACTGACGCTATATTTTCTTTTGTGAGTATTCGGCATTGTAGTTGTGATAAAATGAATTACAATGCCAATCCGGAACAGCTTAAAGGAAAAAGGCTGCGGAAAACGAAGCAAAATTGAAAAAGTATGTAAAAATAGACACTTTTTTTCAAGTTATAGACCAAAGTAACACCCGTCAGTCGTCTAATCATAAGTCGTTGTAATTAGAATTATTATCATACTTTAGAATGTTGTTTTGTTTATGTGTTTCTTGTTTTTTAATTTATTTAGAATAGTTTATATGGAATACATTATGGTTAATACATAACCTTATTTAATTTTTCTGTGATACCTATCCGATTTGCTGGAGCTATTCTGAATGTTAAAACAAGATTTAAATGTTTTTTGCGATTTATAAAATCTCCTAAATTTTTTTTATTGATACGTACTTATTATAGAGACCCGGTTTGACGATTTGGCACCAGGACCCCACGTTGTCTTGTTACGCCACTGATCAATAGCTTATGGCACTATTTTTAATACTATTAGATATTAAACGCTTTTTTGCAGATTTTGCTATCCAAAGACCAGGCCTTATTTTTTCCAATTTTTCTTTAGGCAGCTGTTAAAAGCTCGAATCAGGACGAAGATAAATAGTTTAGCATGTGCCATGTAACTTTGATTAGGAAAGTACACATCGTTTCTCTTATGATTGGATATAAAATTCACAATAACTAAATGAGGTTGACCATCGGGTCCTTTACAAACTCTGAATGCCCCTCAATATCATTCGGTATTACTGACACTTTTATTTTTATAATCCTATTCACAATAGGATTATTTTGCAGATTTTGCTATCCAAAGACCAGGCCTTATTTTTTCCAATTTTTCTTTAGGAGGCCGTTAAAAGCTCGAATCAGGACGAAGATAAATGGTATAGGATGTGCCACGTAACTTTGATTAGCAAAGTACACATCATTTCTCTTATGATTGGATATAAAATTCACAATAACTGAATGAGGTTGACCATCGGGTCCTTTACAAACTCTGAATGCCCCTCAATATAATTCGGTATTACTGACACTTTTATTTTTATAATCCTATTCACAATAATATGGCTAAAATCCTCACTTGCATTAAGCAAAAGCACCAAAAACTGCAGAGCACATTTACACCTCTATTCGCTAGTGTAGCGCTGAAAAACCGGTCTGAATTCGAAAAAAACTGTTTTTGCTCTTATCTTTTTCACACATTTCACTCATTTCTTTCGAAAGTAATAACTCCGAGCGGGACCAGAATTACGCTACGGTTTATACAGGGCCAGCCATTTAGAAATAACATTTTAATTTTTCCCATGTTTCTGATCAGTGTTTCCCGTTTGGCCCTATAGCATTTAAACGGTTGATCCGAGGCGAACTGAGTAATGATATACGTTTCCTCTAGAGACTGGTAAATTCAGCGTAATTAATGTTAAAGCTGAATTTTAAGATATTTTTGAAAAGTAGCGTTTGAGCCTTCGTACCGACGTATCGGTACAACCTGGAACAAAAACGATTAGACAGGTCAAAAGTTCTACCTTTTTGCTACAAGACATAGTTTTTTATGCTTTTTATCCGAAGTCGATAAATTGCATAAAACTGAGTTTGGTGAACAACATTTTAACAAGTCAGACTTTTTATTTCGACATCAAACCAGAAATTTGCAATATCTCCTCAATTGCTTTGAGGATCGGTTAAAATGGACATGGACCGAACAATATAATAGATTTCACGCCTAATTTTGTTTTGAAATATTTTCTGATCTCAAAATATTACTAATGTATATTAGTAAAATATTTGATTTATTGCCTCAATTTTGTTAATTTCTAGCAAGTATTTCATGCCTAATTTTCTGTACCAAATAAATGTAATTATAATACATCGTGTCAAACGTGACATCGGATTAGATGCTTTCTTCACTGTAGTGTCTCTTATTATAGTATGTCTTGTGGTTTCTTTTCCTATTAATATGCGTAGTGGCAAAGCAATTTAGTCCGGACCGGAATAGTTGCACTTTTCACTAAACTGGATATTCAGGAGTAGTTTTAATTGTATTATTTGGATTAATTACTAGGCATATTAAGTATTTCGTACTCTGAAACTCTTGCGGGTTTTTATTCTTTTGATCTGGGCGGGTAAAAATAAAGTAATTTGGTCAAATCACACAAAGATTATGTGTTATATAGGAATAGCGTAGATAAGATTTTATAATTCGTTAATTGGAAGCTGTTTTTTTCTAGTGTAACTTTTACATAGTTTAAGATATCGAGTTGAGATTTTTACGGCAAGCGGAGTTTTTGACGGTTAAATAAAAATTGATTTCCCAGCTGCCAGTTTTTTTCTACTGGAACTTTTAAACGGTTTAAGGTATCGCTTTGAGGTTTTCGGTGATAGATGGGATATTTTAAATTTTTTTTAGCTCTAATTGAACAGATGTCAAAACTGGACTTAGTTTAACTTTTAAACGGTTTCAAATATCGATTTCGCAATAGATAGGATTTTTGATGATTTTAAAAATTCTGATTTGATAGCTGGTTAAATTGGTTCTTGCGGTTTAGAAAATAGATAGGATTTTTGAGGATTTCAATAAAAAAGTATCTGACAGATGTCAAAGAATTTTAAAACCAATTTTTGAACTGTTTAAGTTATCAATTTGGGGTTCCGCGAACTAAATATTTTTGATATAATTTTTAGAATTGACTGCTGTCAAACTAATAAACTTAACTTCATATTGATAATTTGGATTTAATAATTTAGTTATAATTCAGATTCTAGCGATTATTACTTCTATCCTGTCCGATAGGGGCAGGATATCTATATTACTTGTTGGAAGGGAGTGCCTATTAGACGAAAGGAATTTTGGGTTCTAAAAGTTTCATTATTTATTTTAATTCCAGCGTGTATAGTCAAAGATAATTTTCCGAATAGGGAACATAATTATGTGTCTTCATTGATCTATCTCAAAAGAAGATAAGGAAGGCATCTATTTGTTTTTACAATCCTGTTAATGTAAAAATTTCTAAAAACGTATATTCGGAAGTAAACAAAGACCTTGTTAAGTTGAACGAAAGTTTAATAGAACTTTTATACTTAATACTCTACATTGAAATGACGTCTTTACTGTCATTAGATTTTCTCGAGCAAGAATTATCTACAAATAATTATTAACCCACCTTCTCACTTTCTATGAATCGGGAAACAAACAGAAGAAGAATTCGGCATATACAGCTGCGTTATATATAACATCTATCTTATTCGTATGCTTTATTGATTTGTTTTTAGGGAAGGAAAAAAAGCGCGCAGAAATGTGTTCTCCTTAATTTATCCCAATTCATATTCCTGAATTGAATTCGTCCGAATTTCTAGTGGATTTATTGAATTATTGTGTTCTAAGTTTGGGCGTTTGCAGATTTATCTTAATAAATTATTTACATATTGGAAAAATATACATTTCTCAACGAATGTTATTCATTTTAACGTTAGTTTTCGGTTTCAAGGAAATTTATTTTAAGATGTTTTTCGAAAGGTACGTAGCTCATTAGAATTAAGTATTTTGATAATGACTATTATATTGGTTGTTTTTAAAAGTGAAAAATCACGGCATCTAAAACTAGATACATTTCCAAGAAAGAATTCCACTATGTACATATAACACCGTCTAAATATGCATATAATTATTTACATGACATAAAATTATTTTACAAGTCTTTTCCTGTTTCACATTTGATTTTTGTGTACAATTTCAAGTCAATTCAGTAAGTAATATTTTGGAACTGAATTTTTAAACATTTCAGTAGGTGGCCATTTTGTTCCGCCATTTTGGCTTTACACACAAAATTTTATCATTATATGACACTTTATTTCTGTGTAAATTTTAAAGTCCATTCGATAAGTATTTTTTAAATGATTTTTTTTGAGGCCGCCATTTTGTTCTACTATACTGGATTTTAAAAAAATGTTACCATTCCATTCCCATATGACCCTTGATTTTTGATCAAAATTTGAAGTCAATCGGATAAGCAGTTTTTGAGCTTCTCCACGTAAAGATAGAACGACACACCGTCCCACTGATGGAAATGGGCGATCAGGGACCCTAAAACGCAAAGATCTGCTAAAATCTCTGAGGTGATGTTCTTATGATTACAAAAATAAAATACTTAAATGAGTTACGTGTTAGTTGGCTAGAGTTGCCTATATACATTGAAAACGATTCTTGGATTTACGCACTAAGTTCATAAAACTTTCTTTACACACATGTATAAAATGATAATTATCCTGAAGTGCCGGAAAGAGTATAATCAGTGTCAATTAACCTGCATTATTAATTAAAATGGGCCCGATAAAAGTGACTGCTGTCATTAATGTGCTTAACAAGTTGGAAGAGGGGTATTGTTTGAAAGAGAAGCGTAGATTTTTTACAGCTTACGCTCAAAGGCTATAGTTTTCTTTAATGTAGTACAATATGGAAGATTTAAAATTTTTATTTGGAATAGGATTTCTCCACCAGCCTTGGGAAGGGGAAACCATAAACATGCAAGGCCCTCTACTGGTTTAAATGATTTTTGCCCAAATTCCAATATAATATATAAACTATATCACACTGTTCGACTATTGTCGAACCTCCATTTCACACTCTTCGCCGTGAATATTATTCTGTCTGTTATATACACATGCGAACCTGGCTTATTAACCATATTTCTATGTATACCTATATTAAAATCTTTAGGAATAATATAGAAGAAAATTGTGTCTCTGCAGAATGTAAAAATAAGAGTTACAGGACCTAAAAAATGCAAAATTATAGGTATCAGAAAATACAAAATCTATTTATGTTCCAGCGAGAAGAGTTCCATATGCGATCAAAGGCAAAGTATTCAGGGGAATCGGCAGGCTGGAAAAAATGGAAGTTCTGTTAAAAATGAATATAGTGCATGAGGCACATCTATTTAGCTATTGTTAAAAACGATGGATCAATTAGATAATATGCAGATTACAAAATTCCATTAAAAAAAATTAAAGGAGGACAAGTTCCGATTCCAATTCAACATACAATCTATGGAGAGAAAATTTTTAAGTCACTGAATATCTGTGAACCAGAAAAAGGAGATTACAAAGTTAATCGACTGATGTTTGGCACCACAGTAGCTCCCAGTAATCTAGCAGCGGCACATTTCAAAGTTGTTGTCTAATATACCAATAGTATGTGTATTTTAAGACGATATCTAAATACAAGGTATTAGTTTACAGGAAAATATACAGCGTGTAAGCATTGTTGTAACACGTTTGCAAGAAGTGGTTTACATGCTAAACTGAAGAGAAAATAAAAGCTGTACGAAATGCAGCGATTCCAAGAATATACACTAACTTAAAAGTTGGCTAGGAATTGTAAGATATTATGTTAAATTTCTTTAGGAAGCTTGGTTTAAAATAACGTTTTAACTTTTACAGAAAATTGTGAATTTCCGGTGGAGTGAATAATGGAAATAAGCATTTAATTTAATAAAACAAGAAATAATTTCTAATCAGATGGAGTAATTTATAAAGATTCAGAATTGTGATGAACACTAAGAAAATTGTTTTGTATTTGTTAAACGAAAGCTTTAGCGAGGCCTTAAGTATGGTGGCGTAAATAGATAAAGCTATTGAGTATATGACAAAAGATTATAAATTATTAACTTTTTCTTAGTTTATCGAGATGAGTAACCGCATATAACTAGGAGTATCCAGAGGAACCATCGCAGTGAGTACACATAAACTTTGCAGGCCCCTTTATGAAAATATATAGTAGATGCTTGCTCAAAGTGGCCAGAAATATTTATCAAGAGCATTATAATTCTTTGTAAATCCATTGCCATTTTACGAAGTGTGTAAATAAGATTTGGAATTCCAATTATGGCAGTAACTAACAACGTACAATGTTTGCTGTCGAGTAATGTGATTTTACATAAATTTGCGTCGTATAACCCTGAGGTCAATAAGCAAGTGGAGAGATATGTCTAGACGATGAACAATGCACTAAAGAAGATGACAGGTAATTCTGTCGAGATATATTCGTTCCAAATTGGATTTTCTAAGAAACTGAAAATAAAATATATATATATATATATATATATATATATATATATATATATATATATGATAAATATGTTTATCCGAAAAAGCAAATTTCGTCCTATTGATTTGAATAACGTGCTAAAACAAAACATTATGATATAAATAAACTTCAGAAATGGAATTTCGAAAAAATTATAAACCGAGATGGTTTACTACAGTATATTGTTCAAAGTGAAGGAAATTTTATTCGTATACATATGGACCAGTTAGTCAAAACCAGAGTGATTTCAGAAGTACATTACCAACAATCCTCTAATATTGCAGTTTTTTTCTATGGACATGTGAGCCAACGGTAGCTAAGGAAAAAGTGGGAGTAATAAAAGATATTGATAGACATGAAATTAAAATTCTGATTCAATCACCCTAAAGAGATGATGAAGAAAATGAATCGCTTTTACTAGAATATTTAACACATGTTCAATACTCTACTGGTAATAATTTTAATAGAGATACCCGCTACGGTCTAGATCACACGTGGAAACTGATCGTTACACACGGTGAGCACAGGTCTGGCACAAAAAGCTGGTCTAAATCTCTTTGACTTCAGTTGTAAAGAACCCTGAAGATTCCTTGTGCCATCGATTGCTAAACGTCGAAAAGTTATTTCATTTTGACAAGGCCTAATTTTAAAACATGTAGCTCATACTTATTATACTCATACTATTCCAGATTTTTAGCTTTTTGGTCACAGTGTAGGACGTTCCATCGACTTCGATCCTAAATTACCTCTTCTTTTCGTGTAACAAACAATACTATTGTGGATTTACATAAGTTTACCCTAGGATTGTGATTTTTGGAAAACGCAACTAACTCGCTAAATAGTTATTAAAGATCCTCTGAGCATTTATGTTTTGCCCTGGCGAAAAAGACAAGTACAGTTTGGGTATGATGGGCATACAAATGGATCAAACAATTATTTTAATAATTTGAAATATTACGTGCGTATATATTGAACAAGAGAGACCCAAGAATTGATCCCTGGGACACTCCACAAGATAACATTTCCTTCCATGGGTGTGATCCTAGACACAGACGCTTGGATATATTGGGGCTACAGAAAAACTTTTTGATGATACTACAGAAAGGTGTCATTCTGAACTGATGGTCAGAAAATTTTTGAGTCAATCATAAACGACGAGAGTGTTTCGTGCACGCCCATACCTCGGCATTAACACCAGAAAAAATACCTGAGAAGCAATAATAATAATAATAGAGCTACAAAAAAAAAGGAGAAAGAAGATTAGGTATCCTAAATAAAAAGAAATGGGGAAAATGTATACATACCTAAACTCCGTGAATCACCAGCTTAACGAAGCAATTGTCGCCATCGACCACAAATTGACACCACTCACTCAACCTTGCAGATGAAGCGGCCCCTGAAGAAGAATACAAAAGCTACCAAAAAGATCTTGAGACAGACTCGAAGAACAAGCAACTTCATAGGAGATACGCTAATGACCTCAACAGCCTTTCTGACAGACGGGACACTAATAATGGAGACAGAAGGGTTTCTTATGGCTATTCAAGACCAGGTCATTCCAACAAAAAAAATCTGAGAACACATTTTAAAACAAAACTTACCCAATGTTCGATGTAGACTCAGCAGTAAGAAATCAACGGCAATACAGCACCTGACAACAGTCTGTTTCTATCTGGCTGGACAAGACTATAAAAAAGGCACGACAACGCCGGTAAAATTCTGCGTCAAGCTCTATGCCACAAATATCAAATAATGGATACGAAGGTCACATACTATAAATACCAACTAAAAGAACATATTAAAAATGAAAAAGCTAAAATCTACTGGGATGTAGACCACAACAGACCTGACAATGGTGTTCGACAAAATGGAAAATCAATAAATATAATAGATATAAGTGTTCCAGAAGACGCAAACCTCAGGGAAGCTTTCAACAAAAAGATGACCAAATATATTGTTAAACACCGTCAATATTCACCCTGTTGTAATTTCCTCGAATGGATTGATACGAAAAAAAACTTCAATGAGTTGGAAAAGCTGAAGGTCGAGCAGCCTAACAACATATTGAAGATGGCCCAAAAATTAGTCATACTTGAATACTTGACACTGCGCGTATCGTCCGACGGGCACTCACCCACGATTAGACCGTTAACTCAAGTTGAGTTCCTTTCTAGTTGTGGCAAGCTTAACGACATCGGTCGTGATTAAAATAATAATAATAATAATAATAATAATAATGGTAAAACACGGATCACAGAAAATACATGTTCTCTGTCAAAATCGTAACAAAATGCTATATATATAGTTATTTTAATTTTGTAAATTTAGTTAAGTTGTTTTTTGATATAAAAAAACGATCTTTACTTTAGTTTGGCAATACGGCTTACGTTTTCGTATTACATAATAAAGAGAATACGATATATATTATGTTCTGTTGTTACTGTATTATACTGAGAGAATACTATGATTAATCTTCTAAATCTATGACGAATTTAGGCAAATGGAACAGACAATTCAAAAAGAATAGGTGGGAAAAGTTCACTTCTACGTAGCAATCTTAACCACCCTTCAGTGAAGTGTTACTGATTTTAGTAGGTGAAGGCTGGCAAATGGTATAAGAATAAAGTAGGTCATATCTATAAATCGACCGTACGAAAGCTACACGAGGTTTTTTATAAAGGCTTTTTAGATACCACTCGTATTTAGTATGATTTAATATGAGGTGTTATTGATGTTTTGAAAAAATATAGGTGATGGAAAGTATTGTAGGTATTCGTGAGATATACGAATGTAAGTGAGAAATGAAATCTCTTAAGTGGCATGCACATTCCCCCAAGTGTGTTTACTTTTTTAGGTTAAAAATGCTTCCTAACCCCTTCGACATTAACTTGGGCCAATTATTCATTAGCGACTATATAAATGACCATAAAAACTAAACACAAGTTTTATATTCACAAATAATGAAAACATAATCAATACCAAGCAAAGAGTAGTAGATAAAATTAATAAAAACTGCGAATATCCTGCATTATTTACACCAAATAATAATAATATAATAATATGTATATTTCCAAAATAAATAAAACTACAACTTTAGATTATAGTATGATTTACAAATGCCTTAACGAAAATTCTTACACATTAGATTGTTTCCTAAACGAAAATCAAAAGTTTGGAAATATACGGTTTCATCCACTGGAATCATTTAAGATCTGTGCGTAGAATATTCGCATTACTTTCAGACGTCTTGACAGCTATGAACACTTACTTAAAACTTTTCTTCTTTCAGCAGAATTATTTTACACTTATACAATACCTTCCTAACGCATTTACAAAACCTCAATTATTGAAAAAAATATTAAGTAATACCTAACTCAACAAAATAGAGACTCAACCTACAACTCTAAGAGGCAACATAATGAAACAACGAAAACTTTGGGATATTTTGGGATTTTGAAATGCTCATTGAGAAAAGAAAACAGTTTTTTAAACTAGTCTTATTCTTTCTTTTCAGAACCCTTCGGCTCACATTCGGAGAAAAAATAACAGTGAGAACGCTAAATTATAACCCCGGCGTAATTGCCTTTAAATTACGTTCTGCGAAAGTTCAACAGTATGCATATATTCTAATTCATTAGTATCCAATCATTGCAGAAATAAATAGGCTTTATTTCATTTATAACACTTTGTATGTAACAATAAGTCGTCATGCAGAATATTTAAATTAGTTCTTTAGTTATTTTAAGATTTTAAATTTAACATAATAGGGCAGAAACAAAAATTTAAATCATCATCCAAATAGGATAACACAAAAATTGTGTTGTATATTAGAATGTGTTTTTAAAACCTTTACTGTCAACTAAGATGTTCCGGACGGAGAAAAGTACGAGAAACTCATTGATGATTTGCAAAATAATTAAAATAAATTGGGTTGAGACATTTTGAAAGCAAAGTCGGTTTTTCTTAATATTGTCCGAAAATTTAGCAACACTGTTCAACAAATTAGCCAGGGTGAAATTAATTTAATATTTCAAACTATAAGACAAAAAATTCAATAGCTTTCTTTAGGATATAATTTATACATACAAGAATAATAAAAACCGAAGAATTTACTCTGAATTACTTAGGATTCAAGATCAAATTGCCTCAAAATATATGCCTATAGAAATAACTTTCGAAAATACCTTGCTTTTTGAATAATTAGATTATTATTAATAAAATTAATTATCTTTTGCAAAATCTAATAACCTATCCTGAAAACTTTGACTATTTCATCTCTATTCGATACTGATTTAAAGTAAGGGTCAGTTTAAAGTTATCTTACCGCGAATTAAATTCATTTGAAAAACGCACTGTGCATATCTAAGTTAAGAATTCAGTGAAACGTAGATTGCGTTTGTAAAAAAATGTATCATTAATTGGATCGATCAAACAAGCCCATGCATTGCCTACACAGGTGGTGTAATTGTGATTTAGGAAGATTTTTTTGTCACCTCGGATGTGACTAGGTTTTTTTTTGCGTAGTATATTCGAAAGCGTGGACATTAAACATGGAAGGCAATAAACCAAGAGGCAGTTCGTTGTGAGTACGTTACTGTATAGTGGAATGCTCTAGCAGTTTGCGATGGAACGTTCGTAGAGCCGGAAAGCACCGACCAGAACTCAAGAAAATCGAAAGTGGATAAAGGCAGATCGTCTAGCAAGAAAGGCCATTGTGGCCACCGCAGAAGCCAAACTGTTGCAATTACTGGTGAATTGCGAAAATGCCCGAGAAATGGGTCAAGTTACACAGTGTATATGACATGAAGTTCATGGTTAATTCAATAACAGTTTTTTTTTCATTAAACTGGGACTCTTCGTTGAACATAGCAGGGAATATTTCAAAATTGGAAATTATTGAATGGAATGGAAAATATTTCAAAATACTCCAATGCCAGAATCAATGATGATAGCAAGGGTTTTATCAATTCTACCAGTCAAATTCAATCATTTCCACAGTGCTGGGGGAATCAATGGACTTGTCGAAGCGTAACATCGAGACTGTAACAACTCGTCTCATGATAGAAGAATAAGAAGTTGATGAATTGACAACAGCAGGCCAAGCTTCGTCCCAAGAAGGCGTTCAAAACAGGAAGAGATTGCTTTGCGTGTGGAAAAATAGGACATTTTCGCAAAGACTGTCCGGATTGCGCCAAGTGCGGTTCAAAAAGACATTTGCAGAAAAATTGTTTAAAGAATGCCAGTGCTCAAATGCAAACAGATTATTCCGGTAAAAAACAAGCGTTTGTAGGAGTCAAAAAGAGTAGTGTGCAAAAAGACTCTGATATCTGGTTAATTGACTCTTGGGCGACGAATCACATTACGAATCGTACGGACTCGGACTGTTTTAATGAGTTTAAGTTTTTCTCAGAACCCCAGATGATACGTGTTCGGATTGTGTTAGTTTGTAAAAGTTGCCTACATGAATGATAAAAGTGCACTTTTGACAACATGACCTGTCCATGCACATATTAAATTTTTTCACCCAGAAATTTTGGAGATGTTTCATTTTTGTTCAAAACTGTTCTTATTTTCGCTTATGAATATATGATTGGTTAACGTATCTAGAGAAGAAAGATGATAGCATCTGATTGTACGAAAAACTAAAAATGTCAAAATATTCTGTGCAGCCTAGGGCATATTTTGTGAACTCCTTTGATTCGCGCAAATACTCGATACTTCTTTATTTTCCTTTATCTTTTAGACAACAACACTAAATCAAAAAATAATTGCGCGAATGTAGGAAACTTATTAATAGGTACGTTTTGGTGGGACATTTATTATTTAACTTATTTTAGTCTAAGATCAGCATTTTACTGTAAAGAAAATTGTAAAAGGTCTTAGCAGTTCTCTATACCGGGTGTCGCTCAGATGTGGCTCACCCTTATAACTTTTTTGTTTTTACTTCCCTCGTAAAAGGGAAGTATTGTAATCGTGAAAAAATCACTCTCCGAGATTTTTTTAGATCTTCACTTTTCAGGGTCCCTAGATGACGAAAAACATGTTTTCTCAATCCCGTCGGTCTGTCTGTCTGCCTGTCTGTCTCTCTGTCTGTCTGTCTGTCTGTCTATCTGTTCGCGGCGTAGCTAAAAAACTACTTACCCGATTGAGTTGAAATTTTGGTCAAAAATTGAGGGTCATATGGGGATGACCTGGTAACTTTTTGGTAAAAATCCAATATGGTGAAACAAAATGGCGGCTTAGTGAAATGTTAAAAAAATATTATTAAAAAAATACTCACCCCATTTATCTGAAATTTTGCAAAAACGTCAAGGATTATGTTGTAATCAAGTGATAATATTTTGGTACGAATCCAAGATGACGGAACAAAATGGCGGCTTAATGTTTGTAATCGTGAAACACTTTACCCTCTCATTTTTACACATCTTTACGTTTTAGGGTCGCTAGATGCCAAAATAGCATCTGTCTGTCGGACTTTCTGGCTGTCAGTTCGCGACATAGCTTAAAGACTACTTACCCGATTGACTTCAAATTTTGGTCAAAAATTAATTCAGCCTGAAAAAAACTGCTTAATGGTTTGATTTCAAATTGTGTGCCATAACTAATTGTGGTACAGGTATCAACTAGTAAAATGGTAGTACTAATTCAAGATGGCCGAACAAAATGGCGGCCAAATAAAACGTTTTTAAGCGTGAAAAAAGCCACCCTCTCTCTTTTACATATCTTTACGTTTTAACGTATGCCAAAAAATATTGGTTTATCAACTCCGTCGGTCCGTCTGTCGGTTTTTCTGTCTGTCTGTCAGTTCGCGGCATAGCCTAAAGACTACTTACCCGATTCATTTCAAATTTTGGTCAAAAATTAAAGATCATTTGGGGATGGCAAAAATTAAAGATCATATGGGGATTTTGGTAAAAATCCAATATGGCGGCCTAGTGAAATGTTAAAAAAGCTATAATTAAGAACCTACTCATCCAATTTGTCTGAAATGTTGCAAAAAACAAGTATTATGTTGGAATAAACTGGTAACATTTTGGTTCGAATCCAGGGCGGTGGAACAAAACGGCGGCTTAATAAAATATTTAAGAATTCAACCTAAATAACTACTTAATGAATTGAATTGAATTAATGGAATTGTGTGCGATAGCTAACTGTGGTATAGAGGTCAACTAGTAAAACTGTGATACTAATTCAAAATGAAGGAACAAAATGGCGGCCAAATAAAATGCTTGTAATCCTGGAAAAAAACAACCACTCTTTCAGGTTTTGTATATATTTTTGGGGTTTAGCGTCCCTAGATCCCAAAAAATATGTTTCATCAATTCCGTCGGCCCGTCTGTCGGTCTGTCAGTTCGCGGCTTAAACTAACCCGATTCACTTCAAATTCTGATAAAAAGTTAAGAGTCATATGGTGATGATCTGGTAATGTTTTGGTAAAAATCGAGTATAGCAAAAACAAAATGGCGGCCTAGTGAAATGTTAAGAAAAAATATTATGAAAAAGCTACTTTTCGAATTTATTTCAAATTTTGCATAAACATCAATTATTATGTTGGAATTAACTGGTAAAATTTTGGTACGAATCCAAGATGGCGACACAAAATGAATAAAAAAACTAGAAACTACTTAATGATTGCAAATTGTGTTCCATAACTAATTGTGGTTAACTAGTAAAACAAGTTACTAGTTCAAGATGGTGCAACAAAATTGCGGCCGAATAAAAATTTTGTAATCGTGAAAAATTCACCCTCTAGATTTTACATATATTCACGTTTTACCGTCCCTAGATGCCAAAAAATATGTTTTATCAAATCCATATGTCCGTCTGTCGGCCTGTCTGTCAGTTCGCGACATGGCTTAAATACTACTTAACCGATTGACTTTAAATTCTGAACAAATATTAAGGGTCATATGAGGATGACCTGGTAATATTTTAGTAAAAATCCATTATGGCTGAACAATGTTAACATTTTTTTGTTAGAGTGGTGTATTATTTGGAGTTAAGATCCAGAAGTCTTTATTTTTTAATTATCGATGTTTAGGAACTTAATTTGTGCATCCTCAGGACATCCTATATCCTGAAGGAAACCCATATTATCATTGTTATGGAGTAGGTACCATAGGTCAGCAGATATTTTCTAGATATTAAGTTTCTAAATGGTTTTCGTTAACAAACCTCTTGTTGTTGTGTTACAGTGGTGTCTTATATGGGGTTAGGGTCCAGTAAAAAAACAAATATCTATTTTTAAATAGTCGACCTTTCGCAACTTTATTGTTGCATCCTCAGGACACATATAGTTTCTATATCCTGGATGAACCCCATATTATCAGTCTTTACTTTCTCCATTCGTCCGCAGATATTTTCCAGATATTATGTTTCCATGGTTTTCATTAACGATCTTCTTGTGGTTATGTTAGAATGGTGTATTATTTGAGGTTAGGGTCCAGTAAAAAAACAAAATACTTTTAAATTGTAGACGTTTCGAAACTTTATTGTTGCAACCTCAGAACGCATATATAGATTATATGTTCTGCATGAAACCCATATTATCAGTTTTTACCTATTACGTTTGTCCGCAGATATTTTCCAGATATTAAGTTTCCAAACGGTTTTCGTAAACGATCCTATTGTTTTTGTGTTAGAGTGGTGTATTATGTGGCGTTAGGATCCAGTAATAATAAGAAGTCTTTTTGTAAATTGTCGACGTTTCGCAACTTTATTGTTGCATTCTCAAGACATTGATTTTATAACCTGCATGAAATCCATATTATCAGTCTTTACCAACTCCGTTGCAGATATTTCCCACATATTAAGTTTCTAAATAGTTTTCGCTAACGATCTTCTTGTTGTTAGAGTGGTGTATTATTTTTGGGTTAGGAAATATACGCACACCAGCGGATTAGGTAAACAACAATAACAAGAGGATCGATAACGAAAATTAGTTAGAAACTTAATATCTGGGAAGTATCTGCGGACCAGCGGAGTAGGTAAAGAATGATAATATGGGTTTCAGTTTAAGGTGGCGAAACGAGATGGCGGCCAAATAGAATTTTTAAAAAATCAATGTAAAAAAATCTTGTTCAATTGATTTTGCAGAAAAATTAGATGTGCAAATGGCATAAACTGGTACGAATTCAATATGACGTAGGAAAATGGCGGTATGTCTCAATGTAAAAACTACTTAACAAATTTATTTTATTATGCTCAAAAGTCAAGTGTGGCATAGGTAGAAAGAAAATGGTAAAATATTTGTAGGAATCCAATATGATGGAGGAACAAACAAAAATGAAAAGACAGTATGTGTAACACATGTATACTGTGACTATGTACTGAACGAAATTGGATCCTAACAAATGGAAAAAAATCAATGAGGGAAGTTCCGGGTAAAGAAATTTACCGATTTTTTAGATAATTTTTTGAAATTTGGTGTATGAATAAAAGACATAAATTTGGATTTTTGGACATATTCGTTCGTTTTGAGCCTCTTCCATTTTGACAGGAAATGACGGCAACTTTCGATTCTTAAATGGGATACCCTATATATTTTTATTTCGATAGAAAATGGCGTTCTGAGTGCAATGCACTGAATTAAAGAAGCACTGGAACGCCTGCATGCGCATTTAAAAATCGGTCCTCGTTGATAGAGCGAGAACGACGTAAATAGTGGTCTTCTAACTTTCTTGCTCTCATGCGGCTATATGGAATTTTCGAATGTAGGATATCAAAAATCTAAAATATTGTTGAAATAGACTTTTCTATAACTGTAATCGTTGGCAGATAGCAGCTAGAGAAGCGATACTTTAACCTTAAAACACTAATTGCATCAAAAAAGTTATTTAAATAAAGTTTACATAAGATAAAAGGGATGGTAGGTACTAAAGTATAAGAATTACCTATACGTTAAAGTGTTTTACTTTTGTGTGCATATATTACTTTATAAATTTAATAATAAAACTGTTATAAAAACCATAATTATGTAATATAAGGAAATAAAACATTAAATAATTGTTTATATTTTAGGCATTATAGGATTGCAAGTTGCAAATATACCTATTAAATATTAGAATAAAAAAGATGTGTGTTATATGTATTTATTTCTACGGTTTACAGCTATATATCCTTATACTTATTTATTTATACATTATTAAATAAAATAGTTTTTGACAATTTTTATCTCATCCCGGATTTCTGGCCGAGATAATCATCAGTAATTTGTTTGGCAGCTGTGTAAATTCTTATCTCTGAATAGGAACTTGCCAGAAACTTTACAACCTGAACTTCATGAAGATCGTTGCTAATATCTGTTATCGGGTGTAATGAGAAAACTTTTTTTGATGTTAGTGGTATAAAATGTTTTAAAACAATACTCACAATTTTTGCCTTAACATTTTTTTGGTTGCTAATCTCAGCTGAAGTTAAGGTCTTATAAGTTTTTTAAGCAAATTCAATGATTTTAAAAACTCCAGTAGAAGGCGTACAAAGTTTTCCCTCGGCAATAAATTATGTAAATTAAGTGTATAAATTCAAATCTAAAGTTTAAGTTATGATCTAATGCTAATGAATTAGCATCTAACACAATATTTCTACAAAATTTACATTGAGATTTTAAAAAAAAATTCTAATACAGCAAAACCACTAATATAATATAAAATATTTTTCTGTATCGCTGAGAGGAAAATATTGTCAATATTTTTTACGAAATTCATTATTTGTGTATCTATATAGTTTTCACCAGTTTTGTCCTTTCGTTGCACAGATCGGAAATCAAATATTGTGCTAACTGGTTCTTCAAAATCAACACAATTGGCATTAATTGTAGGGGATATATAATTTTAAAACAATAGTTTTCTTAAACACCACTTAAACTGTAAACAGTTAGGATTGTTATTCCAACCTGTCCTGCTTCGTATACAACAAAAAAGCTCCAAATGGTCTTGAGATGTTTTATATGATAAAAAATATTTTAAAGGTTGTTTTTCTAAAGTTAAAAGGTCATTTGCTAAATGTTTATACTGTACATGTTCATTAAAAACCCTCAGGGCAAATGTTTTTCTGAGGTGATGAAGGATATCTCTGTCTCCATCAATTTTTAGTTTTCTTATATTTAGGCAGATTTTTCAAAAATGTCTTCCCAAACTGCTTTATTTTGAAGAGTTAAAGGAGAAAATTTTTGCGAACACACATCTACAATTTATAATATCAAATAATCGATCAAAAATTCTTGTATATTCTGTAGTTGCCTGACTATCAGCAAAATCTGGATTTCCACTCAATCGCAGAAAGTCAATGGCATCAGCCACACCGGAGCTTATGGTTTGTGTCGCAAGTTTCATCTTAATTTTTTTGCTATGGAAATGTATATGTTGTTTAGTAATTGAGTTTGCAAATTTAAAATCCTCTCTGTCCTGCAATTCATGCAGTTTAGTAACATATTTAAATGAAATCGAACCTAAGTCTGATTTTAATTCTTTTTCTGCTAAAGTATTTCGGCACAACTTTAACATGTGTGAAGGATCTAATATGCAATAAATATTACTGTCACCATTTGGATGCTTTATTTTTGAATCAATTTCTTCCCCAGAAATTTTGAAACCCAATAACTGTAAGGATTTTAAATCAGTTGCACAACCATCACATACTTCTACTACATACTGCCTCTAAAAGGTTTTGTGTAATTGTTCCTGAGAGTGAACAATGGAGGGATTCCTCCCCATCCTTCCTCAAACCGGAGGGCCTCGTCTGGTTTACAGATGACTCTCTAATGAAGGAGGGATCTGGAGCGAGAATTTATGGGGAGAGTCCCAGGGCAAGAATTAGTCTTGCTCTTGGACGGTATGCGACTGTATATCAAGCTGAGATTACAGCAATCTTGGACTGCGTACAGGAAAACCTTTCCAGAGGATATCAAGACAAGCATATCTATATATGCTGTGATAGTCAAGCCGCGATTAAAGCTCTGTCCTCGAACAGGGTCAATTCGCTGCTAACACTTGAATGCAGGAGAGCCATAGAGAGGCTGTGTGAGTCCAATAGGGTTAGCAACATTTGGGTGCCTGGCCAGCAGGGCATTGAGGGTAATGAAGGGGGCGGATCAGCTGGCTCGGGAAGGTAGCAACACTGCTTTCACTGGGCCGGAACCTGCTCTTGGAATTGCTCCTTCAGCTGTCAAGGCTAGGATTAAGAATCGCACTGTCGAGGAATTCCGTGCTGAATGGCACGAGCTAGCAGGACTCAGACAGTCTAAGGTCTTCATATCAGGCCATCATTGCCGTTCTGATTCTAACAGACTTCTAAATCTAAACAGAAGTCAACTTAGAACTATTACCGGGGTCCTAACTGGACACTGGTTGGTGAAATATTACCTGGATAAGATTGGACTCGACAACGATCCATACTGCAGGTTTTGTGCTGAGGTAGATGAAACTACCGAGCATCTAGTCTATCGATGTGACGCTTTAGTCAACGCCAGACTGCTTTGCTTGTGGGACGTGCGCGACCTGAAAGGGTCCTTTCCTTTCTAAAAAGGAGTGGGCTCTTGGCCTGACACGCCTACTTGGGGGATAGCACAATGGGCCCCAGTGAGCCTAAGTGCTGCCCTTGTCGGGCTCCCCATCTATGTCTATGTCTATCACATAGTTAGCACACCAACACCAACCTCCCACAAGTTTTCTATAAATTGCTTAATAATCTGTGACAATTAAAATTGTTTGGTGTACGACACAATTTGAAATACAAGAACTTCAGTTGTCATTTCTAAGCTTGACGTAGCTATACCACTGTAATCTTCGTAACCACAATACTTATCATTCTTTTTTTATCATAAACAACTTGTGATCTAAAGAGAATCAAAAATAAGCAAGACATTTTGATGTACACTATTTTGTAAAAAATTTAATACTTCAGATAAAAAGCCAACCTCATAGGTACATGAAGCTAACCAATTTGTAATTATTGACGGGTGTGGCAAGCTGAATTGTTTATGCAAAAAATTGTAAGCTTTGGGACCATAAAAATATATAAAGTTAATGAAAATGTTTTCATTTGGTTAGAATACCTTCGCTGTGGCTTTTTTTCTAGAATTTTGTATTTCATTTCTTGTTAAATCCAACATAAACCCATCGAAATTATTTTCGAGTACCTCCTCAAGGTTGGCACTACACCTGTTTCTTTCTTTTAAAACTTTAATTAGATCTTTAATATTACGTATTCTTATATCCCTTCTTTTTAAGCGCTGCTGTAAAATTTTTAATTTTCGGTTTTTGTTTAAAATTCCTGGAAATTTAACTTGTCTTTAGGATGTTTGAGTTGCAACATTAACTAAAGACTTGGCAGACGTAGATGGATAGTTTTCTTTTAATTGCACCTAAAATATAATTTTGATCCTCACAAAAATATTCAAAAATTATTTATAAAAATACTTTCGTCTTTTGGGGATGCCTCTGGTTGTGAAACTCGTTCTAGTTTTCTTCGTTTTGGTTTTGATACATCTTGGTAGTAACTAGGAAAATCAAAAATGCTAGGGACAGCATTGACTTTTAAACGTCTTTTATGTGGAATCTGAACATGAATCTTCAGTGTGCTGGCTGATGTGAGCATTTGGAGTAAGCTTCAGCTGTGAGTAAAATTGTCTAAACGAACAGCTTTAACCCATTTTTTTTTTGGAAATCTAAGATCTAAAAATAAAAAAGAAACAATACAGTTAGGGTTATGTTATACCATTCATTACAGAAGTTCAAGTTTTAAGTTATAAAAATAAACTCATCTGTGATAACTAATCCGCCGATTTGGCGTCCACACGTTGTTACAACTATATGCCACGCAACTCTTCACCATTTTAATGATTCTTATTTCAAAAATACAAAGTTCTCAGACCTAAAACGCGTCTTCCACGTTTGGTTTACCTTATAACAAATGTACGCAAGAAAGAAGGAAATACACGATATGCGGCGGTCCTGCTCTAATAACGTGGCTCGTATTTCGGCCGCTTAACTGGCGCGAGCGTTCCAGTGCTTCTTTAATTCAGTGGTGCCATGACACCGGATTTGTCAGTTTTTGACAGATGGAGGAATTTTTATGATATATATTTTTTTCAATCTAGCATGCTATGAATCACTTAAATCTAGTAGTAACGGAAAAATACAAGCTTACCTCTGTTGATCCTAAAAACTATTTTATGTCCGTTTGAAATAAGCAAAATCAGTATTTTTGTGTTTACTCAATTTTTTTCAAATTGAAAGGAAATAGCTCCTGGCGTTTTTATAAAACACGATAATGTATGTAATATTGCTATTACATACATTATCATTGTTCTTGGTCCGCATCATCAACTCATCCATGATTCAAACAGTTGACTGTGTTACTATGGCTACAGCGAAAAAGGTTAATAAATCATAAATAAACTGACAGCTATTTTATTACTACGTATATGCAACAGGTTTTCAAATACACGATAAAATTTATTTAAGCATAGTAAACTATACCGAAGACTCTATGAAACAAACGGCGGCTTTGAAAACATTACTCATGACTTGTTTATTAACGTGATAAATATTATAAAATTTTAAGTGTTACAACGACAAACAATTTATAATGAAATTAATTTTGGAATTATTGAAACCAAAACAAATTTTTAAGGTTACAAATTCTCAAAATGGCCATCGTGCTCTTCTTGACAAAGCTTTACTTTTGCTAGGGTTGCTCTCACTACTTCTCTTAGTTGTCCTGGGGTAATCATGTTTATGGCCGCTTTTACTTTGTGTTTAATTCACCACACACTGAAGATGTATTTTATATTTCATTTTTGACAAAGCTCCACAAAAAAAATCTAAGGGGGTGATCTGAAATATTTAAACAATTATAATAAAGATACAAAGTACTTAGACGTAAATTCAGTTTTACCTAAGGGGCCATAAAATAAGTCCACTATTTCCGATCCAATTCACGCAAAATGTGGTATTTAAGTAATTTGTTACTGCTCTTGCATTGTGAGGCGGGGCGCCATGTTATTGGTAAAATATACGGTTTCCATTAATCCCTGATATTTCTTATAGGCTCTAAAATTCTATCACCGAGAATTCCAATCCAACAGTTAAACCCAAAACGTTCTTAAAATTTTCCTTCTTCCATCAAATGCAGATTTTCTTGAGACCAGTACCTTTTATTATTTCTACTAAAATCTCCCAAATTTGTAAAACGGCGGTATAAAGTATTTTAAATGAAAAACTGTTATCTTCTAAACATTTCCCTAAATACCAAATGTAATACTGCAATCTTCGGATGTTATCTCCTTGATAAAGGTGTTCATGTAATTAATGTTTATACGAACGGTATTTGAGTTTGTGTACAATTCCCCAGCCGAATTTTAAGATATTTGGCGTTCTAAAGCGATCTCTCTAAGTGAGGCGATCATATTTACATGTATGTACGTATGCCAGAACATCTATTTCTTTGTCTTCGCTTATTACAAATGGTGCGTTAGGATTATTTTCGGGCTCGTTGCGCACTAACCAACTTAGGGAAATAATGCCGGGTGGGATGACGACGATCGCGATATCTCTGTGCATACATTTGAGCAGCTTCAACTGAATTCTGCCTGCATTCACCAAACACTAGAAGCATGTCGATTTTTTCACTTCTTGTGCAATTGTTAACAGTGTTTTATTTTCAAAGCCGCCTTAATACGTCTGTTTCGTACCGTCTCGGTCATACCCTACTACGTTTAATTAAATGTCCATTTATTATAAAAGAATGCATGTTTCTAATATGCAAGAATTAACATTTTTTCGCGTATTTGAAATGTTGTCTTCCAAACTATTAGTTTATTGATATTTTACTTACATTTCCCGCTGTAGTCATAGACACACCGTCAAGTGGTTGAATCATGGATGAGTAGATGATGCGGACTTATTATGTATGTAGTAACAATACATATTTTTGCTTTTTTAGGAGAAAGGAGACATCCGGTATATTGTTATTATTTTTTAAATCCCTGGAATAGTCTAAACACATTTTATGTTACATGTTCTATACAAAAATTTAACTGTTTTGGAGAAATTAAAATCTTGGGTCAGTCTGTCAAACGGTTAAACTTGAAACAAAATGATTTTCACTATTTGCAGCTCAAATCTATTAGATGACATTATCTTCTGGTTAGCCGGCAATGCCAAAATTCGACACTGTTGTCTACTTTCTTTTGTTTGGATGGAATGTTGTTCCGTATTTATTAAATAAGTCCTTTTTTAATTAACTAAAAGATAATATCTAATATGGCTTCTGTTATTTTTTTTGCATTTTTTTTTCGGCTAAAAACTACATAGATTCTTTGCTACAAAGTCGTCTAAAACGACCAGACAGCACGCTTTATATTACCTAGCCAGTCGCTGCGGCTGCCCGTGTCGCCTCGAGGCATCCGAAAATACGTTAAAAGTGCATTTGGATTGCGTTTGTTAGGGACGTCCCCTCTGCAGTGAAATGGTAAGCTTCAATGCATTTCAACATAGTCATTTCTTTTAAATTATTATTTCTTAGATCATATACTAGGATGGTTATTAAAATTCGATTTATCGGTACTTTCCACTTTAGTATAAATACTACTTTGTGTTATATAATAAAGATTATTTTATTTTTTAATTTATTTTATTAAAAGCCACGCATTTGTATTGCCATTTCTGACCTTAACTTGTGATTATTGACCTTTTTTAAATTCACTATAAAGTATGCATTAAAAATACAATCCACTTTTTTCTCTGGAAATCCAGAGGTAAGGTGTTCACTTTGAAAAGTTTTTTTTACTTCCTTCGTAAAAGGGAAGTATTGCAATCGTAAAAAATCACCCTCCAAGATTTTTTCAGATCTTTGCGTTTCGGAATACTTATATCCCAAAAAACATGTTTTCTCAATTCCGTCCGTCTGTTCTAGGCATAGCTAAAAAACTACTTGCGCGATTGGCATCAAAATTTGATCAAAAATCAAAGGTCATATGGGGATGACCTGGTAACATTTTGGCAAAAATCCGATATGACAAAAGCAAAATGGCGGTCTACTAAAATGTTAAAAAAAGTATTATTAAAAAACTACTTACCCAATTTATCTCAAATTTTGCGTAAAAATCAAGTATTATATAGGAATCAACTGGCGACATTTTGGAACGAATCCAAGATGGTAGAACAAAATGGCGGCTTAATAAAATATTTAAAGATTCAGGTTGAAAAACTACTTAATTCAATTTAAAATGGTGTGCCATACTTAATTGTGGTATAGAGATGAACTAGTAAAACTGTAGTACAAATTCAAGATGGCGGCGAAAGAAAATGTTTGTAATCATAAAAAAATCACCCTCTAAATATATATGTTTTACCAATTCCGTCGGTCTGTCTGCCTGTCAGTTCGCGGCATAGCTTAAAAACTGCTTATTTGACTTAAAATTTTAGTCAAAAATTAGGGGTCATATGGGGATGACCTGGTAATATTTTGGTAAAAATCCAGTATGCCCTAACAAGATGGCGACCTAGTGAAATGTTAAAAAAATTATTATTAAAAAACTAATTATCCAATTTACCTCAAATTTTGGGCAAAAAACAAGTGCTACATAAGAATGAACTGGTATCATTTTGATATATAAGTTAGCAAAACAAAATGGCGGCCTAATAAAATATGTAAAAAATCAACCTGAAAAACTAATTATTAGATTAATTTGAAATTCTGTGTGATATAGAGATAAACTGGTGTAGTACGAACTCAAGATGGCGGAAGAAAATGGCGGCAAAATATTTTTTTTGAAATCAACGTAAAAAAATCCGATTTAATTGACTTTAAGTTTTGCAGAAAAACTAAATGTGATATAGGGATAAACTGATACGAAATTCAACATGACGTAACGAAATGGGTCATTGTAAAACTACTTATTGAATTCATTTTAAATTATGCCCAAAAATCAAGTGTGGCATAGGTAGAAGGTACAATATTGGTAGGAATCCAATATGATGGAACAAAATGGTGTCCAAAAAAATGTTTAAAAAGACAGTTAATATGTGTTACTAAATGGCTATGTACTGAACTAAATTGTCACACTTTACTAGTCGCAATAAAAGGAAAAATTGATAACGAGGGAAGTTCCGTGTAAAGGAAATTCACCGATTTTTTTTAGGGCTATTCATTCTGTTGATTCGTCCATTTGTTCATTCGTCTGCATAGTGTGGAGGGTCGGTTCATCCGTTCAACTTTTTGCGCGCCGACTTCGACTTTTGGGCGAATAATCAAGTACGCTTTAACCTCTGCGAACTATTCGTATGGATCCAATCTTTCGTTTTTTGTGTATTTTCAAACATTGAAAACGCATGAAATACATGCGAACGAGTTAAATAAAAATTGATGAATAGTGTGGATGAACTATTCGCCAATTCATTGATTCGCCAATTCGTTTATTCATATGAATTGATAAATCTAATGTATGCGGACGAATCAACGAATCGACGAACAGTGAGTAGCAGGCTTAATCGTTTAGATGGAAGCTAGAATGACAATTTTATTATTGATTTTTCTTTTCTCGATACATTTGGAATAATTAAAGTAAGAATAAGTCATCTACTACGTAATATTGTTCCAATAATGACAGCAATAAACACATAAGTCGTTATTTTCAATTTAACTCTCACATCGCAGGTTGATTTTCTTCCCAAAACGACTCAAATTGTTTGACTAAGATAGACCGTGACAATGCGGGTTCAGTGAGGAGTTTATCTCGTCGCGTCTCGACTTTGGCTAATCTCGTCTCGTCTCGTCTTGAAATGTTGGTCTGGAAATATTTTCGCTTAAAAATTAATCATTTTTTGACATTTGTTTTGGCTACAAGTTTAAACTTTTCCGGGGTTACCTATACTGACAGTGTGGTGTTTGCTATACTAAAAACTGCGTTTTTATACTAAATAATAAATATTTCAATATTAAAAAAAAATCGCATTTTTATAAATTGAGCCCAATTTTTCTCCTGAGGTATAGGTAATCTTGACCAAAATAAGCTGATACCAAAAAGTAGGGTATGGACTGATATAACAAAAATAATTTATCTTTTTTTTGTGTCGATACCTTCTATCAATAAAGCAATAAATGGCTCTTTTGCAGCGAAGATCATAAATGATTACTAGTTGGTTTTTTATTAGGTTTTTGCATATTTTAGAAAGTTGTTGCAATAAAGCAAAAATTATAATTTTATTTTTCCTACAACCGTTATATAAAGTACAAGATTTCATTCATTTCCATGCGTAAAATACCTTTTATAAAACGTGTGAGAAAACTAAAATTACTAAATAAAATGTTATAAGCGGGTCACAATGAACTAAAAATACTTATTTAGTTATTTGGCGGGTTATTATTTTACGGTTTGCTGCTTTTAAAAGGTAGGCTGTGGATATGTAGCTGGCGGTTTTTGCGTGTTATTTCAGCGAGTTGACATAATTTACATGTTTTTAACTTTATTAAAATTATTAGCTAACATCATATATGTCTAAAAACCCATACTTACAGATTGCATCATGTAAATATCATGACCCTGGGCATGTATAATTAGATTGTATCAAATTATTAGTATACTAATTAACACATAAAATGTTAATATTATAAGGTTTTCCGGAAATAGTTTAAATTAAATATACACTTAAAATATGAATTTCAAAAATAGTAACAAGAAAAATGCCTTCGCAGACAACAGTATTGAAATACTAAGAAGTATCTAGCTTATTTTTGAGGCTTTTGATTTACTGCAATGTTTCCGTAAAAAATCAGCCACTGTGCGGCGCTGGAGGCGGCTGCTATCGTCCTGGATGAAAATTATCGCAAGTTATTAGACATTTTTTGTACAATAAGATGATCGTAGAAATAATATTACATGTAACTCAAACATTAAGGAATTTTTTTCACTTCTGTGATTGGGGTTCAAAATTTCTAAACTTGTTAGTGCACTTGTTACATATATTACTATTATCGGGCTGGTTAATAAAAATAAAATGGATATCAACATTGGCAAACATTTTAAATATTTTCGCTTGGTGCTATTTTTTTTGTGATTTTTAAAAAGTATTTTTAATTTTTTAATAGCTAAGTACCTAAATTTCTTGAAATTGTTTAAATTATATGTTTTTAAATTTTAATTACAAAGTGAATCTGATATAACACAAAAGAGTTATGTTAATTTTTTAACGCAACTCCATTTTTAAAGGGCTACCACTTTTTGCTCTAGGAGATATGTATAAACAATTCGAAGATTAACAAGAGAATTTTAGATTATTAAGTGTATAGAAGGGGTATCAAAAAGGGGCTGGATAAATTATTAACATTTGGTGAAGTATTATTTTAATTTTAAATTTCACCAGTTCTAAATTTAAGAATAATTGAAACATCAAAAATATTCAAGAAATACCATTCATATATTTATTTTTGTTCTTTTTATTTTTATAGACGTTCCACACACAAAAACTTTAAATCAAATGATAAATGTTTATACATTATCATTAATACTAAAATATATTTAAAGGCACAAAACCAAAATCTAAATCTAAATCTGGTCTCGACCCCTTCATTCTCATCTCGTCTTAAGTGTTGAGATTAAATGGTCTCGAGACGAGACGAGACGAAACTAGGCTTATCCAAACTCTATCCGTTTGCAGTAGCTTATCGCATTCTATATACACTTATTTAGTAGCCCAACCAGACCTTGGTTGAATGTAAAGTAGTGAAATGCTTTACAATTTTTTTGGGTTGGAGCGGGGGGGCTTGAACTCCATCAGCCAAGTCAGTGTCTTTAATTCTGTATTACAGACAGCCGGATATTCTGCACAATTTTTGCTCTTTTTCGTTGTTCCTTTCTTTATTGTTCCCTCGTAAAAGGGAAGTATTGTAATCCTGAAAAAAAAACACCCACCGAGATTTTTTTCGGATCTCTACGTTTGAGGGTCCCTAGATGCCGAAAAACATGTTTTTTCAATTTCGTAGGTCTGCCTGTCTGTCTGTCTGTTCGCGGAATAACTAAAAAACTACTTTGCCGATTGACTTTAAATTTTGGTAACAAATTAACAGTCATATGGGAATGGCCGTAAAAATCCAATATGGCGAAACAAAATGGGGACCTAGTCAAATGTAAAAAAAATATTAGTAAAAAACTACTTGTCCAATTTACTTAAAATTTTGCAAAAAAGTCAAGTATAATGTAGGAATTAACTCGTAAATTTTTTAGTATAAATCCAAGATGGCGAAACAAAATGACGGCTTGATAAAATATTTAAAAATTGAGCCTGAAAAAATTACTTAATGGAATAATTTAAAATTTTGTGCCATAACTAATTTTGGTATAGAGATGAACTGTTTTAAAACTGTGGTACGAATTCAAGATGACGGAACAAAATGGCGGCCAAATAAAATGTTTGTAATCGTGAAAAAAATCATCGTTTCAGTTTTTACATATCTTTAATCTTAAAATTACCTCCTCAACTTAACATATCTTCACGTTTTAGCATTCCTAGATGTCAAAAAATATGTTTTATCAATTCCGTCGGTCTGTCTATCAGTTCGTGTCAGCTGAAAAACTACTTACCAGATTGACTTGAAATTTTGGTAAAGAATTAAGGGTCAAGACTAGTAAAATATTTAAAAAATTAGCCGGAAAAACTACTTATAAGATTAATTTTAAAATTTTTGCAACCATTAAAATTAGCAAAGTTGTAGTACGATTTCAAGATGGCAAAACAAAATGGCGGCCAAATAAAATGTTTAAAAAAGCAGGGTAAAAAATATGTTATTCAATTAACTTTAAATTTTGCAGAAAAATTAAATATAAAACTGGTACGAATTCAACATGACGTAACAAAATGGTGGTGTGTGTCAATGTAAAAATTACTTATTCAATTTATTTTAAATTATGCCCAAAAATCATGTGTGGCATAGGTAGAAACTGAACGGTGCCCAATCATATGTTTGAAAAGACAGTATATGTGTTACTGAATGACTATGTACCAAACCTTATTAGATCACACATCACTATTCATAATAAAAGAAAAGATTCATAACGAAAGAAAATCCGGGTAAAGGAAATTTACCGATTTTTCTTATTTTGTACCTTTGTGACATGGACTTCATAAAATATCTTTCATCAAAATGATTTATAAAAAAAAAAACACGTCGGATTTCGTTTTCCGTGTGTGCTCCAAATTGGAAACAATTTCCTCTCTTTGTTCTTTCCCGATTTAATTACGCGGAGAAGTCCCTTGTTCGGTCGTAGGCACTTTCCTAAATAAGTTATCAGAATTTGTGACCAGGATTTAACAGGCAATGGCCAGATAACAGTATTGATCTTGGTTTAACGCTTGAGATGTGTTGAATTTTTGCATGTTAACGGTATTTTGCGAATCGCAAACGATATGTTTTTCTTTGTACTTAATTTATTTTTAGTATTAAACGAGAAAAAAACAAATGTCTTGTGCAGAATGCCATTCTGTTAATAGCTTACTGTATATGCTGTACAGCAGGGTACTATATTATCTCTATTAAAAATTAATTGAAATTGGACGAAAATTGCTGTAGATGCAGCCCTCTATTAAATAGCGATAAACAAAAAACTTAAATTAATTCCTCCACTGCCCCAGAAGTAGGGTAATATTTGTCAGGTATAATATATGTATGTATATCTGTTTCTTTGGCTCCTCCTGTAACCTAAACGGCTCAGAGAATTTTGGGGTAAAGACATCAAAAGATTTATGATGTTTCCGTAAGTGCTACTGACTAGACTATATTTAACAAACATTTAATATGGCGGTTGTAAGAGGCAAGTTTGAGTAGTATACACATTATTTTAACTCCACCATGACGACTATCAAAAGAAGCAGCTTGTGGCAACGATGTAATATATATATATATATATATATATATATATATATATATATATATATATATATATATATATACATATATTGTATATGGTGTCCGAAATATATACACACAATGTTTTTCTTAATTACTTCCAGTAATATGAATGTTTTTATGAGTTGTTGTATTAGGGTCGGACATCATTGGGGGTGGCTGCTATATTTCAAATTGTAAGAATTTTATAAAATGTTTGTTTACGAAATTTAAATCTCTCAATACCCTGTATATTTCTGAAATAAATTTTGTTGCCCGTGATGGCTCAGAGAGGTATGTATCAGGTACGTATTTTTTTAAATGGGAGAGCATATATATCATAAGTTTTTTAAGATATAAAAAATAAATATAAACTTATATTGTACATCTAAATTTCACACCAGTCCGTGTACTGCGTTTATCTAAGGAACTGCTTTGTACTGTGATTTCTGAAGATGACAGTAGATACTCTTTTTGTGTAATTTTATTTGATGGAGACTATTTCCTTAATTCCTAAAATTTTGATAAATAACTTTAAATATACCTAAACGATAAATATAAATAAAACGTTTCTTCAGCAGGAATAGTTCCCAACATCGAGGTGGGATTCTCTTCTTGTAATGCCAGTGTTTGTCTTTAATCAGCCTTCCTAGTTCAAGAAAAAAATGTTTTGCTTAACTCTCCCAGGGACCAAAAGTCTCTACTCCGAATGGAATAAAAATAAAGCGGTCTTCAAATTCTTCATATTTATATTTAGTCATACCTGCTTTAATTGATGTCTGTTCGATATAGGTTTCTATTAAGGTATGTCTACATGTAGCATTCCAAAGTAAAGCCTTGCCTGAATTTCAATGAATCAGAGACATTCCATCTGCATGCTTTCCATCGCTTCTGCATAAATCAAGAGGCTAAAGAACTATTAGAATTTCAGTTGAAACAAGAGGTATCTTGATAATATCGCAAGTAATATCATTAATCACCCTATGTTTAACCAATTCTCTTTGACTGTTAGGTAACTGTGCTTCTGATATATTAAAGTTACATAGTTTCGCCCAAGAATTTAGGGCTTTATCATAAGAACTATCAAATGAATTTAAAGCGTAATTTAGAGGAGTATGTTTCACCAAATCAAAAGTGGAGTCAGATTCAGTGGATTCCAAAAAACTTGAATAACATATGTAGATTAACGATATCCCGAATTCCAAGGCTTCCCCTTTTAATAGCTAATATGCATTGTAAGTAAGCATTATTGTTAAGAGTGTAATTGGATTTTTTTTGTAATGTATTTTTAATAACCAAATCTAATTCTTGAAGAGACTAATATGCTGTCCAGCTAGGAGCATACCTATAAAAAATACTACATATGTAAATTTAAAATACTTATATTTTGTGATAAATGTTATAAAACTGTTATAATCTTTGAGTCTACTTTTAAGTTTTTATTTGAAAGAGAACATGGAAGTAAATTTCACCTTTTCGGTTATTTTTTGTTGTTGTTATAGTTTTTTGAAAATCATGTGTATTTTTACTTGCCTCGTAAAAGGGAAGTATTGTAATCCTGAAAAAAATCACCCTTTGGGATTTTTTCAAATGTGTACTTTTCAGGGTCCCTAGATGCCGAAAAACATGTTTTCTCAATTTCCTCTGTCACGGTCTATTCGTGGCATAGCTACGATTGACTTTAAATTTGGGTCAAAAATTGGGGGTCGTATGGGGACGACCTGGTAACATTTTGTCTAAATCCAATTTGGCAAAACAAAATGGCGGTCTAGTGAAATGTTAAAAAAATATTACTAAAAACTGCTTATCCAATTTATCTCAGATTTTACACAAAAATCAAGTATTATGTAGGACTCAACTGGTAAAATTTTGGCACGAATCAAAGATGGCGGAACAAAATGGTCGCTTAATAACATATCTTCACGTTTTAGCATCCCTAGATGCAAAAAAATATGTTTTATCAATTTCGTCGATCCGTCTGTCGGTTCCTCTGTCTGTGTGTGAATTCGCGGCATAGCTTAAAAACTACTTATCAGACTGGCTTCAAATTTTAGTCAAAAATTAAGGGTCATATGATGATGACCTAGTGAAACGTTAAAAAAATTATTTCTAAAAAACTAATTGTTCAATTTACTTCAAATTTTGCACGAAAATCAAGTGTAACATAGGAATAAACTGGTAACAATCTGGTAAGAACAAAATACATCTTTTAATCAGCTGAAAAAGAAATCTAATTCATTTGACTTTAAATATTGTAGAAAAATTAAATGTGATATATGGATAAATCGTGACGAATTCAACATGACAACAAAATGGCGGTGAGTGTCAATGTAAAAACTACTTATTGAATCTATTTTAAATTATGCAAAAAAATCAAGCATAGGTGGAAACTGGTAAAATATTGGTAGGAATTCAATATGATGGATCATCCCAGGTGCATAAGTACAGCCAAAATGCCGAAAGTTTCAAATAGTGCGCCGCTAATTTTGTCGACCAGTGTATTTTTGTATCTGATAGTACCGTTCAAATTTGAGAATTATCTCAAAATGCCAGCATTATATTTATACTGGGCTAGACAAAATAATACTATAAGTAAAAACTTACATGAAAATATTTAGTGCCTTTTCTGAAACACTCTGCTTCTGTACACACATCTTCTAACGCTTGAGAGGATTTACTGAAGCGTCTGTCTATATTAAATTTAATCTTGCCTCTATAATATATATGATATACAAAATTCTATTTAAAATACTTGTAGTCGAGAAGATATTTCAAAATATCTGGATTTACATATATCAAATTAAAAACTTGGTGTCTTGTCTAAATGTTTGTTCTAACGTTTATCAATCAAATCTGTCCATCATGGCCTACCTTAAAAAAAGGCTAGTATCTTTAAAAACGACTAAAATCTGCATTTTTGGTGAAACTCGATTTTACCCAGTTTCTGTACCTCCAACAAAAAAACATGTTATTATATGTCTTATAGTTTTTGTGCCAGGAGGCACCAATACGTCGTTACAAAGGTTTAAATCCGGACAAATATATGTCGTGCACACTACATTTCAAAAATTTCTCACAATTCGTCCTTAACTCCGATCGGACTAAATTTTATGCAGGTCTTAACTGATTTGCCTAGAGTCAACCGTGTAGATGTTACAGTGCCAAATGGGAAACATACAGAAAGAAAATCGTGCCGATTCTTGCTAATAGTTAAGTACCAAAGCTAAATTGCCGTGTTTACTCATGTCAAGGTATGACATGTGTGAAAAATACCAATACAAAGAAAGTTATGGCCAAATAAATCGGTTGTGAAGGGGTGTACAATTTTTCGTCTTACTGTTCATGTGCCGGTTTGAAGGAAGCAGACTCTGCATTGCTCGAGAAATCCAGAAATTTGTTTTTACATGTGTGAGTCGTGTCAATAATATTTAAGGTTATAGATAAGTCGGGGGTCACCAAGGTATACGATTCTGTTAAAATGTATGTTAATTTAAATGAAATCAAGGGTAATTGTATGCATATGTCTGAAACATTTGACTCCAACCTGCTGAATTTCGGGAATGATATCTATACTGTTAAATTAGACATTAAGAATATCAAAGCAATAGCATAGCAATTTTAATATAGCAAAGATGTCAAAATACGGAAAGATCATGCAGTCTGGGTTCGTTGTTGATGCATTTGCATAATTTAAGGCTAATATCTTGTCTGATTCCGAATGGCAAATAAAGTGCCTTGGAAAAGGATCGTCGTTTGGAAATGAAATGCATCGAGTGAGATTGTGCACAAAAAATCTATCATACATTTTCAGATGGTATTTTCAAAATGTACTAAAAGTATAAAACTCTTTAATTCGGTTTCAACGTTGGGTCATGAATGACATAGTGAAAAGTAAATTATTTGATGTCAATAAGTTTAGTGAATTTCGTACAGATAGAGACTTCTCTGCGACTGGTTCAAAACAGAGCGACGGTTTATTGCTTGCACTCAGTAATTTGTTGAATGCAACGCAAATTCATGTTCGGTCATGTTAATCGCTTTTTAATGCGATTTTAGTAGTAAAAATAAACGTTCAATATCGTGTGTTATTTGTTGCGCGTCTCTCTGATATTAATTACATTTACGAAACTTTGTCTGGTGCAGTGTCGGAATTACATTGTATGCAGATGTAGGTTTCTTGTTTATTGGGAATTTTAACGATCCTGAATATGCCGACTGCATCATAAAGAACATAAGCCTAATTTGTTTCACTTCGAAATTTTGTCTTTTTTTTTTCATCTAAAAAAATATAATAACAATACCCATTTTCAGGGAAGATTACTTGATTTCTATTGTTTAATACATATTGTAGTGTAAGTGTAAGTGCAAAGGCTAATTGCAACATGCATTTTTAAATGGGTAATTGCTGTGCTCTTTATGCGGATATGTTAAGGGTTGATTGGTAATTTTTGGATGGTTGTATTCCGAATGTCAATTTAATGGTAGAAGTATTTGCAGAAAAAATATTTAATCTGTTTAAATTATGTGCCAAAAAAAATGCAGCCTTCTAGTTTATATCTGCCTTGGTTTAATGGAAATATAATTAATAAAATAAAAAGCAAAGATACCTTAGACGAGCAGTTCATTGAAATTAGATTTGCAATTAAACATGAACTTAAAGTTTTACATAATAATTCTGCTGGCAGCATACAAAAAAAATATAACCGAGGAATCTCATAGATTCTGGTTCTACTTACATATAAAAAAAATCATTAGTAATCCCACAAACCTAAACTTACAATAACGAGATATTACGTGATTTTAGAACGATAACCGATAGTTTTGCCGACTTTTCCTTCAAGTCATTTTAGGATGGTGGCGTGTCTCAGGTTTCTGACGAGTTGCTGATGGATAATCCTAGAATTTGCCAGTATATTAGTTGCATTTTAGACATTGTCGCAGAACATGACATAATAATGACAGACAGTGAATTAGAGTGTAATATCACTATGGGCCCAGTGTTTATCATTAACGACTGACTTTCTATATTTATTAAACTTTTTACTAAAATATTTAACACGATGACAGCAACGTCGTGTTTTCCAGATTGATGAAAAATATCACGCATAAGTCCTGTATTTAAAAAAAGGTGCACGTAACGATGTGAATAACTGTAGACCTGTCACTATTATCTGTAATTTTAACAAGTTGTTTGTAGTAATATTGCATAAATATGTGTCTAGGTACCCCTCGGGGATGATGTCTGATAAACAGCATGGTTTTATGCCTAGTAAATCAACCGTTACCACCTAATACATGAGTAAGAGACTCGACAAGTGTAGTCAAGTGGACTCTGTCAGGCTGTTTGACGTCTATATCGATTTTTCTAAAGCTCTTGACAAGCTTGTTCATCACCTGTTGCTTAAAAAGCTTTCAGCGTTGGGTGTTTCTGATTCCTTGACTCAATTAATAAAATCCTACTTGACATCTATTAAACTTATAACATTAATAACACGAGGGAGCAGGCTGATCAGAGAGTGATAAGTTCAACATATACCTAGAAAAGTTATCAAAATAACAAAATTCTTTGTCTTTCGGGGGCCATTCAAAGTATATTTTGTATTCACGTCTATATAAGACTTTTCTTTTAAGGCAAAATGTAGAAGATATGTTATACAGAGCCGTTAAAAAATATAATAATTAATGCAAAAAAGCTGAAAAAACATCACAAATTGATACATGACACAATTTAAGATATAGTTTTTATTCATGTATTGAGATTTATCTTTTGAGGTAAAATTAAAAGATTAAGTTTTCTATATACATATGTTATACAGGGTAAGTTTTACTTCTTAATTTTCATTGTAAGAGCCAAATTTTAGTTTTGGGCACTTGATTGGCTAGTGCTATCTTGTAGAAAGTGTAAGTACATTTATTGGCGAAAATAATCAAAGATACGAAGATTATAATTTTTAGTTAACAGTTTATTTCCAAGTGTAAGAGAGAAAGTTTTTTCAACAAACCATTATTCCCTTATTGATAAATGTAAATACTTACATTGCCAAAGGCATCCAAACTGCTTTAAAAACTACAGTTGTCTTTTCAGTCGGTTTAATGCTGAATGACCTTACGACAAGAATGTGCTAAAACATGTTTGAAGATTGATTAAGATATGATCTGGATGGCAACTAGTGGACGCAATACTTTCCAGAAATTTGTAATTTAAAAATACCTTCTTTTCTATAGAAAGGAAGTATTTGCAAAGTCACACAACTTTTTAAATTTCAACCACGGAGTATCAGCTTTAGTTTGTCCGTACATTAAAAATAAGTATTTTTGTTACGAGTTGCATGCATAAATAACCATATTATATTCTTATAAGAAAAGGTTTTTGGTCAGTAAGTTCGTTTTTAACAAGTAATTTGCACCTGTAAATATTATAATACACAAAAAGATGCAGCCGTGAACAAATAAAAACTTAATAACTAGTAAATAAAACCTAACAAAGAAATATAAACTAACGAGAACTAATAAGAACATTAATACAAATAAAAAATCAGCCACACAATGTAGAACAAACAAAACATACCTTATATCAACAGAGAAACGGAAAAATTTCTAATTCAACTTAAATCAAAATTATCACTTCCGTACCTCTTCCATTCGATAATGTGCTTTAGTGATACAGATTTTTTAAACTTTTTTTCTAAAAACAGAGTACATTCTTACTTTTCGAAGCTCAACTGGCAGTTTGTTGAATAATTTTTTACTATTGTAAAATATAGAGTTTTTTGTTAGTGCCGAGGAAGGGATTGGTAAACTGATATTATAAGAACTGCGGGTCATTACAGATGGTGTGGAATGAATATGTGTAGAAATTTTTTTATGCATGAGACAAACTGCACCCAAGTAGCACTTTTAGTCATGAATACATCATTGTTATCACAAGTAGTTTCATTGAAGTAGCCGGAACTTGGTGTCGCCACGTTCAGTTTAAGCTGAGACTACGTAATCATTACCAAAATGGGGAACTATTTTTGGGTAACTATTTCGTAAATAACATGTAACTGTGACTTTGCCTATTACGTTGATAGTACGGAATTGTGTCGTTCCACTTAAGTAGCCGAATACTAATAATTTTACCCTATTCGTCACTTCCTTATTTCTGTCTTTATTTAATCCGTTTTAAAAATATGTATGGTTTGTTTTAATACAAACAAAACAGTTATGGCGACTACAAACACTCAAATTGGGAATATGGTGTAGAGCGTATAGAATAAATTATTGGTATTTGAGGTAGGAGATACATGCGTTTTACTTAGTTTTCTGGCTATGCTAAGAACCTAAAATTAAAACGCAGGTAATTGCTCTGGTGAATATGCTGATGATAGTCGTAAAAAAATTACGCGCCTTCAAAATCGTTGATTTTCAATACATTTTGGTCAAATATATTGGTCAATTTAAATCTCAAAAATGTAATTTTGGACTTTCGTTTAAATTGTAATTATCATTAAATATCTTATTATAAAGAGAGATTCTTTTTTTAACGTAATGTTTAATTTGTATGCATTTTTAGTCTCATAGCTAAATATTTATAGGGGAGATGAAAATAAACAATGGCGTTCTATTGGGCTTTTACTTTTAGGTTGGCTGCATTTCTTTACTGAGAAAATTACTTAACATCAAGTGTCTACGACTGCTCCCATACGCTTTTATAGTTTTAGATTCTTTAAATACGCAACTGTGAGTTATACCCAATTACACTGAAGTCTTGAACACTAAGGTGGTACGAATAAAGTTATGTACAAAGTTCTTATTAAACCTATACTGTATATTATTACCAAGCGGATTCGATTTGGGAACATTCCGCCAGTTCTTTAAAATTTAATGCGTTGTGTCGTAGCATACGGAGAGTTGCGGTACTCGAGTCACTACTATAATTCTGCCATCTATCATAACCATAACCCTTTGTTTCGTTTTTATTTTTTGTTTCAGTTTTGAATTACAGTGACTTTAGGACAGTGGCGACAATAAAAGCCAAATTGATGCAATATTTCTAAAGGTTTAAATGTGGGCACCCATATTATCGCTAGTTTTTCGCAAAATATGACTAAATTAATCTACTTTTATATTGACAACCTCTATCAGCGTCAGTTGTAAATGTAGGGTATGTTAATGTTTTACTTTAATAATCTATTCGAACTTTCTAATATAAACTTACTTTTTCATTTAGATTTTTAACAAATAACAATGTTTCTGCAAGCGATTAATGAGAGTTGGCTGCTAAATGAATTTAGTAATGTAATATGTACCGAAGAAGGCCTACAAAATAAAATTTCTTTTATGCTAATCTTAGAGAGCTTCTACCTCAAATTTAGGTGCTGAATGAAGTAAAACATACACTAAAACATAAAACAATATACTCTTTTACAGCAAAGTAAAACCAAAATATAATAATGTGCAATATTTAATAACTTTTCTTGGAGTAAACTTAAACTTAAGGCATCTACAGTCATAGTCATTTACACATTCATCACAAACACTTTATAATTACAAGCAAAAAACAGGTGAACCAGGCTTAAATACATTTCTCCATATGGCCAATGGCTGAGAACTTCTTGTTTGAATCAATATTCATTTTAATAATCACAAAAAGTAATAAAATGAGACACTAAAACAACAAACCTCATAAGAAACCCACGTAGGCGAAAAGTAAACAAAACGATTTTAGCAGCAATATGCCAGAACCAATCAAAAATTGGTTACTCTGTTGTTGTCACTGTCCTTATAAAATTACCGACCGAATCTCATACTTGCGCCCGCTATCTCCCGAACTTTAAGTACAAGAGGTAATAGTTTACGTGTAGTAAATAATTACTATAATTCTTATCTCTAAGTTGCAACAGACGAATAACGACTAGTAATAGCCAATGTAAAGTTGCAGTAGACGATAACTTTTTCTACTCTGCAACGACTCGTTTTACTTTATAGTAATACTTTATAGGAGTAGATTTGAACGTAATCGAGTAGTCTCTGCAAAGTTCAAGAAGGTACTGATACTTAAAGGTTGTAATTTAGTAAACAGATTAGAAACAGTAACTTTGAATAATTACTATTATGTAACGGAAAAGAAATGACGACCTTGGAGTCAATTCCTTAAATAGTTGCTTGGCAGTAGTTATTATATAATTACTTTACATGGAAAATTACTATAAAGTTTTATTCGCAGTAACAAATACATACATAATACTTAAAAACGTGTAACCTAAAGTGTTTGTTGATATATAGTAGGATTGTCAGTAATAAATACATAAAAACTCTTAAAGAGTAGTAATGGAAACAGTTGTAGCTACTTAAGTGCTAGCTGGGTATCCAAAATATAAATGCCTGCTAGGGTGAGGATCTTTTCAGAAATGAAAGCTGGCTTGCATGCGCCACGCAGTTTAGAGCTACAGCGCGCTTCTGCAGATGAAAAACTCTCTGAAACAGGTATTTTGGGCAAGAGCCCCAAAAAGAGATGCCATAATGCAGGTGAGATTTAAGTATTGAAAAATATACATTGCATGCGATAGTATAGTTTCTACAGTTCTAACAGTCCGAATAGCAAACAAACCAAAGGACAATTTGGCACACAAAGCCATTATATGATTGTCAAACTTCAATCTTGAGTCTATTTCCAACCCCAGAAATTTATTGTTATTAAGCCTATTAATTGCTTGACCAACTATTAGAATATCATTAAGCTCACATTTGAAGTTTAATATATTCTTCTTCAAGTTTGTCCAACAGTACTCTGGGACAGACACAGCCGAATGCCTTAGTTAAATCACAGAACACTGCTAAAGCAACCTCTCCATCATTTGTGTAGACATCTCATATTCCTGGATAAAATCTTAAGTCTCTTAGTAATTTACGGTTTTAGAGATTTTGATTTAATGTTTGATATCGGAAAAGCACTATTAGAATGTTTATAAGCTTATTGTGAAATTGAAATAATTTATAATTTAACTGAAGACTATGTCTAGACTAGTCAATTAGAAAATACAATAATCCTACTCCGCGACAGGAAACTGATAAGTAGTTACCATTTATACACGGAACAACAGGTAAGATTGCCATGTTACTTCGCCGTTCCAACATATGTGCAATTTTCATCACACACAAGACAACTGGAGATTTTTTTGCGATCGCCAAAGGACATTAATCCTTTCCTAACGGAAGTATACTCCTTCCGCTTGGAAAGCAATGCAAATGCAATTACTTGTTCTTTTGGTGATGTCTATATTCGAGAAACTTGATGATCCGTATCCACTAGGTTTAATGAACATGAACGATGTATTTGACGAAAACAAAGTGTGCAATCTGCTGAATCTGAACACGCGCATTTCACTGGACATGTCATAAATATAAAAGTAACCAACGTTTTTGCGTCGGTCTCGTGATTCTATAAACAGAAAATTAGAGATTCTTTTGAAATGTATAAGTATCCTAATAATTTAAATAGAGATGCAGGCTACAGTCTCCTTCACATGTGGAAAGTGATCCAGCACAAGGTTCGGTGAACACAGGTCAGGTATAAAAAACTGGCCTAAATTTCTTCGAGCTCATTCAGTGTTCCGATCTCGCGATGTAAATCTTCCTGAAGATGCTTTGTGCAATCGAAGACCAAACGTCGGAAAGTGGAATGTTTTTGCACGGTCTAATCCCAAGAACCACTATTTCTCAAATGTTTATCTGATAATTTCGTTTCCACCCCAAATATATTCTGCCGTCCCAACAACATCTTATAATTCCAAATTAATATTTTAACAAGGCTACACGTCAAATTCTAGTTGGTATGCCATAACGTATAAATCCAATATCCCTCAATACCCAAAGGATTACATCCAATATCCGTTAGTTAAACAATGTTTCCGATAAACTTAAGTTATCGCAATCCACATCCGACAGCCGATTATTCACAAAATAAAATATAAGCTTCTATCAGTGACTTCGTCTAGTTTGGGGCTGAATGTAGAGATTGGATGTGTGATTTGAAAAATATTTAAAAGTGTCCATATAATCTAAATATATACTTAAAATATGGTATTATAATTAAAATAAGCTTCAAGTAAAGATAACTATAATAATTTTAACACGTGAAAATACGGATCATTTAAATAAAAGATTCCTATATAACCGGAGGTCAAAACTTAATCATTTCTAAAAAAAGAACGGTAATCATTGAACTTGTTTTGTTGTAATTTAAGCAAATTACTAAATATTTTTTCATTTTATTATCCGAGACTAGATTGCACGTGTAAAACGGCCGATGAAAACTTAGGGGCCGTTAAGGGTGAAAGAGACTCATAGTCAAAAATGACCAGGATTTAGTGCAACGATATCTATATTATTTATTTCCTTTGATGCAGCTTGCAGAAAATGCAGATGCAGCAACAGAAAATAAAGTTTGCAAACACCATTGCCGGTGTTAAAGCTGCGAGATCCATAAAAATAGTTAATTTGCGAAGTGGTTTAGAAAAAACTTTACTGATAATTTCAGTTTTAAAGGAATTTTGTTTGCGCAAACTTTTAAAACCCACAAAGCCTTGTCAAGTTCAACAGTGTATGGGGGAATAAGGTTTTTGTCATCTTTATTTTATAATCATTATAAAATATCATTTGAGTCCAAATTACTAAATCGGGCCATTTTTTCTTTTCTGTTTCTTTCATTGCCTACGCTATAAAAATGGCTGGATATTCAAAATTTTCCATTATAAGGGTTTTCTAAATTTTTAATTATACTATGTTTTTTATATAAATAAATTATGTTATAAAATTCATGATTCAACTATCCAAGAATAAAACAAAGTGCTCAGTCACCTTAAAATATTCCACCACAAAAGCATCTCATAAGACCAAGTGGGCAGGCAAAAAACGATCTCTATTACAATCTTATGGAAACCAAAAAGAGTCTTTTGTACAAGTGCGACCAAGATAGATGTAACAAGAGTATGCATACAATAGAAGGAAACGCCTATCGTAACATATTGATTGTAACAGGCAAATCCTGATAGAAAGGATCGACATTTATTGATTTTACGACATCGGAACATAACTGGATTTTGATGATTTACAAATTTTGCAAACGCGAGTTAAACTCTTTTGTGTAGTTGTTTTCAAATTTGGGGCGAAAACGCAAATTTTAAATATCTCTTAAACATGTTTATTGCAGAAACTTAAAATGAATGCACATGCAGGCAATGAGTGTTGTGCAGACTTGAGCTGTGGAAAAAAGTTCAAACTATTGGCGTTTTCCGGTAAAATTAGAACGTGATCTTTAACAGGAATAAAGAAAATAACCAATTTTGGACAAAAACTACTGTTGCATAATTTAATATAATAACCTTTTATAAATTTTTCAAATCGCTCTGCGAGCGTATATATTCAGAAAAATTGACCTATAATAAATTGAAATAACTGGCTTGGGGGATGTAAATACCTTTGTGAGTATCTTCAATAATTAGCTCTGTTAATCTGCTTGTTAGAGGTAATAAAATAGTATGTTTAAAATCATAAATCAAACCTGCATGAGGTAATTCTGTCGGTATCGAAAAACGGATTTAATCTTTTTATTGTATTTGATATAAATTTTCCAGAAGAAAGACTTCTTTTCTACTTTAAAAAATACCTATTTTGCCTATATTTGATTAAGCAATTAAAAGAATATTTATAATAGGGTTCTGAAATTAATTTTAAATTATTTCTAAATTAAAAATTTTACCAAAACGAAATATATAAGCAATAATTTTCACAATGTTAGAGATAGATGAGAATTTATTAAGAAGCTCTCCAAAAATATCAAGGTTAAAATAAATTTTAGAATACGGTCAGCTAGACTGTGCTAAACACAACTAGGCTGGACCCACCCACCGTGTGGCGCAGACAAGTAACACATGCTTGCTGTCAAAATCTGCAGGATTATTTTTGAACTCAATGTGATACCATAAAGAGGGACATATTATTTTTAATCAGGATAACTCTCATACTCACATAAATTGTCCATTTATGAGAAGATAAATTAATTCTTAATCATGCGTTTTTTGAATAAACTAATCTACATTAGCTAATAAAACTGCTGATATTTAATTTTTTTTCAAGAGTTAACAAGATTTTTGGAGAAGCTTTATCCCAACCTAGATCTAAGTTCCACAGGATCTGGATACTTAATTTTGCCATAAACGTTAATGGAATGAGGAACCTCAGTGAATCGTAAATACGTGCTAAATTTGAGAGCATATTGCTTTTGGTACAAGTATTAATACGCGGTTCTACAAAATGTGTAAAATTATTACTTAGGGGGTTGCATTTCAAACCAAATTTTGACACTTTCATTTCATATTTTTTGTTAAAAGAATTATATTGTACTCTGTTCTGTAGGCAAATCTACCAGCAAGTCAGGACTATTGCTACATCATTTTCAAAGCTCGAAACTACCACTATGTAACAATGGAAAAAGTTCATTTTTTCAACGATTGACACAACGTTTCGGAACCAGTGGCCAGATTATCAACGTAGCTTGACCATTAAAGCTTCTGAGGCCCTTGTATACTTCTCCCTTTCATTATTTGCAAGCTGATAAAGTGTTCGTATATTTTAATAGGGGTACTTCCTCAGTAAGGAAAATCAAAATAATTTTTTTCGTAAATGTCGATATGTTTTTTATCGATTAAAATATCTATATACATTTCACGATAAAAACATTTTTATGATATCAAAAATGCAATATTTGCAATATATATTACACTTTATATTTTAAAAGTCGTTAATAAAGAATTATTTTTCATATTCTTGTGACTGTTGTTAAAAACAACGTAATAATACGAATACTTTTTTTTACGCCTGTCACAGATACCGGGTTTTACTTCAGTCACATGACCGGAATCTTAATAGTACCGCATAAAATAGAAAATAATACCTTGAGTGCATGTAAGGCTATTAATAAAAACATTTTGCATTGTTTCTCGTAGGTTGAAATTCTATTTTGATGAGGTATTTCCTTGAGCTCCTAAAAACGTATTATAAAGAAAACACAATCGAAAAAGGAGACTAAAATTAGACAAAGGCAAGTAAAAGTAATTAATTTAACAATTTAACAACTTCGGAAACATTCGTATCGCCGAGAATTTTAACATGCGAATTATAAGTGGCTTGAAATATTTTGGTGAATAGTTAAAATTTGCTAACTGAAAAGTTAGGATGAAAGGATTTTTTAATTAATTAATGTACACATTAAGATATTTTGAGGCATTTAATTTTACTGATATGTTTTGAGAAATTAGAATAGTTTTCGTAAAAATACTACTGAAAATAAACGCAATGTCATGTTTTAAATTCTAAAATATAAGAGATTTAATAGTTAAAAAAACTAATTTGGAAATGATATTTTTTTAGATTGTAATGTGTTATCAACCTGTGAGAGATTTAACTTTAAAGAGTAATTAACTTGAAGTTAATAACTTGTTTTTATTCCCTTTTCTCACTAAAAAGAACAAAAAGTATTTTTGGTTTCTAGATATGCAAAGTAAACGAGAAACTAGTTAACTGTCAATTATTTTGTACCGTGAGATATTTAACTTTAAAGAATAATGGACGTTAAACTAAATAAGTTAAATAAGTTGTTAGTATTTCTCTTTATCACTCAAAATAAACGAAAACCTGGTTAACTGTCAATTATTTTGTACCATTGCAGAAAAACCTATCGCAAGACAGTAGATATAAAAATATCTTCCGTATCAGGACCGAAAGGAAAATTCGATAAAACATAAAGTAAAAAATAATTTTAAATTAAATGCTTATAGTTACACTTAATATAAATTTTATTTACAGAAGGGGGTTTCCATATTATTAAACCTTTCAGAATTTATAAAATTTGCCAAAATATTTCATTTTAAGTATTATTTTAGTTCGATTTTTAGTTTCCTGTGAGCGAACTCTAGTTCTTGTCGAGTCATATTAAGGTAGGTTCAGGAAGGTCGCAGCCTTGAGAGTTCGTTTGGACCCACAAACCTAGCCGAGACGCCGCTATATATACTATATTAAAACCATTGTAATGTTTTTATTTATATTGTATTTTTGTAATCGTAAAAAAATCACCCTGCCAGATTTTTGCAGATATATCCATATAGGGTTTCTAGATCTCCTAGATTCTCCCGTTTCCATCGCTCTGTCGTTCTGGATGTGCACAACATAGGTGAAAAACTACTTATCAGATTGACTTCTAATTTTCGCCAAAAATCAAGGATCATTATCATTATTTTTACCAAATGTTACCATATTTTGTAAAGAAATAATGGTTAAGAATAAGAATGTTAAAAAAAATTTTACCAAAAAATTTCTTATCGAATGGTCCTCAAATTTTGCACAGGAATCAAGTTTGATATTGGAACAAACTGGTAAAATTTTGGTGTGAAGTCATTATGGCGAAATGAATCTGTTCTTTTATTTAGAATAGTGAAGTGGAACCCAATTTAGTTAGCAGATAGTTATTTAGTAACACATCTCTCTTTTCATGAAACATTTATATTGGGCGCCATTTTGTTCCATTCTGTTGGATTCGTACCAATATTTTACTAGTTCCTAGATATGCCACCCTTGATTTTTGGGCATAGTTCAAAATAAATTGAATAAGTAGTTTACACTGATTTTTTTCAGACCGCCATTTTTTTAGGTTATGATGAATTCGTACCAGTTTATCTTTATATAACATTTAATTTTTCTACAGTTCATTAAAAATATTTTTTTACATGGATTTTTTAAACATTTTATTTGGACACCATTTTGTTTCGCGACCTTGAATTTGTACGATAATGTTACCATTTTATCTCTATTTGAAATTAATCTAAGTAGTTTTTGTTAGGCCGCCATTTAGTTTTAGTACCTTGGATTCGTACCAAAATTTTACCGGTTTATTCCTACGTAAATTTGATTTTTGTGCAAAATTTGAGGCAAATTGGATAGTTAGTTTATTAATAATTTTTGTCAATATTTCGCTAGGCAGCCATTTTGTCCCTTAATTTTTAACCAAAATCAATCGGGTAACGTAGTTTTTTAGCTATGCTGCGATTTGTCAAACAAACAGTTAGTTCTTACACAAAATTTGAAATCAGTCTGTTAACTAGTTTTTTTTAAGGTGAATTTTTAAATGTTGTTGTCATCTTGGATTCGTACCAAAATTTTACCAGTTGATTCCTGTGTACTTGATTTTTGTGAAAATTTGAGGTATATCGGTCAAATGGCTTTTTTTACCAAAATGTTACAAGGTAATTACTCTTAATTTTTTACCAAAATTAGAAGTCAATCGGATAACTAGCTTTTAGTTATGCTGCGAACAGACCGACCGACCGACACAGACGGCATTGAGAAAACGTTTTTCGGTATCTAGAGACCTTAAAACGCGAAAAATCTCGGAAGGTGATTATTTCATTATTATAAAACTTCCCTTTTACTAGGGAAATAATTTACCAATTTACCAATTTTTTGGTAATAACTTTTAAAAAATGAAATAAATTACAGTTTGTTTGTTTACAGCAGGGATCACCAACCTTTTCGTTGCGTCGAGCCACTTTAATAATAGATAGTAAGCTACCTAAACTTGTTTGACCAAAAAATACAATACAGATTTGGAAATATTTTTTTTATTGTACTTACTAGATTACAATGTCGCATCATAGTTCCATAGCCATTTGTATTCAATTATCCAAATGTGCCTAACTCTCTTGCGGCAATTACAATCAGAATCAGTTCATTCATGTCTAAATTATAAAAATCTCACATTCGTCAAATCACAGTTAGTGTTAAGAACTACATTGTATATGTATATAAAATACATTTTGACACGTAAAACAATATACAATATATAAAACATTTAAAATAAATATAAAAATATTTTATTTAAAATTCACTTAAAATATGGCCATCGATAAACTCTGCCATAGAGTAATATTTTTTTTAATAAAAAAGTTTTTATCACTCCTATGTATTTTTTTTTCATTTAATTGTCATACAACATACATTGACAGGTAATTTATTCAAAAAGATTGGGGCATAATACAATGTTCGTACTCTGGATTTATTAAGTCTCAGGAATTCCATACCAAGTTATTCGGTTTGTCCAGTATTATGGTTATGCAAATCACCTTGAAGTGACTATAACCTCAGGTTCTACTAGCAAAGATTAGGCAGCACAGTATAAACTGGCATAGCACTGTGAGTATGCCAATTTGCTTCAAAAGCTCTCTCACGTCTGGTCGGTAGGCAAGACCGTGCGTTATTTTTGACTGCAGCCGAAATTCTCTCACTGTGGATAGAGCGCCCCCATGCCAAGATCGCATATGTGGCAGTCGAGTGAAACAAAGCATGGTATGTTATGATAACAATGTGATTCTCCACTCCAGCTCTAAGGCTTCGAAGAAAATTCATTCTCCTTGCCTGTACTTACTGCCCACAGTAAGTGCGTTTGTATAATCTGCGAACAGAATTAATTTCTCTACAGCCACATCGATATCATTGATGTAGATTAGGAAAAGCAACGGAGCTAGTACAGAACCTGGGGGACACCTTTAGTGACCTCCACCGGGTCCGATAGCAGCCTCCCACTTGATGTCCTCTGCAGTCTGCCTGTGAGGTAGCTCGACAACAGTCTGATACTGGAGTCTGAGATATGGTAATATTTCAGTTTGGCCATTAGATATAGAATCGAAGGCCTCCAACCACATATCGCACGAGATCACATACCGCCTGTGTTGTCGAACTATCCCTTCTGAAGCCAAATTGAGAATTGGAGAAGGGCTTCATATTTCCAAAGTAGGCAAACAGTTAGTCCTTAAGTAGATGTTCAAACATTTTAGATATGCAAGGTCCTATTGTTATTGGTCGGTAGTTATTGGGATCGTTTTTATTGTACCAAGATACAACTTCATTAATATCTTCAAAAATTTCTTAAATTAATTTTTCAAGTCAAGGTACGTACATAAGTTTAACGTTAAACAAATTGTTTGGTAGAAAAAAGTAGGTGATAATTATTACTGTATATGAACTACTGATATTTTGTAGTTTTTATTGGTAATTATGTCGTATGGCAATATCGGAGAGTAACTTTTTAAGTATTTAGTATAATATCGGTGATGGATATTTAATAGCACTTTCTACAGATTTTAAATTGTCTACTAAACACTTGTGAGCTATTAAAAATGTACACGGGAGCTACCGGTAGCTGGCGATCTACGGGTTGGCAATCATTGGTTTATATATTTTTATAAAATTACTAACAAATTTTACATACATAAGTACTATATGAACTGTGTTATCTGTACTTAATAGAATTCTATACAAGGGATGTTCTGGGCGAATATTTTTAGAATATATTAATGAAAATTATGAAAATACAGGACGGAATAGACTGTATATTAACATCAAAGAACGGAAGCTTTTACGGTTTTGATCTGTAAAGTAATCGTAGTTCTTGGAAGAAGACTTTGTTAAATTGGAATTACTTATCTCGAAGTTTCGTATTGGAATTAACAAATGGATGTTAACTTCCTTTTAATCATCTGCGGCCGTTAGTAAAGAATCCTGAAGAAGATTTGTGTTACAGCAGGCAAAACGTCGGAGAGTGATTCCATTCTCATACCGTATAATTTCAAAATTTTTTAATCATAAAGTTACTAATTATTTTCTATTGAAGATGACTCTTTTTATGATTGGCCAATACATCACGTGAGCCAGTTGGGGATTTTGATTGGCGGGTCACTTTCAAAATGAGAGCTAGTATCCCAGAAGGCCACACAGAAGAAAAAATGTTCGTATTATAAAGGGACTGGATACGTGGAGGCTAAGAATTCAAATTATTGCGTTTGATATGATATTATTTAAAAACGTAATAAAAATAACAAAGTTGTGTATGATAACCTGTTATAAATTCGCATATCAATTGTGTATTGCACTTGATTATCTAATAAAATAGTTTCTTTTTGATCATTTTAATCTCCTAAACATTAAAAACGTATTATTTTTACGAGCAAAATACAATAAATTAGGAGTAACAGCATAGTTTTTGCTGAAATGGTGTAACAACCGGCAATAGTGCAAGTTAGAGGTTCAAAGTCAATTTGACAGCTGTTAAAAAACGTGTTTTTACCTTAACACTTTTCAACTGCTTAAAATTTTTATATACGTATTTAACAGTTCCATATAACTTTTATTTCCGTAATTTATTTCAGAAAAAATTTTGGCAGCGGTCAGAAAAACGTCTAGTCGTCTTAACTTTTCAAGTGTAAAATTTTTTAAATGAGATTTTTACTATTGGACGTAACTCAACTTATATAAAGTGGGATAATACGTGAAAAGAGTTTATTTAAATTATAACCGTTAGATTATGGTCTACATATAGCTTGTTAAATATGCATGTGTTGAATTAAAATGGGTGATGCTTCACTTTTTTTGATAAAAGAAAGGATTTATAAAAAGGAACGTTTAGGAAAAATCCCATTTATCGATTTTTTTAAATTTAATTATATATTATTATCAGTATTATTATTATAATTTATTTTTCTTAATTTTATTTACATGCTCTCGTCTTGCATTCTCTAGAAAAAGGAGGTTTCGTTCCAGGAAATGGAATTTTTGTGGATTTTTAAACAATGCTTTCGCAACAAAATTTTAGCTGCTGATTTCTACATCACACTTGATTTTTGTGCAAAATTTGAAGTTCACTGCATAAGTAGTTTCTTATTACTTTTTTTTAGATATAGGCCACCATTTGCTTTCGCCATATTGGACTTTTTGCTTTGTTCTCGATATACAGTGTGTTATAATGTAAACTTTATTCTCACCATATCTTGAAAACCAAAAGTTTTAAAACCTGTGTTCACACAATTTTCTTATTTTGGGGGTACCGTACATAAAATATGTTGAAACAACTAATTTGTTGATATTCTTCCCCATGTATTTTATTTAGGAATTGGACAAATGTTAACACCCTTTATTAAACTGGTCATAGAATTCGGTTATGCTCCTGCTTTATACGAAAAAAAAAATAGAATAATTCACTGGAATGCATTTGCCATAGGAAGTGTGAGGCCATTCATATATTACATGTGATTTTGATACAAAATTTCAACCAAATCAGTAGTTTTTTTGTTCGGTCCTGCTGGATTCATACTTCACGGAAAAAATAATATGCTGTGCTTAAGAATATATCTATTCTTGTTATAACACTCGACTCGCGAGTGTTATATTGTCCTTGCCATTTTCAAAATGTCGTATTCGTCGATGTCCCAAATCGTACATTCTTTACATTTTTATATTCGGTGGCTATAACTTGGAGACGGTTCCAGATAAACTTTTGAAATTCGATACATTTTTAAAGCACACTTGGGGCTCTCGAACGACCTTTTTAATGAAATAGAAACATGTTTTTTTTCGAGTTTTTAGAATTTTCTATGATACACGATAACTTTCGAAAAAATCAAAATATCTATTTGAAACTTAAGAAACGTCCCTTTTTATAATCTCCTGAATCTTATTGAAAATCGGTGGGATCGAAGCTTGAGAAGTTTTTTTTATTTTTAAAGCTTATTTTTTTAGTCAAAAACAAGGGGTCAATGAACGCCCTTTAGTAGCCAAACGGTTCAAGTTTTCGACAAAATCAAAAAAGTTTCTGAAATAGCATAGATGTCAGGAAAAATTCTTATAGATCGGTAAATTACATTTATCGATCGATTTAAAAAATCAATTTTCTTAAACTTATTTTCCTGATTTTTTTGCTCTAGCTCGCTAAAAATTAGTTTTATTGAAAATTGCCATAAAACAGAATTAATGCGGAGGCAAAAGGTACAAAACTACGTTTCAAGTTTGCAGCTAAATGCATGCAGCAATACGTGTTTCTTGCTTTTTTATCTGCACTAAGTAACAATAAAATTTATTATAAATTACCCCTACCTCTAAAAGTATATTCATGCCTCGAGTTCCTGCCAAAAATCTATAGGGTACCTTTACTTTCAAGTAATAATAAGAGTTATTTAGTTTTTCACAAAATAGCAATGCAGATTTAGAAACTTCAATCTATTTTGTACGACTTCTGCGACGTACCTAAATACTCAAAAATCTGGCTTAAAAAAAGTCTGCATATATTTCCACACATTTTTCTTGTAATTTGAAAAACTCCTAGAGGCAACTACAAGGGCATAGCATCAAGATCTTAAATTTCAATAAAAGACCGCTGTCAAAATTAATGATTATATATTTAGGTGCATTTTATTTTATTTTATTTTAACAATTTTTTGGGTATTTTTGAGAATGACAAGGTAAAATTTAGATATTTTTAGGAAGATAAACACAATTTGGGTTGCAATATTTTCCCATATTTGTAAAATATATTTAAGGAAATTTGCTGTCATTCTTAGCATATGAGTAATGTCGATATTTGTTTGATAGAAGTGCTACTCGATTCCTTTTTTTGGATCAGTTAGAGTGAAATGCTTACGTGTAATTGTGTACAGGATAGATACACTTTTCAGTATATAGACCAATATTTTTACCATTCTGGCAGGTTTTCAGTATACGGGCTCAGATTTTCTAAATTTTGTGTGCTTTTATGGTAGTATATGTTTAACGTAGAGAGTGTAACAGTACATACGAGTTAGTTATTATTATTGTATTATGTAAGCCTATAAAATTTAATAGTAGGTGTATATAGGACGTTTTCTTTCTTTATAAATTCTGGTTTAAGAGCTGTAATCTTTTTCTAGTGAAACATCTCGGTATTAGGCATCGATTTAGGAGATTTGGGTAATAAATAAGTGATTGTTGTAATTTTTTTTTCTTTACTAAAAATTTTGTAGAATTATAGGTATCGATTTGGAGTTTTTGTTATTAGATATGACACTATAATTTAAAAAAAAATCTTCTTAATGTTTCAGATTTGGCTCTAGCGTAATTTTTTTAAACGAGTTTCATTATTTGGCACTCTGGCAGGTGTTCAGTATACAAGTAAAAATTTATATATATATATATATATATATATATATATATATATATATATATATATATATATATATATATATATCAGGTGCAAAAAATATATATATATAATTTTTTATATAAAATATAAAGATATTTGGATATTAAACTTTAAAATAAGTTATAGATTGAAAAATATATTGAATATATGTATATATATATATATATATATATATATATATATATATATATATATATATAATAAAACGCATATATACAGAAAATAAATCTTTATTTATATATATTATATAATACAGAAAATTAAAAAAATAATCAAAACTTCTTGAATAAAAAATTGTAATACAAAAAAATGTGGTGTATGCAGTGATACTTAATACCTAGTGTTTCCTCCTCGGGCCCTTATAACAGCTTGAAGACGGCGTGGCATCGAGGTAATCAAGCTCTGGATCAGTTTGGTCCAATTCTCTATATATATATATATATATATATATATATATATATATATATATATATATATATATGTATATATTTCCTGAAATGTATATATATATATATATATATATATATATATATATATATATATATATATATATATATATATATATATATATATATATATATATATATATATATATATATATATATATATATATATATATATATATATATATATATATATTTATATATATATATATGGATGTCCGTTTAAATTAGAGAAAAATTCTCTCCATATTTCCAGATCCTTTAGTTTATTGATATAGTCGCACCAAGCTCAGCCAAGTTGTTTGGACGAGGTAGTCGTGCTCGATATTGCTTTCCCATTATGTCCCAAAGATGCTCAATTGGATTGAGATCAGGACTGCAAGCTGGCCAATTCATACGGACAATTCCCACCTCTTCTAAATAGTCATTGACGATCCTAGCACGGTGCGGACGCGCATTATATATCCATGAATAATAAAATATATATATATATACGGGGCAAAAGGTATCACATGCTCATCAAGAATGGTCGTTATGTATCTTTCACCCGTCATAGAACCGCCATCCACGATAGCTAGGTCAGTACGAGCTTCGAAACTTATACCACCCCAAACCATGACTGATCCTCCTCGATAGCTTATTCTTTCTGCAATATTGCACTGAGCAAATCGCTCTCCTTGCCTCCGCCAAACTCTTTCGCGACCGTCTGGTGACCTCAAGGTAAACCTGGACTCATCTGAGAACAATACACTTCGCCAATCTGCGTCATTCCAGTTTTCGTGTTCTCTTGCAAAGGCAAGTCTATTTCTGCGATGTTCTATGGATAATAGTGGACATAGGGCTGGTCTTCTGGATGCTAAATGAGCTTTAGCAAGTCGACGCCGAACTGTCCACCTGCTTACATCCACATTTCTCACTTCATTCAGACGATTGGCCAATTGAACTGATGTGTCATGCCGATTTCTCAAACATGAAGTTACCAAAAATCGGTCATCTCGTTCGGATGTTGCCCTTCTACGACCGGAACCTGGCCGCCTTGTGAAATTGCCGGTTTCATTGAATCGCTGAACTGCTCTTTGAACCGCCGAACGACTAACACCTAACACATTAGCTGCATAATACTGGCTACGACCATCTTGAACTAAAGCCACCGCTCTAGCTGCATCCGTCGGAGTTAAGAACATTTTATTGCAATTAGAATTAAGAATGCAACGCCTTTTGACACTACAAGATCACTATGGTAACCCGGGTTAAAATAAATGCAACCAACAAGGATTTATATTTTCGCTTATCGGAGGAATTTTAACAAATAAAAATAATCCTATTTGCGATGAGAAATGCAGAACTAATATAAACATTTTGGTTTATTTGGGATATATATATACCTGAAGATACATATATATAATAATAGATATATACTTAAAATAAATATAAATGGATCGAATTTTTTGCACTTGAGTGGTATATATATATATATATATATATATATATATATATATATATATATATATATATATATATATATATATATATATATATATATATATATATATATATATATATATATATATATATATATATATATATATATATATATATATATATATATATATATATACAGGATGTCTTAAATAGCGTGTGCCACCATTGCTATCTTCGAAACGGTAAGTGCTACGAGTTCGGTTAAATTAGAGAAAAGTTGTCTTTTTTAGTACTCATTTAAGATCTTTTTACCGTGTTGCCAAAATCCTGTTAGTTTATGTGATATAGTGTGATGTGTAAATAATGCCTAAATCAATTTAATGGAATATTTCAAAAACTGTTAATTTTAGAGATAAAGTTTAAATTGGAAAGTTTTATATTTTTTTTGCGCTCTACAACGCGGTATCTTTAAATTTTGATTCTGAAGTTTCATAATCTGGCCACCACTATCAACCTAATTTTTTTCAATACGAACCTGGATTTTTAGTTTCCTGTTTTGAAAGGAAATTGAATTTGCTACACAACCATGTATTGCACGGATATGGCCAATGACGTTTCCATCCAGAAAATCCATCATCGGGAAATAAAAAAAAATACTTTGTACGGCCCTGTCTTTTCGTCATACCTGTTTTAAATAAGTTTTGGAAAAAAAACGGGGGTTGCAAAGAATATATAATAAAGTCTAATATGTAACTTTATTACTCCACTTTTTCTCTGGCGAAAGTTCCCTGTTGTTAATATTTCTGTAATATAAGTTTTTATCTTAGAAAAATATTGCAGAGTAATTAATAAAAATACATGGTAAATCGATTCAAGTATACCCATAAGTATTATAATATTATTAGTAAGACGTCTTTCCCAAAGTAGGCTTTGAAAACAATTGAAAAAATCAACAGATATTTATTATGTGTCAAACTTAGTTTATTATCAGTTTATGACAAATCGAGTCATTTTACAACCAAGTTTTTAAAATGGAGTTCTCAAATGATGAAAAGACAGATATGATATTTGTTTATGCGAGGGCATTTCGTAATGCTACTAACGCGCTTCAAATGTATCAAAATTTGTACCCAGAAAGAAGGATGCCCAATCGCAAAATATTTATAAGATTAGAAAGAAGAATGCGAGAGCACGGATCCTTTAACAAACCTCAAAAGAGTATTTCCACTGTTACATTGGAAGGTGGAGAGGACGAGATCAACGTGCTAGGTATTTTTTTTACTTTAATTATACAGAGTAACTATAAGTATATCTGCCGGCGGAGTTGCGTATTTAAGGCAAAAATTCCGCCATTCTGCGGAATTTAGACACCTATAACAATATTTCCGCTCTTAAACCGAATTAATTTTCTAGAAGCGGCGGAAAGACTATGTATATATTTTTTAGACTTTCACCTTAAGGAGGACTTTCTCATTTTTACTTTACTAACGAAGCTTGTATGAGGGATTTTTGGCGTACTTTCTAACTAATAATAAAAAAATAAAGAAATAAGAGTGGGAGTTGAGAGAAATATTAAACTTATAAGAAGAATTTGGCGCTAAATATATTTGACAAATGAAAAATGAAAAATACAAAAAAATATAGGTACACATTTTAGGGGCGTTTGTAACTATATGGAACATTTTTAGCTTCATTAAATGTTTTGCTTCATAATAAAAAATTGTTTCATTAAAAATTATACCTACTTGTACATTGTAAACGAAGGCGCAAATTTAAAATTAAAATCAACTGAGAGGTGGCCTTTTTTAGTTCATTTGTAAGAAAAGTATTGTTATCCTGAAAAAACTTGAGAGATCATTATGTTCACGTGTCTAGGTCCTCAAAATCCGAACATGTTTTGTATTTCTGTAGTTCTGTTGTTCCGTCTATCGGTTCTTTGATGGCACATATCACAAACTTTTTAACATAAAATAATCAAATTCTGAGTATGGATAAGCCTTCTTATCACCTCGATACCCTAACTTTGGTTCATTTGTTTGAAATATATACAGAATTTGCTTCTTGAAAAAATTAGGTTCATTTTTTTTCGTTTTTCTTTTCTTGGGTTCCGTTGACGAATATTCATCAGAGAAATGTATCTTCTATTTTATTCTGTTTTTAGAATGTAACCTATTTATTTCTCTGTGTGCTGATTTGCAAAAGATATGCGTAATACAGACCAAATTAAAAACGGGATGTTTTTAACAACAATGAATTAAGATATTCAGTTAGTGTAAAAATATTTCCTTTTTGTAGTAGTAATTAACGTTATATGGCCGGTATATGACTTCGTTTGTATTTCTCGTACTCTAGTAACATCTAACGGGCTTTCATCTTATATTATTTTATTTCATACTGTCGTTATAATATTTTATTAATTAATAAAAACCTAATTCCCAGACGTTGTTTTATCTGTCAAAATGACGTTCGACTTTAAAAACCTAACGGCGCCGGCGCGCGACCAACACCTGGTCGCGAGACAACGTTTTAGTGCAATGTGCAATGCAATGACTGTTGCAATCTAAAATAACATATTATGATATTTTTTTGCGCACTATAAAATAGACTTTTGAATTACCATAATCAGTCTAATTTTGACATAAAAATACTTTCCTCTTGCGAGGAAAGAAAAACATGTATCAAACTTTCCATATACTTAATAATACAAACACTCCTCATAAAGTTATCCCTCCATTTTTTATTATTAATTTAATTGTTATTATGTTAGGTACGACATTATGGATTAAAGTACTTGAAGAAGTAAGACAATTGAAGGTCGGTATTTAAAAAATAATGAAATTGATGGTGCTGGCCCAAACATGAAACTTTAAATATAAAATATAAACCTTCTCATAGCTTACAAAAGGGGCCACAAAGATACTTTATTTGGCAACATCTTTAAAAATAAAACCAAAAAAAAAACTATTTTCCTATTTTCACTATCTTAGAAACAATTGTTTTACTGTCCCGCTTTTCTCAAGCACCCAATTTGAATTTTTACTTTAAATAGGTAACACCGCCGACGGGGATACGGTTCCTTAGTTAATTATAATGTGAATTTTTATTAAATACCTACTCTGCAATATATTTTAGGATATGTACATTACAAAAATGTTAACAGCGGGGAAGTTTCCTTAAGGGGAATAGAAAGAGAAACTGGTGTATCAAAAGATTCAGCAAAAAAAATACTACACCGCAATAGATTTAGGCACTATCGCTATAGAAAAGTGCAGTATTTAAGGCCAACTGACTACGCAAGGAGAAGGATATTTTGCCGTTGGCTTTTAAGGCGTCGAATGCAAGACCCCGACGTTTGTAAAAAAATCTTATGGTCGGATGAAAGTAGATTTTGCAACAATGGATGGTTTAATCGTAATATACATTACCGGTGGACTCAAAGCAGTGAACATTTCCACCGTGAAACAGCTTTCCAGGAAAAGTTCGGTATCAATGTGTGGCTTGGGATTTTAGACAGAAAACTGGTGGGTCCATTCTTGTTTCAAGAAAATATGACTGGTTTTATTTACCTTGACTTTTTATCCACTTCTCTCCAAGATTTTAAATACTTCCAACAAGATGGTGTTCCCGCCCATCGAGACCGTCGATGTGTAAGATTTTTAAACAATTTTAAACCCAATAAATGGATTGGTAACAACGGGCCTATAAACTGGCCAGCGCGATCACCTGATATTACCCCAATGGATTTCTCCATATGGGGTATTATTAAAGACAAGGTGTATCGAACTACCCCACAGAATTTAGATGACCTGATTATAAGAATTCGACAGGCATGTAACAAAATTAATCCGAGGATGTTAGAAAATATTCAAAAAAAGGTTATTGTAAATGCACAAAAATGTTTACGAAATAATGGTGGTCATTTCCAACACATACAATAGTTTCGCTTATCGTGAATAATTTTTCCTTTATTTTCTTTAAATGTTTTAAACTTTATGTTTAAATAAAAATTTGAATCGTTCCTGTTAATTTATTTGAAGATTTTAGAGTTTCCGTTTATTAAAACTGAATTTTGTAGTACTTTTGCTTTCACTATTTAACTATATTTTTCTTGTAAAAATGTCAAATATTTGAATTTAGAAAAAGTACAAGAAAAAAGACAGGACCGTACACAGGTAATTTTTTTATTTCCCGATGATGGATTTTCTGGATAGAAACGTAGTGAGCCATATCCGTGCAATACATGGTTGTATAGCAAATTCAATTTCCTTTCAAAACCGGAAACTAAAAATCCAGGTTCGTATTGAAAAAAATTAGGTTGATAGTGGTGGCCAGATTATGAAACTTCAGAATCAAAATTTAAAGATACCGCGTTGTAGAGCGCAAAAAAATATAAAACTTTCCAATTTAAACTTTATCTCTAAAATTAACAGTTTTTGAAATATTCCACTAAATTGATTTAGGCGTTATTTACACATCACATAAACTAACAGGATTTTGGCAACACGGTAAAATGATCTTAAATGAGTACAAAGAGTTAAAAGACAACTTTTCTCTAATTTAACCGAACTTGTAGCACGTGGCAATGGTGGCACACGCTATTTAAGACATCCTGTATATATATATATATATATATATATATATATATATATATATATATATATATATATATATATATATATATATATATATATATATATATATATATATATATATATATATATATATATATATATATATATATATATATTATATATATATATATATATATTTAAATATAAATATTATGTTATACAGGGGCAGTAGTTATATAAAGGATATTTTGTTTAGAAATTCTGGTTTAAGAACTGTAATTTTTTCTTAGTGAAACATTTCAGTATAAGACATCGATTTAGAAGATTTGGGTCTATTTAGACGCGTAATTTATAAAGGAAAATGTTGACAGTCGTCGTTACAAGGTACATAATACTCTGTAAAACAGATTTGGTGAAGTCCACTATAGTTATGCTTTTCAGCGCCATAAACTTTATACTTAGTGGTAGACAAGGCCGAAAAAAGCAACTTAATATCTTAGTTCTTTTTTAAAAATATAAAAACGTAAATTTTCTCAAAGATTTTGCATGTATAAGTTCATCTGTCCAGAGGTTTAGTTAGGTACTCTGCCAAATAAACTTGCCACTCCAACAAATATTTTTTTATCGCGTTTTTGGGCAGTATGCTAACAAGATATGTAAAAACCATATGGTCAGATGATGTTAAGTGTGATTCAAACCATACCCGTACATTTATGGTCTACAAAAAATATAAAAAAATAACATAAAAATTAGAAAAAACATCACCACCTTACATATAACATGTTATTTCTCTTGTAAAAGGGAAGTATTGTAATCATGGAAAAATCTTCTACGAGATTATTTCAGATGTTTCCTGGATGCCGAGGAACATGTTTTCTCAATTCCGTCGGTCTGTCTATCCTGTATATCGGTCTGTTTGTTCATGGCATAGCTAAAAAACTACTTATCGGATTGACTTCAAATTTTGGTCAAAAATTAAGGGTCATATAGGTATGACCCGGTAGCATTTTGGAAAAAATTCATTATGGAGAAACAAAATGGCCGCCTAGTGAAATGTTAAAAAATTATTTGTAAAACATTACTTATCTAATCTACCTCAAATTTTGCACAAAAACCCTGTGCAAATCCAAAATGGCGACTTCATAAAATATTTAAAAATTCAGCTTGGAAAAAGTACTTAATAGATTAATTTCAATTTTTTTTGTATAACTAATTGTGGTATAAAGGTAAACTGGTAAAATTGTAGTGCGAGTTCAAGACGGCTGAACAAAATAGCTCTCAAACAAAATGTTTGTAATCGTGAAAAAATCACCCTCTCAGGTTTTTCATATCTTCACGTCTATTCCGTCGGTCTGACTGTCAGCCTTATGTATCTGTTAGTTCGCGTCAGCTTAAAAAGTAATTACCAATCTGGTACCTGATTTCAAATTATGGTCAGAAATTGAAGGTCACCTGGTAATATTTTGGTAAAAATCCCATATGGCGGAACAAGATGGCGGCCTAGAGAAACGTTATAAAAATATTACTAAGAAAGCTAATTATCCAATTTACCTCAAATTTTTCACAAAAATCAAGTGAATGAAGTGGTAACATTTTGGTATAAATCCAAGAGACCAAAACAAAATGGCGGCCTAATAAAATATTTAAAAAATTCTTTAGTTAGATTAATTTCAAATTGTGTGCAAGCATTAAGTGTGATATATAAATAAACTGGTAAAGTTGTGGTACGAATTCAAGATGGCGAAACAAAATATCCCCCAAATAAAATATTCAAAAAATGTAAGTAAACAATCTTCAATTGTCTTTAAATTTTTAAATTAAATGTGATATATGGATAAAGTGGTGCGAATTCAACATGGCGCGGCGTAACAAAAAGGCGGCGTCTCACCGGTTCTGCGGGGTTGTTTATTAGTTTCATTTCATTTAATTTCAGTGGTTATATAAGCTTGTGTAAGTTGTCAATGATAATTTGTTAGTAACTATAAATATTAAAGAAGTGGGATCTCAAACCTCTGATTCATGTAATTGCACGTATTGTGCTATTTTGGAATTTTATATTAATTGGAAGATGTTTGAAGTTGTACTACTATATAGAGTCTGTGTGGTAGCATATGTGCCACTGGGAATTTCTGGACTTGTTGGGCAAATGAGTAACTACATTATATATAGTGGCTGTGTTACGCTAATGTTTGGCAAATTATAAAACTTCTTTTAAACTGCAGATTGCAAAATATGGATACCTGTAACCTGGGTTATAGGTCAGCCCACGACTAATGAAAAGAATAATGTTTTTGAAACGTAGCAATTTTAAACTTTTTTATCGAGTTAGCCGTTACTTGATCGAAATTCATTATCACTAGTATAATAAACAAACTATTTTCGTTTAGGAATTTCCGCTATTTTATTTCAGTTTGACAGTTGTTTCGACACCCTGTGTTTTTTTAAAAACCAACTCAAGTCTGATACTGAAACTGGAATTTTTAACAATAATAAAAGAGTAAGTGCCTACCTAGTTAACACTTGTCTAATTTTCCACTCATAGAATTAAATTTTCTCTTCCGTCATAAGAGCAATAGGTACAATGCCAGATATAACTTGGAACTATATCCAACGTTTTTCACTGGAGGCATTTCAAAATACGTCGAGACTTTAGTTTGTCTAAAGCGGGCCACCATACGGGTGCACCGTTCAGAATTGTGGATTCTACTTACTAGAGGGTTCACCGATGTTTGGCATCAACTTTTCAATAGCAGAGGCTCCTTTTTTTCATTAGAGATTGTCATCATAATGTGTTCATAGAAGGTAAGTCTATCTCTTTACACAATTCCAAGACAGTTTAGAGATTTCGCTGGTGTTTTGGTTTTTTATTTCGAATGTAGCTTGTTTCCTTCTTACTGGATCGCTCCGAATTACAGCCTCGGTTTTTTCTAGTACCTAGTTTCAAGTTGTTAGAGGTCCTCCAGATATATATTCTGGTAAAGGTTTTGGTATTTTTAATTCCATCTGCAGTTTATATCACTGTCAAGTCATTTGTGTACGCTACCAGCTTACAGAGATCCAGCACATTCATTCTTAGTACGTCATTGTATAGCAGATTTCGTAACTTAACCGGCAGTTATTTGCAACACGCCCTGGCCTACATGTATACATCTGTTCGTGAAATAGCTTGCTGTCATATTTCTTAGATACTGCGTTATGCCTCTTTGTGTGAGTTCTTTCAGAATAATACTCCAGATAGCCATATTTAATGCATGTTTTACATCCAGTATCACCAGTAACATCCATTCCTTCTTGGCGTCTCTTGCTTTCTGCACTATATACATGACAGTATGGAAAGCAGATTTTCCCTTCCTGAACCCGAACTGTTTCTCGGATAGATCTATTCAACTTTCAATTTCTTCTGTGGGCCGTTCTCTGAACGTGATCTTACATAATTTGTCTATGACGTCCAGCAAGCTTGTGAACTGAACACATTTGGTTTCTCAATAGGTTTTTCCGTCTTTAAGTATATGATTACTATACTCATATCTCCCATTGATCTGAGATACATTTTGCTGCTTTATGATAGCATTTAGTACACACAATAACTCCTGAGGCATTAGTATGACCGCCTTTTTTATAGCCTCCATTCCTGGTGATTTGCCGGTTTTGAATTTATTTGCGGCTTTGTAAAGTTTCTCGTCAGTAATGGATACTACGACATGCGTCGAAAGTTCTCTTGCCCGGCTATCAACCCGTGCGGGGAATAGGTTTGTAGTTATTTGCAGTATTCTATCCAGTCTAAACCGCAGCGTCGTAGTTCTTAAGTGTTGGGTTACAATCCTGTACCCATTGCCGCAGGTTGTTCAAATCTTTTTTGGCCTTTGATTATTCCTCTTTTGCATTCTAGAATAACGCCTTCTTGCACAAATACATCCCTTCTTTTTGTTTCTATTTCGCCACTCCATTAATATGGGACCTTCTTTACTGTATGGCGGTCTTCGTGGAGACGGGGATGCCAACGTAGGGGCAGCTTGGTCCTCTCTGGAACGTTGGTGTATTTCTGGTGTTTTTCATGGCCATATTCTTTTTACCAACAATTCAGTTAGAATCTGAAAAAATACATCCAAAGCTCGCCTTACATCTAAAAACAAATATTAAAATGGAGAAACTAATCTGACTTTAAAGCTAATCTTAGATTAGCGTTGTTATTCTATGTCGCTAAGTTGTATGGTAACGAGCAAACCCGCTACCCAATGGTTTTGATCTAATAAAAGCATTCCTTCCGTCTCTAGTCAGAGGACCATGCTCATATTAGCTATAATTACTTTGTTGTTTAGCTAAATTTGGGTACGGTGGAATCGTATCTGATTTAATGAACCTTTCATGGTTTTGCGTTAATATGGTTTATATTGAGACATACATGGTTTAATATCTCAGACAATCATGCTGCTGCCAGGATTAACCTGGGAGGTGCTTCTATCGTCGTATTACTGTAGTGTGGCGTCGCAGTAGTCCCTATATCTATCAGTAGCAACATAGTAAATATACGTTTTCCAGCACATTTCAATTTTGATACATTTTCGTATTTTTCTGTTATGTAATATTTGATTATCAATGGTCACTTCTAGAGTTTCGTGTTTGTTACATTTTAGATAAATATTTTAACGGACCTAACAAATTTTATTTTGTACTGTGTAATATCTCAATTCGATGGTATTTTCGTAAAGTATCATTTTCATTTTAATATTTATCCGTGCGTTGACGTATCTACTAGATACTTCCCTAGGAGGGGAGGAAACGGCATGGTTTTTTTAGGCGCAACCTAGGAAGGCCCTTCGGATCCAAACGTCAAAGGTCAGACATTATCTAAACCACACCAGCAATCTTCCCAGGTCTATCCGGAAAAGGGCCAACAGTATAAGAGTTAAACAGAATAAGATATCATGGTTCTTGGGATTAGACCGTGTCAAAATGGAATCATCTTCCGACGTTTTGCTTTCGATTGCACGAGGAATCTTCGGGGATCTTTACTTCATGAGATCGGAACTAACATAGAACTTTCGTTCTATGTTAGTTAAACAGAATATTTGCGAAGGCGATTTGTGATGGCTTAAATCAATCATCGGGTCCATTTTCGACAACATACATTAAAAATCGGTAAATTTCCTTTACCCGGAACTTCCCTCATTATGAATATTTCCTTTTATTATGAATAGTGAAGTGTGACCCAGTTTAGTTCGGTACATATCCAGCTGGCTTTGGTTTACACGCTTTTAAGTATTATGTATGTATTTTTTACTGCGAATAATACTTTATAGTAATTTCCTATGTATATATATATATATATATATATATAAATATATATGTATATATATATATATATATATATATATATATATATATATATATATATATATATATATATATATATATATATATATATATATATATATATATATATATATATATATATATATATATATATATATATATATATATATATATATATATATATATATATATATATATATATATATATATATATATATATATATATATATATATATATATATATATATATATATATATATATATATATATATATATATATATATATATATATATATATATACACTAAAATCAATAAAAATGCGCTTTCACACACCTTTATCAAAAGTTCTTGGCCGGAAAAGATATATGTAGAATAGCAGAAATACATACTTTCTGCAGGTGCAAAACGGCCTACAAGAAGAATTGCTTTCGATTATGTCCCAGGGTACCCTCCTGCGATCATGATTTCTGGGCCTTTACCCTCATCAGGCAGGCTTGTACCCAGGGAGATATGAAGTAACAGATCGCTCGATATGACAAAATCGAAAACGAAACGTCTATCGTACTGGAACAGTACTACATGCTCAGTATAACACTTAGCGCCACCTATTGAGGCTCCGGTGGTTTCCGGCTGCAAACCCATAGGAATTTGGTAAAGTATGCACTAGCACCATCATGGGGAGAGTAGATACTAAAATCAGTAAAAATGCGCTTTCACACACCTTTATCAAAAGTTCTTGGCCGGAAAAGATATATGTAGAATAGCAGAAATACATAATATGGGTTTGCAGCCGCAAACCACCGGGCCCCAATAGGTGGCGCTAAGTGTTATACTTAGCATGTAGTACTGTTCCAGTATGATAGACGTTTCGTTTTCGATTTTGTCATATCGAGCAATCTGTTATTTCAGATCTCCCTGGGTACAAGCCTGCCTGATGAGGATAAAGGCCCAGAAATCATGATCGCAGGAGGGTACCCTGTGACATAATCGAAAGCAATTCTTATTGTAGGTCCTTTTTCACCTGCAGAAATTATGTATTTCTGCTATTCTACATATATCTCTTCCGGCCAAGAACTTTTGATAAAGGTGTGTGAAAGCGCATTTTTATTGATTTTAGTATCTACTCTCCGCATGATGGTGCTATTGCATACTTTGCCAAATTCCTATGGGTTTGCAGCCGGAAACCACCGGAGCCCCAATAGGTGGCGCTAACTGTTATACTTAGCATGTAGTACTGTTCCAGTATCATAGACGTTTCGTTTTCGATTCTATCATATCGGGCAATCTGTTATTTCAGATCTCCCTGGGTACAAGCCTGCCTGATGAGGGTAAAGGCCCAGAAATCATGATCGCAGGAGGGTACCCTGTGACATAATCGAAAGTAATTCTTCTTGTAGGCCGTTTTGCACCTGCAGAAATTATGTATTTATGCTATTCTGCACATATATATATATATATATATATATATATATATATATATATATATATATATATATATATATATATATATATATATATATATATATATATATATATATATATATATATATATATATATATATATATATATATATATATAAACATGAGAAAAGAGATCGATTACTATTACATAAAATTCTAGTTATAAGTTAAAAAATACTTAAAATATCAAATACCACTATTTCAGTATCCTGAAACAGAACGTATTGTAAAATATCGGCACAAATAAAATATTTTGCTACGTTACATGAAAGGCAGTTTTTATGGGTAACAAATCTCTGCTGTAGCTGGAGATAATGCCACATCTGACTTTCTATTTCTTTTTAAGATCGTGCACGAGAGAACATTAAAGAAAAACCCACATTTCCACACATAGTGGTAGCATTAGAAAATCGTTTGCACTTTTTCCCGCATTTAACCAAAAATACCGCTTTTCAATTTTATTAAACTGTGATAAAATCGTGCTCTCAAGTATTGTATAGTTTTCTTGCGTTAGTAAAAAGTTTTATGGTGACACGTTAAGAAAAACTGTATAGCATTTGAAACATAAATTCAAGTTGACGTGCAGAGAATATGTATCTGCACATGTTTTTATTAATATATGCCGTAATCCTCAGAGAGTGGCAAAATAAATACCAGCACTGAAGAATATATTTATTAATGCTTTGTAACAGTATTAGTTTTGTTGTCAGACAAGGTTATAGGGCACGCGTACTGCTTAAAAATGAACCACACACAAGCGAATGTTTTATTGAAGAAGCGCAAAAAAGTGTTATTGTAAATATTTGCTTTTTGAAAATTTTGTGCATTTCAATAATTAAATAAACTATAACGAACCAATTCGAATACACATTTTGAATTAATTTTTATCATTTAAAAATATACAAAAATAAAGGGGACCTTCGTTACATTATGATAAGGATCGAGGTTTCCCACCCGAAACCATAGTGACTTACTTGCTAAGAGATAGTGTTACAACATTTATTTTTTTCTAAACATATATCCTAATTTTCTGGTGTTTTCTTAAAACATAAAATCAAAATCAATAGTTTATTTCTTCAATTTAGAAGTACATATCGAAACATATACAATAATTGGAGAAAAAGTCAGAAGGTCAAAATATGTAAAAAAGAAAACTTAAATACATAGATATACTTAAAAACGAGACTACACAAAAAAGATATATTTACGTAAATTTCAGGAAATCGTAACAGCATTTTCCTAACTCACATTTTTTAAGCGTTTTTTAAAAATATTTATGTTGGCAGCATCTCTAATTTCTTTGTTCAGTTTATTAAATAGTGTACATCCCGTAAAGTAAATATATGTTTGATACATAGCATGTCGGTGATTTTCAGGTAACAAAAGCACTTTCGATCTCGTGTCGTAACTATGAGATGATCTTACTTCTTGAAACAAACACTTGTTACGGTGTACAAAAAAACATACTTCATATACAGGGTGTTAATTAATGTCGTGGACATATTTCAGGGGGTGATAGTACGCGACAAAATAGGAAAAAAATGCCAATATATAGAGATCAAAAACGCACCATTTTCGTTACACAGGATGTCAAAGTTTCAATTTTTTTCTCGTTTTTTACGTTTTTTTCCAGTTCCTTCTGAGACAATTAGTTCAAATTTAGAACATGTATTATTTTTAAGAACCTCTACGATAAAATATTAAATCGTGGATGGTAGTATACAGGGTGTTACACATTTTTTTGAACCACCTACAAATTTATCTTGCGGAACTTTTTTTTGCAGCACCCTGTATGAATTATGATATAAAATTTAAACTCTTTGTTAATTTCTTTAGCTCTTTCGTATTTTACATTATTCTCGTATCTATCACAATTTTCGACTTATTTGCAATAACTGCCATAGATGCAAATTAAGTGTAGGCTAAATAATGAAACTGGAAAAAAAGGTAGTAGGCTGAGGCAGGTCATTTGTTAATTCTGTTCTTTAATCTGACATTTTGTAAGAAGTATTTTTTTGTTTGACGTTTCCGTAGTTGTTTCGAGTTGTTTAATGATGGTTGAATTTACAAATCTAGAATATGCAGAAATTCATTTCATTTATAGACTTGCCAACGGCAATTGTTATGAAGCCAGGCGACTGTATGAACAGAAATATCCAAATCGCATGGTGCCCAACAGGCAAACATTTGCAAAGGTACATAATCGACTATATGAAAATGGATCATTCAAGAAATCCACTCATTTAGCAGGAGCAAATAGAACGGTTAGGACTCCTGAAGTCGAGGAAGCGGTCCTGAATGCAGTAGAAAATGATCCTGCTACCAGTACGAGGAAAATTGTAGCAACACTTAACATTTCATTTGTGCTTGTATGGAAAATTTTATTAGACAACTTAAGGTATCCTTACCACATCCAAAGAGTTCAAGCTCTTCTCCCACGTGACTTTCCACTCTGTTTAAATTTTTGCCAGTGGTTCTTACAAATGCTAGCCCAAAATCCATTATTTGCCGATGAGGCAAATTTTTCTAGGAATGCCATACGTAATTTTCATAACAATCATTTTTGGGCAGAAGAGAATCCGCATTCGATACATGAAAATAGTTTCCAGCATTTTTCCTGCCAGCAAGGCTAAACGGACGATATTATCGTCAATTTCTCGAAGACGAACTCCCGGTATTGCTAGAAGACGTGCCAATTTTTCTTAGAAATCAAATGTAGTTCATGCACGATGGTGCACCAGCATATTTCAGCATAGAGGTGAGGGAGTTCCTAAATAATAATTTTAACAACCGTTGGATAGGGGGAGGGTGACCTCAGCCATGGCCCCCTAGATCTCCAGTCTGAATGGCCTGGATTTCCTTTTCTGGGGACACCTGAAAACATTGGTGTATCAGACCCCAATCCAGACAGAAGAAGATTTAAGAAACAGTCATTCGCAATACTCCTGGAATATTTGACAAAGTCCGTCAGTCCATGAGGCGAAGACTTGATTCTTGCATTCTAACAAGAGGCGGACATTTTCAACAACTTTTATTATTTGGTTTTATTTTTAATTTAACTGTAATAATTTTATCTGATTGTTCATTATCATTTCGGTTGATTTAAAATAAAACCCGCTTCTTAATTTTTTGCTTAATTTCGCCTACATGCCATCGATGAAATACATCGATTATTGCAAATAAGTCGAAAACTGTGATAGATACGAGAATAAGGCAAAATACGAAAGAGCTAAAGAAATGAACAAAGAGTTTAAATTTTATATCAGAATTCATACAGGGTGCTCCAAAAAAAAGTTCCGCAAGATAAACTTGTAGGTGGTGCAAAAAAATGTAACACCCTGTATACTACCATCCACGATGTTGATATTTTATAGTAGAGGTTCTTAAAAGTAATACATGTTTTGAATTTGAACTAATTGTCTCAAAAAACGAGAAAAAAATTGAAACTTTGACATCCTGTATAACGAAAATGGTGCGTTTTTGACCATGTATATATGGGCATTTTTTTCCTATTTTGTCGAGTACTATCACCCCCTGAAATATGTCCATAACATTAATTAACACCCTGTATATAAATGCCAGCAACAGCCAAAACCTTTAAATTTTTAACAGCATCGCGATATGATTCGCGGAACTTTAGGCCGGCAATCAGACGTATCGCATACTTTTGTAAAATATAAATCGTTTTAATACTCATACCCCAATTTAGTTTTACTATACCTAATTCGGGAGTATATATTAGCATAATAAAGAGTTAGAAGCACATCTTTGATGCAATGCAAAGATATAAAATAGATCACGAAAAATTCACTGCGCACTTTAGATGAAAGTCCGTCAACATGAAAACACCACTTTAAATTTTCTATACCCGCTAGTTTGGTTTTCTCTGCAAGAGTCAATGGATTCTCCGAATTCTCGAATAGTTTAAAGTCTACCATATTGTCTGTTCGAAGTATATTATCTTTGCGAATACCTAGAATATATTTTTGCAGTATAATTAAATTTAAATTTTTTTTTCAGGTAAGTTGCTGATATTTTCTACAGTGTTTCTAGAATGGTTCTTGATTTAGCAGAGTTTGGCGGCTAAAAAAGGTAACGATACCTATACTGAATTAAGTGTAATGGGACGGGTGGTTTCGTCATTACATTTTTTTACATACCTGTCAGTACTATGACATTCAAAACCTCCTAGTTACTCAATAAAATCTTAAATACAGAATACATTTAGATTAAAAATTGAATTTGCAAATACTGGAAATGGCAATATAGGTGTCTATTACTGATTTTTAGATTCCAATATGAAATATCTAAAAGAAAAATAATCATATTTAAAATAGTTTTATGGCATATGCGTATGGTAATATTATTTTAATAACAAATCGGTGAATTTAGATAGAAACAAGGATATTTTTGGAATATTTCTTTCGATTGCCTATGAAGTTTAATCTGTTGGACCACCTATATATATATATGTATATATATATATATATATATATATATATATATATATATATATATATATATATATATATATATATATATATATATATATATATATATATATATATATATATATATATATATATATATATATATATATATATATATATATATATATATATATATATATATATATATATATATATATATATATATATATATATATATATATATATATATATATATATATATATATATATATATATATATATATATATATATATATATATATATATATATATATATATGTATGTATGTATATAATTATTAAACTCAATCTCAGTTCATTGACTTATTTACCTTTATTGCAAATAATCTGCTTTGTTTTGAAAACCCTATCCGACAAAACACTTTCTCTTAGGCATGAACGTAACGTTAAAACTACCGTGGCTACTATTTAACACATCTTCTTAGGCCCTTTTAATTTTTCTTTTCCTTTTTTAATGATCTTAATAATTTAAGTATTTAGCTAACTTACAACATTGGACAAATAGACTGAACTACGATAAAGCATATTGACACACCGATATATTAGGTCTGTGAATTAGCCCCTAAGGAATTTCCGATTTGTTCAAATTTGGATAGTGCCTATTAGTGCATTTAATGAAAACAAGCCTAAAATCGATAACAGATTACAATGTGTCAAATTTCTCCGCGTACTAGCAGAATGCGCATGTTAAGTGATTTTTTTGTTGAATTATTTTAATAGACTTACTTTATTTTTTTGTGGCTAATATTATTATTTATAAATGCCAGGAACCGAGAATAACCATGATAGAGAAGGGACAGTATTGTCGGTTCCTTTGTTGTTGAATGACCCGGTTCGAACTGGCCAGTGGCCTCATTTGACTCTAAACCAGTGAACGAGACACTGAGAGAATGCGCATTTAATATACACTGAAACCCAACTCAATATAATGTTCCAATAGTACGAGGTCATATGAAAAAAAAATAAAAATTTACATATTGTTTTTAGTTTCCTCATAAGGAGAATATAAAATTATTCCTAAAAAAACTACTTTACCCAACTTTTGTAGAAAAATTATCAGGGGTAGGGAGATGAACTGGTCAATTTTGGTATAAATCCAAGAGGGCAGAACAAAAATACGACTTAATAAAATACTCTGCTCGACACATAAAGTGCACCAACGAAATTTTTGATTCAACTTTAAAGTGACACATCGCCTTTCACCTTATTATGGGCGATTTTTGTAGAATCGACCGAATAGGCTGTGGTTTTCGCGATACCATAAATTTTATTATACAGGGTAGTTTTAAAAAAAGATGAAATGTTTGCAGAATTTCATCTAAGAGACGATCTTGGAAAAAGTGTGTAAAACTTTTTTTATATCTTATAGGGTGATTTGGGAGGGTATTTAAAAAAATAGTTGCTTCGGTTATGTTAATATGATATTTTTTTATTGAAGTGACTCACTCATTTTACGGTTTCCCTTTAATGTTACATTATTTTAGTGACATTGTCCTGGTGATTACCGAATGCTTTTGCGATGTTCAAATAAAAAAGTTTATACAGGGTAACAAAAAATTTGAGAGAATTTTATTAAAAAAAAAGCTTGTTAATTTGGAAAATATGAATTTAACCAATTTGAACTTGCGTACGCAAAAAATAAACCTTCTTTTTTTAATTGTAAAGTAACTTTTTTCTTCTATGTGTCAAGGTCTGGGCATTTTTTTAGAAACTTGACAAACAAGGGAGTACGGTAATAATCGACTTAGGTTGCATCCTGACGCATAAAAATACCATAAGGCATAGCTTTTTGGCATTGCGAACCCAATATACAAATTTTAGTATATAATGTAAGCAGATAAGTATTTATTGCCGAGGGCCCAGAGTGGTAACTCTACAGTGTGAGTCAGAAAATCCACTATGTAAGGCAAGACCAGCTTCCATAAGAAGTCACTGAAAAGAAAACACTATTGATAATTATTTCGAAAATTTAGGGTTTCATTTTTGGATAATATGCTAAACTAAAACACAATAATACCGAATTTCTTGAATATCGGTTTCCATGGTAACAAACATCAACTTTTTTTTTGTAACCTATATTTTAACTTGAATTGTGCTTTACATTCTAGACACATTTTGTGTTACATTTCCTATAACTAAATTCAAGAGGTTTTTACAAAATGGCGTCTGAAGATTCACATATTTAACATTTTATAAAGTTGTAAATGTTAGGCGGCTTAGTTTATTACAAAACGGTTTGCACTTTCAATCTGAATTTTTGGCGATCTACCTATTGGCATGAACTGACATTATATCCGGAAATGTAAAAAATATTCAAATCATCAAGCATTCCAGTTTTATTTAAGTTTTGGCGGTTTATCTTGTTCAAGCTTTGTTTAAAATGGCATAATACACAGAATAATTATTGCATAATAACAATCGAAACAATAATTTACTTATGTTTTGTGACCGACGAGATGCTGTACCAATATTTATTAAAATAAACCAAGCAAACCAAAGCTTTTATGTACGATTTATTGAACTTAAAAATAAAAAAAATAACATTTAGTGTATGCACATAGAATTTTCAAAAATTTTGAATATTTTTTAAAAACCTTTGATGCAAGATTTTAAGAAAATGTTCAAATTTTGAAAAGTTTTGTCTTTATATATTTACACTATAATATAATAATTATCACTAGTGTTGTTCTTTTCAGTGACCTCTTATGGAAGCTGGTCTTGCCTTACGTAGTGGATTTTCTGACTCACTATGTAGAGTCACCACTTTGGGCCTTCGATAATAAATACTTGTCTGCTTTTTAAACAATTCACTAAAATTTGTATATAGGGTTCGCGATGCTAGAAAGAACTTTAAAAGCGCACTATGCCTTATTAGCCTTTTATTAGTGTAATTCCCTTGTTTGTGACGTTTCTAAGAAAATGCCCAAACCGTCCCGAGACCTTGACTTATAGATGAGAAAGGTTAGTTTTAAATAAAAAAATAACAAGGTTTGTTTTTTTGCGTCCGTACGTTCAAATTCGTTAAATTCATATTTTTTAAATTAACAAGTATTTTTTTAAATTAAATTTTTTCTACTTTTTCGTTACCTTGTTTAAATTTTTTTATTGGAATGCTTACGGCATTAAGCATTCGTCCTATATAGTGACCAGGACAATGTCATTAAAATAATGCAACATTAAAAAGTTACGAGGGAAAACGCAATATGAGTGACTCTTCAATAAAAAAATCATATTTCTAAAAATGGAGGATATATCGAAAAACCCATGAAATTTTTTTTTTAAATACCCTCCCAAATTATACTATAAGATATAAAAAAAGTTTTATACCCCTTTTCCAAGAAGGCTTTCTATTTGACTGATTTTTATTTGGTAATGCGCAATATAACTATTCAGGGGAAATGTGACTTTCGGCTTGACAAAATCAATATAAAAATTTAGCCAACACATGAAGAAAAATAAAATTAAAAAAATCGGTAAATATGATAACACAGTTTATATACCGGTTTATATACTTTACACCTCAATTTTCCGGCTTTAAAATTAAATCTGCAAAAACGCTCGAAGCAGTCGATTTTTGATTTGACTATTTTTCAGCTTCATCACCGTAATTTTAAGACCTTAACAAAGAGAAGCACAACCCCCGGATTTTGAATTGAGGGGTGTTGCGATTTCTCATTTTGAACATCTCATCCAATACTATCCGATCCGTGTCAAAATTTTCATCGATAGCTGAATAAGAGGTAAAATAGTGAAAGAGGCAGTGTGGAATTTACCTCGACGGATTATTCTTATCAGACTGGCATTTGAGAAGTATTTATTTATTGGTTAATGTTTGGCCAAAAAAAAAGTTTGTGGACGCCACATGTGTTCAATTTACCTCAGTCCATCCTGAAGTTTTAAGAACATTACAACCGTGTCAAGTCGATTGTTAATTTTTAGAAGAATTAAAATGGCCTATTCCGTGGAAATTATAATTTTTGTTTAAATGACGACTCTGCGCGAGTAACAGCGGCTTTATTTAACGAAAGCCGTCCTAAAAAAAATGTATCCGCCGTTTATGTTTTGCCAAATTTGACCCTACTGGTTCAGTCGGAAATAAAAAGAGGGTGCATGAAAGAGAGGACTCGAGGGAAGTGGCTGTTTTAGGTCATTTAGCAATGGATCCCACTTTTATTAATAGGAAATTGTCCAACGTATCTGGTGTATCACGCACAACAATAATAACCATAAAAACAAAGCCAAAGTTTTGTTTTGCCGTATCTGTTTAGTGTATTTATTATGGTTATATATTAATTTTAAATTCAATATTTGATTGCGCAGTTAACCGATACAGTCCACTGTAAATCTCTTGAGCTTGAGCTTCAAAGAGTAATATTAAGATTACTCTATATTTTCAATACTTCGACCAGGATTCTTCCTTTTTTTTAATTTACTTAAATTAAAATGTTTTGCGTGAACATATCTAACGGTGCTAAATTGAAAAAAATTGAAAATTTCTAGAAACCCCACTCTAAGTGATATATCTCATGTACGTAACTTAGCCGAGCGAGCACAGGCCGACACTTCCCCAAAAAATCTATTTAAGGCCCGATATTTGGAAATGGACGAGCTTAGAGTGAAATTTTCTGAGTACCATCAGGGTATTATGTCGCTATTATTACGTGACGGAGATTCAGATCTAGATATAGAAGAAACGATTACAGAGGTTTTTTTTAAGCGATTTTTATGCTATTAAAGTATATATTGTCATTTGTTTGAAAATCAAATTGGTAATTGAAATATTTCAAACCCTAATTTGAATCGCTCTTTTTCTGTAAATTGTTTTTCGCAAGTTCGCTTGCCGAAATTAGAAATAGCCAAATTTAAGGGTGACTATAAGACCTTTCAGTGCTTTTTAGATTTATACAATGTTTTGGTCCAGGATAATTCGTCCCTCTCGGATGTTGAACGTTTTAATTATTTGGTTTCCCTTCTAGAGGGACAACCATTGGCCTTAATTCGTGCTATACCTTTAACCCACAACAATTACATAAAAGAATATGATACATTGGTTCAAAGGTATTCAAATAAAGGGCTACGTGCTCAGGAACATTGGCGTGTGCTTGATAATTGTAAAAGAGCTGCTTTTGAAAATCCAGCGTCGCTACGCACTCTTTTAGACACTTTTTCTGAAACTCTTTCCTCCCTCAAGGCCTTAAGATTCCCCATAGACCAGTGTGATTGCATTATTGTAATGATGTTATTCAAAAAGTTAGATAATTCTCTTATTACAAAATTTGAATTGGAACAGGCTTGTTCCGAAGTTCCAACCCAAACAGATCTGACAGATTTGGAAAAAATTTGTGACCATTTAGATTACTTCCAGTTTTAATAAAATCAAAAAACCGCATAAATTTTCTCTAAGGAACACTGTCGATGTATTCCTTAATAAAAGCTCTTCAGTAGCGTGTCATTTGTGCAAAAGGAATCACGCTTTATATTCGTGAACCAAATGTTTAAGAAAAACGGCGCTTGAACGTTTTAATTTTTGTAAAGGCTTGCGCCTAGTTTCAATTGCCTAAGTAATATCCACGACCTTAGGTCATGTCAATATTTGCCAACGTGTGAAACTTGTCTTAAACACCATCATACGTTGCTACATTTGCCTAAATCAGAAGCTTCTAATACGCTTAATGATCGCAATGAAAATATGCAAGAAATTTCTCATTATCTCTCTGCTTGTAGTCAGAACAATAACAATTCTCAAAATTCGGAAATCAAACCTCCAGTTAATAGTTGTAGCAGCACGTTAAATGCCGCAGGCTTAACGGGTGGAACTGTTTTGCTCTCTACCGCGCTTATTGAGCTAGTCGGATTCTGGTGACGGATGCTTAAATAAGATCCGTGACAATTTTCCCTCGGTTTCTTTTTCTCCCGATTCTTGGGTTCATAATAAAAATTTAAAACTCGCAAATAAAAATTTGTTTCAGGCAAAGTTGATATTTTACTTGGCAGTGATTATTTTCAAAAATAATTTTAAATGGCCGCATTCAAGGCAATTCAAACAAACCTGACGCTCGTAATACTATTTTCGGGTATATTGTCATAAGAAAATCTATGTCACCCAGTACCCTCCAAATAACCACAATATTATGCAATACATTCAAAATTAGCTTAGAATCTACTTTAAAATTGTTTTGGGAACTTGAAGAAGTCCCTAACACTCAATCTCTGATGATGAAACCGTGTGCGAACAAATAGTTGAAACGGAGCACAAGCGCGACGCGTAGGGTAGATACATTGTTGCACTTCCATTCAAAGGTAATTTGCCCACTTTTCCAGGCATACCTACGCGACTTAGCAATACATGGGTTTTATTCTCTCGAACCGTGCACACGCAATACAAGGATTTTATGAGGAACTATTTAAATTTAGGTCACATGGAAAAGGTGTCCCCTTGTAAAATAGATAGCGCTTATTATTATTATTTACCACATCATGGCGTGGTTAAACCTGAAAATGTAAGGCCTAAACTTCGCGTCGTTTTTAATCGAAATGCAAAATTACTTAATTAAATGTCTCTTAATGAGAATTTGTTGGTAGGGCCTAAATTACAAAAAGATATAGCCTCTATTCTTCTCATTTTTCGTTTGTATCCCTATGATATTTGCGCAGACATTTAACAAATGTATCGCATTATCTTCGTAAATCCCGCTTATCGGGACTATCAACGTAATATTTGGCGTTTTTCCCCGGATGAACCAGTTTAGCATGATCGTTTGTCTACTGTTACATACGGTATTACATCGGCACCTTTTCTAGTATTGCGTACCCTATATTGATAATATCAGCGCTTGCTGTTTTACCTTAAATGACGCTTTTTTACTTAAAAATAAAAACTCATTTCTTTACTGAAAAAGGGTGGTTTTGAATTACGCAAGTGGACAAGTAATGAGCCTTCATTGCTTAACCACCTTAACCCTGACCATTTGTCAACTCATTCTCACTCATTTAATTTCGAACCTGAAAACACCGCTCTAAAGCTTTTAGGGTTAGAGTGGAATCTCGCTGGTGATTGTTTTTTATTTTCAGTAAATTTTTTTGCAACTTTTTTCAGAGTTGGTCCGAGTTTTGATCCTATCGGTATATTGGCCCCGGTTACCTTTTATAGCAAAACTTTAATACAAAAACTATGGTCGTGTGGGTTAAATTTGGACGAAGAACCTGCTCCTAATGTTCTTCGAACTTGGACCCAATATAAAAATGAGTTCCAATCTTAAGTAGTTTGAAGGTTTTGAGACAAATTTTTAAAAATGTTGACTATTTTTACGAGCTTCGCAGTTTTTGCGATGTCTCCGAGAAAGGTTACATCGGAGTTATTTATATACGTGGGGTATATAATAATACTATTTTTACCAAATTTATTTGTTCTAAAACCAAAGTTGCTCCGCTATCTAAGATAATAATTCGGCGTCTCAAATTATGCGCAGCTGTTTCACTAGCAACAGTGATATATTTTGTTGTAAATAACTATCACAATTACCTTTCTATTAGCAAAATTTTCGCTTATACTGATTCCGAGATTGTTTTATATTGGATTAAATCGAATCCGCATTGCTGGAAGATGTTTATCTCTAATCGTGTCTCATTAAGGAACGTATTTCGCCTGTTTGTTGGCACCATGTACGTTCTGCCGACAACCCGGCCGATATAGCCTCTCGTGGTTTACTACCGATAAAATTTGTATCCAATTTTTATCGGAGAAAAGACTCACGCTCTTCAATAATTTGGACGCAAACGAAAATATTCATCGTTCACTACACTTCAACGCGTTCTTCTATATATGTTGCGTTTTATAAATAACGCTAAAAATAAACAAGATAAAAGACTGAGTCCGCTATCCACGAGACTTCCTTGTTGATAAAATTTTCTCAACAAACTTATTTTAAAAATGAGATTAATGGTAAAATTCTTTCTAAACTTCTTCGCAAGTGAAATGTTTTTATTGAACCTGTGGGGATTTTAGGTGTCGGTAGGCCTCTTAGCTTTTCAGCCCAAAATTAGGATGCCAAGCCCTTTAACTTCTCTTATCATGATTTTTTACCATGTAAAATATTTACATGCTGGGTTCCGTACTATATAGTTTTTGCTCGCCCAAATATTTTGGATTTTATCGCAGAGACGGGCCATTCATTCTGTTCTCTTGAAATGTTTCACATGTTGGAGAACCAATTTCAAATTGTTTCAACCCCCAATGGGTGATTTGCCTCATACTCGAACCCGTTAGCTTTAGGTAAGCACAGGTTCGTTGATTAAATCATCATTAAAGCCTTAAACCACATTGAAGCTAGAAAATCACGCCTCAAATAATCGTAAATCAGATTAGAAACGCGCGCACTCTAAAATGTTGTGATTGCGGGATGTGGCCAAGGAATTAGGGTCTTGTGTAAAAGAGGTCGTAACATGTTACTTTTCTTATACAGGGTGTTTAAATCGAACAGATCATTCTGAATTATTATATTTGTATCTATAAAATTGAGAAGTATCAGTAAGTCTAAAATATTTAAATATGTTTACCTTAATGTAACCTAATTAAAAAAACTTTTATAGTATACAGAATGGCTGTTTTGTGTATAAAAAGATTTTTAGCGAAATTAAAAAAGTATAGGATAACAGTAAGGAGAATCATTTATATAAACCTAGCTATTCCCCGGTAGGTTTCCTATTTATTTATTATGATACATATTTGTATTTACACTCGTATAATTCATAATTTAGTTTCTTTCAAAAAAATCCCATGTTTTAAATAAGAATTTTAACACTTCAAATTGTATTTTACTATACAGGACGTTTCACTTAAAACTTTAAAACGCCTTTTTCTTGGAAATTAACGACGATATCAAAATTGGTAAAAAACGTTTTTGTTATATGCATCAACTTGATCACGCGACTGTTTAGTAAGATATACAGGGTGTTTCACTTAAATTCCAAATATCGATTTCGCGCAAATTAGCGGGGATATCAAAATTGGGTAAAAAGTAAGTTTTTATTTAGTAAATTGTTATTAAGAGTCGAATCCGTCATCAGTATATGCGCGGCGATGCCAAGGAAAAAACAAAACTTGCACCAAACTGGGTGCTATATTGGCTTCTGAGATATAGCGTCTCTTTTAGTAGAGGAATACATGTTTTGAATGTTTTTTTAACGTGTTTTGATTGCTTTGGAACATATTTTTTTAAATAAAAATAATATTTTTCGACTTTTTTTTGTGTTAAATCTATCTAATTCCAAAGTATCTAAAATGTTTTATTTTAAAGAATATTCACCCAAACAATTATTCGATTGAAAAAAAACATTAATCCGCTTAAATACACGCTATATCTAAGAAACCTTTTATGCGATTGATTAAGTGAAAATAAAAAAGTCTTAAAATTTAGACTTTAATAACAATTTACTTAAGTAAAAAGTTACTTATTACCAAATTTTGATATCTCCGTTAATTTACAAGCTTGGAATTTAAATGAAACATCCTGCATATCTAAGAAACCAGTATAGTGATCAAAATGATGTATGTAACAAAAATTCAGTAGAAATATACGTATTTTCAATTGTTTTCTTTTTGAGTCGTGACGACTATAGTGGTGAAAGCGTCGATTTTATTTTAGCTGTAAATAATCAGATTTGCTCTATCAAAAAAAGACATTTTATCAAATTTTAATATCCCGGTTTGTACCCGAGAAAAAGGCGTTTGGAATTTGAAGTGAAAAACGAGATATCTATTTATTGAAAGTCAAAAATTGAGATAACAACGTTGTTATGACGTGCTAGCTGATATTTCAAATTAAATTCCGAAATGAAAACACATCATACATGTCAGAAACTGACAAATCGGATGTCATTGCACTCAGAACGCCATTTTCTGTTGAAATAATTAAAAATATGTATATATATAGGTATATACATATATATATATATATATATATATATATATATATATATATATATATATATATATATATATATATATATATATATATATATATATATATATATATATATATATATATATATATATATATATATATATATATATATATATATATATATATATATATATATATATATATATATATATATATATATATATATATATATATATATATATATATATATATATATATATATATATATATATATATATATATATATATATATATATATATATATACAGTCACCCCAAATTAAAATTGTACAAGAAAGTCTTGAGATTGCAAGTAAGTAGACACATAACCTGGACATTCATGATATTAATAGAAAAACAGATCAAAAATATTGCAATGTAAAATCAAAATCACATAGTTCGGAAGAATCTTTCTGCGATATTTGCATTTATATTGATCTTTTGCATGTGCATGTCGTGTTTGCACTAAACTTGAACGTGCCAGACAAAAAAAAACCTATTAAATGAATAATGTGTTTTATGATTTATGAGCATGCAAATCAAAATACGTTAAGCATTATACTAACAGATCTAGGCACACCATCAAGTGTCTTAAAATAGGACGGGTTTCAATATATATTTTCCGTTTAAATATTTGAATGTTTTATTTCTTTAGCTTCAACGTATATCATTTAAATTGATCTTGGATTGTTTTAAACTTCATGGTAGAATGTTTTAGTCGATCAGTATTAAGTTTAAGTAAAAATTAGTGCTAGTCCTACAACTTAATTGAATAATAAACTGGCCCACAAAGGAAGTTAAAAATATTTATATTTTTTAAAGCTTAATATATTTTTAACATATTTATAGACTTCACTAAATGTTTTCTGTACTTGCTTGTTTACTTTGGCACCAATATGGAGAGCTGTATTGATCTAAAACATATTTCGGATCATAATTATTTTTTAGAATGGGTTTTTTATACTTTTATTTATGCATGATATACGATTTTTTTTGATTTGGTTTAAATCCCACGATAATAATGCCGGTGATGTTTAAATATCGAAAACAACGTACCTAGCCTAAAAATATGTCGTATAGGTTTACCTGTTAATCAGGAAAATCTTATCAATTTTGGACAAAAATTAAAGGCGTAGGTATTTTTTTCGTTGTTGAGAAAATATTTCGAGATTTTACGATACTAACCCCACTGCACTGGCGGAAATAGAAACACACATTATATTCATAAAAATATCTTTTAATGTCAAACTGCAGAATGAATAACAATATCTCAAAGCAAATAATTACGAAATTGTAGTGGCGCATTCATGGTTTAAAACTATTTTTTGGATTTTTCCCCTTAATAAAATTCGAAATTAAAAGAAAATATTTACCTGATAAAATCAATAGGCAGTCTTAAGTTCTGGGTCCACTATGAAGGTAGCCGAGGAACGAGACTGAAAAATGTTTGTTTTCTGGACGTTTCAGAGGAAAGTCTTTGGCTTGCTGAAGGGGGGGTAGACTTTCCCCCGAAACGTCCAGAAAACAAAAATTTTTCAGTGTTGTTCCTCGGGTACCTTCATAGTGGACCCAGAACTTAAGACTGCCTATTGATTTTTATCAAGTAAATATTTTCTTTTAATTTGGAAGGAATTAAGGCGAAAAATCTAAAAAATAGTTTCAAATATCTCAAAGCATTTCCAAAATAATGAAAATAGATGAAATATTTTCTTACATTTTGTGCGTGGATACTGACATACCTAAATTGCTATAACTGAACAAAACTACCAGTTGTTTTTTTCTTCCATAATTTAAATCAGTATACATTTTTCTATAAAAAAATAAAACCGAGAAACGCATCAAAAAGTAAAAAATAATTTTATTCCATCTTGGAAAAATGAGTTTGTGAAATCGGGGTCCAACTAAGACCTAATTTCTAACTGCACTGCAAAAATACATTTATATATCGAGTCTCTTCATGCCTAATACCTCAACTGTAATGTCTACTTACTGGTTTTATCAGTTTGACTTCGACTTCATAAAATCAAATTTTCAAGATGGAATATGATAACTTTTTAGTGCTTTTTTTAATCGATTTTATTTTTTATATAAAAAAACCATTTTAGTTTTATTCATCGGAAGTTTAATTGGAAAGGTCTAAATACCTAGATTCAAATGTGGGACGCCCCTAATAAAGTAAACAAAGTACTGATGTGTATTGCACTAAAAAAAGCATCATCTATACACATTCATTGTCCGCAAATCCCATCTTTAGCCAATTTAATTCAGGGTAATATCTAGATATATGATGATGATCATATATCTCGATGATGATATATGATATGATCAAATTTTCTAAGACCAAAGTTGAATCGAACGCCTTCTTTAAATTCGGGATTTACCGTCAACGTCACACAAAATCACAATAATTAAAATTTGAAAGAATTGACGATTCGCAAAGCATTTTTTTTTTAAATTAAAACTTAAAATATGTCTATTATTGTATAGTTAGTTATGACTTTTAAATTAGTTTTTCAAATTATTCCGAAATCTTAGGTCATTATCTATCATAACGCTTAAATTTCTTGCATTATCAGCCACTGAGAGTTTTATGTTATTAATGTTAATATTTATATTATTTTTAAGAAATTCCACTTTATTTTTACTATCAAATAATATAAGATATGATTTTGAAGGGTTAAGTTTTAGGTTATTATCAATAGCAAGTTGGGTTAATGTTTTTAAATCTCCATTAATCATGGTTTCCGAAAATCATTAAAATTAAAACAATGATAAACCTGAATATCATTCGCATATGCTTGGTCCTTACAATAATTTAGAGATTTTAAAATATCTGAAGTATACATCAAAAAAGTAATGGACCTAATATTGAGCCTTGAGGAACACTGGAATTAATTTGAATTTCGTTTGAATACTTATTGTCCGAAAATATCTTCTGGTAACGATTAGAAAGATAAGACGCAATAATTAAATACGAATCCTCTTGGAAACCATAATATTTTAACCTGGAAACTAAAAGATTATGATTACTGGTATGAAACGCATTAAAAAGGCTAATAATATTAAAATACTGTTAAGTTTTTTATCACAGGCGCGAGCAACATCGTCACTCACGTTAATGACAGCTACAGAAGTACTGAATTTCTTCCTAAAAACCACACTAACTATCAAGAATTATTTTGTTAATTACACAAAACTCGTAAACTTTTTTATATAGCACCTTTTCATAAATTTTAGAGAGGGCAGGTAAAATACTTATTATTCTCAAGTCATTAAAATTTGTTGGGTTCACAACTTTTGGCAGTGGTTTTCAGATTGATATTTTCCACATATTAAGAAGGTAATTTGATTCTTTGGAACAATTAATTATATGTGTAATAAATTTATCAATAAACGGACTACAATATTTTAACATTAACATTGTGTATGGATATTATTAGGAAAGTAATTTGATTCTATGGAACAATTAATTATATGTGTAATAAATTTATCAATACACGGACTAAAATATTTTAACATTAAAGGCGATATTTCATTAGTTCCCGTTGCATTAGTCTTGACATTGTTTAATATTTTATGAACATCTGATATTTCTACCAAATTAAAAGTAAAGTTTAAATAATTGTTATAGCTGTTATGGTTATAATAATGTATTTTATTGTCACAGTTAGGATTATCTTGACAAACAAAAATGTTTTTGGCTTTTTCGCAACTGATAAAAATATTTAACGTTAAATTAAATCTGAACACATTTAAAAATAGGATTATCAAAAAATAGTTATTTAGAGCTTCAGGGTCTGATATATTTTAGGTACACACGTATTTTTGTTAGCATTTTATCCTGATGTTCAGTACCTTTAGACGGCCTCACCCATAAGTAACAGTTACTTTATTCTTTCCTGTATTTACCAATATGTTTGTTTTTCTTTGCGCTTGATCCTCCGTCACTGTTATCAGAAGAATCTGCATCTGAAGACATCACGGATGTTTAGTGAAGTATATATAGAACTTGTCCATACTACACTGACAAGATATTGCACCAATAGTAAACAAACAAAAATGCAAGGTATTTCGCTACGTGAAAACAAAGTAAATGGGAGCAAGGCAAGACAAGGCACCTTCACGCTCTCTAACGTCGTGAGTGTAACCCCACAGTGAGAATGTCGAATTCGTTCGAAGTGCGTGATATCTACCCTAAAGTCTCGGTATACCCAATGCAAATTTGAGTAAGGATGGCCGTTTTATCGACATATCGATAGGTCAGGGACAAATCAAATAACAATAGATAAATAACAAAATATCGATATATCGATAAGTGCTGAGAGGTGAGCAATAATGCTGATAGGTATCCGATGATATCGATAGGTAACTGATAATATCGATAGGTAGCCGAGAAAATCGACAGTTATGTACATATTTACAAGCATATAAGCGCCATATGAAAGTGAGCACCGTTTTTTATAAATAAAATACATCCCTAAATTTGAGCCGGTATTCATCGTTCCTCCTATTGGTGCGTCGTTTCGGCGGAGTATAAACAACTTTTAGGTTTGAGCCTTGTGGGCGATGACATTTTTTTTTAGTTTTAAGATTTCTAATTTTGTATGTAGTTTTATTTTAAAAATTGGATATGTTTTTAAAAATAGGACTGCGTTTTGGTTAACCCTGGTTAGGCCTTTTTGTGAGGTGATGTAAAAAAATGCATCTATATTAAAACAAAGATTTTTTTTAACAATACCTTTACTCTAGGTGGATTTGCCCCGTTATAACCATCATCAACGCCGGCTCAAATTTGCATGTGCCGTCTTCTCTGCCCCCGCCACTCGACTCAGTGGCCCGCACCGCTTCCCCCAGACCTGGCGCGAAACCGCTGACTGACGCGAATCACTCAACCTACCTATTTGCCATACGCACGCGTTCATTTTTTGTAAAATAAAGAACGAAGTATTGTCCTTTATTCTCGATTTCAAAATAGAGGACAAGATCCATTTTTGGGTCTGAAAAAGAAAACGTCCATTGAAATAAAGGACGTCTGGCAATACTCCTGACGATTAAGACTTCAATGTTGTTATTGTCGAACCTCTATTAATTTAATAATCTAAGTTCCAATCCAAAAATATCTATATTCCACTTCTTAAATACCTATAAAAAGTCCATAAAATGGGATCCAGCTAGTCTAGCTTATAAGTTGTGTTACACTTTCATTTTACGATATTTTAAAAACCAATTACTAAATTTAAAAGTATTCTAATTTTGAATCGTTAATATTACATTATTTTAGTATGTTTTTTCCCCAATATTTCTCAAATTTTTGTCATTATTTATTTTTCACCTGATTTTAAACATTATTTAACCATTCGAATTCATTACTTTTTTGTAATCTATGTATATATGCGAAAAACAATAAACTTTTATCATTTATTGTTCTACTTGAAAACAGAACAAACAACATTCTCCAAGTTGTCGATTATGTTTATGGAAATTTCCCCATTTATATATAATGATTCAATTTATATGTTCAATTCAGTTTTGTTTTTTTAACATAGGGTATGTCTGACTGATTTATGATATTTACCAGGTTTTTATTTTCAAATATATATCTTCTAATTTCTAATAATATTTAATAGCTGTTTGGATCTAGATAAATTCATTTTGGCAACTGGTCTCAAGGGATACTCTTTAGTAAGTAGTATTTTTGAAGTAATAAACAAGGAATAAGGATGAAATATCAGTTTGCGTCATAGGCCATATTTTTAGTTACTTTTAGTGCAACAGTTACATACATATCGATGTATTTTTAGATATCATCTTATAATAAATCTTATGCGTGCATTTTGAACCGATTTCTAGAAAATTAAACAGATTTTACCTAAAGGCAGGAAATCGGCGTAGTATACTATATATGTTGGGTCAACATTAATTTGAAAGGCGACATTTTTTGATAGTTTGGCTATTTGGTCAATCTAGAGCAGGGGTGCTCAAACGGTCAATCGCGAGTGCTTTTTGAGTAGATCTCGAGAAGACAAAATTTTTTAATAAGTAGGTACTTAACTAAACTACAAAAATTTATTACGTAATAAAATAACACTCTGCTAGCGGCCAAAGGCGGCGTTATCAAAGGAACGCGCGGTACTTGTCAAAGAAAAGCCGCGTTTTTTATTCTTGCCGCTTTTCTAGAAATTTCGGGCGGCGCGTTTGACGGGAACATTCGAGACTTTCGTTCACGCCGATATAAATGTTGCGCCTGCAGGAATTGGAGTCATTCTGAATTGCAACTTGAAGGCAATACTACGTCATAGTACACAATAAGTGCAGCGAAGAAATCTAAAAGTATCATTTTGATAACGATTGGGAGGAAGAATTTTTGTTTTGTATGGTGAAGGATAAGTACATTTGTCTTATTTGTCGTGCGTCACTTGCAATACCTAATCGTGGTAACTTAGAGAGGCATCACAAAACGGTTCATAAAAACTATGAAAAGGATTTTCCGCCACAGAGTGAATTAAGAAAACGAAAAGTACATGATTTGATATCTTGTTTGAAAAAGGAACAAACCATGTTCACAAGACCAGCCAAACAATCAAAAGCTGCTAGGATCGCGTCATTTAAAATATCTCATATATTGGCGAAACACAAGAAACCATTCGAAGATGGATCGGTTGTTAAGGAAGCATTTCTTGAAGCGGGTGAGACTTTATTTGGAGATTTTAAAAATAAAACAGAAATCATGTCTGCTATTAGAGAACTTCAGTTATCCCGTCCGACTGTCAGAAGGCGTATTGAAGTCATGAGTGAGGACATGGCAGATAAACTAAAAAATGATATCATGGAATGTACATACTTTTCTTTACAGTTCGACGAATCCACCGATATGACAGACACTGCCCAGCTGTGTATTTTTATTCGGACGGTATTCAATAACATGTTGGCTAAGGAAGAATTTTTGACAATCATTCCTCTGAAGGGGAAGACCACACGAAGATATATATGACGTTTTCTTCAATTTTGTAAAAAACTACAAGCTACCAATATATAAATTAGTGTGCATTACAACCGATGGAGCACCAGCAATGACAGGAAACAAAAATGGTTTTGTGGCATTGTGTCGATCTAATGAAGATTTCCCTTCATTTTTTTCAATCCATCCAATACATCAACAAGTTTTGTGTTCAAAAGTTTTAAACACGGAGGAAATTATCGGCATTGCAACAAAAATTATGAATTCCATCCGTGCACGTAGCTTGCAACGGCGGCTCTTTAAGTTGCAGTTGGAAGAGAGGGAGTCAGCTGAACACACTGATTTAGTTCTTCACACGGACGTCAGGTGGTTGAGTCGCGGAAAATTCCTAGAAAGGTTTCAAGTATTATTGCCCGAAATAACAGCTTTTCTAGACGAAAGAGGTGATGACACTCAGATGTTGAAAAACGAAAAATGGCTGACTGATTTGGCATTTTTGACTGACATCACAATTCACTTAAATACCATTAACTTGGAGCTTCAAAGTAAAGGAAAAACTGTTATTGGGATGATTAGCGCAGTAAACGCATTCAAAAGTAAATTGCAACTTATGATAGATCAACTGAAAAGAAAGGATCTGAAACATTTTCCGTCTTTGAAAGCAAGGATTCATCAGTTGAATTATGATACGTATGAGGCTGAATTATCAAATATTTTAGGACAATTCGAAATGCGTTTTTATGATTGTAGTAAATTGGCAAATGTAGCATCATTTATGAGTTATCCTTTTTCATGTAAAAATATTGAGGAATTAGCTACTGAAATAGCAAGTCAGTTTAATATGAACTCATGTTCTGTTGAAAATGAGTTGGTGCAGATTATATCAGATATACATCTCAAAGCTACAGCATCTGATACAAATTTCTGGTGTTTTATATCTGAAGATAAATATCCGAATCTAAGGCAAATCGCCCTTCAACCGACAGCAATGTTTGGGTCAACTTACTTGTGCGAGTCTGCATTTTCTGAAATAAAGATAATTAAGTTAAAATATCGCAATCGACTAACTGACGATCATATGTCATCATGCTTGCGATTAGCACTCAGTGGTTACGTACCATCTTATGAAAAGTATGCTGGGGACATGCAGTGCCACGCTTCAACATCCAAAGTCACTCCTTAGTTAAGTTTAACACCATATGTAACTCTTTTGTTTTGTAACAACCAATAAACTCGCAATTTTGAATAACTATGAGTTTTTTCATTGATATTGTAGAGAAGAACCTAACTAAACCTAAACCTAACCCAAACCTTGACTAAAATAATGTATATCGTGCGGAAAGCTAATATCTATATATGCTACGGTACACCCTACCTAGGTAGGTAGGTAGGGTGTATGTATCGTGTATGTATGACAACCCTGCATCACACATACTTACAGCCTCTCAGAGTCGATCGTAAGTAGTCTAAAAATATTGAGGTAGATCGCCAGCAGTTCAAGTTTGAGCACCCCTGATCTAGAGGATATCAATTTAGCGGAACGGATAGGGTAAATCTGGGATAGATGCCCGACCTTTTTTGATGTCCCATTTTGTGACTTTATTTTTTTTTTATTATAACAACTGTTGTTGGTGCCAAAGAAATATATATTCTTATACAACAGCATACAAAATATCATTATAAAAAGACCCTTAATATTATTATAAAAATAATAAAAATAAATACTTTGGCCATATTCTCCAGAGTGGCGGTCAAACAAGCTCCACTAGTTTGGGATAGATTCCTCGGTACAAAAAAAAAACTACCAGAAAACAAGAAAAAAGGACAAAAACGTAACATTTAAATAAATTTCGTTAATTCATTTAAAAAAATAATTATTTATTTTTCCACAAGTACAACATACATTTTGATACTTAAAACAACCATCGACTCTACTTTTTACAGTAGAGACATTGGAACCAATCTTCAGTTTTTTTTTTGTAGTTTTATACTCTACACTACACCCAGTACATTAGTCATCCTCTTTCTCGCTGAGTGTGTTGTCCTTTTCTTCATAAGGCACACTTTCATCGGAGACTGTATCCGAATCCTTTATTTCAGGTTTCTTCTGTGGCTTACTTCTCTTTTCGGTTAAAAATTGTGGGCTTGCCATCACTGCAGCAACTTGACGTGCACGTTTTCTTACTTCTTGTACTATAACATGGAATAGGATTTATCTTTTCTAACATTTTACCAGGAGTAAGATCATCATGCGTTATAGTGTGTATTTGGAATTACTAATGTAGGCTATCACTACACCAAGATGGACCGGGCACTGGATCTTGGAACTGCAGAAACTGCAAGGTTCGAACCTTGGGCGAAAATGTTTGGTGGGTTGACGTTTGTAAAAATCATCTATTGCTCTTAAATTTGGACGGATACCAGTGTTTTGGGTCAACAAAAAGGCATAATCAGGAACAACGTTTGCATTGTAAGAATACATTCCAGTAGCTTTGAATGCAGATATTGCATTTTTTGAAGTGGCAGCTTGCGTCCATGCGTCAAAAAGGAGTTATCCAAACTACAATCGCTTTATTTGCCGAGAAGGATTTGTTTTCCTCCACATGTCACAAGCATGATAAGAAAACTTAAGACAAGGGGCTGCAGATAGTGAGTTGTGTGACTCGGTAGGCTCACGATAATATCATCGTTTGCTTCTGTATATTCTAATACGTCGACAATGCAGTGCGACGCATGTCCATCTATGTACGATCAAAAGAACCCTTCTTTGTGGTTTTCTTGGAAAAAATATATCCTCTAACAATTCCATGTATGTGCTAGCATTTACGTAGCTTTTTAGTTTTCCCCTTCGTAATACAAGCCGGGGGCAAAAATGTCCCTACTGCATTACATGAGGCTGATCGTTTCCCCTTTCCCTCCCAATGAGACTGATACCCCGCATTTGCTTCCCTTTTCTGCGAATACTAAAGCAGGCCTATTATTTAATTGTAAACCGGTTTCATGCATATTGAGAATATTACATAGTATACCAAATAAAATGTCTTCGTTCATTACGTTCTCCAGCAGTTGAAAATAGTTCTGCACTACTGCCCTAAATAAAAATCCTTGAGGATCTTAGAAAGTTAAAGCTTGTACTGCGTCATGTAACTGCTGCTCCGTCCCTTTCCCATGATCAGATTTACGTTTGAAAACAGTTGGCATGCTAAAAATTAAAAAACTATTAATTTATAAGTAGGGCAAATTTCCCAGTATCACTTAGGGTATCTTCCCCACCTGTCAGGGAAAGAGGCCCCACCGCCATACCGACGTAAACTTTGGCTCCAGAGCATGCACAAAAATGCAAACCTATAAGTTGCCTGAACACTCTGTGGTCAAAAAACAACGGTAAAAATATCTTTACCGTGCAGTTCAATAAAAACAAAATTCATATAATATTTTTACGAAGACTTCGAATACATTTTTACAAATAACTTACTTGAAATGCATAAAAAAAACGTAAACAACAGACATTACCAGTTGAACATACCCGAGAACTGGTCTGAAAGCAGGAGACATCTAGCGAAAAATAACCGAGTTATACTCGCGTGTTATCTTCTCCGATGGGGCATGTATCCCCGATTTACCCTATATTTACCAAGCAAATATATCTACAAAAAAACAACAATGTATAATACTCTACAAAAAAATCAATTTGCTCATTGCCGGAGTATACTTTACTCCGCCAATGAGCAATTTAGGAAAAATTTGGGACTTGACAAATCTAATCCAAAACCTCAAGATCATATTAAAACTAATATATTAACATATTCAACAAGTTGACCCCGACAAAAAATCTCTACGCTAACTGACCTAATCATATCTGAAACTTATTGTTTTGTTTTAACACTGCATTGTTGATTTAAATGGTCATAATTGCAAGGTTCTTCCAAGTGGGTCGACCGTTTGTGGATTATGCAGAAAAATTAATTAGATATAAATATATGAATCGAGAGTGTTTATTGGGCGCATAACATTTGCGTACGTTTTTTACTTCCCTCCCAAGATTGCCTTCAAATTATATTACTGTTACTATACGAGTGTGTTTTAAGTATTTAAACAATTTGTCCTTTAATGTGAGTTTGATTTTTGCAAAATGAATTAGTTGAGAATGTTAGCGAAGTCCCTGTTTCTACGCGTATGATTGGAACTGATTATGTGCGTTAATATTTGTGCAAGGGGTGAAGATATCCAATATATAATAGTAATTTAAATATAAAACTAAATTATAGACAAAAGGAATTTAATAAATTCGATCAGGGAAGATTAAAAGGGTAATACGTGATGTGATGGAAGTTATAAGCTTACACTGAGGAATCCCATGCATGCATGTAAGGTTTCATATATGTATCTCCTTAAAAGTCATATAATTTTAGAATAACGTAGTTTCATATGCACACGATATATTAAATTACATTTTAATATGCATATTACAACATAGGCACTATGAAAATTCTAATCATTTGCTTAATATATCAAGGAAAATAAGCTTAATATATCAAGGAAAAAGAGATCCTCGGATATTCTTGATAGAATGTTATCATTATTAACATTCGTCCAATTCGTTACAAGGTTGTTAAGTCATAAATGAGGATAGCTTCTGGGTCAGCGTATTATACAGGTGACAATTGCGAGAGCCCCTTAATTACAAAGTCGTTCATGTCAGGCCATTACATGAGGAACTTCACGTAGATCCATTATAAATGCAGCCTCCACGTCTATCCAGTACAGGAGCAGGCTTCATATTGATCCAATCCAGGGTTAGCATCCTTGTCAATCCATTGCAGATGCAGACTTATGTCTGTCTCTATGGGAGTATGACCATTCAATTTTAAATTGAATCCCGAAACATAGATGCAAAAATTTGCACAAAAAAGAGTATGTATAGTTGCGACCATTCAATTTTGTAATGTGGGCTATGAATCGAGCTGGACTGGACAGTTATCTTTTTGATGAACAAAGGATCTTTCATGGAAATCTTTGTGTTTCAGAAGGCGGCGTAATACACTGACGGACAATTCAAATGATCCAGGGAAAAATTTAGGTTAATATGCTTTGACCTAGATATTGTGTAAATATGATTTTAGTTTTATTTTATAGATACATCCCTTGGCCGAACTACATTTATGTGTAAAAATCTATAGCTTGTTTTTGAACTAAGATATAAGGTTAATGCATGAAGTAATGTTTGTTTTTTTAATTTTGAGCTTCTTTTACTATTTGCAAGGCAGCGGGACTTGAATTAAATTACATGGATGATTACTCAAGGCCCCACCGGGCGCATCTGGTGAATATCTGTTTTGATGTAGAAATAGCTCACTAGAATGATTTGATCGCCACGTTCGCCAGATCTCAAACCCATTAAGGATATATGAGACGCCTTAGGGCGACGACTCAAAAAAGTCCCAACTTTTTCAGTGAATCGGCTGTAGCAGTTCCTGAACGTCTAACTGACCAGCAAATTATAGAATGCTGCATTACTAGTATGCAAAGAACTGTGAAACTGTTTCACGAGCAAGGGGTGTACCAACCAGTTGTTAGCAATTGTATTTGTACACAAAGTTTTATAGTTTAAATTTTGTGACATCATATATTTAACATATACGTACACATTACTTTTACGCGTCTTTCCAATACATTTTTGAAATTACATAATGACAACTGGTCCGAGTAACCGCTAAAATTTTTGAACCAGTTCTGCATTACTAGTATGGAAAGAACGTGTGAAACTGTTTTATAAGCAAGAGGTGTGCCAACGAGTTATTAGGAATTGTATTCGTACACAAAGTTTTGTAGTTTAAATTTTGTTACATCACATATATAACATATACGTACACATTACTTTTACGCGTCTTTCCAATACATATTTGAAATTATATAATGACAACTGGTCGGAGAAACCGCTAAAATTTTCGAACCAGTTGAGATCAAAATAGTAAAAGACGAAAAATAAATTAAAGTTAAAAAACACTCATAAGTCTATTTTAGCTTATTTTAATCGTTCCCGTATCAAGACTTATTTAAAGTTAAAAACCTAAGCGTTCTTTCATCACTTAGATTGACTGTCAGTCAAATTCTGTAAGATGTCCGAAAAAAAAACCGCCCACCAAGCCCTTGCGCGTTCATCCATTCCAAAACAAGGATGACAAATCGCCCACTTTTTTGCTGTTTGAGTAAAATTTTCTTCATATACCTTTTACTTTCATACCAACACGATTGGAACTTCTATTCGTCGATCAAATAACATTTTCTCAGAAAGTGGGATCTTCTTGGAATAATACCAGAACAAATCTTGTCCGTTCTTATTTATTTGCAATGTTTAAAAGAGGTTCTTCGATTGAGATTTAAGGACTACTTTCCGTTCATCTTTCCAAAGACTCGTCATTATTTTGACATGATTAAGTGGTCTGAAGCATTTCTGTAACATCCGTTTCTTACAAACCTTTCTCCATTAAATAGATTATTAGGCTCATTTATTGAAGATTCATGTTTGGCAATTTTACAAAAAAAAAACTCGTAGACATTGACAAATATACACATGTCCATGCCATGTCAGTTTTACAGCAGGTTAACAGATAATTTAATAATGTGAAAGATGAATGAAACATATTTTACAAAGAAAGTGCTGCCCATGATTTGTGTATAAATTTTAATTAGTACAAGTATAATATTCAAAGAAGCGTAGCTAAGGCACATATCTTAGGATTTTGTTTTGCCCTTAGGCTCTTGCAGACAGCAGAGAGAAAGCCACTAGATTTTTCAGTGATAGTAAATTTTTCTTCGGTTCCTAATGCCATTTATTTACTCCTTAGATTGACCAAACAAAGTATTTTTAACTGAAAAATGTCAAATAATTTAAAATTCTTAGCGTCAAAAAATGACAGAAATTTTTAGAGTAATTTGAAATGTTCGGACAATATAATTTTTATTTCTAGTCGCCTTTTTTCATGGGAATTCTGTTTTCATAATAACTAAATTTACTTATACAATAGAAAGTTTTAAGAAGTTTTTTATTGTGATTAGGCATACATTACTAAACAGGAAGGTAATCAAGCTCTTGGTATGCTGCAAAGTTGTCATGTAGAGTAAGATATCATTGGAATATTTAATGCATTGCAAAGGTAATAAACAAACTTAACAGCCTAGATATACTCGCACAATAACATCTGCGCCTGTATAAATGCTGATAACAAAAAACGGCAGAAGAATGCTATTATATTCTGCTAGGGTTCTGTGTCACGTTTTATTTAATGTTCCGAAAACCATGAAAGAATAGCCTACCTTAGTCTAAAAAATGTATCTAGAAATTATAGACCTTCTACTTAATTAATTTACGACTTAATTTTTAATACCCTCAACTTTGGATGAGCGCTTTAATGGGAAAGGAAGTAGCCATCTAACAAATAAGGCCGACAGAAAAACAGCAAGTTTTAAAACTGTTTGAAATGTACTTGGTAAACAATATCTACATATTTTATAATTTAAGAAATACTTCAGTTATACAGGTATCACTTTAAGTGTGACCCTGCCCTGCGGTATATTAGAATGTGATTTTAATTTACTTGGTCGGAATGTATTTAATTATTTTGAATATTTAACCTCTTTACTCTTATTTATTAATCCCTTGACACTATTAATTGAAATAAATATTACATTTTTGGTTAATTCACCCTTCTTTCAGTAATTTATAAAATAGTATTACAATACAATTACAATTTGGTTTGTTTTGTATTTGGAGAACATTTTTTAAATTGCAAATAACAGACTATTTTTTTTATATGAAGTATATTTTATCGAGGCAAATCCCGAATATTTTTCTCCAGAATCTAATAATAACAAAATGTATAAATTTGGGTTGAAATATATAGTCATTTCCTCGAATTGATATCTATAAAAAGTTTTGTTTACATGTTTTCCGTGCGTTGGTGAAAACTCCTGGAATGAAAATAATATGCAAATAAATATGACTGCATATAAACAACTCAATATAGAATAGCATATTTCATATAAATTAAAAATATAATCCATTTAAATTTGAAAATTTCAAATGTTTGTTCTAATTAGTAGTGATAATTGGAGTTTCACAATTTAATTATTACCAATAATAATAAAAAAATATCGGTAAATTCGACTTTAAAAATAAATTATATATACCAATGGCTAAAATTGTAATGTTAAGAAAATGACCTGATGACAAGGCTAAAACTACCCAGAATACAACCGAACAGGAAGATCAAGACACCTGCTAATAGTTTTTTCTCAAACAAATCCCTGAATTTAAAATTTAATTAACATAAAACTAGCCAACGATCTCAGTAGCTCACAAGACCCTACCGGCATTGTGCCACAAAGTATAATGTACCCTTAGACTATATAACAAAGGATAAACTCAACATTTCATTCATAAATAGTTTCGAAAGTTGGATCTACTATTGTTTTTCGCTTGCTATGGGTGCGAGAGAAAACATATCTTCCTGTGCGTCGACGGTCCCAAAAATGGCAACACTGTTGGCTCTCACTATAGACTGGACCAGCGGCGGCTCGTTTCTCTTTAATCTAATATATGTTTATAAGAAGCAATTTAATGTTTTTGCCAATTTTAAGTATCTGTCAGACGCGTAGTCAGAAATTGGGTTCAAAATCAGAATGCAGGTGAAATAATTATTTTGTGGTCCCTTTTTACTTTCCTTCTAAGCGGAAAGTGTTGTAATCGTATAGAAATGACCCTCCCATATATATATATATATATATATATATATATATATATATATATATATTAAATATATATAACAAATTTCACCACACACATTGTATTTGTAATTTCTTATAAGGTAAGACTTGGTACTTGGGTTCAAAAATTAGAACCTTTTTCGTAACAAAAGATTTACACATATTGACATTTATATAACGTGTTAATGTATTACAAAATAACTATTTGTATATAAAATATGTTATATGTGTATGTGGTGGAATCCGTTAAGAGAAAAGTTCCGGGTAAAAGGATATTTACCGATCTTTTAAATAATGCTGCAAAATGTTAAAATGTTTTTATATTGTTTCATGAATTTTCAATTAGTTTACAGATTAATAATAATAGTTTTACTAGGAACTGAACAGGTACGTATACTACGAGTATATACCATTGACACTGTCAACTGAAGGATATAACGAAACACTTTTAAAGATTTTCTTTGTGCAGCAAAAATATATATATAAATATCAAATTAACATGTGTAAATGCTAAGACCTTACGGTTTGGACACCACTGATACCTAACCTTAATTACGTGAAGACTTACTTGTGATGGTGATACTTCCGGACTTAAATAGTCCACAAATCAACATACTTCCTCACCATAGTTTTCATTTATTTAAGCGCTACAACACACAGAACTTACAAAATCATTAAAAAAGTAGAAAAAATATATAAATAACAACGATCGAACGCGGTACCAAAAATGACAACAATGCAGCGTCTGTTTTGTAATTACAGACTATAAAACAAGAGCGCTATGACGATTGCTATGAATGAATAGTTTTAAAACTACTCGTAAGGGACGTAAATTTGGCTAGCGTCGTTACTAGTTCTATTTGGTAATATTTTTATTATCACATTTTTATAAGTCTTTAAAGACCTTAGTTAATTTCTTAGACTATAAAACAATGTTTTAAAGTAGAAGGTTAATTATTGTGTGTAGTTTTTCGACATAAATATAACTGTGTTATGAAAATATATAAACATATTGGAGTAATTCGATAAAACCTTGGCTTAGAATATTTGACAATTTTTAAAACGTAAACAACATACACATAATAATGTAGTGGTGAGAGTAAACGTTCAATCTATGATCCCGTGTTAAATGTAAATAGTTGGGCCTTCCATGTTTGAAGCAGTGAGTGAAACGTTTGCAAAAATTCCGTTAATTCACAATGTTACACCTATTTATATATTTATCCACCGGGGGAAAACGTTTTAATAATAGAAAAGAAATCAGTACGTACATTGCACATTTACAGAAAATTAGGAACTATCCCAATGGCAGGCAGCACCTTGAAGTACACGTGAAAAACCTAAAAAAAAGCAATATAAGAAAGGATCAAAATGTTATCAAGAAAATTAAATGTTCACACAGAATCAAAAAATCATTTACAGAAATCTCGAAGAAACCAACACAGCTAAGAACCTCCATAGTAAAAAAAACATATCTCTATATTGGTCGGGTCTGCTCAAACTCGGGCGACTTCGTACAGTCCACTATACGAATAAACTAAAAGTTTATATCAGGGGAAAAGAAAAACTTCAGGGCCAAAATCGCAAATATTCTTTATTCTGACCATTCGATAAAAAGAGTAAATAAAATGTTCAAGATATCTTTTGTGCCCATATTTCTTAACTAATTTCGTGATATTGAATGTTGAAATGAAATTGAGGAGTAGAGATTCAGAAGGAATTGTAAATAAACTGGAAAAAACTAGCACGTTAGTTTAAATTTACTAACAATTATAAAAAATAAATAATTATGAAAAGTGGTGAAACTGCCAGGTTATTTGAGGTTATTAAAAAATGTTTGTTTTTATTTTTAAAGTTTATACTTTCCATTTTCTGCAATATTTTTGTTGTTGCTTCAAGTCAATAACTGAAGTAAGAAGCTTAAGTACATAATAACGGTTAATTTCATACTATGACATTTCATATTCGTTTGTTTGTGCAATCATAAAATGCTTCTTACCCGATTATGAGGGAAGAATTATACTCGTGAAAAAAAATCACTCTCCGAGATTTACAGATCTTTGCTTTTTAGAGTCCCTGGACCTCGAAAAACATGTTCTCCCATTTCCGTCGCTCTATCTGTCTGTAAGCGATATAGCTAAAAAAAATCAAGGGTCATAGAGGGATGGAATGGTTACATTTTGGTAAAAATTCAATATACCGGAATAAAATCGCGATGTTACAAAATGTTTAAAAAACCGTTATTAAGAAGCTACTTATCGATTGAACTTCAAAATGTGCGTCAAAATAAAATGTGATATAGGGATAAACTGGTAATATTTTTGTGTAAATCCATTATGGCGGACTAATAAAATGTTTATATATTCGGTAAAATTCCATTTATTGAAAAAAAAAACTTTTTTAAGGAGGAAAATAATAAAGGACATAATTTATTTTTTGTAGGCTACGTAAATAATGTTATTAATAGTGTATAATAATAATATATAAATTAAAAATTTAAAAAAAATTAAATAAATTAGTTTACAGGATTTTATATAAAGTTAAATAATATAATAACATTTCTGAGAGATTCAGTGTGCTATCTAATAATACAAATAAACCGTTTGGATGAAAAAAGTAAATACCTATATATACTTAATATCATTTCTAAAAAATCGGTTAATTTCCTGTACCCGGAACTTCCCTCGTTATGTACCTTTCGTTTTGTTAGGAATAGTGAAGTGTGACCTAATTTAGTTCCGCTCTTAACACACGTACGTATAGTATCTGTTTTTTTATTGAGCGTTTAGTTGTGTAGTGATATTTTTTAACAAGGCGCCATTTTGTTCCGCCATATTGGATATTTACCAAAATGTTACCGAGTCATCCTGATAAGACTTTTATTTTTTTGCTGAAATTTGTTAGTCAATGGGGTAAATAGTTTTTACGATAACGGATTTTTTAGATAGATAGATAACGGAATTAAGAAAACATGCTTTTGGGCTTCTGGAAGAGGTTTTTTTCGATTTTACATTTTACTTTGTTAGGCTATCTTGAATTCGTACCACAATTTTGTCAGTTCATCTATAAATCACACTTGCACAAAGTATGAAATTAATCAAGTAATTAGTTTTTTCGGGCTGATTTTATAAATATTTTATTAAGCCGCCATTTGGTTTCGTCGTCCTGGATTCGAACCAAAATTTTACCACTTAGTTTCTGCGTAATACTTGATTTTTTTATGCAAATTTTCAGATAAATTGGGTAAGTTGTTTTTTAGTAATGAGTTTTTAACCTAGGGACTATTGACAAAAATGCTGTTTGTTTTGTCTGCCTTTTCATCCTATTCATCACTGTGTTTTTAAATTAAATTCGACAAAATTGTATAAGAAGATACTGCATTTGGTTTAAAAAAATTAAAATTTTTTGGAAAATATTTCTAGAAATTATAAAAAAAATCGATAAATTGGTTTTACCCAGAACTTCATCCGTTTTCATTTCATTCCCTTATTACATGGACGGAGTCATTCCTGGTAATTGGCTCAACCCAATCTGTAAAGTACTCCTTTCAAAGAAGGAAGGTTTCATAACGAGGTAAGTTCTGAGTAAAGCCAATTTACCAATTTTTTTATGCTGGAATTTATTACTTTTAATAATAAACTACGCATACGTGACCAATTTTTATTTCTTAAACCTAAATAATATTTTAAAAAATTTCATTAATTATTCAACAGTTATTCGGATCTTCTTTAATTTGTTAAGCCTCTGAACATAAACAATACTATTTTTATGAGGTTATTTAAAAGAAAACATGTACCTACAAAAGACCATTTCAAGATGGTTACTATTTGTGGCGGTTTGTAACCAGTTGATTGGATTATCAGAATTTTTTTCAAAAACGGTTACTTATATGAATATGTCGATTCAAATGTAAAGAGAAGAAAAAGTCAAATCATATTTTTGTTTAAGATATTTACATGTAGTTGTTACTTAATATATTTTAGAAATTTAATTATTATATAATTATTGTCGATTATTTAGATGAGTAGAAATTAATTACAATTTCCTATTTAAATGTTTTGAAAGCTCTTACCAGGGAAGTAAAACTAGTAGATTTTGCTGCTTGACAAGCGAAGAGTGGATTTTTAAGATATTTGAACGTAGATTGAGAAAAAAGTTACGTTTCTTGTCTTGGAGAAAAACGAAATTTATTACCGAGTCGAAAGGTTTTTTCTTCATGTCCCTAAGACGTCCAACGTCTAATGTTTTTCCGAGTTAAAGTTGACATGCGATTCACCAATCACGCTCAAAAACAATAGGAACTTATATCCCATAGCGGGACATCCATCTGATGAAAAGTTTTGTAGACGTAGAACGTAGAACGTTTCACAACCTGGTTCTGAAAATCCTCACCGTCAATTATTTGACATAAAAACTTATGAAAATTTAGCTCACCATCTGTAACGGTTTCGAAACGGCGACTGTGCGAAAGTCTAAAAACCCCTTTCGAGCTAAAGGAACACGCACTAATCTTATGAAATATATTTAACATGTTGTAGTTCTTGATCGTCTGAGCAAAAATGTTGTGATGTCAAAATCGTTATAGTGGTTTTTGAGATACAGGGTGTTGAATTTTGCTCAGATCCCATATAAAATACATAGGGAAAAGAACGACACAAAACAAGCATCTTCAATAGATTTACCTTATAGGCCTTTTCAAAGTACAACACAGTTTTATATGAATATATCGGTCCGCAAAAGCTTTACATTCGATATACAAGGTGTTTATATATAAACCTTATTTTCCTAGATATAGATGTAGGAAACATTGGGTTTCCGGTCCTATGTTTATATAAAATTTGTTTTCTTATTTTGCAAATTACTATAAATCAAATCTATTAAAAAAGCTTATTTTGTGTCATTCTGCTCTCCCTGTATTTCATATGGGAAGTTTAGCACCAAATATCTCGAAAGCCGCTAGAACGATTTTGTCGCGGCAATGGTAACTTTTGCTTAGACGTCGCACAGTGCGTTGATATGTGGACAAAAATAAAAACATGGATGTTTTTGTAGCACAACAAAATATGCATAAAAGAATAACCGAACATTCTCAAAAAATGTTTTTTTATTTCTTATCTCGTTTATCGATAAATAAAAAGTCCGTTCTTCAATTTATTTAGAATATTTTAAGTAGACCACTTACCATTTGCAGTTTTAACTTCAGTTGAACAAAGAACAATTTACATAGTTTATCATGGAGAGTAACTTAGAAGGTATGTACAATAAAATATTACCTGATTTGGGTAGGGATATTAAATTTGTATGAAACTGTAGAAATTTAAAATAATACTTGCCTTGTGTTTAAAAAAAAGATATATTTAAAGTTTAACTTGATTTTTAAAAAATACATTCAAAAACCATATTTCTGTTCTTTTGCTATCTGGCTTCTGGGTATGTTTACTAAGTAATCTGCTATAGAATTTCTGCTAATATCTGCTAATCGCTTTGAATTTTATTATTTTAGGAGTGAGAAACCGGATACAAAATAAAGATTTATTTGAAAAATGGGTTTCATGCGGGCAAAGTGACAAGACTGATGCAATTTCCGAACATATCAAGGTACTTCTGCAATTAGGTGATAATAAAGAACACGTTAAAGCAAGTATTAAACATACCAGTACCTATTTTGGTCTAACCATGAACACAAAATGGAAATAATGTCATAGAATTATTTTATAAAGAAAAATCGGGAGTAGTTGCGAAAAGAGATTAAATTGCCAGAAAGCATTAGTTCATCAAAAAATACAACCAACCCTCATACTGAGCCAGGAACTAGCCGAGGAAGGCCATAAAAATCTTTTCAAAGCAGCAGTTTTAACTGAAGAAAACGAAAAGTAGACGCACTGTTAAAAAATTATACTGCAGAATTGCCCACCCATCCAGAACAGCCAACATCTTTAACCGATCAAGAAGTGTTGGCATTGTACGTGGATTTGGATTTGTCCGAAAAAAATATATTGTACTTCGCGATGTGGTTAATTCGGTACATAAGAACTTTTTCCCTAGCCTTTACGAACTGAGAAAAATAAAATTTTACCGTCAAGTATTGGAGTGACCGAAACTACTGCGAAAGTAAATCTGCAAGAAATTTTAAATATCACTGCTACCAGTATAGTACACATTTCTAAGCAGAATGTAAAAAAAAAGTTCAGAGGCAACTTTAACATGCAAATGGGGTCTTGATGGAAGTGCGGGGCATAGTAATTACAAACAGGCGTTTTCAGACCCATCATGCACTAATGAGTTTTTGTTGGTCATTGCATTTTCTCCATTAAATTTAACAGATAAAACTGGATATAGAATTTGGGAAAATCCTCGTTCTGGGTCTACTCATTTTTGCAGACCTATTAGCTTTATATTTCGTAAAGATAAAAGATAATAAGGATTTGGTACAAAACAAAGCAGCTAAAATTTAGGGTCAAATTAGCGAATTGATCCCTTATACCCTACGTGTTGATGACCATGACATCAAAATCGAGTATACTACGTTACTAACCATGATTGACGGAAGTATTTGCAATACACTGTCTAATATAAATTCTGCAGCAAGATGTTATTTAAGCGGTGCGACCCCAAAAGAAATGAACAAAGAAACAGTTGTTCAAAAGGTACCAAAAGCGGAATATTATAGGTACGGCTTATCCACTTTGCATTTATGGTTACGATGCTTCGAGTGTGTACCTTTTAAGACCAGGCAAGTAAGAAACGACAACAAAGAAGCTCTTGAAATAAGAAAGAAAGAAATTCAAGCACAATTTAAACGTAGAATGGGTTTAGTTATAGATAAATCCAAACAAGGCTTCGGATCATCAAACAATGGCAATACCGCAAGAAAAGTTTTCAGCAACCCAGAAATAATGCCTATCTCTATACATAAGTTACTGATTCATAGTATCGATATCCTGTCTTCTTTTGATTTACCTATTGGTCAGCTGACAGAAGAAGCACTGGAGGCAAGACATAAAGAAATACGGAGAAACCGTTTAGCTCACACGCGAAAAACTTCACGTGTCAATAGCAATAGAGATTTATTATCTGTATTGATTCTTAGATCTGGCCCTCTTATCTCGTCTCAGCGAAAAACGATAAAAAAGAATGCTAATTATGATGGCGAAATTGAATCCTATCTAGAACCTGGCTCCCTTGCAGGCAATTCTACTGTGCCAATTGATTTGAACTCAAGTGAAAGCGAAGAAGACAGTTCCAATTCAGAATAATTTTTTATAGTACGAAACCAAACTAAGTTTTTATTAGAACACTTTTATTTTGTTATGTAATGGTTATGTTTATGGTCCAAATTTTTACAAAACCCTGTATAATTAAGATCTAATTATGTGTGTATGTTTAACTCTCAATAAGACATACTAATTTAAAATAATAGTAAAACTACTTTTTTCAAAATAAAATTACTACGAATTTTGTCCTCGAAGTCCTATTACTCGACGCACTGTGCGCCGGTTGAGAACTACATCATACTAAATATATAAGGGATTTCCCGGTGATAATAATAATAGCCCGTTTCCGGTCTATTGTAACAAGATAGAGTGGCTCAACAACCGAATACTGTGAGACTCCCTGTTCTATTGGTAAATAATCACTCTTAAGCCCAACAGCATGCGTCTATTTAATTAAGACTTAGCAGTTCCCCTACCTGTCTTCTAATTCTATAGCGGTCTAATTTGTACAAGAGAATTTTGTGTTTGGCTAGGTCAAACAAGCCTGGCATTTTTGTCAACTGCATTAACGATTGTAATCTTAAATCCAGAACCATTAAGTATATTATTTTAAGTCATGAAGTGTAATAACTGATTTTTTATATTGGTTTAAAAAAGTTTGGATACAATTAATAATACACTACTCAGTCTAACATTTAAATAATAATAAATCCTCCTTTTTATAGAAAGTTATGACAGTAGGACATTAACTGCCCAGGAAAATTGTAAGCCAAATAGACATATTTGTATGATAAGATAATATTTTGCATAAACCCAATTTATATTTTTTTACAAATTATTTGATACTCCATCATGCCCTGTAGCATCAGAGTTCTTAAGATTAACCATAAAATTTAATACATAATATGCACGTAAGGTGTTAGAAATAGGGTACTATCATAAATAGACATGCTGACGTACGGCCGCCATTTTGTTGGGCCAGGTCTGTGGTCACTTTCCAATAGTGGTGGGACTTTCGGTTACTTTTGAGTAGGAGTAACTATTCGTTACTTTTCGAATCCGTATTCGTTACTTCGGAACCGTTACTCGAGTACTCGTTTCAACATTCGTTGTTTTAGTTACCACGACTTTAAGCTTAAGGCGCAAGAAATGTAACGAGAACGGCAACTATAAAGATAGATAGAAAGATGATGGTATTCACTTCAATCAGTACCGATTATAATTTAAACAGGTGGAAAAGAAATTAAACATATTTTTTATATACATTGAACAATACAATGTACTGTACAGAGGTGAGGAGCACTGCTATAGTAATATACTGGGAATATCGGTAACATTATATATTATAATTTTTTTTTAATTAATTCGCAACAAATTAATATAAAATATCATATTGCAACTTTTTCATTCGAAATTTGCAAACAAATTAAGCTTAGATACAAATAGACTTTAAAAACTTAATTTTCTAATTTGAAAAATAATGTATATGTGATATGTATATATTGCATGAACATTTGACAGTATATAATTAATAAAAAAAACTTAATAACAGTAACAAAATAATTATAATACTTAATAATAATACAAACATCATTCTACTAAATCTTATATATAGATATAGCATATATATACATTGCTCTATACTAAATGGTACGAACAGCATATGAAAATCCAACCATCTAAATAATATGCCCCAAATTGTATATAGTTAATTTTTACACAGATAATCACATTTGTATAGTCCTCAAGATGACCGCATAGAAGTCGAAACGTCGACTAATTGCAACCTTAGATTGTCTAAGTGCGTTTTATTGACCATCGTCCAACCAAAATACCTTCCCTGAACTACTATTGTGATCACTAAAAATTAATCAAAACACCAAATTACACCAAAATTACCTCTAATTTATTAATTTACGTCAGAGAGTTACCAAATTTTATTATTTAAAGAACGAATGGAAGAAATATCGAAAATGTATTGTTATATACTTTCATTTCTGGGAATCGTGGCGGCATGATGGCGTCATCATTTTTTTAAAGAAAGCATTCAATTGAGAAGTAGATAAAAAAATGGTGTTTAGCTAGTCATAATAAGAAGAATATAGATAAGGCAGAAGAAAAAGTAGTTATATCTTATATGCAATAATGCTTTGGTCCTACACTCTTTTTTAGATTTTTAACTTTCATGGATACAAAGTTATGATTTTTTTTCATTTATCTGTCTAAAACTCCCCCTTATTTAAGACTGGGAGATGAAATTTGACTATTTATTAAGAGCCCACTATTTTCAAAAACCAAGGGTGAGATGTCTAAGGGGCGCAAAATCTTTAAAATATAAAATAATCCTATACTATTACTATTTAAAAAAACTGCCACCTAGTCCTTATTTTATTTTCGATATAAATCAGTCTCTTTTGAATCAATTTTACTTAGCCAACTTTTCTTAATCTAAAGCCAAAACCTTTTAAATATTAGTTATCTCAGGTCATAACATCAATATATTACAGAATTAGAGGTCCTAGTAAACCCAAAAAATTTAATTTTTCCTTGCACTACACCTCTTTTCTCTTTCTCTTGCACAAAACAAACACAAAAAATGAACAAATCAAATATCTTGAAAATTTCAAAGCTGAAAAGGAAAGAATCCACGGCAGCCCAAATTACACGAAATCCAGATCTGAGATCAGCTGTTTACAATGCCATGCATCGCCGTTCAGGAACCCAAATATTCGAATCGCCAATACACCTTACGTTACACATCGAGTTTGAGTACTCGTTTCATTTTCATTCATTACATTTCGTGTTTTGTTATTCCTATTACGAATACACATTTACGGAATACGAATAAATTTCGAGTACTCGAGTAACGTTGGCAGGCGTATATTAAGTATCCGTTACTTCGGTTCCATGTACGTAACGGGTACTCGAATAACGAATAGTTAGTTTTTGCACACCTTTATTCCAAACAAAGTTTGTTTAGCATTGATTATTCCTGTATTGAAGTCTTTTTTCCAGTTTCTAAATATATTTTTTAATGTTTGTTACATGTAAGTATTTTTAGGAATAACTACAAATGTATATTGTCGATTTCTAATAAATAAAGCTTGATTTTTACTTACATTACCATAATATTTATATATTTTATAAAGAAGGGTTATGATTTCGTTTTACTTCTTAGATTATTATGGCAACGAAACACGTTATCAAGTTCACAATAATTCAAGCTTTACAGAAGTTGTCTTTTGTTATGGGGATCTTAGTATAATCAAAGGGAATGTTCATGCCAGCATGAGAGGTCATGTTTAATAAGTTGAGGTAAGGGCTCTATACAGTGTAGGCACATATCAGTATTGCTAAAAATATTTAATATGCTTTGTTAAAACAGTATTTCATTCTGAATCATTTGAATTGATTTTTAATATACTTTGTCAATAATAAATTTTTGAATTTATTGTTTGCAGATGAAACTTGATGAATGACATTGAGGAATCTACGAGCATACGCCCTAGAGGTCAGTTGTTTTGTCACCATATATTCATAATAGATGGTGTGAAAGAGTTTTTGGAGACATCGAAAGAAAAAATGTCTGATTTATGCAGGAAAATAGTAGGCCATTTGTCAAATAAAACGTGGTTTCAGGAAAATTTTGTATATTTCACCAGTCTTCTCAAATGAAAATACATACTGTTTTTTAAAAATCCCAGTTTAAACTAGGTCATATGACGTTAACTGACTAACCCACTAGTTAGAGTGGGTTCGGTATTAACCATTTCAGCAGCAGGATTTTATATTTTATTAACTGAAAAATATTAAAAGACGGATTTTTTCAGGTATTTACAAAAATTTAAACTGGGTGCACTGTACAAAAAATTATGAATAAACGTTTTTTTGAAAATATAGGACAATTAACTACTGCGAATGGCAATATCTAAATATTTGTGTCTGTTACCTCTAACTTTTTTTCTTTTCAGAGAGTACCACGTGGGATGGTATAATATCATACAATGGGGGAAAGAGCACAAAGACAATGGGATTTTAATATCTAAAAAAACCAAAATGCTACCGTTACTCCCATTCGATTGTGGCTTGGTAAGTGTGGATTTATTGGAGGGAGTCCTGATGGCCTATGGGGAAAGATTATATATATATTAATAATGTTTATGTAAATAGATAATATATAGCTAAACTCTAACTATATCTGTTTTTTTTTGTCATAGTCCCTACAATAAATTATATATAATAAAATGTTTAAATAAACGTTTACCTTGAGCTAAGAAAAAAATTCAGCCACATTTTTAACTATAAAAGACACTCTTTCGTTCAGTTATTCAAATATAATACAGGCTGTGCTATATTTGTGTTCTAGAGGTAACAAATTGAAGTCCGTCACACTAGTTTATGTAAGCGCTAAAAGTAAATTTTCAAATTAGTTCAATTCATTGGGTACATTTAGTTATAAAGAATGAGTGTCGAAGTCTAATAGTATATTACATCCGTTTTGAAAGCGAAAGTTTTCAAAAGAGGAGATTTTAGCCGAATGCAAATATCTTTGTGAACTGTTTTTCCCGACCACAAAGTATCTTTAGTAGGACTTTTCTTTTAACACTAGTGTTAAAAAACTGAGTAATTGCTTTGATTAATTGTAAACAAAATAAATTAAAAGTCGGCTTTGCTTTTTCAACTTTTTTTTGACATACCATCTTCGTGTTGAAAAATATACTTTCTAGCCAAATACAGAGTTTTTTATTGTCACTGTCATATGTGGTTGTATAAAAAAAATGTCCATCAAATGTATCTCTATCCTAATTTGTAGGAAAACATGACGCAACAAAACTTGCTTCTGTAAAATTAGTTGAAAAGAAAAAACTTAACCTATTTCTAAGTTTTTTTAATGAAGCTTCTAGTTTTTATGAAATATTTTTTCTTCCTTGTCATAGGAAAGTTTTTTTACTTCCCCGTAAAAGAGAAATATTGTAATCGCGAAAAAATCATCCTCGGATATTTTTTCAGATCTTTACGTTTCAGGGTCCCTACATACCGAAAAACATTTTTTCTCAATTGCGTGGGTTTGTCTGTCTGTCGGTCTATCTGTTGGCGGCATAACTAGAAACTACTTACCCGACTGACCTCCAGCTTTGGTCAAAAATAAAGAATAAGTGTCGACGTTTAATAGTATATTACATAAGTTTTTAAAGCGAAAGTTTTTAAACGAGCAGGTTTTTTCGCCGAGTTCAGAAATCTTTGTGAACTTTACGTTTCAGGATCCCTAGGAGCCGAAAAATATTTTTTCTTAATTCCGTGGATGTCTGTCGGTCTGTTTGTTCGCGGCATAGCTAAAAAACTACTTACCCGATTGACTTCAAATTTTGGTCAAAAATTAAGGGTCATTTGGAGATGACCTGGTAATTTTGGTAAAAATCTAATATGGCAAAACAAAATGGCGCCCTAGTGAAATGTTAAAAAAATTATTGCTTAAAAACTGCTTATACAATTTATCTGACATTTTGCACAAAAATCGAGTATTATGTAGGAGTTCACTGGTAAAATTTTGGTATGAATCCAAAATGGCGGAACCAAATGGCGGCTCAATAAAGTATTTAAAACTTTAGCCGAAAAAACTACGCAATGGACTGATTTCAAATTGTGTGCTATAACTAATTGTGGTATAGAAATGAACGAGTAAAACTGTAGTACTAATTCAAGATGACAGAACAAAATGGCTGCCAAATAAAATATTTGTAATCGTGAAAAAATCACCCTCTGAGGTTTTACATATTTTCAGGTTTTAGCGTCCTTAGTTGCCAAAAAAATATGCGTTATCAATTCCGTCGGTCCGCATGATGGTTTGTTTGTCTGTCTTTCTGTTCGCGGTATAGCTTAAGAAGTACTCATCAGATTAACTTTAGATTTAAGCAAAAATTAAGGGTGATATGGGGATGACCTGGTAATATTTTGGTAAAAATCGAATTGCCAGAACAGGATGGGGGCCTAGTGAAACGTTAAAACGTTATTACTAAAAAACAGTAATCATCGAATTTCCTCAAATTTTACACAAAAATCAACTGTTACATAGGAATGAACTGGTAACATTTTAGTATGAATATAAGATAGTAAAACAAAATGGATGGCGGCCTAATAAAATATTTTAAAAATGGCCTGAAAAACTACTTATTAGATTAAGTTGAAATTGTCTGCAAGGTTTAAGTGTGATGTAGAGATGAACTGGGAAAGTTGTGGTACGAATTTAAGATGGCGGAACAAAATGGCGGTCAAATAACTTTTACTTTCCTCGTAAAAGGGAAGTATTGTAACAGAAAATCATGTTTACTCAATTCCGTCAGTCTGTCTGTGTGTCGGTCTGTCTGTTCGCGGTATAGTTGAAAAACTACTTACCCGATTGACTTTAAATTTTGGCCAAAAATTAAGGGTCATATAGAGATGGCCTGGTAACCTTTTGTGGCAAAACAAAATGGCGGCCTCGTGAGATGTTAAAAAAAGTATGACTAAAAAACTACTTATTCAATTTTTCTCAAATTTTGCACAAAATTAGTATTATGTAGGAGTCAACTGGTAAAATTTTGGTACGAATCCAAGATGGCGGAACAAAATGGCAGCTTAATAAAATACTTAAAAATTCAGCCTAAAAACACAACTTAATGGACTGATTTCAAATTGTGTGCTATAAGTAATTGTAGTATAGAGATAAGCTAGTAAAACTGTAGCATTAAATAAAGATGGCGGAGCAAAATGGCGGCCAAATAAAATATTTATAATTGTAAAAAAATTACCCTCTCAAAATTTACATATTTTGAGGTTTTAGCATCCCTAGATAAATATTCAAAAAATATTATTATCAGTTCGGTCCGTCTATCTCAGGCACGTGGTCATGGGGAGGTCCTGGGGGTCTGAACCGCCCCCGAAACTCTAAAAATATTTTGATATAGGTATGCTTCTTCGTAACTTTTCTAAGTGTTGACTGTTTGGCAAAACCCTGCCCCCCCTCCCCCCCGAAATAAAATTTCTGGCTTGGACCCCCCCGAACCGAATTTCTGGCTACGTGCCTGGTCTATCTGTCTGTCAATTCGCGGCATAGTTTAAAAACAACATGACGTAACAAAGTGGCGATGTGTGTCAATGTCAAAAGTACTTAAATTAATTTATTTTAAATTATGCTCAAAAATCAACTGTGGCCTGCGTAGGAACTGGTAAAATATTGGTATCATTGAATTAATATGAGTAATTATTTTTAATACAATAATTAGTAGCGTAACTAGAACAAAAAGAATGGGGGCAAATAAATCTCTGAAAACCAGTAAATAAATAGATCATAGTATCCAATATTAAAAAGAACATAGTGATACAACACAAACCTAAGAATATGTTTAATGAATTATGCAGGTATTAACCTTCGAAAATTTATTTATACAAATTTTTTGTTTAATACCTACATTTATGTGGTGCCTGTAATTGTTACATATTCATAGGTAGTAATTATGAAACTATCATTAGTAAAATTACTTGTGCAAAAACTTGGCTGAACTAGAAGGGGCACTATGCATACTATGTAGAACTACTAATTATTTAAAATATTATATATTTTTAAGAAACAGAGAGTAAGAAAAAACGGAAAAATTGATCTTTTTATTAAAGAAAAACAATATTTTTTTTATCTGAAACTTCTGATATGTACACTTTACCGACCGTTCCCGTGTGATGTTCTTGTTACCGACCATTTTGGCTCGTATTACCGACTGCCATTTTTTATGCAGAATATCACTGTTACTTACCTTGATTTTTTAGTTGTTTTTATTTAGTTTTTGTAGTTTGTGTTAGTATAATGCAAGAAATTACAATAAATCGATTTAAAAAAAAAACACAACATAAAAATGATTTAACATTTCTTGTTGAATCTAAGTAAAAAAAACAGAAACGGTTATAACTATGTTCCTTTGGGAACAAACGGTTTTTTTAACCCCTCCTAAGTTCTTCAATTTCATGTACACAATAAATGCTTTGGCGGTTAATTAACTTTGGGAACCGCAAGTCCGAAACTCCCATTAATTTTTAAGAGAGCTATACATTGCCCAAAGTTTGGCGCCAAATTTGGACCGACCGGTGGATAATAAAGACAGCCAAAATCTTGGGCGTACGTTTTACCGACCGTTGGTTGGTCATAGGAAACCGATAAGAATTTAGGTCCTATTTACCGACCTTTTTTTATCGATTTAAATAAAATTTTGAGTTAGACTGGGCAAATATGTTTATCGCATTGGGGTGTATTGAGGTAATATCGCATAATCTGTGTTAGAAAACGTTTTTATCTTAAGGCGACAAAATAATCTTAATATTTGCAAATTTATATCGAACACAAATATAACATTCGACGTTTAAACTAAGAATTTTACTGTTTCTATACACTCATAATATAAGTGGTCGGTAATAGCTCTATACATTCTAAAAGTTATTATTTATATGAGAAAAATAGTCATCGTCCTTTAATATTCTGTTAATAAATAAAAAATTAAAGAAAAGCAAAATAGTGCACTCTCCTGATTCCGACCGACTGGTCGGTAAAAAGACGTTGTATATAATGACTGCTCCTATCGCCAACCAATCATTTTTTATTAATTATAACATTATTTATAATAAAATATAATATTTTAGCATAAAAAATAAATTAAAACATTATATTTAACCTATTAGTTAATAAATATCGTTTAATACATTCATTAATTTATGGATCCACCATAAATAAACTTGTACACAAATTAGGAGCACTTGTTAAGAAATCGTGGGTGCTTCCACGATGTATGGCTAAAGACTGATGTAATTAACGTATTTTTGGGTGGGTTGCCGCAAACTCGTACAATTTGCGCGGCGGGAATTTATTTTACTATTTAAAAGTTACTAGGTAGTTTATCAGTTCAACTTAACAAAATTACAGTAACAGAAGTCTCCTTTTAAGAGTGTTATGATATCTTACAACTAAAAATCACATCATCTCTATATTCTACACCAATGCGTGTTTTAAAATCCTTCAACTTTTAAAAGAATCTCGAGAATATAAATGCTCCACGTAATTTAATGCAATTATAGTAAAATAGAGGCTTCCTTTTAACAAGCTTAAAATTGGTCGTGCATTTTAAAATACTTTAGCTATACAAAAAGAAATTGACTGTGTGTAATTTGCGCGGCGGGAATTTACTTTACTATTTAAAAGTTACTAGGTAGTTTATCAGTTCAACTTAACAAAATTGCAGTAACAGAAGTCTCCTTTTAAGAGTGTTATGATATCTTACAACTAAAAATCACATCATCTCTATATTCTACACCAATGCGTGTTTTAAAATCCTTCAACTTTTAAAAGAATCTCGAGAATATAAATGCTCCACGTAATTTAATGCAATTATAGTAAAATAGAGGCTTCCTTTTAACAAGCTTAAAATTGGTCGTGCATTTTAAAATACTTTAGCTATACAAAAAGAAATTGACTGTGTGTAAAATAAATTACGTGTACGTAATTGCGTTTTTCTACTAATTTTTAAATGTGAATTCTAAACCAAAAGAAAGCTTATACCTGCAGAATAGTGAAATAATAACAGTTCCTTGAATTAGCTAAGAATCTACTTTCATGCTACGAGTTTTATTTTTTATACTAATTATTTGAAGACTTATCTTAGTAAACAAGGTGTTTAAACAATTTTAAAACAGTACTGTTTAGGAAAGACCCTGTTCACTCACACTAGTATATTATATATATGTTATAAAGATATTTATCTATGATCGTGAGATAAGAAGTCATTACCGCACTGATTTTGGTTAGGTAATGTTTGATATTTCATACTTCCCAAAATCGTAGTAATCTCGATTTAGAATTAAATTTAAATGAAAACCCACTCCAGCGAATTAAATCTCATAAATTCCTTGGTGTTACCTTAGACGAAAATTTGTCTTGGGAGTGTCAATGTTCGTATGTTGCCTCAAAACTAAATAGCCTTTGTTATCTTATACGTAGCCTTAGGCTGATCATGGATTTGTCACAAGTCATTAGTGTGTATTACGCTATTGTACATTCACGTATATTATATGGTATCCAGTTCTGGGGAACTTCACCTCATGCCGGGAAAGTGTTTAAAAGCCAAAAACGTATAGTGAGATGTATTGCGGGAGTATCTCCTTCTACTTCTTGTAAGTCATACTTTAAGGAGTTCAAGATCCTGCCATACCATGTGTGGTTCTGTTTGAAATATGTTTGTTCGTTTTTAAGAATTGTGACTTGTTTTATAGGAATAATAACTTCCATAACTACCCCACTAGGTTTAATAATCAGTTTTCACTGCCTTACAGCAGATTGAATTTATGCAAAAATTTTATTCTTAAATTAGGACCAAAACTCTTTAATAAGTTACCTAATGTAATTAAAGTAAGCACTAGTGCAAATATGTTTAAGAATAAGCTCAAAATATTTTTACTCAATAAGTGTTTTTACAGTATAGACGAGTTTCTTGCTCAATAATTGTATTTATAAATTTACTTAGTGTAAACATGTACAATTTTTTATAGATGACGAATTTCATACACTAACGTGTCCTTTTGGAAATAAAATTATTTGTATTTGTATTTGTATTTGTATTTGATATTACCGCACTAGTGAGGTAATTATATCTACTAATAATAAAAAAATTAAAACAGAATGAAAGAAAATACGTTTATTTTTGTTTAAAATTAGCGTTACAAACTATTTATTGCAAATATTAACTGCACAACTATTGCAATTATTTAACTTAATACCAGATGTACTTTATGAACTTGACTTAACTTGCGATGAACTTGCATTAAATATGTTTAGTTTTTGGATACTAGTTGCTTCATTTTTCTTATTTCCGAGTTTACTCAAAGCAGTTTCTTTTGTTTTCTTCCGAAGCCTTAATGTATCCTTCTGCAACTGTATTTAGCAGCAGGTGCCGGTATATTGTTTTGGATTGGATAATTTTAATGTTTTAAGTGTTTATTCCCACTGGGTGTTTTGTACATTTACCGATCATGTAGCATACGAAGACACGTCATCATCAACGTGTTTAGGGCGTAACTTGATGTAATTTCGGACAGTTTTGCACCATATCGAAACCTTCAATTTCTCCTGATGTTACAAAAAACGCTCGAGCTATTTTTGTCTTCGTGATTGGTATTACAGATCGCATATCTACACGCACCTTCATCTTGCATATTTTCCAAGAGTAAGTTTGTCACCTCTCTTCTTCTACATGGTCCTGCTAGTCGAACAATAAGTGCTACTTTCGCCATAAAAATCTTGTTATCATCAGCTTCCTGCAGAAAAACACCCATATCGTATTTTGTTAATATCTTCGATTTTGTAGATTTTCTTTTTAAAAACGGAATTAAATGCGAGTATTTATTATTATTCACTCTTTTTCTAATAGACATCATACTCCGCAACATTGAATATTATGCCCAAAGAAAGGAGGGTTTTGAATCTTGGATAGATCATTAAAATACGCTAACAATCCCTTCTCACTGGAGATAGTTTTTATTTTCTTTTCTTCACCATTTCTGATACCGGGAGTAGAGCAACTCATATTTTGCCCGAGATTTTTCGGGCAGAAGACTGGAAATTACGCCGGTAGCCTCTTCGTCGATGTCAGATGGAAGATCTGAATCGCTCATGTTGAAAAAGTATCAAGCTCGTTCCGAACTTTGTGACAAATTACAAATCGTTTGATAGCATTATTTTCTAACAAAAACTGGGTTACTTGGTTTCTATAGTAATAGTAAGTACAGGTAACAGAGGTAATTTGTTTTTAAATATTTGGTAGGTAATCTTTTCACGAAAATATAAATAAAAATCGATCGTAGATAAAATGTTGTACGATACACGTGTGATACAGCGTTATTAACATACTTTTGTGGTTACACAAACCTGACAATTTTAAACCAAATATACATATTTTGAAAGGTCTTTTTCCTCAATTAATTTCGATAATATGGAGACATTTTAGTTGGCTATTTCGAAACAGAAGTGATTCGTAAATTTGCCAGAACCTAAATAATGGAGAGTAAAACTTCTTAAAACTCAAGTTTTTTGTACATACCTATTTGAAAAAATATTCTGGCCTGTGTGGTCCAAATATAATTATTTTCTAGTTAGAGGGTGTTTTACGAAGAAGGAAAAATTTTATTTTTATTTAAAACTGTAAACGACAAAAAACTTGTACAAAAACTTTTATATATAGCATTGTAAGACCAGATTAATCCGAGAAGCCAAGGTGATTTAAATTAAAGCGACGAGTCATTAAAACTACCAACTGTATGCAAGATAATAATCGACAAACCTAAAATAACAAGAACTGCAACTTCCGGAAAATATAAATAATAACGAAGGGTCGTCCAGATCTAACGTTCGGGCCTAGGTGGCTGTATAAAAAGGAAACTCCGCAGTCACTAACACTTAACAGTCTACTTGTGCGGTCGTGAGAAGCAAAGCCTCGAAAATGCCAAATGTAATTTTGGCGGAACGTCAGCAAAACTGATCTTTTCGGAAAATAATAAATGAATATATATATATATATATATATATATATATATATATATATATATATATATATATATATATATATATATATATATATATATATATATTTATATATATAAATGTGTTGATTCTTATTCACGCATGGAAAAATACGATGCGTTTTCATTCCGGGTGAACATCCGTTCACCTGTCATGTCGTTCTGAAAAGGCAATGGCATTTTCGAAGCTTTCTTTCTCGCGTCCGAATAGAGATGGAAGTGTTAGCGACAGCGAGTTTCCTTTTTATACCCCCACCAGAGGCCGAAGGTTACCTGAGCGGCCATTGGTGATTATTTATGTTTTCCGGATGTTGCTGTTGTTGTTACACTAATTCCGTTTGATTTTTTGTATCTGTCGACATGTGTTGGTTTTCTATACACAGTGTATTCGAAATGTCGGTTATGTTAGTTTTGTGACATGAACATCTAAAAATGGATGTTTGTCATTTTCCTCTTACTTAAGGATAAATTGTATTCTGGGATGTATTGAATTTACGTGAGTTAGAAGGTTTTCAAGCTCTGTATGACCATGTTGCCATATAACAAATATGTCATACACATAACGAATCCATAGCTTAGGCTTCAAACTTGCTTTCTCAAGAGCTTCTTTCTCGAAGTATATCATAAATAGACTTGCCACTACTGGTGATAGTGAGGATCTCATTGGAGCACTATCTGTTTGTTTATACATTTGTCCATTATATGAAAAGTAAGTATATTTAAGGCAATACCTACTCCGAGTTGTATTATATTTACCTGGAAATCCTTGTTCATAGCAATCCTGTACAATGCTTCGTCGATAGGAATACTAGGATACAAAGACCTGACATCTAGGCTTGCTATGATATCGTCTTTTTTAAGAACGATATCTTTTATAATTCGAGTAAAAAATGCTCCGAGTTTTTGACAAATGAATCAGCTTTTTCGACAGCTGGTTGCATAATTTCAGCAAGATATTTTTCCAGTTTTTGTAGCGGCGAATTAACAGTACTAACGATAGGTCTGATGAGCACCCTGGTTTGTGTATTTTTGGCAAACAATAGAGTTTAGGACATCTGCTCGATTTTTCTCGTGGTATATATATATATATATATATATATATATGTGTGTGTGTGTGTGTAACCATATGTTAGCGGTGCTATTTTGAATTTTGAAATGGCGACTAAAAATTCATAATTTGCATTTTTAAACATTTCGAGATACCAATTTTCAGTCGAATCTGGACAACATTCATCTGTTATATTAGTTTGAGTTTTTTATGTGCGAAAGTTTTAAATTATATTTTCATACGTACTATTAAATGGAAGTACATGAATATTTCATTAGAAGAACCAGACAAACATTCCCTCAAACAAACACAGGACAAGGGAGTAAAGCTAATTACAGCGCTGTAAAAACATAATGAAGGTTTAATTTATTTAAGGGACAACCACATTCGTTTTACCTAAGGGCGGCCGCAACGCTTACCACTAGTCTGCGTTGGGAGTTTAGGTAAACGTTTTTCCCAGACATACTTAAGAAATAAATTCCAAATTTTCATACAGATACCTTCTTTTTAACCGACAAGAAAGAAGGAGGTTATCAATTCTACCCTTTATATTTTTTTCTGTATGTAGACTGATTACTTTGGGATAGTTTCACCAATTTAGATTAATTTTTCAAGATGTTTCCAAGACACTTCCTGAGTGGTCCCATAGAAAATATATTGGAAAAAAAAATGGCGGAATGGCTTTTTCAAAATCAAAAAACGGAAAAACTGTAGTAAAAAACTTCTTTAATACAACTATTTTTTTTCATCATAGAGGGTAGCGCTAACAGAATTAAACAGCCTTCTGAAAACCGAAAAAAAACAAGAGCGTTCAGATTTTTTAACAAACGATGAGGCACATCAAGTGTTCTATTTTTAATATATTTTCTTTTGTGATACAGGATGGCCCTAGAAATATGAAGCCGCCCCCAAAACCATTTTTTATTTGTTTTAAAGCGGTTAGTTAAAAAAACAAACGGTGAAACAAGTCAAATCTATATAATTCAGATTCTACTTACCCTTGTTTCCATCCTATCTGATAGGAGTGGGATTCCTATATATGCCTTGTTGCAATAGCCGCACGCGGCTATTATTTTTCTTTATGCATTTCTCTTTTTAGGACCGAAATTTTTGAAATTGGTGTTTTTAGACCCTGACTACTTTGCTAAGGTAAAAAGAGTCTTCGATGGGAAGTATAAAGGAGATTAAAATTCTATATGGGAAGCCAATACCTCAAATGCCGAGAAAGCGGTCGAAATGCAAAAAAACTGTTTCCGGTTTTTCAAATTTCACATTTTTTACTGTCTTTTTTTTCGAGGAGAATACCTTTTTTGGGATCCCAAATTTCCCCCGAGGTATTCAAAAAAAAACATCTCTAAAATTATTCTCCCGTTTATACAGGGCGAGCTATTTAGAAATAAAATTGTAATGTTCTGTCCATATATTTCACTATGGTCTTACGTTAATTAAATATATCAAAAATTCCATTTTTTTGTTGCAAGATATAGATATTTTTTATCCTAAGTCGAAAAATTGGGTAAAATCTTGTTTCGAGTAAAAATGCCTTAGTTTTCTGTTTGCCATTGAATTTACCACTTATTCAAGTTGGCCTGGCTCTGCGAGCTATATAGCTTTAACTGATATGTCATAATAAACCCAAAATGCGTCCAAATTTGCAAATATCTGTTGATATATCTATCTTGAGTGGCGGTGAAATTGGGTACACTTTCCGAAAAGTATAGAAATATCAGGAATCCTATTCAGATATGAAGTTGTAGTTCGTTATAATACAAAATATTAAAAACATGGATGGTGTGGAGATTTAAACATATGTATATTTATGTTTTAATAACGGCTGGTAAAGTAGGTTCGGAATAATTATCGCTTTTTTCGATATACGCAGGAATTAGTAGTAATAATATTCTTATTTTTTGCTTTATACCTATGCGGTATTTAAAGTATCGCTGATTTTAGTATGTTATATTTTTTCGTGAGATATATTTATATACGGTTCGGAGTAGTAACATTTTCCAGTAGCCGAAGGATTCAACAGCAGCTTGAATTTAATTTTTGATATTATATACTGGATACACCGCTCTTTGTGATTTCTGAAGCTGTTGCTAGCTATAATGCTTATACTCACTGATAATCATCATCAGTGATCATAAACAGTTACAACAATTCATTTTAAATTTGCACCAAAAGGATTTTAGGAGTTATAGACGCAGATATTCTATATTTTTAAGGGGTGTAATAACGTAAAAAGTTAATATTTTGAGAATGCACTAACCGATAACAGTCAAATTGAAAACATATACCTAGTTGAGGTAATTGTTTTGACATAGAAAAATTGTAGATGTCATTGACGTAGATATGACGATGAATGAATTTTTTGTTTACCTATAGTTTAAAAAACACATAACATTTCGAAAAAAAATTTATTCCAGAAACCTTAAACTGCCCCCTGAACACGAAAAAAGGACGTTTATCACTTTTAATAAACGGGGAAACACATTCAATTCAATAAATTTTTTGTCCATAATATTTTTTTCTACTATACAGTAGTCGCTCTAGAGATATGGGGCAGCCCCCAAGAAATAAAAACATTTTTTGTTGTAAACCGGTTAGTTAAAAAAATGATGAAACGTGTCAAATTTATTTTATCTTTCTTACTTCCTTAGTAAAAGGGAAGTATTATGATCCTGATATAATCACCCTCCGAGATTTTTTGGCGGAACAAATTGGCGGTATAATAAATATTTACAAATTCAGCCTAAAAAAACTGCTTAATGTATTGATTTTAAATTGTTCGCTATAACTAATTGTGGTATAAAGATCAACTAGTAAAATTGTGGTACTAATTCAAGGTGGTCGAACACAATAGCCGCCAAATAAAATATTTGTAATCGTGAAAAAAACACCCTCTCAGGTTTTACATATCTTTACGTTTTAGAGTCTCTAGATGCGAAAAAATATCTTTCATCTATTCCGTCTGTCGGTCTGTCTGTCTGTCAGTCCGCGGCAGAGCTTAAAGACCTCTTACGCGATTGACTACACATTTTGATAAATAATTAAGGATCATATGAGGATGAACAATGTTCAAAAATTATTACTAAAAAAACTAAATATCCGATTTACGTTAAATTTTGTACAAAAATCATGTCTTACATATGAATGAACTGACAATATTTTGATATCAATCCAAGATAGCAAAACAAAATAGCGGCTTAATAAAATATTTAGAAAATCAGCCTAAATAAACTGGTAAAGTCGTAGTACCATTTTAAGATGGCGAAACAAAATAGCGGCTAAATAGAATTTTTAAAAAATCAATGTAAAAATATCTTGTTCAATTGACTTTAAATGTTGCAGAAAAATTACGAATTAAACATGACGTAACAAAATATCGGTATGTGTCAATGTAAAAACTACTTAGTGAATTTATTTTAAATTATGCCCAAAAGTCAAGTGTGGTATGGATAGAAAGGAACTGGTAAAATTATTGTTAGGAATCCAATATGATGGAACAAAATAACGCCCAATAAAAATGTTTCGAAAGACAGTATGTGTATACATATACATATATATATATATATATATATATATATATATATATATATATATATTTGTGTATGTGTGTGTTTTCATTCCGGGAATACAACCGTTCACTACTGTCGTTCTTAAAAGAACAGTTTTGCTGACGTTTCGCCAAAATCACATTCGACACGAGGTGGCAAGAATCTTAAGATCAAGCAAAGCACCTGAACAAAACCTACATGCCACTAAACAAAGGGCCCTAACAAATCTTCGAAAAAATAAAGACATCACAATCCTTCCAGCAGATAAAGGAAACTGTGGTTATGAATACCTAAGATTACGTACAAAAAAGGATATCCTACAAGACAATTGTTATAGGCCTGTTTCAAGGGACCCGACAACATACCTAGAAAAAACAACTGAAAATAAAATAATAATACCACGCGAAAAGTCGAGCAGATGTCCTAAACTCTATGGTTTACCAAATATACACAAACCTGGGGCGCCCATCAGACCTATTGTTAGTGCTGTTAACTCGCAGCTACAAAAACTGGAAAAATATCTTTCTGAAATTATGCAACCAGCTGTAGAAAAAGCTGATTCTTTTGAAAAAAAATCGAAGCATTTCACTCGAATTAACGAGACATCGTTCTTGAAAAAGACGATATCATAGCAAGCCTAGATGTCAAATAGTTATATCCCAGTATTCCAATCGACGAAGCATTGGACAAGATTGCTATGAACTCTCGGAGCGTTGCCTTAAAAATACTTCTTTTTCATTCAACGTGTAAATGTATAAACAAATGGATGGTGCTCCAATGGGGTCCTCGCTATCACCAGCAGTCTAGAATTTATTTACTATATACTTCGAGAAAGAAGCTCTTGAGAAAACAAGTTTAAAGCCTAAATTATGGATTCGTTATGTGGATGACATATTTATTATATGGCAACACGGTCATGCAGAGCTCGAAAATTTTCTGACTCACATAAATTCAATCCACCTCAAAATAGAATTTACTCTAGAGTTAGAGGAAAATAACAAATTGTCATTTTTACATGTTCTGGTCACAAAACTGCAGTACAGAAAACCAACACATACAGACAGATATTTAAATCCAAAATCACATCGTCACCCAGCACAAATTCAAGCTGTGGCAAATACCCTAATATCCAGATCCGTGCGATTAACTGAAACACAGACGAGACGAAACGAACTTAAGGTAATATCTAGTGCTTTAAAGAAAAATGGCTACACAAATCAGACCATAGAGAAAGCTATTAATGCATCGGGTTCCCGAACAACGAACAACAAAAATTATGAACCTGGAAAGCAACAAGTAGTGTTGCCATATGTAAAAGGCATAACAGACAGAATGGGAAGAATTCTTAGGAAACACAATATACAAACAATACACAAGCCACAAACAACTATAGGTAAACTACTTGAAAACCCAAAACATAAAATCGAACTGGAAAACCACGGAGTATACAGCATTCCGTGCCAAGACCGTGAAAAGTTGTACGTGGGGCAAACTAACAGGCGAATATCAGCAAGAGTGGAAGAGCATAAACTCGGCATCAGAAACAAACAAACCTCAGCTTTATTCCTACATCATCAGGAAACCCGCCATAAAATAAATTTTGATGGGTGTAGGGAGATTGCCAATATAGAACATTATAAGACCAGAATAATCTGAGAAGCCATAGAAATTAAAAAAGAAGGTGATTTGAATAAAAGGGAGGAGTCATTAAAACTACCCACAGTATGGAAGACAATAATCGACAAATCTAAAATCGCAAAAACTCAAGCGCAATTAGCGCAACAACAACAGCACCATCCGGAAACATAATATAAACAAAAATAAATAACGACCAACGGCCGCTTAGATATAACCTTCGGCCCTGGGTGGGGGTATAAAGGGAAGCAATCATCAACACTTAAGTCTCTATTCGGACGCGAGAAAGAAAGCTTCGAAAATGCCATATGTGATTTTGGCGAAACGTTAGCAAAACTGTTCTTTTAAGAACGACAGTAGTGAACGGATGTACACCCGGAGTGAAAACACACACACATATATATATATATATATATATATATATATATATATATATATATATATATATATATATATATATATATATATATATATATATATATATATATATATATATATATATATATATATATATATATATATATATATATATATATATATATATATATATATATATATATATATATATATATATATATATATATATATATATATATATATATATATATATATATATATATATATATATATATATATATATATCTATATATTATATATATATATATATATATATATATATATATATATATAATATATGCAATATAAAAAACCTTGTTATCTGTATATAACATCTACGTATCTATATTAACCTGAAGGAAATTAAATAGAACACATTATTTGTATTCCTAGATGAGTTTTATTTGTAAACCAAGCCATGGTCTGGCACATTTTTTCAATACTATCTAAAGTCTATTCAAATTCAAGATAGAGTGCATGTATACAAAAGTTATAGTGCAAGCAATACGAAATTAAAAGTTTGCTAAAAACTTATCATAATCGGTCACCCTTATTTAAGGGCGTATTATACGCATAATAACTTTTGTGGTATTATATTTGGTTGTACAAAAACTAAGCAATGAAGCTCGCACTAAAATAATAAAACATTTGGGATGTAACATATTCCGCCTCAGCAAAATATCTGTGACCGTGCTCAGGCAGACGAAGGCTGAATTAACATATATCCGCGTACTTTAATAAGTATAAATTTTCCATTATTTGATTACTGGAAAAGTAAAGTGGCAAATATATCTATCACGACTTTGCTAATGAACATGAATTTTTACTAAGTACCAAATACTTAATATCGCTTTAAATACTGTACCAAACAGAGTTATAAAAAGTGATTTTAGAAAGTTTTTGATTCTCAAAATATAATTTCCTGACTTGACAGATTAATTAAGCCATCTCAGTATCTTTGAGAATGGAGAAACATCCCAAATTAAACAAGAGAAGTATTTATTTCATTTCCTGAAGCAAAATTAAATGACTTTAATTAAAGAATACCGATCTTCGATTATTGCCAACCCGTTTTCCTTCCAAGTTCGTATGTCTGGCCTTTAAAGAACAAGAAGGCTTCGTTAAAAGCTGTCTCAGCTTTTGAAATAAACTTTCTGTTAATCCTTATTACGTTACATAGATTTTCACTAAGTTCCTTTTGGCACTTGCTGAAAACGGAGAGTATATTAGTCGTCTGGGATACATTTATGAAAATTTTAATTTAATAGCAACTACTGCTGATGGGGATAGGTTCAGAAGATAAACGTTTAATAATGATATGTCTCAATTGAAAAGGTAAAGTGGCATGCACATAAGACAATACATATATAAAAAAGTTATAGGGCGTTCCCCTATCAAAGTGCTTGAAATACCGCCGCAAAATTTGGGACATGAAGCTCTACTTTTTAAACCAAAAAGTACAGCTCTAATTTTCAAAATGGCGACTAGGCGCCATTTTATATTTTTTTTAATAGAAAGGGGAGTCAAGTAATATCTCGTTTTAATGGTATTTTTATTCGTAATATAACCCCAAAGTTTCAAAGTATTTTATTTAACCGTTTTCAAATTAAACACTTTCGTTTTGATGTAGCCCTAGAGAAAATAAGCCGATAGGTATAAAGTCTGGCCACTCTATAGGGTCTCACCGACCTATACATCATACATAATTTTGTTTATATTATTTCCGACATTCCGGAAAAAATACAGGGGGGTGCTGTTGTGTTTGAGTATTCACGCGGATTTGCAGCAATACTTTAGTAATAAGTGGACTGGTTGTATTTTGCAGGATCTCAACTTAAAAAGGGTCATTTAAAGTTCTTTTCAAAAATATAAGACCTATAATTAAAATGCATTCCCAGACGTTAACTTTCTGGGAATATTGATGTATGTTCGCTCCAATACCTGCAATTTTGCGTATTGAAACAGCAATTTAGAAAAAATGGGTTTTTTTCTGAATTTGGTGTAACTAGTTAGAGCTTGCTGTCAATCTGTTTCAATTTGGTACTATTTCGCAAAAATCAAATCGTTTTTCTGGATCATCCGCAAGTAACTTATACTCTCTCCACATACAGAACGCTAGAGTCAGTTAAAGATGCTCCAAAGCCGAAATTATCGGAGAATCTGCAAATGGTTACAAACTCGTTAACAAACAACATGTGACGTCCGTTAATAGTATTTTGAAAAGAAACAAATTTCATAGCTACAAATTTAAAATGGTACATGATTTATTTGCGGATGATCCAAAAAATCAACTTTTTGCGAAATGATGTAAAACAGATTGATATAGCAATCCGAAATTATGTATACTACCTATATTTTCTTTAGTGACGAAAGCACATTTTTTTCTGAATTGGCGTGTCAACACTCAAAATGACAGGTATTGGAGCGATGTCAATCCCCACAGTTTTCGCAAGTGCCGTAAACAATATCCGCAGATAGCTAAGGTTTCGACAGGCATTTTAGAAGATCATATCATAGGTCCCATATTTTTGGAAAGAACATTGAAAGGCCCTATTTACCTGATGCTGCAAAACACACCAGCACGGTCGCCGGACCTTGCACCTCTCGTCATTTTTCGATGTAACTACATTAAAACGAAGACGTTTAATATATTTGGTGGAAAAAAAAAGGTGAAACATAAATCTACCTTACTGAAAACTAACCTTTATTTATCTGATCGCCATTTAAACGATTATTAAAATGTTTTATATGGATAGATTTAATGGTACGGCCCATTTTTTTCCTAATACCTTCGCCTTTTGCTAACAACAAAATATTTTTAAAATAAAGTCAGGATTAATTATTACACATATTATTGTTATTGTTATATTGTCTATCGGTGGGCAAAAATTTAACATTTTTTCTAATATAAGAAACAATATAAATAATTTTAAATTGAATTTTAAGACCTGCAGAGTTTCCTACTTAAAACATATGTTCAGGGGTAATTTATATTTATTGTAATTTATTTTCATTATTGTAAACCCACAGTAATAAAAACATTTAAATATAAGTAAAATCATATTTGGTTTAGTACATTTTGGCGTCACTACCATTATACGCAGCTGTTGTTTGTACTGAATTATCATGAACTATCATTGTCTTTCTAAACTTGATTAAAATGATATTAGATGTTTTTTTCACTTATTCCGCGAACGCACCTGGGACCATGATAAATTAAGAACTGAAAACATCGGTAAAATGGCTATTACCTGGAAGTCTCCTCGTAACAGATTTCATCCCACACATATAACACAGTTTATATATCCATATAGTTATTTGGAATAAAATGATCACATTATATAAATATCATCATTTGTCAATTTTCTTCATTACGAAATTACCAAGTACCCAGGGCTTACCGTATAGTAAATTACAAATCCAATTTAAATAAAACGACTAGTTCTATACTCGAGTGTACCATTTTTTAAAATTTTGTTTTCATTTGTTGTTAATTTATTTTTATTTTAATATTTTTAGTTTATGTAATCTATCACAATCAAACAATCAATTATGATATTTGTTGTTTTCGTCCATAAAAAGAAAGGTTTTATTCTAGGAAATGGAATTTTACCGACATTTTAAACATTTAATTTGCCTACCATTTTGTTTTGCCATTAAGGATTGAAATTTTTTTTTTCTATAAAATTATTAAATATTAAATAAAAGCTTAATTGGATGAGTAGATGAGAACAAGATACAAATAAATACCGTAAAACACAAATTAGATCACTCAAATATTATTTGCTAAAACTATAATTTATCTACGGAAATTTTTAAAAATAGTATGGATGTTTTAGAGTTCTGGAAAGATATTTAATGATTTAATTGCCGTGATTACCTTATAAAGTTACCCAGTAGTAAAAAGCTGTAAAAATACCCATCTGCGCAAATGTTCCAAACACTGATATCGATAGCCATCATTACTATAATTTGGAGAAATTGGTAATGGCCACCAAAAATTATTCTTAAAAGTATAAACTACATTGAAGTCAATGTTAATAGTAGCATTTTTTACGCAATTATGTGGTTACTGGTACTCTGTGGTATTATTAGTTTATTTTAATTCTGATAGTGGCTGGAACAGTATGTCTACTGCATTTAACTACATAAATGAGGCCACAACTTAAAGTTAAAACTGGTGGTTGCTGTGAAAACTGAACAGCGACTTTAAAGTAAGCGTTATCAAACGGCTTGATTATAAAAGAACCCAGGACTACACGAAAATTTGAAAACCAACTTTCATTGTAGAAACTGAGTAGTATCATTATAAGACAACAGATATATTACTTTTGACCTGAAACAAACTTTTAAGTATGTCGCTAGTTCTTGTTAAGTAAATTCAACTTTGAAGGATTTAAGGGAACTTTAAATTAGTTCTATACAACATTTGCCATGTTTTTTAGAAAAATACAGCTCTAGTTTCTATCTTTCGGTTACCCTAGTGGTTAGGTTTTGTGAAAATATAATTCTTGCCTTATAAATAATTTTTTAATTAATGTTAAGACTTATTTTGAATAATAACCTCGTAAAATGACTAATTCCGCATTATTAGGTGCTGCCAAAAGCATTATAATTGTTCGTCCTACAGACTTTCACAATAACTTTTCATTCGTTTGGATTTTAGAGTATTGATTAGCGGAGTAGTAGCTCATAAATATCATATATTATTATGACTATAAGTAAATCAATCAGATAAACTTTCTAAGTGCAATATATTATCAAGACATCATAAAAAAAGTCTCTAATTAGTAAATATAATATTAGTACACACTTTGGGTTCAATAACATTCCCAAATTGGTACCGGAACGTAATAATCTCCCTTTCGATAACGTACCAGGTACCATGGCGTAAAAAAAACAGGTTTGTTGTTCCCTAGCTAAGATGTTTGAGGTTTATATAGTGTTGCGGACAACCGGATGATTTCAGAATCGTGTACTCGGTATTCGAGATCATTTAAGAATCGAGTACTTATCCGAGTGCCGAGTACATACGCGTCATTTACCATCCTTAACAATATGTACCAGTCATATATAGTAGAAATATAATATTATGAGAATACAACAAACATGAAAAAAACATCCTTCCAGCGTATACATCCGATTCAGTTTTTTTCAACATAGTAACTTTAGTTCAGCACGAAGAAAGCCTTGTGTTAAGGCAAATTTACCGATTTTACTATTCTCGTAAAAGGGAAATATTGTAATCGTGAAATAATCATCCTCCGAGATTTTCAGATTATCGCGTTTTAGGGTACCTAAATATTTTCTCAATTGCGGCTCTGTCAATCTGTCTGTGTGTTGGTCGTTTTGTCTGTTCGGGGCATAGCTAAAAGCTACTTTTCCGATTGACTTAATTTTGATCATAAATTAAGAGTAATGACCTGATAGCATTTTGGTAAAAATCAAATACGGAGAAACAAAATGGCACCATGATGAAATGTTAAAAAAAATAATTACTAAAAAACCATTTATCCAATTTACCTCAAATTTTGCACAAAAATCATGTATTTTACCTAGAAATCAACTGGTAAAATTTTGTTAGGAATATTAGAAAACGAAACAAAATATCGGCCTAATAAAATATGTAAACATTTACCTTGAAAAACTATTAACAGATTGATTTCAAATTTTGTGTAAGAATTAATTATGGCATAGGAAAAGATGAACTAGTAAAATTGTAGTGCGAATTCAATTTCGCGGTCAACTAAAATATGTGTAATGGTGAAAAAAATCACCTTCCCAGGTTTTACATATCTCCACATCTAAAGATGCAAAAAAAAAATATTTTCTCAATCCCGTCGGTCTGTCTCTCTATTTGACAGTTTGCGGCATAGTTAAAAAACTACATTACCATATTGACTGAAAATTAAGGGTCATATGGGGATGACCTGGTAATATTTTGTTAAAAATCCAATGTGGTAGGACAAAATGGCGGCCTGGTGAAATATTAAATAAAATTATGAATGAAAGATTAATTACCCAATATGCCTCAAATTTTCAACAACAATCAAATTTAGGTAGGAATAAAATGGTAACATTTTGGTACGAAAATATTTAAAAAATCATTCCGAAAAACTACTTATTAGATTCATTCCAAAAATTGTGGTACGGATTCAAGATTGCGAAACAAAATGGTGGCCAAATAAAATGTTTAAAAAACGAACCTAAAAAATCTTTTTAATCAACTGTAAAAAATTAAATGTTATATAAAGATAAACTGGCACGAATTCAACATGACTGAATAAAATGGCGGTTTTAAAAAAATCAGTGTAAACTACTTATTCAATTTTTTTTAAATTACGCCCAAAATTAAGTCTGGCATAGGTAAAAATTGTTAAAGATTGGTATGAATCCAATATGGTGGAGCAAAATGGCGTCCAATAAAAATGTTTGATAAAAAGACAGCATATTATATGCGTTACTAAATAACTATGTGCGAAGCTAAATTGGGTCACACTTCACTATTCCTAATAAAAGGACAGATTCATAACGAGGAAAGTTCCAGATAAAGGAAATTTACTGATTTTTTATTTGATCTTAATTTATTTTTATATTATTATAATTGGATAAATAATTTTTTGGGAGTGAATTAGGCGGCCGTTTTGTTTCGCCTTATTGACTTTACACGAAAATTTTACCAGTTTATCCCTATATCAAACTTGATTCTGGTACAAAATTTGAGGACCATTCGATAAATAGTTTTTTAAATAAGGTTTTTTAAACATTTTATTTTAAACATTATAATACATTTCGTTCCGCCATAGTGGATTTTTACCAAAATGTGACCCTCTCCTAATGATCCTTGATTTTTAGCCAAAATTAGAACTCAATCTGGTAAGTACTTTTTCGGCTATTTTATGCACAGCCAGAACGATAAACCGAGGGAAACGGAAAATCTAGGAGATTAAAAAAAAATTTTCACAGGGTGATTTTCCTTTACGATTACAAAAAAACAATATACAAGAAGCATCGACAAAAACTTTTAACATGGTTTTAGTATAGTATAGTGGCGTTTCAGCTAGGTTTGCGGGTCAAAACGAACTCTCAAGACTGCGTCCCCCCACGACAGGAAGTAGAGTTTCGCTTGTGATAGATCAGAATACTGAAAAACGAACTAAAATAAATCTTTGTCTTAAATGAAATATTCTAGCAAAATCTGTAAATTCTAAAATTATAATCATATGGAAACTTCTTGCTGTAGGGAACATTTTTATTAAATGTAGCTATAAGCATTTAATTTAAAATTCGTTTTTAATTGGTGTTAGATACATCTAAAACATAACTAACGATTTTGTTTGTAAGGCACATATGTATTTTAACAATTTCTTATATTTTAGAATTTAAGGCATGACATTCAATTTATTTTCATTAGTATATTTATATTTTTATATATATATATATATATATATATATATATATATATATATATATATATATATATATATATATATATATATATATATATATATATATATATATACATATATATATATATATATATATATATATATATATATATATATATATATATATATATATATATATATATATATATATATATATATATATATATATATATATATATATATATATATATATATATATATATATATATATATATATATATATATATATTATATATATATATATATATATATATATATATATATATATATGTATATATATAAATATATATATATATATATATATATATATATATATATATATATATATATATATATATATATATATATATATATATATATATATAGTTAATATTTATATTTTCTTGGGTATAGGTCCGAAAAAAAAATATTTGTGACTTAGGTATTAGTGATGTCACATATATTGTCAATAAAACACTTTTATTGACAATACATAATTACAATAAAACCTCTTATTTCTTTTGACTCGCCATGAAAGGTAACATTATTATCGCAAAATTTTATAAAGAACAAATTTCACTTATTTTACGAGATACTATATACTACTCGAGATATAACAAAGAAGACGAGCACAGCAACATACTGTGCAACTCGCTCTTTGGCGATACCACGTACACTGATTTAAATGTTTTAATATTTTTAAAGAAAATAACCCATCATTGCAATAGAAGGGACGGGTGGCGCTTACCTGAGTTATATGTAATTTCCCCTTTTCTTTTCAGGCAATTCCGTTTGTTTTTTTTATCGTACTTATGGGCATACATTCTTGACTGTAAATATTGTTGTGTTTGCCCGATATAATCGCCATCACAATCCTTGCATGGTACCTGATACACTATATGTGTCTTTTTTAATTTTGAAGTTTTTGTCTTAAGTTTTGTGTAATGTTGATCCAGCAAATTATACAACTTTTATGTTATATTTAGAGAATAAATGTTAAAAATTGTTCGGATAGCCCCTGTATATATGGCAGTGTCAAGTAACTTTTCTTTGTTTTATTTGATTGAATTGTTTTTTGGTGACCCAAGGTGTTGTAAAATTTATTGATTCTTTTTTTGAAAACCGAGAACATAACCATATATATATGTATATATATACATAACCATATATATATATATATATATATATATATATATATATATATACAAACCACTGTTTGGAGCAACACGATTGATTTTGTATGCTATAATTTGGCGGCATGTCAAAATCCACGGCGATACGCATATTTCCGAAGTTGTCCCTTTAAATTGATTACTTATACTTGTCCTTATCTAATTTTGGTATCCTTTTTCGACTGTCCATTCTTTATAATACCTGTTATACAATTTATGCAGGCGTTCTTGAAACCCACATTCATAACTGAACTCATTTTTGTATCAATATTTTCTCGACGATATATAATAATTAATGTTTTCGACATATAATCATAATCAGGAAGCTTAATGGCTGTACCGACATATATTACTTCTTAAAAAAAGACGAGTTTTTTTGCAAGAATATCTCCCCTGTCGATAGCTTTAAGCCAATCTTTGCATCTAAAAGAACATATATTTATTTAAATAGAATATAAGTATTAATAATTAACGGTATTATAGACCCGTTGAATAGCACATTTTTAATTTTTTACATTTTTAAATAGTTACGAAATACGCAATATAAATAGTTACTTTTAATATAAATAATGTTTTATTCAGTTCGGGCCTTATGAAGGGTTAGTCCCATTGAATTTGATAATTTTGGAATATAAAGTGAAATTTTGCCTTCTTTCAATTATTTTAATAAAAAAGGAATGAACCACTTTTTCTATAATAATAATAAAAGGAAATTCTATATGACAGTCTACATACAACCCTCGATATTAAATGAAGATACGATTGGTTATATTTGCTGCCTGGAATTTGTTTAAATCAAACTAAAAAAATTGGCTTTTACCCGGAACTGTCCTCGTAACAGATTCCACCACACACATATAACACAGTTTATAAATCTATAAATATCAATTTGTCACTTTTTTTATTATGTTAAAAGTCCTTTACCTATTCCTGTACCCAAGTACCTAGGACTTACCTTATAATAAAACTCTCCTATCATTACAATTTATACAAGATTTAGAAAGTTTTTGCCAAATAAAATTGTGTATATATACACGGTGCCCCGTATAAAATGCACTCTACAAGGTTTTCGTAAACCAAAAAAAATACATCTGGGCCGTTAATAAAACCGAATTTTGCCCAATTGCCAAAAAAACTGAAATCATGTTTTTACTGCAACTTTTTCTGCACTACATGATGGTATTTTCAGATTTTAAATCTGATGTTTCGTCTTTCGAGACCCATCAACAAGTTCATTTTTTTTAAATACGGACCTGGATTTCTTATTTCATTTTTTAAAAAACATTCGGCCTCCCTAAATCAATGATGTATCATACTTAAATAGCAAAATAGCACACGTATAGCAAATTTAGAATTTTTCTATAAGAGACAATGAGTTAAAAGAGAGACGGTATACGATAATCTTAAAAATCATTATGGAAAAACAAATTATTTTAAAGCTACAACTGTGATACATCATTGGTTGCGAGATCGAAAGCTTTCAATAAACGTACGATGTCTTTTTAGGATTTTATCCCGGTACGAATTAAAAAAATGTTAATGATGCGTCCCGGAAGACAAAAGAAAAAACATCTTAGAGAGGTCGTTTAAGAAATGTATTTAAAAAAATCTGAATCCGTATTTTAATAAATGAAGTTGATGATAGGTCTCGGAAGACGTAACGTCGGATTCAAATTTGATTTTAATTTTAATTTAACCCACATCGGATTTCTTCTGGTTTACGAGATCCCTGTACTGTGTATTATTATATGGAACACCGTGTATAAACTGAATTCCACCATACATAGATAACAATCTATGTATGGTGGAATTCATTACAAGGAATGTCCGGGTAAAGGCCAAATTACGAATTTTTTTAAATTTAATTTTCTTAAAAATATTTTCTGCCGTTTTTGCGAAATTTTTATATTGTTTTTCACGCTCAGTCACCGTTCTCATGAATAGTTATATTTCGTATGAACAAATAAGAATTTTATGACAATGCATCTGTTTTATTTACATACCTATCTAACAATATTTCAGATTGAAACAAGTACAATTTTTTCTTCTCTACAACTTTTTTCGTGCAGACCTAACATACATACATACATACATACATACAAACATACATACATGTATACGTACATACTGTCTTTCCCTTACCATACCTACTTAAATAAAACCACTGCTTCGATACTGCAGTATAACATTTTTTAAATTTTGTTTTTTTCTTGTTAATTTATGTTTATTTTAATATTTTTATTGAATTATTATTTAGAATCTATTTATTAAAAAGAAGGCCTTTATTCCAAGAAACGAAAATTTAACGAATTTTTACATTGTTAATTAGGCCGCCATTTTGTTTTGCCATATAGGACAGACAAAATTTTACCATTTCATATTTGTCATCTTTGCTTCAGACTTGATTTTTTTATACAGTTTTAATATATCTGCACAGTAGCTTTTTAATACTGATATTTTAAACATTTAATTATGCCGCCATTTTGTTTCACAATAATGACTTCTCACCAAAATTTACCAGTTTATTCCTATGTCACACTTGAGCAAAAACAAAAAAATGGCGCGACCATTTTCGGCCATCATTTGCCGACATGCTAAACTCATAGGCGCTCGCCTATTATAGGATCGAGGAAAACCGATCTCGCGTAATAGATTCGCATCTGTACGTGATAGTCTGTGGCAATGACTAAAACTGTTAGTTAGGATGTACCATTTTCTTTCCCATTGTTTTCTTAGAATTTCATTTGAATTACGTGTTAATGTTCATACATTAATAACATACGACACTGAAATATATTTTGTTAATTTTTAATAAACGTTGTTAATATTATTATTATTATCCTTCCAAAGTATTTTGTATGGAATATTCTTGAATATATTAATTAATGACTATTATGCCAAAACAGTAAATAAATATATTTTAGAATTTTATTGAATTGCATAATCGGAAATTATATGATATACTATTACATGATATACCTTCAATGGCAACAAAATTCACTTTAAAATACGAAATCGTATAGCAAAACTTTATACGGGTAATTCGATCAAATCAAAATAAATTGTTGCTATGCTAACTAAAAAATAACAGTGCACCTATCGTTTAGCTAGTGATCGTAAATATTAGGTAATTTTAAAAATGCATCAGTTTATTTCTATACCCCAAAACTTTCGTTGGACGTCTTATATAGACATACGAAATCGAAATGGCTAAAAATACCTTTTATATTCTTATATCAAAATATGGTATTCAGAAGGGTTCAGAAAATTTCTCAAGTTAACCTAAGAGTTGTAGCGTTTTAAGATTTACCAATGAAAATATTACTATGATAACTGTTTAACGGTTACTAGGCTAAGTTAGGTTAACGATATAAGTAACCTTTGGTCAAAACTAGTGGACAACAAAGAAAAAAATAGTAAACAATTTTTTTTTAATTCAGATCGGTTATAAAACATATAAATCGGGTTTAAAGAGCAAAGTTGCCGTCCTTAGAAAACCGCACTTGTCTTAAGTACTAAATGTCTATAATCTTGATAAAGTTGTTTAAATACTTACTTAGTTGTTTAATAACTACTACGTTAATATCTGTAACAAGACTGCAAACATCACGCGAAGTAACCTATGTTGAACATTTTACTTAAAAGGAACAGTTAATAGGCAAAATTGCAAATACTAGACTCCGCATTGGATGCACGAGGACCATCAAAAGCTAAATATGTAGAAAGGAATTTCATCTCTCATAATATTGGGACTAGCCAAACATATTTTCCGATTATTAATATTTTACTAGATATGGCCAAAATAAATTATGAAATACGTTAATAGCAAAAAATTGGTACAAAAGTATAAATAATTTCTGTAGTTTTGTAAATAAATTCATGTCCAAATTTAGTTTAATTAATTAATTAATTTAACTCGAAAAAACTAACACTGCCGGACCAAATTCCGTCCGGTATAGGTAGGCATGTACATAGGTATTTGTTTATGACACACCCTGTATATACAAAAATATGTTGTGCAAATAGTATGCAGTGAGTTCTAAAACTTTTATATAATACTTTTTTTTCTACAGTGAGAAACAAAAAAGTTAAAGGGGGGTAACATTATACGCGATCACCTTGTACAAATAATATACAAATAGTATATAAAAATTTATATTTTTCGGTAGGTGTAATTTTGTATGTGATCGTGTTTATAATTATTAGACTACCTTTTTGTTTAGCCCAGATTAGACCTAGTTTTTGGGTTGTCGTAAAACGAGTTCTATCACACATTTTGTGTTGCATGCGGAAGTCAAAATATACAAAATTACGTGTATGGAAATTTACGAAAACATTAAGGGCCACAAAATCCTGGGCCTATGTCATTTTACATACCGGGCCGCAACTTGGTCATCTGCGATCAAATTTTTCAGATGCCGGACGCAATTTGGATTCAGCCGGAAAATTCAGTAATATTTCATATCTTATTTTTCCTGTTTGAAAAGAGTTTATCTTTTTGTTTATAACTTTAGACTTTCCGGCAAAAAATTTAAATAACTCATATTTGAACTTTTTCTCAAAAAACACAACGGTTTTTACTAAATGACGAGGCGTTATTTAAGGTCAGTAGCAATATTTTGTATTTGGCTGAACATTCGGCTCCTTTGTTATACTGCATTTATTATATGATTTATGTGCGGAATCAGGATCGAGAATTTAAATTCACTCCGATATCCTCTTAAGTCCTAATTCTCAATTTTAAGTTTTATTTTAAGCTTTATTACCTTGATTGTTTCAGTTTATTTCGATTCTTCTCAGGTACATCGCCATAGTATTATAGTCTGATTCTGCTCTTCGCTAATCATGAGGTACATAGAAACAAACGTTATATATATATATATATATATATATATATATATATATATATATAAAATAGACATACGGTAACTTACGATAAAATATTTTGGTGGATATAAAGGGATTTGGGGAGCGCACTCCCATTTAATTGCAGTTGGAAAAATTGGACTCAATTGAGAAGTTAAGGCCGAGTTCCTTTTTTTATTTAGACATCAACTTTTAGCTGGGTTGTTTTCATCTTTCTTTCCTTGCCTCATAAAGTCTTAGCTATCCTTTTGGTAGCCTTTTTGAATATGCATTTTTCTTGTATAGGCAGGTCCAAATTTAAAACTTCTTTAGCAGCTCGGTGTTTTCTTAATTCCAGAAATTCCAACATATGGAGGTAACCAAATGATGGCAATATTGTTGGAGGAGAGTTGTTGGTAAACATCATTGCATGCTTTGTACCAGTGGATTATGGTGTAGATATTGTCTATGAACTGAATCGAAGAAAGTGAGTGCATACAATGACCGTTTTATTAACTCCAGACGCCAAAAAAACTTTAAGGATACGATAGTTTTTCGGTGTGAATTCAATATTAGGAAGTATGTGTCTTGTCATGATAGAGTCTGTTATTGTATTAGAGCAGATCCCACCATTATCAGCTTTGAAGGCATCTGTTTATAAGGTGAGGTCTGATTTGTATATACTGAAGAGTTAAAGGCAAAATCGAGAATTAAACTGAAGATTTCAAGATTCTTATATATATTCTTATATAAACAAATATCAACAGACGGTATATTTTAAATTGTTAACGGCGAAATAACAGCACTAAAAATGGTTTGTGTATTTTTGGTAAACCGTTTAGGACATCTGCTCCATTTTTCTCTCATTTTTGGTTTTCCTTTACCTTCTGAAATAATATTTATGTCTTTGTTTTTGCGAAGATGTGTTAAGGCCCTCTGTTCAGTTAATAATTTCATCAGTAGTTATGTTTGTATATCTAAAAATTCAAGGAAAAAAACCTTTTGCTAACTGTAGTTAGATTCATTTATACATGCTGCAATACACGAAATTCTTAAATTATTTTTTTACTTCAAATCTATACTTGAAATAAACCCCGCTTCAGCGTAATAATACCAAGTATTTATGTGTTTCTGTATAATTTGCATACTGAAATTTATAATATAATTACTTTTTTCTTGTGGTTTAATGAAATTAAGTAACGCAAAACATATATTGTGTAACTCACAACGGCCCCATAAATTTGCGTTTTTAACGATAGTAATTAATTCCCCCTAGTTTGCTCAATTTTAGCCGTTTGCTCCGCACAAAAGTCTCAGAGGATTGAAACACCACATAAAACTCGTTTTACATCTTAATTTATTTGTCGGGTACTTCCCACTTTAATATCATAGCTGATTTCATTACTTATGCCTGAGGAATATATTACGTATATCTTATAAAAGGCCGATACATACGACATACAGTCATTTAATCCGCAGAGATAGCAAAATCCGCACACTGTCAACTCAAAGAGTGTTATATTGCGCGTGCAATCCTTCAAAATGTCTGTATTCGACGTCTTAGGCTCCGTGTCAGAACGATTTTTTGGTACATTCCGTCGCTATATATCGAAAATGCTTTCAGATAAACTTTTAAAATTCGGTACTTTTTTAGAGCGCACTTGGTACTCTCGAACAGTACCAAACCGATTTTCGTATCATTTTTGGTTTTCTCTCTATTAATGAAAAAAGAGATGTTTTTTTTTGAGTTTTTTGGAACTTCTCATGAAACAGGTCAAATGCCAAAAAAATTGAAATGTCGATTTGAAACTTTTTGGAAACGTTCCTTTTTACAAACCCTATTAATACTGGGCACGATCGAAGTTTGTGAATTTTTTTTTGAATTATTAAACCTCATATTTTGGTCAAAAACAAGAGTCCACTGAACGCCCTGTGGTGGTTAAATGGTTCATGTTTTCGACGAAAACACAAAAGATTCTAAAAGAACGCAGATGACAAAAAAAATTCCTATAGATCAATATATTTCTTTCTTAATTTTTTTTTCTGATTATTTTGCTGCAGTTCGTTAAAAATTAGTTTTATTGAAAATTCATAAGACAAAATTAATGAGGAGGCAAAAGGTACGAAACTGCGTTTTAAGTTTGTATAAAGTTTTTGGGGTATTCTTTGTTCTATAAGTATATTGAAGCCTCGAGGTTTTGCCAAAACTCTGAGCCCATCGTATAGAAAATTAAAAATTTATATATTTTTTTAAATGAACAATTCTAAAGCGAACCTTTACTTTCAAACCGAATATAACCTAAGTTATTTAGATTTTCATAAAATATCAAACCAGATTCAGAAATTTCAATCTATTTTGTACAACTTCCAAATTCACTACTTGTTTCTACGACATGCCTAAATATTCGAAAATCTGGCTTAAAAAAAGTCTGCATATATTTGCACACCTTTTTCTTGTAATATGAAAAACTCGCGGGGCAGCCACAAATCAAATACGGCGGCAGGAGTATAGCCGCTTCAAAACTAATGAGTATATATTTAGGTAAATTTTATTTAAGTTTAGGACCTCAAAAACGATTTTTTTAGGTATTCTTGAGAATGGCATGGTAAAATTTAGATAATTTTAGAAAGATAACCACAATTTGGGGTGCAATTTTCCTCACTTTTGTAAAATATCTTTAAGAAACTTTGCTGTCATTCCCAATTTGGACAGTGTTATGCAATAGAGTTTTAAGCCACACGGACCCCATTTTAAGTAATCAGCTTTTAAAGTTTTAAAGTGAAAACATATAGTTTAATTGAACTACAGCTAAGTACAATGACATTTTTGGTATTATATTCATAATGTTTCTTTAAAATTTGTAATATTTTGATAAAAAATTAAGCGAATATACATGTGTAATGAAAAATTAACAATATTTGATATTGCAAATATCTCTAAAGGCGGTGTGGACTCAAAAAGTGTTAAGATCTCTAGCATGTTGTTGCGTATCTAATTTATAGGTAAAAAAGTGATAGGCGCTATGTGTTATGTACATAACATTATACGGCAAAGTCGCATTTCGGAAATAATTCTATGTATGTGTATTGTCAGGTAGTCTAAAATTGCTTTGCAAAATTAAAATCACATCAGTGTTATTATTTTTTATTAAAATTTGAATATTTTTAGCGAATGAAAATTTAATTTTTCATTGATCTAAACAAATCAAAAAGCTTCACTTGAAAAAAAAACCTACAAAACAACACAATTTTAAAATTTAGTAGTAGCAACATCTAATCAAAAATAATATTGCACAATTTCATTTAAGACAAACTTATTTTCAAAAAAACTAGAAAAAAACATGCGTTAAAAGATTATTTTTATACATAATCTTTTGTAAACATAATTGTACATCTTAACCTACTCAACAAAAAAATATAATTAATACTAAAAACATATTTAAAATTATTTGGCAATCATTTTTGGCACATTTAAATTTTTACTGTCTACCCAGTAATTCTATTCCATATCGTCTTCCAAATCGTTATTTTCTTCAAAATCAAAATCAATGGATGCATCAAATCCTTCTGGATCATCCTCAAAATTCCCAGGTGTAATTTTTTTTAAAACTTGTAGAAGCTTTTCGGATCATTTGGAACTAGTTTCATCATCTCTTTTAAGTCTTTTATTTTAGCAACGGACAATTCAAGACCATTGGGCCATAATAAAGGAAATCCGGTATCAAACCTTATTTTATTTTTACGACCACCTTTGGATATGTCAGCAGTTTGCGGGTTATCTTTCAGTCTGAATTTCATGTTCAGTTTAAAAGGGTCATCTTTTTGTAATTCTATTTCATAAGTATTTAACCAAGAAGTTTTATGTTTTTTTAATATCCAAAGTTCGATTCGTGATTAATTTCTCAAGCAGAGTTACTGATATAAAATTAGTTTTACCTAATCTAGTTATTTCATATGGATTTTTTTTGTCTGCAGTTTGTCATAACGTGAATGTAGTCCTTATCTGTGTAGGGACGATTGTGAGTTTTTAAGCACATCCAACTCACGGTCATTTGGCAAAAATGTGTGACCGGGCTGTACAAATCGTAAGGTGATAATTTTAAGAGTGGAATGATTTTGAAGAATATGATAGAAATATATACCACAAAAATCTGCTCAGAGTATCAATCTGGTGGCTGCAGTCTTCAAATGCTCAAGTAGTAGGTTTGCGTGTTAATGCGAAATAAACAAATTAACTTCAGTGAGCTTTTCTTCCGAAATTAAATTTCCAGAATTTGATTGCCAGTGTCGCTTTGCCTTTCTTTTTCTTGATCGTTGCCTTCATCATTATTATTCAATTTTCACTTTGCAAAACAGATAAAACTGGAGTTCTTGTTCTTCTTCTTCTTGATCGTTGTTTTGAAGCAGCTTTTAGTTCGGTAAATTATATTATTAGCATTTTCAGTATGTATATCTGACGACAATAGTGATAGGTTTGGAACGGTATCCAAATTTTCTTGGTTTTCTAACTCAAATTACAATCGACAAAATCATTTTGTAACAATGATGTGTTTGGTAAGCTGAAACTCGAAACATCAGCAATAAAAATTAGGTTGAAATCCAGGTGTAATATCTGACAAAGGTCTGCTGATTTCAGAGATTCTTTTATCACTTCGGAATTCCTAAGCTTGTTTACAGGTTTCAGTATTGTTTTATTTGTTTCCGAAATTGTATTAGGTGTGACTTCCAATAATGAAGTACCAACTTTATGGTTGCCTTTATTATTTTTCCATCTGCATGTTCCAACTATTCGCATACTTCTTGATCTTGATTCCATTCTGGAAGAAATGAAATTAATCTTACTACGTAATTTTTTTTGTTTTAAATTTTAACTTTTTTTAATAGAACTAATATTATAGTGGTAAAAATAAGTATCACTTATCCGAACTTTGCTTCGGTCGTTCATCTAACTGTATTTGCGAGCAGAAAAGTAACACTTTGCACATGTTTGCCAATTTTATATTTACTTTTACCAAAAATAATAAACGTAAACTATTTATATAAAAAAATAATACTTTCGTGAAGGTATGTAGGGTAGTAAAGTAAATCGACCTGGGGTCGATATTTTATTGTAAATTTTCTTGTTTTTGGTATTAAAAATATTTTAAAGTTTTATTAACTATGAATATAATAGGCTAATTACTCTGTGTTATAATATGGACATAGATTTCAAGTTAACAAATTAATTTAATAATGTTCATGTATAAAACTCGCTTTCTATAAAGTTTAAAATGCATACAAGAACGCATGAATGTCTCAAAAGGGACAGAGTAGGTAAAGTTCTCTCAATTCCATTCCCACGATTACGTGACTTTGGCAATAAGGGCGAAAGTTGCACCTCACGATGGGTGAAATAATGCAAAAGGGGGATTAGCCTATAAAAGGATCCAGAACTTCTAACTTGGCATTCTCTATATTTTCTTTTAAAGGTCAAGGTTGTTACGCTGCCAATTTGTTCATAGATTTTGAAGAGGAAAAATAATAAAGTAAAATAACGAAAGGGGAGGACTAGATATAAATTAAATTTCAACTCATTACATTACAGAGCTGATGACGCCGAGAGCTTTTATAGCGCTGCCAGACTGTACGTTACTTTCAAGGAAATTGTTTTAATTGTCGAATTATTGGGTATGGTTAGCGTATCTTAATCCTGTGACGCCGATAAGAACGGTGCCCGGTGGTTTACATACAGTGAAAGATAGTCCAATAATTTGTCTTATCCTACATACTTTTAGTGTGATATTGTATGAGTGTTGACGCCGATAGTCGCTGCTACAGCACGTGATAGCTATAAAAAAAGCTGACATCGTTCGGTTCGACTTCATTGTACTCTGTAATGTCCGGTGCTCGTCGGTGCAAGTTTTCGCTTCTAAGATTATAAAAAAAATTAAAGAATCATATAAACTGGTAAAATTAAAGTATTATTTACGAGGAGCCTAAATTTTTTGTATTGTATTGATTCTCTATATTTTCTTTTAAAGGTTAAAGGAAACGGTGCACATCTAATTCCGTCGCAGATGCTTCAAATCATCATAATAGAAACTTAAAAATGGGTACTAAGTCAAAAACACAAAGTTTCGGGGGAGATAAAACCGGCAAAAAAAATTCACAGGTGTGAATTAAAATAATAGGAGAAATTTGCAAAGATACTTAATTATTCGACACATTTAAGAGCCACGCGGACGACCCTTTAAACATCTGCTTGAATCAAAACAACTTGCTCTTCAGAAAAATCTAAGGATATTCCGAACATCTGTTTAGTTCACTTTCATTTACTATAGGGTAGGTTTTAGCAGCCACCTGTTTGTGTTTCGTTAAAGACTGTAAATTTTGGTCAGTCGGTCAAAATCAGATGGTAGGTAGTTTAAAATAAAAAAAAGAGATAAATATTTAATCGTAATGTCATTTGCGTACAAAATGTATGCTAGAAGCTTCGTGCAAAAGGTATGCAAGTGTAAGGGAGTATGTATGTGGAATGTGATGTTTGTGTGTCTGAGAGTAAATTGTATTCTGGGGTGGATTGAATTTACGTGAATCAGAAATTTTTCTGCTTTAACTGCTTTTGTTTCTTCAGAGTCAAGGACAGCTTCCACTCCACTCCAGCTACTATTACTTCTTGAGGGATTTCCTTAGGAGATATCGCAAAATTAAATCCTTACTCAGTACGGATTTTTCACTTTCTGAGAGATTGTAGGATGATATATTACGCACTAATTTCTCGACGTCTACTGGTGATATTTGTGGCTGACTCGACTTTCTTAAAAGATTGTCATATTTTTTCAAAAGTTTATCAGTCTGCCTGGAAGCTGTCCTTGACACCTCTGAAGAAACAAAAGCAGAGGAAATTCGAAAAAAGATGGCAAGAATTTTAACATCAAACAAAGCACCAGAACAAAACCTAAATGTCACTGAACAAAGGGCCTTAACAAACCTTCGAAAAAATAAAGACATCACAATCCTTCCAGCAGATAAAGGAAACGCAACTGTGGTTATAAATACCCAAGATTACGTACAAAAAAATGCAGGATATCCTAGAAGACAATTGTTATATGCCTGTTCCAAGGGACCCGACAACGTACCTGGAAGAATCAACTAAAATCAAAATAAAAAGTTCACCAATAAACCCCGAAATTCCACAAAAAATCATACCACGGGAAAAGTCGAGCAGATGTCCTAAACTCTTTGGTTTACCAAATATACACAAACTAGGGGCGCTCATCAGACCTATTGTTAGTAAAGTTAATTCGCCGCTACAAAAACTGGAGAAATATCTTTCTGAAATTATGCAACCAGCTATAGAAAAAGCTGATTCATTTGTAAACAACTCGGAGCATTTCACTCGAATTATACGTGACATCGTTCTTGAAAAGGACGATATCATTGCAAGCCTAGATGTCAAATCGTTATATCCCAGTATTCCCATCCACGAAGCATTGGACAAGATAGCCATGAACGAGGATTTCCAGGCACATATAATACAACTCCCGGAGCATTGCCTTAAAAATACTTATTTTTCATTCAGCGGCAAATGTATAAACAAATGGATGGTGCTCCAATGGGGTCCCCGCTATCACCAGTAGTCGCGAATTTATTTATGATATACTTCGAGAAAGAAGCTCTTAAGAGAGCAAATTTAAAGCCCAAATTATGGATTCGTTATGTGGATGACATATTTATTATATGGCAACATGGTCATGCAGAGCTCGAAACATTTCTGACTCACGTAAACTCAATCCACCCCATAATACAATTTACTCTAGAGTTAGAGGAAAACAACATACTACCATTTTTAGATGTTCTGGTCACAAAACTGCATAACGGGCATTTCGAATACACCGTGTACAGAAAACCAACACATACAGACAGATATTTAAATGCAAGATCACATCATCACCCAGCACAAATTCAAGCTGTGGTAAATAAATTAATATCTAGATCCGTGCAATTAACTGAAACACAGACGAGATAAAACGAACTTAAGGTAATATCTGGTGCTTTAAAGAAAAATGGCTACACAAATCGCACTATAGAGAAAGCTATTAATGCACAGGGTTCCCGAACAACGAACAACAAAAATTATGAACCGGGAAAGCAACAAGCAGTCTTACCATTTCTGAAAGGCACAACAGACAAAATCGGAAGAATTCTTAGGAAACACAACATATAAACAATATACAAGCCACAAACAACTATAGGTAAACTACTTGGAAACCCAAAAGATACAATCAAACTGGAAAACCACGGAGTATATAGCATTTCGTGCCAGGACTGTGAAAAGATGTACGTGGGGCAAACTAACAGGCGAATGTCAACAAGAGTGGAAGAGCATGAACTCAGCATCAGAAACAAAAAAATAGCCTCAGCTTTATTCCTACATCATCAGGAAACCGGCCATACAATTAATTTCGATGGGTTTAGGGAGATTGCCAATATAGAACATTATAAGACCAGAATAATCCAAGAAGCCATAAAAATTGAAAAACAAGGTAATTTGAATAAAAGGGACGAATCATTAAAACTACCAAAAGTATGGAAGACAATAATCGACAAATCTAAAATCGCAAAAACTCAAGCGCAATTAGCGCAACAACAACAGCGCCATCCGGAGAACATAAATGACGACCAACGGCCGCGCAGATATAACCTTCGGCCCCAGGTGGAGGTACAAAAGGAAGCGTCGCAGTCACCAACACTTCAGTCTCTATTCGGACGCGAGAAAGAAAGCTTCGGAAACGCCAAATGTGATTTTGGCGAAACGTCAGCAAAACTGTTCTTTTCAGAACGACAGTAGTGAACGGATGTACACCTTTAAACCTAATTGCCTCCGTTCAAATACATAAATACAGCATCGAAAACAAGAATTGCAGCCAGTATGCTACAGTAAGCTAGAACATAAAAAGTTATCGCAATTTAGTTGCATATCAGAGAATATAACTTTTTCTTTTATAAATAACGTGCATAAAGGTTAAAAAACATTGCTGCTTTTCATATTGTAGCCCTGGGGAGGGTAACAAGATTATATATATATATATATATATATATATATATATATATACGCCGTTTTTTATTTCATCCTTGTCTTTTAACTTACTAAAAATAATACATACTATATTGTTGTGTTTAAAGGTAATTTTTACAGACTATTTTGAGACTTAAATGCACTGATATCAGGTGTTAATCCAACATTTTTCTTTGCAGGTGAACCCGTTGGAGCTGTATTATATATTTTTTTAAATCATTTTCGGGGGTATGAATTCTTTAAGAGTAGGCCATCAATTTTTTTAAATAAACTGGGGTGAGAGTTTCTTTCAATCCGCGTTTTTAGAGCTAATACAGGGTTGATTTCGATTTTTTAGGCTGATTGGAATGATAATTTAAATATCTACCAGAACTTGTTAGTTTTATACACCAATCAAGTATAATATGGTTTTTACTTCCCTCGTAAAAGGAAGTATTGTAATTGTGAAAAAAACGAGATTTTTTCCGATCTTTACGTTTCAGGGTTCTTAGATGCCGGAGAACATGTTTTCTCAATTCCGTCGGTCTGTCTGTTAGCGGCATAGCTAGCAAAATTTACTTGATTGACTTCAAATTTTGGTCAAAAATTTAGGGTCATGGAGAAATGTTAATTTTTACTAAAAAATTACTTAATGGATTAATTTCTAATTGTGTGCCATAACTAATTGTGGTATAGAGATGAACTAGTAAAACTGTGGTACTAATTCAAGTTGGCGAAACAAAATGGCGTCCAAATAAAATATTTGGAATTGTGAAAAAAAAATCACCCTCTTAGCTTTTACATATTTTCAAGTTTTAGCGTCCCTAGATGCCAAAAAATATGTTTTATCAATTTCGTTGGTTTGTCTGTCGGTCTATCAATTCGCGGCATAGCTTAAAAACTACTGATCAGATTGACTTAACATTTTAGGCAAAAATTAAGGGTTATATGTGGATGAACTGATAATATTTGATAATATTTTGGTAAAAATCCAATGTGCTGGAACAAGATGGCGGCCTCGTGAAACGTTAAAAAATTATTACTAAAAAATTAATTATCCAATTTCCTCAAATTTTGCACAGAAATCAAGTTTTACGGAGGAATGAACATTTTGGTATGAATATAACACAGCAAAACAAAATGGCGGCTTAATTTAAAAACGGCCTGAAAAAAACTATTTATATGATAGGGATAAACTGATATCAATTCAACATGTTGTAACAAAATGGCAGTGTGTGTCAATGTTAAAACTACTTATTGAATGTATTTTTAATTATGCCCAAAAATCGAGGGTGACATATTCCTAATAAAAGGAAAGATTCATAACGACAAAAGTTCCGGGTAAAGGAAATTCAGGATTTTTTTCATTCCCAATCGGTTTATTAGTCCAAAAAAAGGAACACTGTTATTGGTTTCCTTTTCGACTGCAAACTGGATGTATTGATTGTAGCTATTAAACATCTATAGAATCTCCTCTACCCCCTCTACGGGCACAGATAGATAGATAGATGTCATTTCGCTTTTTAGCAACATCTCCTGCACGTTAGCAAAAATTGTATTACAAAAAAAACCTAACATCGTTGCATTTAATTCTCAAAATCGTCTGTAGTTACTATTTTTTCTTACCTTACATAAAAGAAATTTCAACTAAAATAACCGAGTTGTTTAAGTTTAACCAATCTATAAAAGTTGCCTTTAAATACAATAAAATAGTAGGTAATATTTTTAGTAAGTTAAAAGACAGGGATGAAAGACAAAATACATTCAATATTATATATAATACTCCTTGTTTCGAATGTAAAGGGGTATATATAGGGCAAACATACAGTTTTAAAGAACATGTCCTTATAGGCTTTGTTTTGTATGTTATAAAATCCATATACCAGTCTATAGACAGTCTCCACAATCTAATATTTTTTTGTTGGAATATTTTAGATCACATATATCTTAATTGTTTTTTTAATATTAATTTTTCTAGTTCTCAAATATTATTAATAGCAACATAGTCATAAATAATCCTGGATATATGTCTTAATTAGGCTGAAAAACAGATTATAACATTTCTTACATAAGGTAATATATATATATATATATATATATATATATATATATATATATATAACCAATGTATATATATATATATATATATATATATATATATATATATATATATATATATATATATATATATATATATATATATACCTTTTCTTTAAAAATTTTGTCTTAAGAGCTGTAATTCTTTTTCCTAGTGAAACATCTCTGTATGAGACATCAATTTAGGAGATTCGGGCATTAAATGGGGAAAAATTTGTTTTCGCAGCTGTGAATTTTTCAATTTTTTTCTCTACTAGAACTTTTTTAGGATTACAAGTATCGATTTTGATTCTTTTGGTAATAAATAGAATAATTCTACGCTATCTTCACTCCCAAACGTCAGCGCAAGCTCGTGACGTCATCGGTCACCTGTAATGACGTCATCTCAGCCATTTTAGATTTAACCGCGCAATATTTGTTGCGCCAGCATTCGCGTGTCATATACGTCACCTACCACCTGTCAAGACGTCATCTTGGACTCTTCATGCTGCTAGCGCCACCTAGATGTCATAGTTACATACCAACGTACCAACGCGGACACCTCAATCTTAGCAATAAATGTGGTAATGCTTGAAGCAAGGTTATATAGGCATACAAAGATTAGGAACAAATAAACCCGATGATTTTTCGCTATATTTCGAATGTTTCCGTTAAGTCTTACGTATAATGATATATAGAAAAACTTCACGTGGGGTCTAGGAGCAACACTCCGGGTGCTGCGCTATTCCCTTTTGACATCTCTAAGCTAGCCTCACTCAACCCGCTGTTAGTATTGTTTTAAATTAAAAAGAAGTTTTGGTTTCGTGCGTGATTCGAACTCAGCTAAACTAAGTTTGTTTGACTAGCAGCGTGTCAAAAGGGCAGTTTTGCCGCTATGTGCATTTTTTTCTCAGACGGTTTAGGGCAAAAAACAACACAATGGTTATGGGAATGGAATGGGGTATTCTTCGTAAAGATTAGCGAATTTGGCAAAGCCACTTTTGCCGTCATGTACGCACGTTTTTCTCAAACTGTATACCGTAAAACACCAATCAATATTGGTTCACTGCGCAAGTGTCAAAAATACATTAGTAGTTTTTCATATATCGGTATGTTTTACCAAAAAAAACATATGCAATTATAATTGAAATAAAATGTTATCAGTTAATGAGAATGGGGGTTAAGAAAGGTGAGCTTCGAATTGATAAACTTATCTTTTTGTTTTGAAATAAAACGATATCAATTAATTCGTAAATAAGCTAAAGAAAAGTGAGCTTCCCATTTGTAATATGTGAAGTATAAGATGAAAATAAAATATATTACTATTTAAATAATTTTATTAAAATACTTTTTTTTCATTAAATTATTATTTACTTCTTTAAAAGCAGTATCATAACAATTAGACTATTTCTATCGTGAAAGTCATTGACTAAACAATAATTACAGTATTTTGGTAGTTTTATGTTAGTATTATAATAATATAAATATTTAACAACTTTAAAATTACAAATTTTACAATAAAAAATGTTTAAATTCAGTTTCCATAAACCTGATGATGTTTCGCTATATTTCGGGTATTTCCGTTAAGTGTTGTGATGTATAATCATATATGGAGAAGCTTCACGTGAGGGCCTGGGGGCAACACCCCGGGTACTGCGCTAAACATATATACATTAACTAGTAAGAAAATAAAAAATCTAAATTAATAAAGTTTTTTTATTAATAACAATATTTATAAGTATATAACAACTTTACATTTGATACTGCACGATGCCAGGAGTCAACAATCTTTTGGAAATAACATCCAGGGATTTTCTTAAATCTTAACTTTGGTTCACTTTCGTTAGGAATATTAATAATGTTTTCTTCATCAAAAATCCTTTTTAAAAATTTTGTTTTTTATTTCGTTTTACGTAGATCTTAAGATTTTTATATTCCTCCAAATTCCCACTGTAAACCAAATTCTTCTGACCAAGCCACTGCTTTACTATCCTGTTCCAATAAAATATATCTTGTAAATGATGGTTTCATATGGGATCAAATTTTCTAAATTTTGCGTGCATTTATGGTTGTATATGTTTAACATAGGGAGTGTAAATCATGTCTGTAGGGATCTGTGTACGTAATCAAAATTTGGGCCAACATTAACTTGAAAACGACCAAATTGATTGGATTTGCAACAAAAATAGACTAGGTCAGTGTCTCAGGGAATTAGATTTTAGATGTCAAGAGCGAAGAATTTTATTTTTTTAAGTATAGCGGCCTAAAAAATTCATATTTTGTTATCGCAGAAGTGATAATAGTCAAATAGAAAACAGAAATAGTCGGAGTAAATGTTCCAACATTGAAAAATAGTGAAAAGCATTGGCGTAGATACTTAATTTTTTGGATGATAAAATTGAGGTAGTATTTCTAAAGACTGCGAAACACGTCAAACGTATTTAATTTTTTTGGGTACGAATAATGTTTTTCCATTATACAGGGTAACCCAAAATGGATGAGGCAGCTCCCTAAAAAAAGAAAAAAATTAAAAAAAGGGTTTCACAATGTGATGAGATTATTTGACACTTGGCAGGTTTTCAATACAATTAAAACATATATTATATTATACAGGAGAAGTAGATAACTTTTTTTTTTAATTCTGGTATAAGAGCTGTAATTTTTTCCTAGTGAAACATTCCGGCATAAGTCATCGATTTAGGAGGTTTGGATAATAAATACACTATATTTCATGTTACTTTAAGGGGCGTAATTTATAAAAAAAAAACATTTTTTTGACAGCTGCAAAAAAATTGTTTTTCCTCGTGACTTTTGAATTCCTAAAATTGTAAAATACAGTTTCATTTAACTTTTAATGGAGTAATATAATTAAAAATTCTTTAGCTGTCAAAAAACTGTCTTTTCCGTACTTTTTAGGGGCGTATTTTATCAAAAAATAATATTTTGACAGCTTTAAAAAAAATTTCTTGTGCCTGTTGAACGGATTGAAATTTTTAAATACGGTTTTCATAGTTTCATGTAAATTTTAGAGGTGTAATTTATTTGAAGAAATATTTTGACATGTCAAAAAACTGTTTTTCTCCGTAACTTTTGAACTGCTTAAAAGTTTTAAATACGGGTTCCATGTAACTCTTAAAGCGTAATTTATTTGAGGAAAATATTTCGACAGCTGTCAAAAAAACTGTATTTCTCATAACTTTTAAACACTTAAAATTTTTAAGTACGGTTTTTACAGTTCCATGTAACTTTTAGTGGCGTAATTATTTAAAAACAAGATTTGGACATTGTCACAAAAAAATTGTTTCTTCGCTGTAACTTTTGAATTGCTTAAAATTTTTAAATACGTGTTGCAACCTTCCATATAACTTGTGTCGTAATTTATTGAAAGTAGATATTTTGACAGCTGTCAAAGATAAATATCGGATAATATCGAGAATTTATTTATTATTTATAATAGTATTATGGGTTATAGTCTAAAAAACATAAAAAGGTAGACAATATTCAGAGGTTATAATAAAATCATACCCGTACGGTTATGCACAAGAATATAAAAAAAATTACATAAAACGGTAGACAAACGTCACAACCTGACATAGCTTGTTAATAGACCCAGTTCTTGAGTTCTTGAGTTCCTGGACCGAACAATTTTAGAAATGCGTGTTTTTTGACATTCGGCACGTAGAGGTTAAATGGGCGCGTCGGAGTCGTTTTGTAAAAATGAAATTTCGGTGGAGTCTATAATAAATTAGTAGTGGCGTCCGATAAGGGCTTTTTTTGTTATGCCGATGATTGAAAATGCAAGTCGCTATGGTTAATTTTTCGAGGTGGGGTATTTTTTTTCGGTTTTCCCATCCAAAAATCTTGGACAAGTTCGTTAACGGGCCACATCGGATATTGTTTTACGTTTGATATTGTAGCATCTGACCGGTTGACTCTAGGCGAATCAAGTAATACCACCAAAGAAAGGTCCATGTTTCCTCTAGAAACTAGCATAAAATTTAGTCCGATCGGAGTTAAGGATAAATTTCGAGAATTTATTAAAAAAACAATATCGCCAGATTTACTTTCGGGTTTATATAGGCGCGCGATTTAGAAATAAATTTGCAATTTGTTCTTCATATATCCTTCTAGTGTTTTACGTTTGGCCCTGTAGATCTTGAAAGGTTGATCCTAGGCGAATAAGGTAAATACAGTGAATTGCAGCGTGCTCGAATTCTGTTCGCCATTCTTTGAACCTTCGTAAAATCGGATTGGTATCTCCTGGAATAAAAAACACTAAATATATATAAAATACCATCTTTTTGCTACAAGACATAGATTCAAATTTTTTTATCCGGTCGGAAAATTGGGTAAAATCTAGTTTCGAGTAAAAATGCATTCATTTTCCATTTTCCATTGAAGGTGAAAATGGATATACATCCTGAAAAGTATAGAAATATCAAGAACGCTATCCAAGTAAACATATAGCAAGTATTTTATATATGAAATGAAGGTCATTATAATGCAAAGCAATAGATACATGGATGGTGTTGAGATTTAAATGTATGTATCTTTATGTTTTAATAAAAGATTTCTACCTTTTAGGTAATAGTAAGCAATTTTACTTCTTCAGTATATTTCGTAACGGCAGGTAAAGTAGATTCGAAATAATTGCTTTTTTTGATATAGGCAGGACTTATGTGGTTTACATTGTTAGTAGGTATACAGAGCTGCGATATTTTTTAATTAAGACCATTAACCCATCATATTTTAGTTTCCCATATAACTACTCATATATTGTATCACTAATACAATTAATTAGGGATAGTATTGTAATATCGAAATTAAAAAAAAATATATGTTAGGTTTTTTTTTGATGTTTTAGAAGTCTGAGAAAATAAAAACATATTTGAAAGAAAAACTTATTTATAATGCCTATTCGGATGTGTGTCTATGTGTACACAAAATTCGCTCGAATACTTGAAAACTGTCAAACCAATTCATTTTAATTGGGGTCAAAGTCTCGCGGGATCCTGGAGGTTATGGACGCAGATCTTCGATATAAGGAGTATAATAACGTAAAAAGTTTATATTTTGAGAAAGCACAAACCGCTACGCTACCAGTTCAATTAAAGACAAATATAGTTGAAGTAATTGTTTTGGCATTTAAAAACTGTGGAAGTCATTGACGTAGATTTTGCATTTTTTTTTCGTTTACCTATATTAAGGAACACATAGAATATTTTTTCATTATAAAAGGTAGCTCTAAATCTATGACGCAGGCTCCTGAGAAGAAACGATTATTATATACATAAAAAGAAGTATCTTTTATTTTTTTTATAAAAACATTTTTTCAAATATAGGAGGTAATCATAGGAGGCTACCTGAAAATAAAAAAATATATATATTTCAGAAACCTTAAACTTCCCTAAAAACGGTCAAACACTTCAAATTTATTTTATCATTTTGTACATAGAAATATTTTTTCCACCATACAGGGTAGCTTAGAAGAATGAAACTGCCCCCTGAAAACGAAAAAACAGTATTTCAGGCGTTCATCACTTTTAACAAATGGGAAAACACGTTCAGTTTCTTCTATTTTTTTTTCTAGTATACAGAAGTAGAGTTATGAAGAAGCCCCCAAAATTCGAAAATATTATTTATTCTTTCTGCATTAAATATTTTCTGCACTATACAGGATTGCCCTTGTGAATACAAGAATCCCCAAACATAGAAATACAGTTTATAATCAATGAATATCGCTTAGTTCTTTAAAAAAAACGGTAAAACAAGACATTTTATTTTAATTTTTTTTGCATAAAAAGGCAATATTTTGTATATAGGTTCGTTCATTCTAAGGGAGTGGAACAGCTCTCTAAAAACAAAATTAAAATTTTAGGTTTTTCTTTTAACATATGGAAAATGCTAAATCTGGCTACACATTGTTATTCTAGGGAGTAAAACAACCCTTTAAAAGTGAAAATATTAATATTTTTGAAAAAATATAAAACACAAATATTTTATTATATATTTTTTGCATGTCGATTTGGGATTTCGTTATTAGATGGGCTGATAAAATAGTTTTAGTTTAATTTTTTAATGACCTTAAATATTAATTTTAGGTTTTCGATATATATATATATATATATATATATATATATATATATATATATATATATATATATATATATATATATATATATATAAATATTTGACAGTTTGTTGTCAGAGCTAATTATTAGTCCAACGTTTAAACGGTATTTTGAAAGGTGTCTATTTACGATTTTGCATACAGTATTTCGGATATACATGGTTTTAGATTAAGATTTGACAGCTGTCAAACTATCAAAAAATGCCAACCAAATATGATTCTGAAGCCTTACTTTTAAGTCAAGTTATCAACTCAGGCTCTAGCGTCTATTGTTTCCATCCTGCCTAATAGGGATATTAAAGAAACCGACACAAATGATTAAAAAAAACGACGCAAATCATCAAAAAAAAATTATCACAACTAAAAAACACAATTCAGCATAATTGTGGAGAGTCCAATACTTGATCTATTTACTACAGGTCTCGCAACTTCAGTTACATTTTCCCACCTCAGCAATTTTGGGAAAGGGATGGGTTTCTCATAGCATAAAGTGTTTAAAATTCGTAAATACTAATTAAAATTAAATAAAAAATGAAAAAAATAGCGGAAAAGTAAAGAATTATTGATAATCAAAAAAATATATTAAAATACATTATAGTTAAAAAAAGAAATATATACAACTTCGAAATAAATTTTGGATTTATAAGGCTAGATTTTGTTTTCTGATATATTTTCAACCGCTCTGATGGCTAAGTATATCAAAATATGACTAACGTAAAGCATAAGGTTTACCAAATAGATGAACATTGGATTTGATAGAAGATGTTATTTCTTCAGTGTAAATTACTATCATGGGCCCGTTTTTAGAAAATGCACATGTCAAAGTATTTCTTCATTTTAACTGTTGGGAGGAGCTTTTGCCGAAAACTGTGCTAATAGTTGTAGGAAAGGATAATAAAGATTGTCTTGTGTGGCTGAAAGAGTTTTTAGTGATTTGGAGTTTAAGGATTTCACGAATCATTTTTAGCTGTCAGTTTTTAAAAGGAGGTGATAGAGATTCTGAAAAGTCCACAACGATTATTGAACATAATGCATATAAGTGTTAAATACGCTAATAAGACAACATCAAATAATGACGTACTGTTCTTGCAGCAGATGTAGCTAAGGTGCCTCGTCTATTAAAAAACCATATTTAAATTGTCTGTAATTTCTGTCGTTTTTATTAAAAGTTTTATTAACCCAAAACTCGTTATAAATTACACAGACAATATTCATTCTAATATAAAAAGAAAATAAAAAAGGAAAGAAATACTTTCCCATTATTTCCTGTTCTGTTTCATTCATTCGCATCCCTTTATTTTATAGCTTCAAGTTGGCCTTTTCAATTGTGCCTTTCTTTCATTGCGCTCCTTGAAAGCAAAAATAAATATTTTTAGCATTTTTAACAAGAAGTGCCTGTGATTATATTTTCTCTAATAAAGAAAAATTTTAATAAAATATGAGATCTATATTTTGAATAATTCTGTTTTTCTTTTGTTATTATTCTGACCTTAACGTTTATCACGAGATGCTAGATAACTACGTTATATCCTTACATAATGGCTTTATATATTCTGTTTTATATTCAGGCCTAATAAACACTTAGAATGTTCTTCAAAAAGACCAGCGCTAGAACTGGGGTCGCTTTCCTAATTTATAGTTTTAAATAATCATGTCTAAAATTTACCAAAAAAACGTACAAACGCTCGCAAATATGATCGTCATAACTCGATTTTCGTTCAGAATAAGTAAGACTGTATATCTACATGAAAAAGAGAATAGTTTCAAAGTATGTTAGAATTGATATGCATGAAAGCCCCTGTCTATAATATTTTCTGATTTCATTCTTCCTTGTAAGAGGGAACCAGCTTTGCCAATAAACTTCATGAGAGGATTGGATTTTCTAAAGGGCTTTATACATCACTTACTTTTATTTAACTTTCAAGCACTTATTGGAATCGGAAATCAGATTGAGCTAAAATTGGGCATACCTATGTAACTCCGGTGTTAATGCAGTATGATACCAGGGAGTAAAAAAATCGTAAATATCTTATACAGAAGAGAGGCGGGGAGAAAGAGGGAGGGTGTAACAAAGTACCTTATTTCTGGAACTAGCTTTGCAAATAAACTGTATATAGCGATCGGTTTTTCTGAAGTGCTTTATACATCACTCAGTTTTATTCAACTTGCTTTCTTTATATGTCTGTCTTTCCTGTTCAAAGTGTGTAATCAATTTTTCAAACACTTGCTGGTATCAGAAATCAGATTGAGCTAAAATTTGACATACTTATGTAACTTCGGTGACAATGCAGTATGATACCATTGAGTAAAAAATTCGTGAATATCTTATACAAGATATATAAAAAGTAATGTTAAAAGGTACAAAATAACATATAGAACGGAAGCTTTCGTTGGAAAGTGATTCTATTTTGACACGGTCTAACCCCAATAACCATGATTTCTTAAACGTTAAAAATAATTGGAAAAACCAGCTTTTAATTATAAACTATTGAACTAAAAAGTAAATAATAATAACACAGAACTTTTAAAAATTTGAATATTTTCTTAAAAGCTCAAGGCGTCATCACATCTCAAATAAAGGCTCAAGTTTTCAAGAAAATATTCAAATTTTTAAACGGTCGTGAGGTGGGAGACGTCATGACTCATCATACTTGAAATAAAAGTTTAACCTTTTAACAAAATATTCAAGTTTTTAAAAGTTCTGTGTTTATGTAAGTTTTATTATTTTTTACTTTTTAATAACTACTTTAGTATTTACTAAGGCTTTATTTCTTCTATTTCAGGTAAGAACACACATGGAATACGGCAGGTCAGTGTGATAAAGAAAATAAAAATTACAGACTTTACTTGATTTAATAAGAAAAACCTTAGTGATATCCTAACCAGGTAAGAGCTTTAGGGATTAATTTCAAAATTGTGTAAAATTAAATATATACTTGAACGACTTTTAAAATTCTACTAAATTATTTTAAATGTCTTATTAGTAGATTTCGACAGCCGATTTATGAAGTTTCTTGAATTATATTAATAATTGCCATAGAAAGATTCACCTATATGTTGAGATACATATTTTCTTGGAACATTTTTTATTAAACATGTAACTAAAATAATATTTATAACCATGTTAACTTCTCTTTAAATAAGTTAGTGCAGCATACAAAACAACGAAAACGTAAATAATGATATTAATTTAAAAGAAGCGTTAAACGAGTTTTAAAGCCGGTGCTTTATCCTCACATCTCATTATAGCCGAACTATGGTTTTTTATATAAGCCTTTAAGATCCTAACTAACTGCTACGTTACCCAGTTTTGATACAATTACCAATTATAATTGCCAGAACCACTGGTACAGAACACATTGTCAGGACAGAGTTGAATAGATAATGTATGCTGCGTATTAAACTTAATCAATATACTCACCTAAAACTTTTATATTTTGTATCTAAAGATGTGCTGTGTGTCCACTGAAAGAAAAAACTAACTTTTAGATAACGCTCAATAGGCAAAATAGGCGCTAGCCTAGGGCCTCAGCTTCTTGGGGGCCTCATGCTAAGAATCGATATATTTTTTTTATCAAAATATCACTATAGATAAAGTTCAACAAAATTTAATTGGAAAATACTGAAAAGTAATATTTATTTGCATAAAACTGTGTCTAAGCCTTTCTTAAATTTAAATGGAAAATTGAATGTGCCTAAAACATGATTTTTAGTTTGTTTAATAAAAACTTTTTGGCCTAAGCGTAACATAAAAGTGGTGTGGTATTATGTTAATTGCATAGAGAAACGCCAGGAAAAAACTATTTTCCCAAAATGAAAATAAAAATATAAATAAAAATAAGGATTAAAAAACTCGAACAAAAACAAGAAAATCACAATTTGATGAAAAGAAATCTAACGAAGTTAAAAGTCAAGATACATTTGGAACCGAAGCCATCAATATCATTTATGATACTATAATGGCTGAATTATATAGGAAAACTAAAATACATGTTGACGTTTTGAAAAACTTGTGAAAGAAGAAGATATTTTAAATCCAACCAATGTGTAATTTAATCATTAATGGTCTGAGATCAACTTTTCACAATGTTAAAACTATATTAAACCTATTCTTAACAACGCCTGCTTTAAGTAATACTTATGGAGAACGTTCTTTCTTAGTCTTAAAATGGGTAAAGAAATACTTACAAAGCTGTATGCAACAGGATAAACTTCCGATCTCTCGATGTTATTTATTGCATTCACAAATTATTGAAATCATAGATTACAATGAATTAAGTGATGATTTTGTTAAAGTAAAGGCAAGGAACTTTTTTTTAATGTAATTTGCACTATATGTGTACCGAAAAGGTATCTGCTTGGATTGTTGTAATATTGTTAGTATATTTTTAGAAATATTTATAATAAACAGCAAAAGTTAAGCGGGGATCGAACCCGCACCTCTGGATCACTAGTCCATCGCTCTAACGAATTGGGCGTGTGTACCACTGATATTTGTTAGAACTTGTACATATTCAAACCCTGATCCTGCCAAATATTCTAACGTTATGGCGCGGCGTTCCTGACTGGACGTCAAATCTGACATCGCTATTCGGTACCATCCATATTAGTAAATTTGTAATTTTACGTTATGCTCGTATAAGCCAAATTTTGAATAGTATCTTATCAGTTGATATAATGATAATTGAAACAATGATATAAACTGTTTATATCAACTGCTGATGATGCTGACTTAGTTAGCGAAACGCGCGTCCAGAACGTAACAAGTTGTGGTGTAGTGTGGTTAGAACTCTTGTATTTTGATCTATTTTCCACCACAGGTTCCAGTGTTAGGACTTAAGAATGAATATAGTAAATTAGAGAATTCGACGTCAAGGACTTTGTACCACGCTCTTTGTTTGTTTGTTTCCGTTTCAAATCTTATCTTCTAATGGATTTTTCACCCACTTTCACAAAAACGATTAACTTTAAATTTGCATGCATATATAGTTCCCGTGACAGTACAACTTGACAGTATACAAAAAAAAACAAAATGGCTGCTCCAATATGTCGGACCAGTTTTGTTACTGATAACCGATTCCAGTCGTATCTGGACTTACTTAAGAGTACAAATTTATAATTTTTAGTTAACATTTAAAAACCTGAAATGGCGCTGTCAAAATGCCGGATCATCTTTGTCGTTTGTGCAGATTCGACTGCAAATCAGTATGTGCGAGGTTGCTAATCTTAATGCTAATCACAGCTATTAATAGTATGATCTGGTACATCCTGTATTCCTACCTTCATTGGCACCCCACTGTTTTTTGTACAAAAATGTATATTTGTATAGTTTTAATAAGTTCATAAATCTGCTTTCAAATTTTATTTTTTATTTTTTACTTGACTTCACTTCTCAGAAAAATATATTTTTTGATGAAATGTATGAAGACGGTAAAAAATAGAAATTGAAATCGTCATTATTTGGTGAATAAATGATATATTAATTATTTTTGGGGAACTGATATTTGAAAAAAGCCACAAGTCTTATAATAATCATATAATTTTGCGTTGTTGCTTTGAAGCTGCAGTGATCTGTGTTTGATTTACTAGCCAAAATTAAATATTAAATTTCAAAATCGATCAAAACTGTTTGTTTTTTTTATCCCAAAAATTAATAATAAATCGGACAGTAGCTTCAAACACAATTCTAGCTCATTTTGGGTGATTTTCCACGGTATTTTTATTGGTTTCTGAATTGTATCTAGGAAAGTTTTTAGAGCAAAGTTAAAATAATAAATGTCTTTTTACTTCGAAAAAATATAAAAATCAATACAATAGTTATATTAGGTACAATTAATTTTACATAATTGTAGCTTATAAATTATAACTATTTTCCCTTATAAAAGTGAGCTAAGGCAATGCGCAGTCTAGCCTTAGCTTATATTAAGCCATATCAAGAAAAACATGTAAGTTATTTTGTTTAAAACTGTCAATTAAAAAGTAAAAAAAAAATAGAGTAAACAAAAAGATAATAATATAATTTAATTTTGTGAATTTTGAAGGCTAAGTAAATGTTTTTTATAATGAAATTTAAACGTATGCTCATTAAGCAAAGTAAACCTTTCTGGTAATGTATTATAAAATCGGATAGCATTAAAAGTTAAAGTTCGTTGAAACATAGCACTGCGATGATGTGGCATAGTAATTACGTTGGTTGATCTTTTATTACGCGAATGTATGTTTATCCTAAATACAAATTTGTTTTTGGTAGATGCAGGCAAGAGTGCATTATTCAAGACCTTAATGAAGAAGACACCCAAATGCAATGCTCTACGATTGATCATATTTAACCAGTTAAGATCCTTGAGAGTATGTGAAATGTGATTAAATTTTCTAAGGCCAAAGATGAGTCTGGAATCCAAGCAAGGTCCATAAATAATGTCACAATAATTAAAATTAGAAATAGCGAGAGACTCGCACAGCTTTTTACGCAAAGAGAAATCAAGAATATGTCGACTATTATGTAATATTTTAAACGATGAGTAGGACTTTCGAATCAATTTTTTTACATGTTCCCTAAATCTCAGCTCAGTGTCCAATATTATCCTCAAATTCTTGGCAGACTTTACTACCGGTAATTTAGCACCATCCAACATAACATTAATATTATCTGTTAGGAAAGCTACTCGATTTTTTGTACCAAAAAGCGTGACAAATTATTTTGAGGGATTTAGCTTTAAGTTATGTTTGGTTGAAAGTTGTTTTAATGTATACAGATCATTATTAATTAAATTCGATGCAATTAGATGGTCATGTTGATTGAAATGATAATATATTTGTGTGTCATCCGCGTAAGCTTTAATTTTACAATGATTCAGGGATTTTAAGATATCAGCTGTATATATTATGAAGAATAAAGGGCCGAGAATCGTTCCCTGTGGTACACCTGATCTAATTAGAACCTGATCTGAACATACATTGCCACAGGTGATTTTTTGAAAGCGATTAGAGAAATAAGATTGTACAAGATCAAGAGATGGTTTCAAAAATCCGTAGTATTTTAATTTCGCTAACAGAAGATCATGATTTACCGTGTCAAAAGCCTTGGTAAAATCCAATAGAACCAAAATACTCTTTTGTCAATGGTAGAATCGAAACAAAATATTCTTTTGTCAATGGCCGCCATTATATCATCCGTTATATCCAGTAAAGCAACTGACGTACTATAATGTTTTCTAAAACCGCATTGACTATCTGGTATTATACTATTAGTTATCCAGTAGTTAAATAATTGATTATACAAAACTTTTTCAAAGATTTTAGAAAGGATTGGCAAAATGCTTATAATTCTAAGGTCATTAAAACTTGAAGGATTACTAATTTTTGGTAGAGGATTGCCAATGGAAATCTTCCACTGATCAGGAAAATAATTAGACTCTATGCAGCAATTGATTATGTTAGTAATATATGTCAATACCAGGACTGCAATATTTTAACATGGTGGAAGAAATCTCATCCACCCCAAACGCATTAGTACGAATGGAATGAATAATTTTATGAATCTCCTCAACTTCAACCAATTTAAAAGGAAAATGTACAGTATTATTGAAAGTTTTATTATAATTAGAGCGTATTGTGTCACTACAGTCAGACTTTCTGCAAGAGAGTACCAAAAAAATCGTAAATACTATACGGTTCAGATAAGGCATCAGGCAGAGTGAAGTTCTTGTTGGAACATATTAAAAGATTTTAAAGGTCTCCACATTTTTCGAGGATTGTTTTCTGCAGATATTGAATTTAGATATTTTCTCTTCGCCCTTCGAACCCTTGAAACTGTAAAATTACGCAAGCGTTTAAAAGTTTTCCAATCATCTACTGCCCGGGTCCTCTTAAACAACTGCAAAGCCTGATCTCTATGCTTCATAAAGAGTTTTAACTTTGCAGTAAGCCACGGTGACTTAGATTTTGTGATTCTAGCTTTTTTTTAAAGGAGCGTGTTCACCAAATAAAGTTAGCAAAAAGTTGTTAAATAAGAATATTTTATCGTCTATATTTTGTTCATAGAGTATATTATTCCATTGAAGTTGTTGAAAATCATGAAGAAATAAATGTATATTAAAGTTATTAAAGTTTCTATAAGTAATAATTTTAGGCTCTGTATGAGTTTTTATTTTATTTAAAAAGTCGTACACTAAAGAATGGTCTGAAACTCCTTCTGCAGACACAGTTCCAGAACCGCCCACTAGAGCATCATTCGTAATGAAAATAGAGTCGACAAGAGTACTGGTTGTTCTAGATACTCTAGTAGGCTGATCTATCAACTGTGTAAAATTATAATTTTCAAACAAAGGAACTAAAGGATTATCCACTTTAAAAGATTTATGTTAAAATCCCCTACACAAATTATTTCTTCCACCGTTGGATAGATGTGTGAAAAAATATTGTCAAAATCATTAATTATACTATTAAAGTTTGTGTTAGGAGGCCGGTAAAAAACACAGAGCGCATAAAATTTACCTTTAATTTTAATTCTCAAGATCAAAAACTCAAGAAAGTTTGAAATCGCAAAATTCAAATTTATCTCCTCTGTACTAAAGTATTCTTAACAAATGCCGGGACGCCGCCCCTCTACCTGCTCTATCCTTTCGAATTATACGATAACCCGGTATAGTAAAAGCTGAAATATTATCACCATCAGAGAGCCATGTTTCAGTTAAAAAAATTACATCAAATTTATGATCATTAATTATTGTTTTAAACTCATAAAACCGCCCTTTATTTATACTGGACGGGTAAGAAATAAAACATATATTATGTTATACAGGGGTAATAGTATAAATAGGATTGTAATCGCAAAAGTTTTCGAAAAATATAAGTTGAGTTTTATAGACATTTTAGTGTTTTTTAGGCGACAAAAAACTGATTAAAAAAAAATGTCTATACGGATGTGTATATACAAACAAAATTTGGGTCAACAATAACTTGAGGCCAAACTGATTCGTTTCAAATTTCTACCAAAAAAAACTAGGCCATTGTCTCAGGGAATTAGATTTTGAGGGGTATAAAAACCTAAAAAAAAAATATATTTTGGTAATGCAAAATCGATAATATCAAACTGGGAATAGAAATAGTTGAGGTAAATATTATAGCATTGAAAAATAGTGAAAATCATTGTCGTAGATAATTATTTTTTATTATACATACTTAAAATAAAACTGAGGTAATATTTCGAAAAACGGCGAAACACGTCAAGTTTATTTAATTTTTTTGTAAATACGAATAATGTCTGTCCATTATACAGGGTAGCCTAAAATGGCTAACGCAACCCCTGAAAAAGGAAAACAAAATCAAAAAGGAGTTTCACTATTTGATGAGATTTTTTGACAGTTAAAGTATATATTATGTTATACACGGGAAGTTGGTAATTTTTTCTCTTTACTGAAACTCTTATAAGCTTTAAAGTATTGAATTGGGGTTTTCGGTAATTGTATATATCATGTAAATTTTAGGGGCGTAATTTATAAATTTTATTAAAAAAAATTTGACAGCTGCAAAAAAATTGTTTTTCTCCATGGCTCTTGAACTGCTTAAAATTTTCAAATATTATTTCCCACTGATTTTTATGTGAACTCCAGTGATGTATTTTTTTGTTGTTTTTAATATCTTAACAGCTGTCAAAAAGAAGTTTTGAATTTCTCAAAATTTTTAAATACAGTTTTCACAGTTCCATGTGAAATTTAGTGTCGTAATTTATTTGAAAAATATATTTTGACAGCTGTCGAAAATTGTTTTGTCCCCGTCACTTCTAAACTATTTAAAATTTTTAAATACGGCCTTCACAGTTCCATGTAACTTTTAGTGGCGTACTTTATGAGAAAAAAAATTTTGATATGGGTAAAAAAAAATTTTATTTTCCCATAACTTTTAAGCTTCTCAAAATTTTTAAATACGATTTTCACAGCTTCATGTTAGTAGTTCCATTAATAGCGTTATATTATTATATGTGTTTTGAAGCTGTCAAAAAAACGTAACTTGTGAACTGATTAAAATTTTTAAATACGTTAGAAAAACTATCTTTTTCTCGTAACTTCTAAACTACTTAAATTTTTTAAATACAATTTTCACAGTTCAATGTAACTTTTAGTGACGTAATTTATAAATAAATAAAATTGACATCTGTCAAAAAAACTGTTTTTCCCTGTAACTTTTGAACTGCTTATAATTTTTAAATACAGTTTTCACAGTTCTATGTAACTTTTAGAGTAAAAGTTTTGAGAAAAAAATCAGTTTCTTTTGACAGCTGTCAAAATATTTTTCTTAAATCTACTGAAAAGGTATTAAATGATTGTTTAGGGGAAATTTTTCTCTGATAATTGTTTGATTCCTGATTATAAAAGTTTGGAACAAATGGGGTTTGAAATGTTTGTCTTGGTATGTTTTGTGTATTATAAATAGTGTTCGTTTAGGTTTAAAAATAATCACTATGTCCTTTTCTTTTTCTATCTTGTACCATAAACAACAAATGTTCTTCTTCTAATAAATATTGCATATCTGCTACAAAACTATCGGGTTGCTTTAGTGGTACAGCTAATTAAATTTGTGGCGGCGAAACATTAATGAAACTAATTAAAATAAGTTTTTCAATATTAGAAAGTTTTTCTCCGCGTGGTAGCGTTTGGTCACTATTAATTGAAGAAAAAATTGGACTTCTAAGATATTGGCTCGTAGTACCGTAGCTATAAGAATTTTTCTCAGCCTGCGGCCTAATGTTACGTAGTCTTGCAATAAGCAAGAAAAATATCTCTGACCTGAAAATGAAATTCTTAAAATATTTTTCACTTCTATGCGGCTAGAAATAATTGTTAAAGCTTTACCTTTTAATTTGCTTAATATTGTACGAAAAATTAAATTTTTTAAATGCATACAACATCAAAAAATGTTCATTTCGCAAGGTTAACCATTAACAACAGGTATGATATTAAGAAAAAGTCAAAGTTCAGAATAATTGATTTCAGCTATTTTAGTATTTGTACAACTCCAAGGTGAACAATTATTTGAATCCGATATATCAATTCTTGGTACTTCACTTATTTGATCAAAATCATTGGCAGAATCAGAAACTGAAGAACTGGCTTTTAAATAAGCTTAATTAGTTGCCTAGATTCTTTTTTTTTTCGAAAACAAATAGGATTGAGAAAAAATACAGCAAATTACAAAGTTGCCTTATGTACGTGTAGGAGTCTTCTTTGTGTTGAATGCTTAACCGCTAAGCTATCTAACCATCAAATCAACTTGATGTGGCCTCTAGTTACTAGAGGGTTGGTCGCTTGTGTTATCCGTACACTACTACACAGTATTGGTCCCATGAGAGAAAAAAAATTGAATGTCTCCCGTAAAAGACTTGAAAGTTACCAGTCGCACTATACAGCAAGGCACTACGCGAAGTTTCTTGTATGAGGAATTCTTCACCGACTGCGTTAGTTACGTAAGCTTCTATGCAGACTTCGATTAGCAGAAAACTCCTGCTTGATGGTGTTAATTTTTGTGTTTGTATTCCTTCGGACAAAACTCTATTAAACAACGGTGAGGCAGATATTGCAACTAATATAAGGCGATTCCTTACAATATACTGAATAATTATTGTACCATCCCTAGCTAATATATATATATATATATATATATATATATATATATATATATATATATATATATATATATATATATATATATATATATATATATATATATATATATATATATATATATATATATATATATATATATATATATATATATATATATATATATATATATATATATATATATATATATATATATATATATATATATATATATATATATATATATATATATATATATTAGCTTGTCAGGTATTTTCATTGAAGCTATTAATTTTTTTACTTAAGTATTGTGGCAAATCATTAACTGTCCTAATAACTGTTAGAAGTTTCTTTTTGTTGTGCTTAGTTCTTACTTAACATTCTCGCCAAGGAAATATGTAAATAAATAATTAATTTGTCCCTGCCTGGTTGAGTTGAGTATCTATTAAAGCTAGACTACGCCAGGCTTTGACAATCCATTTCTTTTTATATAATAAATTGTTCATCTTTTGAAATAAAGGTATTTATTATTATTATTATTATTATTATTATTATTATTGTTATTATTATTATTATTATATTAATAGAATGATGACGAATGGAGTGATTTCCTGAGATAAGCTTTCAGATCTAGTTTATAATATTACTTTAATATGCAATACCATCTATTACAAATTTGGAAGAAAACTGGAGTTAAAAAAAGAACATTAACAAAATCTTCATATGTTGGAAATATATGTTACACATCATTTTAATCAGTCTTATTCTATTGTTTGTAGTAAACATGCAATAAAATAATTTTCGGTTCTTGAAATTTTTGTTTTTTAAAAAGTTACCAAATTTCCCCGAAAGTTAAATCGCGAGTTCAGAAAATTTCTTTACGGTTATATCCAAAAACAGTCGCATAGTATATTAAAACCCTTTTGTTACAGACAGAGAGGTGACAGCAAAGCATACGCGACTTTGATGAAAATTTACCAACAAATGCCACAAAATGGAAACAATTTTTTTCGAACTCTTTTTTGCGTATTTTTTGAAGACCTAGCAAAAACGTTAAATACGGTTGTCCAATCTGTCCGTTCAAAGAGTTTTTTTTAAAAACAGGGCCGCCTAAGCCCACATTCCTTGACAGAAGTCCTCAACTTGTCGATAACGAGAAAACAAATCCTGGAAAAGTTTAAGCCTCAGATTTCAAATCTGATTTCAAAGAGATTTTGCTAAAACATAGACCAATATCGTATCAAAGTCCGATTGGTCTAGCTATTAATCAAAAAGTGCAGGAAGTAGGTGGAAATTGTGAAAATAAAAAAAAGTTTATTTTCAAGATTAAGCTCTCCGTAAAAAAGAAACTCGATAGGCCAGGTTCGGCTTTTAAGATATTTGAACGTAGATTAAGGTAATAAGATTTATGGTTCCATGAGACGTTTTTTGTTACAAAGAAACTAAATTAATTACCGAACTTTTTGACAATTATTTCGGCTTTTGAACGTTATTACAATGATTCAAGGGTCTGAAGTGACACTACTTGATTTTTTTTTCGATTTTATTATTTTTAATCTTGTCTTCGTGCGCCAAAGAGCTAAAACTATAAGTTTCGTACATACTCGATTGAATTCATACTACATACGTGTACGACCAATCCGACATGTCATTTTCACAAATCGTTCGCTGTGCACCCACAGTAACGCGCCCGTCGGAAAAACGAGGCTACGTTGGAGATCTTCAGACCGTGAAACTTACGGCGTTCTTGTTGCCATTAGAGACAACATCTATAGAGATGTTAGAGATTTATTCTCGGATTTATTTGTTTTATTTTATACAAAAATATTTAAAAAAATACGAATTGTAGAAATTAGGTGTGTTCTGCACCTCGGCAGCTTTTACGCACCTGTCGCCACTGGATAGTAAACTAATTATTCAGTATATTGTAAGGCATCGCGGAATGTTAGTTGCAATATCTGTCTCACCGTTGTTTTTCTAATAGAGTTTTGTCTGTTGGAATACGAATAGAAAAATTAACATTATCAAACAGGAGTTTCTACGAATCGAAGCCTGAATAGAAGCTCAACGTAACTGGCGCAGTCGGTAAAGGATTCCTCATACAAGAAAGTTCGCCCTTTTATATAGCGCGTCAACTGACTGGCGACTTTCAAGACTTTTGCGGGGGACATCCATTTTTGTTTTCTCTCATGGGACTAATATTGTAGTTTAATATTGCTTATTATATTTTATACCGAAAGTTATCAGTTCCATATATATATATATATATATATATATATATATATATATATATATATATATATATATATATATATATATATATATATATATATATATATATATATATATATATATATATATATATATATCAAAATAGATAAAGTTACTAAAAATACTATAACTTTGTAAGTAATAATAATATATTTAAGTGTGAATTTAAAAAATATTAATTAATGCAAAATCAGTTTTTTTTTCTGCAAATTTATTAGATGTATTTTATATTTGGATTTAAACAAATCAAACCTTCAATCTAAAAATTGAAATGGTAATAAATTATAGAATTTTACAGCATTATAAGAAAATCCACGTCGAAAAATGACGCTCTGGTGATTGGGCATAGACAAGCCATGTCTCATTCTAAATTTAACATTATAAATATCCCTACGAACTAGCAGCCGTTGTCGAACTGAAGAAGAAGTAGGATCATTGATAATTTTAATTAAAAAAGTACAAAAGTGAAGATTTCGTCGAGCATCCATTCGTAATCAGTTTCCTTAAATAGGTGTGATAATGTTCATATTTTCTTACACTATACACAAACCGCATTTTGGACTTTTTGTATTCGAGATTTACTCTCTTGATCCAAACAAAATCCATAGATAAAGTCACAGTAATTAAAATTGGACAAAACAAGGGATTCACATAAATGTCTTTTTAAATTCCTATTTAATATAAGTCTGTTATTATATAACGACAGGTAAGTTTTTTGAAAAATTTTTTAAGGTGGTCTTTGAATCTAAGTCTAGTATCCAACAGTAAATCCAAATTTTTTGCACAATCCACAAAATTTAGTTTTGGGCCGTTTATTGATATATTAAGTGAGTTTTTCAGAAAATCAATTTTATTCGTATTTCCAAAAATTAAAAGACACAATTTAGATAGATTTAAATGCAAGTTGTTGTTCTGTGAGAGTTCACTTAAAATTTGTAGGTCATGATTTATATTGGTCTCAATTTGTATGTAATTATTAGAATAAAAACAATATATTTGTGTATCATCGGCGAATGCTTGGACCTGACAAAAAGTTAAAGATTTTAGTATATCCGAGGTATAAATAAGAAAGAGTAACGGACCTAAAATTGAACTTGAGGTACACCAGAAAGTAACTTAACTCGATCAGAATATTTATTATTAGAAAGTACTAACAAACTATTCATTTGCTTGTCACAAGCCCGCACAATATCATCTATTACGTTAGCAAGAGCTACTGTAGTTCCAAATTTCTTTCTAAATCCGCACTGGGTGTTGGGAATAATACTATTGTTAACGAAATAAATATACATTTGGTTATGTATTATTTTTTCAAATATTTTTGATATAGAAGGAAGTATACTTATAACACGCAAATCTTTAAAAATTTTCGGATTTGAAGTTTTTGATAGAGGTTTTTCTATTGATATTTTCCATTGATCAGGGAAATAACTTATTTCCATACAAGAGTTAATTATATGTGTAATGTATTGATCAATATAAGGGCTACAGTACTTAAGCAATACAGCCGAAATGCCATCAATCCCATTTGCATTGGTATTTATACTATATAAAATTTTGTTAACATGCTAATTTAAATGAAAATTTTAAATTGTGGTTGTAAATATTGTTTTTAAAATAGTTAACCTTTTCACCGCAGTCTGAATACTTATCTTATATACGAATAAAAAAAAAATTTGATACATTTATTCTTCATTTCAATTTAGATAACATGTTTTGCGTCTACGAATCAGTACAAAATACCGTACATATTTAATCACTTTCTGAATCGAATCATCCTGTATTTAAAAACGTCAAAACACTATTTGGTTTACAATAAGCCTAGACTATAAATGGCATTGATATCCTTAAAACGTTACTGGAAGTAGGCCATGAAAACATCAATTCCAGCGAGTAATGGCTGAAACATCAAAATGTGGACGTTTCAAAAACATATTTGTTGTAAGACTTTGTGCTGAACGATATCCTGATCAAGGGCATCGTTACGGGGGGTAGAGCGGGTAATTACCCCCCAGACCCCAGAGATGCTAAAAAATCATCACCTATGCATATGCATTTATTATGATTCAAAACATGAATAAAGACATTAGATTGCTCACAACAAAAAGAAAGGACTTTGGCTTTTTCTTCTAAGAGACAATTTAAATACGCCTCTGTCGTGAGAGTCTAACTTAAACTAAATCCCATAACTAATTACACTCATTTTCAAAAAAAAATTACTCCCCTCAGGATATTTTCATAGCGACCCCATTGATCCTGATCGTAAAACTGCATGACCCTCTTATTTTCCTTGACTTGAACAGCATTTAAAAAATGAAATTACATTACTGGCATACATTCAATTTGATCGTGCAAGGCTCATTCTCAAAAAACAAGGTTTCAAGTCGTTCAAATATCAAGTGCATCATCATCATCTCTACGAAAATGACTTTTTGAGAAGGTTGAATTACTGCAACTGTTTTTTGGCTACCCTTCATGAGAGTCCTACATTTCATCATTTATACACATGAGATTCGATTGACCAGTGTTGTTCAATGTTCATCAGAAATAATAAACGTTATTGGGCAAAAGAGAATCAGTGACTGGTGGGAGAAGGCACATTTCAAGAGCGTTTTGGCGTAATGTCTGGCTAGGTGTTATTGGAGTAAATATTATTGGAATATTATTATTGGATTATTACTATTCTATTTCGTGAATCCTCAAATACAGAGATGTATTTAGATTCCTTCCAAATTCAACTTATTCCACGTGTACAGAATCAGCCCATAAACGGCAATATCATTTTTCAAGAAGATGGCGCCTCGGCTCATAATGCAAGAGTTGTGACTAATTGGGTCACTGGTTTGGTGAAAACTGGTTGAATATGAAGATCAATCGAGAACATCTCAGTTACGCATTTGACAAACTAGTTATCTGAAAATGTTGATAGAGGTAAAATAATGTCAAACTTGGACGATTTGAACATTTATTAGAATAAATAATAATAGTATAAATATATATATATATATATATATATATATATATATATATGTTGTTTTTATTCCACACCTAGTAATTTATAAGTTTACCCAAACCCGTTGAAACGTTCACTGTCAAATAACATGTTCAGTTATTAAAGTTTTCAACTCCTGTAATATTAATCATTCTCTTACGTACAGCTGGCTCAATAAGTAAAACCATTTTTACACATAATTGCTCGTAAAGAATAACAACGTACAATTGTACGTTATAATAACGCACAGTTGTGCGTTATGATGTTACCTGTTACCTTTGTTTTGATTTTTTTGGCTTTTTGTATTGCTTGTACAGAATTATAGTACACAACTTGAATAGTACCTAATCATTAGTGGGGTTAAAAACAAAAACTTTTAAAATAAAAGTTTGGGTCCATCTAACGAACTGCGAAATGGATTTTCGACCTAGTAGATCTTACATTAGTCAAACACTATCAATCGTTAATAATTAACTAAGTTATTTCACCGAGATTCATAATACGCCGCCATCTTAAATTTTCAAAAAACTGATCCTACGCCACCATTTTAAAAACAAATTACATCTTGTAACATATTATTGAAAGAGGTTCTGAAAAAAATTTTCAGAACCTGGGAAAAAATATAGACAGTGCCATTAAAAATTCATGAACTAGCCTCACTTCCGGTAAAACAGGAAGTAGCATACAATTATTTTTTGTTGGGAATCTTGTATAACGATTTCATTGTTACCCGGTTTATGAAGTCTCGTTTATATGATATCTCTCATAATCCCTATTCCATGAATGAATATTATTTTCACCTACATTGTTTCTTCTGCCTACTCGTCATCTCTTAAATCTTCTTTTTCCAACAGTAGGCAATTGTGGTCTCATTTAAGATATTGGAATCTTCATAACAATGTTTCTGGAACTAGAACTACAGGATTTTGAAGCAATCAATAATTTCTTTGTTGATACCATACCGAAAATCAATCCTGACCTCATTACAGTTAGTCTCGTCTTCTTATAATAGTAGCCTATTTCAGTTCTATGTTGATATTGATGTTATAAGGCGGGTAATCTTGAAACAAAAACCACATACTATAGGATATGACAACATATCAGGTTTAATGCTTCAACGGGCCATAAAATACATTTTAAAACCTCTAACCTCTATAATAAATATTTTATTTGAGAGGGGATGGTCCTTGATGACTGGAAATTTGCTTTGATTAAACTTATTGGGAAAAACCCAAATACAATAAAAAGCTATGGAGATTTTCGACCTATTAGCTTACTTCATGATCGCCTTAAGATTGCCGACTCGGTTCTTCACCATCAACTAACAACATCTCTGGAAACCAATTCTATTTTCTGGATTTGGAAGGGGCTTTGGAGCTAGTGCCAGTCTTTGCGCTCTTATCGACTATTGCCTGCATGACTTAGATCACCAAGCTCACTTCTTTAACTCTTCTAGATATGGCTAAGGCGTTCGACGCCATAGATTTTGATTGGTCTATTGGCCTTACTTTATTATTCTGGGATTCAGGATAAAGTGCACAACTGGCTGACTAGTTATCTGAGGCAGCGACTTCAGCGGACTATAATGGATTCAAATAAATCCAGTGGCGCATCGATCTCGAGTCTGAGAGAACTTCAATTTGGAGTTCCTCATGGATCCGTACTTAGTCCGCTTATATTTTCAATTTTTATGGTAACATCGCACAGTCTTGTCAGGTACATATGTTCGTTGATGACATTGAATTAATCTTACAATTTGTATATCGATGATGCTTGCTTGTTTATTAGTAATAATCTGAGACTTATAAAAACATGGATGGATAGAAATTGCTAATATTTAAACCCGTCAAAATCATTGCACCGAAGTTCATTTGAGGGAGTTGAGAGGAATATCATCTGCATACTCCTGTTCACAGGACTTCAGCATTCGGGGCTTCTTTTTTCTCTTCTATCTTCAGTGGTTTGCAACAGTTCGCTGGACCTCAATACAGGCTAAACTAAACACCAATTACTGACCATTACATTTAATTTGTAAATCAACCTGAAAATATTTTAGTAATATTAATATAATAACTATTATTTCCTATATATGAAATATATTTAGTTTTGTCCTTGCGCATCTCACATCTTTTTATTTTCGGTTTGTATTTTTAATGACATTATCTTAACACTTTAACAAATTTTATGTTATTTTGATACATTATTTTTTGTTAGACAATGTAGGGCTAAATTTTAATATGATTTGAAATATATCCTGTTCTTTTGTTTTTTACAATAAATATATTTGAACTTGTATTTGAATGATAATAATAAAAGTACGGATTCGTACCAAAATGTTACCAGTTCATTTCTAACACTTGATTTTTGTGCAAAATTTGTGGTACATAGGATTAGTTTTTTTAGTAATAATTTTTTTAACATTTCACCACGCCGCTATTTTGTTCCGCTATATTGGATTTTCACCAAAATGTCACCAGGTCATCCAAGAATGACCCTTAATTTTTAACCGAAATTTGAAGCCAATCGGGTAAATATTTTCTAGCTATTCTGAGAACTGACAGACAGACAGATCGACGGAAATGAGAAACATGTTTTTCGGAATCTAGGGACGTTAAAACGTGGAGATATATAAAACGTGATAAGATGATTTTTATACGATTGCAAACACTTTATTTGGCTGCCATTTTGTTTCGCTATCTTGTATTCGTACCAGAATTTTAACAGTTGCTTCCTACGTAATACTTGATTTTTTTTTCAAAATTTCAGGTAATTTGCATTCACCAGTTTCGCCACACTGGATTTTTTTTCAAAATGTTACCAGTTTATCCCCATATAACCCTTAATTATTGACCAAAATTTGAAGTCAATTAGCTAGGTAGTTTTTAGCTATGACGCGAAGAGACTGACTGACATACAGACCGACAGACAGACATACCGCTGGCCACTCTAAAGTGAAAACTTTTACTTAGAGTCGCAATAAAAAAAGGAAATTAAAGGAGCATTTGAGGTGTAACACAATCTTTCCTGTACTTTATTTATTTAAATTAGATGCATTGAATTTTTTAGTAATTGGCATTACTGTTTTTATGTAGAGAATATACAAAATTATTACATTCGCATGTCAATGTTGTCAATCAAGGTAACACAGTTAAAGCGCTAACATATTTCTTTGCAGTTTACAGCGTGTTATAAGCCATGGTAGTGTAGAACGCAAAACAAAAAGACACCTTTAATTCTAGAGAGAAACTACAGTTGTAAACTATATAGCAACAGAGGCAGCCGGTCGGACACATCTTAGTAGTTATTTAAGAAGAAAAGCCCTCCTCATTCTCACTATGTTTCAAAATCATGTCTACTTCTTCCTAATATTTAAAAATAATTTAATCGATGGTCTTCGTTAACTTAGCCTTGCCGCGGGAGGTTATCCCCTTCGTTGAAATAGTAGCCTAGAGAAAATATTAAACATAAAGAATCGTTACTTGCACTGCATGTTAACCTGTCAGTCAATACTGAAAATAACGAATTAAAATTAGCAAATCAAGAATTGCATAGTAAATTTAGCAAATTTATAAATGAAGTTACTGAATATCAAATGAGAAGTAGATCAAAATTTTCTTCATCAGAAGATTATTTTATCGCAATGTCATTATGTGTTGACTGTATAAAAATTTCGATTTGTTAGAATTTCTGCGTGAGTCGATAAAGTGAGGCTTTTATACTGAGGTCATAATTCTAAAAAAAAATGATCAAAATTCAATAGTTTTCAGGGAAATATTAGTAGTAGAAGCTGAAAAGGATTTTTATCTGGCAATATCTCAAGAACGTTAAGTTTTTAGAAATTTTGAAATTCTGATGGAAAAACTAGTGACTGAAATGCTTGAAGAGGTTATGTTACTAGCTTGCTCAAGATATTTAGCATTTGCTGGTGACCATGTTAACGTGGAAGTTCAAGATTTAATGAAAAGTCACAAATATTTAAAACATGCTTTAAATAAAACAACAGTATCTCTAATATTATATTTTATTCATTAATAAAAAAATTATCAAATAAGTATAATTCATTTGAAAGTACACAAATACATAATGATTTAGAATGATGAAAACATCTTGCTTCTAAAACCATTAAAACTGGTTGTTCATCTAACTGAACAAATGGTTTTTTTGAATACTTTTTTTATACATTCAGCTTTTTCTTTTTCTTAACGTGAACAAATCCAATATTATTTTTGAAAATTGACAAAGTGAGATATGTCCGAATTCCAGTATATACACTGACCTAATTCAATACCGGTCGTGGTATTAGCCAGCGGAGTAGTTGTTTTTTGATTCCAAAAGCGCGAAATCGCGATCGTCATTTAACTAAAATGGATTATTGCGCCTGCGGCATTGCATGACATGTTCTAGACTTGTTATGACGTGGTAACGTGAAATAAAACATACTAAGATAAAATATTATTTAAAACATGACCCTAATTTAGAAGGTAGGATCTTCATTTTTAGTCATCAGTTTTTATTTGATTATTCCTGATTGGAATTTACTTCTAAAAAGTGGTAACTTTATCCTTCTATCATCAACGAGTCTGGTCCGCAGCCATGCAAAATTTCGCCTCGGCTCTGTAAATATAGGACTTTATTAACAAAGTTGCCCTAAAATTGTGTTATTTTTAACTCATATTGACAAAATCAAAGCAAAAATTTTGACAATGGGCTCACAAAACGGATCGGCGTGTCATATTTAACAATATATTCGTCTTTTCAATGTGTGCCTTTATTGATGCCATAACTACAATTATAGCACAAACATAGTTTGGTAAATACAACAAACTATAATCAGTAAAATAACGTATGTGATTAAACTTAATAAATATTTTACATTAATTTAGTGAACGACAACGAACTACTCATTGCTATTAAAAAATAAAATCGGTGTATATTGAACTAATTAGAGTTTGTTAAATTCGCTAAAAATTGTTGCATTGAAATAATTAATCGCGAGGGCTGAAGTAACGAATTATTCCTTATTTATTGTTATTATTATTATGAAGAATTTTCGAAAGGCCGATTTTTTCAAGCGCATAGTCGGATGCACTTGCTACATTGATCCGAAATTTTAAAGTTGAGTGGTAGCAACTAAATAATTTTCTCACCACTAACTCTAGACGTAAATAATAATAATAATAATGATATTATCTACTAACAGGAATTTACGCTGGGCAAAATTTAACATTATAATAATTTCCTTATCGAAATGTTTGTCATTCTTTAATCGTATAATCTCCTCTACTTAAAATCGGAGGTAAAATTAATGTTAAAACGACTTGTTAACATTCGGTTTAAGGTATATTTTTAAAGTCTATACTATTACCAAAATGTAATATTCATAATAAAAGCTAATTACTAAATTATTAGCAAAGTTCAAAGTAATAGAATAGTAATTATAAAGCCTAACAACTCGAATATAACTCCAGTGCGGTTGATTGCGAAAATTAATTTATTTTCCGAGCGGTATCGATCAGAACTGCGTTCCTCCCGGTGTAGAATTTTATTCGATGTTTTGTTGCCCCTAGAGAACGGACTGAACGAAGATAGTTCTAACAAATAAAAGCTCTAAGAAATTGCCTTGTTGCTTTACCGGAGCAGCTGCATTTAAAATTGTCTACAATGTACGTATCCCAGAAAAATAGAAGGTGCCTTAGACATTTTTATTTTTGTATTTTATTTTCTCTTGTAACACAAAATGTTGTCCACAAATCAAATTAAAAACTGAACTTAAAATAGATATTTAACTTACAAGTATAAATTATTTTTAAAAAATCGGTAAATTTCCTTTACCTGGAACCTCCCTTATTCTGAATCTGCTCTTTTGTGTGACCATTGATCCACCCTACTGGATTCGTACCAATATCTTGACAGTTTCTACCTTTGCCGCACTTGATTTTTGAGCATAATTTCAAGTAAATTGAATAATTGTAAGTAATCCTGTAATAAATTGAAGTTGAACAACTGAAAAAGATTAAATATTTAGGCTTGTATATTGATAGTGATTTAAATTGGAAAGGATATGTAAATCATAAAGAATAAAATAGCTAGTATAATTAGTGGATTGCACAAAATAAAAAATTACGTTAGTAACAGAGCCAAAATGTTAGTTTATAATGGTATTTGCCTCTCGCATTTTTAATACCAGATACCTGTGGTGGGTATTTGTGGAACTGCTGATTTCAACAGTGTTCAGGTACTACAAAATAAAGTTTTGAAAAATTATAAATAAGGGTAAAAAAAACAATACGGAAATTATATTTGTCCATCTTTATAACACACGTACATGTAATAATATCTACGTAGATAACTTAAGAACAAATAAGGACCTGAATAATTCGATATCTCAGGCAGCTCAAGTGTCTAATAACCTACCTGTATCCATAAAAAATATAAGAAAATTCATAGCCTTTGCAAGAATATTGAAAGTGTAATATAACATCGAGTAGGTATGTTCCATTTGTAGAATAAAATACTGTTGCCAAAAAATTGTATCATCAGATATCGAGATCAGTGAGCTAGTATTAGGATTGTACTTTTCACTGTAAACTGTTTGCAAATAGAGAATTAAAAAAAATTCTTTTACACTGATTTTGTAAAAAAAATCATTAGACTGTCATTTTGTTCCGTCATGCGGAATTAATTTTATACATATTATATCACATCTGATTTTTATGCCGAATTTGAAGTCAATTCAATAAGAAGGTTTTTTACGTTGATTTTTAAACATTTTATTTGGCCGCTATTTTGCTTTTAATTAACTTATTGGGCCGTCATTTTTTTCATCTTGGATTTGTAACAAAATGTCATCTAACACTTGCATTTTGATAAGATGATTTTGTCGCGATTTCAATACTTCATTCTTAGTCTTACAAGGTAATACTAAAAATTATGTATGTTGTTGATTAGTTGTATGTATTTCGTACACCCCGTACAGCATATATACACTTGCGCGTATATTTGAAATCGTCTTAAATAGCTCTTTAATTTGATACCGATCATGATCCTTTGGAATTATTTGAAATCGCCTTAAATAGCTTTTTAATTTGTTACCGATCATGATCATGAGTTAGAACAAATATATTTTCTCTATAAGTGTTATGGAATATAAATCTTGTTACAGAATTTACTATTTCATGCCGCACAGTTCCGCGCCTCACTCCGCTGTATTACATTTCTGGTAAATTGATATCGTTAGTACCTACTTCAGGCGGAAATAATATGAATCTTTTGACACCTTTGGGATCAATGATGGGGTTAATTTTTAAAATAATTGCTTGTATTTCTGCCGCCTTAAGCAAAGTGGCGGGAAGTAGGGAAAACAGAGTTTCGATTAAAACGACAAAACGCGTTTTGCCCTGACTTATCCAAATCTTAATCTTTTATGTTTTTATTTTATTAACATTGAAAACATTTTAATAATGGAAACATATCAAGTACTCTGCGAATTTACCAAATACCCGTTAAAAGTACTTCGCGAATTTAACAGACATCCGTGAAACTTCATTATGCACCTAAATTTTACTGAAAGGTTGATGTACTATTTCATGAATTATCGTAATTTTACCCGAAGTGACACGTAACGCTCTTCAAAAGCGAGAGAAACATAAAAGAAGTCATTTTCAATCTCACATTTACACTTTTATTATCCTCATCGTTTGGTAGTCCATGGTTTCTGTGCGCGTTCTAGGGTGAAAAACAACATATCCTGTAACACTAGATCTCTTTAAAAAATAATCACTTGATCATAGTGATTTTTTAGTTCCAGTGCAGTATTTGTCTAGAATTAAGTAAAAATTTAGATAAATGTTATGTGTTTATTGTAACAAATTAAGTTTAGGCATAACTTTAACGCAAGGTTTATTATTTTTAGTTTTGCAAATCTCATAATAACTTATATAATGTAATGTTCTTTTCCACGATTTTACTTGAGAAAGCAGGTATTTTTACATAAATTCCATACAAATGTTCAGTAATATATTTAGCGTTTTTAATTATTAGTTTTTACAGTAAATTTAAATGAGAATCAAATGTTTTCAATAATAACTAACTTAATGTTGTATAAAGAAACAGAATTTTTAGTAGCACTTAATGAAATTTTCCCTGTATAAAGGTTTTGTTTTTATATGCGAAATTTAAAGATACCAAAAAATATATGTAAATGAGGCCCTAAGTAATCTGTAAAATTACATTTATGTTAGAAAAAAATTGCTATGGAAAACGGAAAAATACATTGAGTTTTGTGGATTTTTAGTTCATATTTCGAAAATATACTGAAATAGTACTTTAAAAATACAATATTCGAATTTTTACTGTAAATATGACGGAAATTTCAACTGTAATTTTACAATTACTTGCTTATTTTTACAGTTTTAAAAGTAACAATACGTAAAATTACGTGTGTAACGTGATTAAAACGTTATTTTTATGTAAAATCACAATTTCAACAGTGCTTCCTCGTTAAAAAATGGACGTAGGTATTATAATCGCGAAAAAATTTCCCTCCGAGATTTATTCAAATCTTTAGAGTCCCTAGATGCCTATAAATCTAAATTCTGCCGATCTATCTGTCGGTCTGTCACTCGGTCTATCGGTATGTCTGTTCGCTGCATAGCTGAAAAACTAATTACCCTATTGATTTCAAATTTTGGTCAAAAATTAAGGGTCCTATGGGGTTGACCTGGTAACATTTTGGTAAATTTATAAAAAAATTTAGTCAAATATTTAAAAAATTACCTCTAAAAAACAACTCATCCAATTTATTTCAAATTTTGCACAAAAATCAAATACTATGTAGGAAATAACTGGTAAAATTTTGGTACGAATCCAAGATAACAACACAAAACGACAACGAAATTTATTGAAAATTCAACCTGAAAAACTACTTAATTGATTGATTTCAAATTGTATCATAAGTAATTGTGGTACACAGATGAACTAGTAAAATTGCGGTACTAATTCAATATATCGGAACAAAATGGCGGCCAAATAAAATGTTTGTAATTGTAAAAATAATCACCCTCTCATCTTCACGTTTTAGCCTCCCTAGATGCGAAAAAATAGGTTTTATCAATTCCGTCGGTTTATCTGTCTATCTGTCTGCCAGTTCGCGGCATAGCTTAAAAACTACTACCATCCCCATATGAGCCTTAATTTTTGATTAAAATTTGAAGTCATCTGATTAGCAGTTTTAAAGCTATCCCGCGAACTGACAGAGCGATGGAATTGATAAAACCTGTTTTTTGGCATCTATGGACGCTAAAACGTTAAGATATATAAAACCTGAAAAGGTGATTATTTTTACGATTACAGAAATTTTATTTGACCGCCATTTTGTTCCGCCATCTTGAATTGGTACCAAAATTTTACTAGTTCCATACCACAATTAGTTATGACACGATTTGAAATCAATCAACTAAGTAGTTTTTCAGACTGAATTTTTAGTAATTTTATTAAGCCGCCATTTTGTTTTGTCATCTTGGATTTGTACCAAAATTTTACTAGTTCTTTCCTACATAATATTTGATTTTTGTGCAAAATTTGAGATAAACTGGATACGTAGTTTTTTAGTAATAATTTTTTTTAATTTCACTAGGCCGCCGTTTTGGGATTTTTCGCCAAATGTTACCCCCATAGGACCCTTAATTTTTGACCAAAATTTCATATCAATCGGGTAATTAGTTTTTAAGCTATGCTACGAATGGGCACACCGATAGACAGACAGGTCGACGGAATTTAGAAAATATATTTTATGCCATCTAGGGACCCTAAAACATGAAGATCTGAAAAAATCTCGAAGGGTAATTTTCTCACGATTACAATGCTTCCCTTTTACGAGCGAAGTAAAAATCAGGCAAAGGAGTTGCTTAAAGATTTTTAGAAACGTCAATTTTAAGTAACTTGTTGATATTATAAAAAAAACACAAAATTCCAAAAAACCTATAGAGATATAATCGTTTATTTAAAAAAAAATCGGTATATTTCCTTTATCCGGAACTCATCTCGTTATGAATCTTTTTTTTTCTTAGGAATAGTAAAGTGTGACCCAATATGGTGGAACTCCACAGATAGTCATTTAGGAACACATATACCGTCTTTCCAAACATATTTAGTGGGCACCATTTTGTTCTACCGTATTGGTGTAAAATATTGGTGTACCAATATTTTGAATAAGTAGTTTTTACACTAATTTTTTTAGACCGCCATTTTGTTTCGTCATGTTAAATTTGTACTAGCTTATTTCTATATCACATTTCAATTTTGTGAAAAATTCATTGAATAAAGAAACATTTTTTTACGTTGGTATTTTTTACCATTTTATTTGGTGTCCATTTTATTCCGCCATTTTTAATTCGTACTTCAATTTTACAAGTTTATCTCAATATCACACTTATGCTTACACAAAATTTTAAATTAATCCAATAAACAGTTTTGTGAGACTGATTTTTTAATTATTTTATTAGGCCGATATTTTCGAGTCATACAAAAATGTTACTTGTTCATTTTGTAACACTTTGTTTCTTAGGGATAATATTTTTAAACACGTCACCAGGCTGGCATTTTGTACCGTCATATTGGATATTAATGTTACGAGGTCATTCACATAAGACCTTTAATTTTTGACCAAAATTTGAAGTCAATCGGGTAAGTAGTTTTTTAGCTATGACCCAATTTGACAGACCGACAAACAGACCGACGGAATCGAGAAAACATGTTTTTGAGCATCAGGAAACGCTAAAACTTGAAGCTATGTAAAACCTTGGAGGGGACTTTTTCACGATAATAAACATTTTATTTCGCCGTTATTTTGTTCCGCCATCTTAAATTCGTACCACAATTTTTCTGGTTCATCTCTATATTACGCTTAACTCTTGCACAAAATTGCAAATCAATCTAATTAGTAGTTATTTCATGATGATTTTTTAAATATTTTATTAAGCCGTCATTCTGATTCACAGCAAAATTTTACCAGTTGATTTCAATTCAGGCGGTATCGGTAATTAGTTTTTTTAGTAATGTTCCTACATTTCACCAGACCGCCATTTTGTTTCGCCGTCTTGGATTCATACCAAAATTTTATCGGAGGATTTCTACGTAATACCTGATTTTTTATGCAAAATTTCATGTAAATTCGATAAGTAGTTTTTTATAAATAATTTTTTTAACATTTCACCAGGCCGCCATTTTTGACATCTAGGGAAACATGAAAATCTGTAAAACCCTGGAAGAGTGATTTTTTCACGATTACAATACTTCCCTTTTACGAGGGAAGTAAAAAATTCGTCGGGTGTCGGCACGCCAAGAATAAAAATTCCTCGAGTCACTGAGCTGTAGTTCTTAGCCCAACTTTATCCAATAAGCAACATCTTATTTTCTTACATTTAAACATACTTTGAGTACGCTCCTGATATACATATAACATTAAATTACAGTTAAAATGAATAGCCTCTTTTTAAACAAAACGTCGAAAGTTGCTGCAAAGCAGGGTTCGAAAATATCACGTTATATTTGAAAATATCATATCATATGATATATATCGGATATATATCCGATATATATCCGATATATATCCAATTTGTCTAAAGGAAAAATAAGTTATTAAACACAAGAAAATGATGTATTTTATACAAACACATTAATACAAAGGAACACAAAACCATATTCTACATAAAAAAATACAGGAACACAACATAAACATTACATTTCATTAAAAAAAACAAGGAACAATTGAAAATATTTTAAAAATAAATATTAACACTGACAATCATTCTAAAAGTGTGGCCAGTGGCAGATCCTCATCTGATGAATCCTCGATGACGTTTACAAACTTATTGTTAGAGTCAGTTTCAGGATGCTCAGGTACTGGTTCTTCCCATGCCCAACCAAGATTGGATTGTTTTTTGTTGGTATCTTGATTCATAAACTTAAACATGAATACCAATTTACTGGCTTTTTCATTTCCCAAACGATTTCGTAAATCAGACTGAACCAAACCAAACAATGAAAAGGTTCGTTCAATTCCAGCTGTGGACGCTACTGCAGTGTGCAACTGTTTACATAAATCTAAAAATGCTTCTTTATCAGGCCAATCTGAGTCCGATACAGGAACCGATTTCCACCACGTTATTGGAGAAGTAAGTCTAAAGTGATCTCCAAAAAAGTATTTTGGAAATGGATTTTCTTTTGCCATGAGAGACATTACAAAGGGAACAAAAGACCTGTTGATGTTATTTAAAAACTCAAACGCTTGTCCTTTTTGAGTGGACGTAAGATGCCGCCCCAAGAACCGATGATCCATAATATTTGCCAGATAATGCATTGGTCCCAGTGCCATATTTTTTCTTTTTATGCAACATGTCTTTACTGGTTTAAGTGGTTGTTCAGACAAATCCATTTCTAATTTATGCCAAACCTCTACACATATTGATATGGTCGTGTGATCCCGTTGAACTCTATCCAGAGCTATAGCGATTGGATCCAGTCGGGCAATCAGGTCATTCGCATTTAATGAAGTTTGCGTATCGTTTACAATTTTAATGATGTCACTTTCTATTATGTCTTTATGGTCCTGACATAACTGAACCATAACACCCCTGTTTTCTAAAAAAGACTTCAGTGCATTATTCATTGTGCTCCATCGTATTTCCAATGGCATAACCAATTTTTTTCCACCGGCTTGATTGTACAATGCAGATGGTACATGTTTATTCCGAAGTTTAAGATATGTGCTGAACAGCCATATTGTATAATATCAGCTTCTTTCTCTAATTCTAAACGCATCTTCTTGACATTTCCTGTGTTGTCTGTTACAAAACTCCTTACTTTCACGTGGAATTGACTTTCAGTTTTCTTTATTGCCTCAAGTGCTGTTTTCTTTAGATACTCTGCAGTGTGTGACTCTGTTCCCGTTTCTGCGGTGTCAACCAAAAATTACTCTCCATTTTGATTTACGATGCTGCAACATACCAGTGGCTCATTGCGCACATTACTCCACCCGTCCAGTGACATGCATACTATTTGCCCCTTTAAGTTATCTCTACACTCTTTTAAAAGTTTCTCATACACTTCGTTTAAAATCGGCCCTCCAATCTGATATGGAGCGGGGCCATTATATCCAGGTCTTAGTGCATTTATCATTTTCTTAAATTCAATGTGATTGGCATGCAAAAACGGTGTATTTGTTGCAAAGAAAAATCTTCCTATTTGAAGGTTGAGTTCTTTAGAGTATGATTCTGATGTGGCAATTACATCCGCATTTTTTGCCATATCGTTAAGGAGTGCTGCTTCTTTTTGATAGGCTGGGAAATTGGACGCTCTGAATCCGAATACTCTGAAAATAAAACTAGGTATAGGTATAGGTACAGCGTCATCCAAATAAAAGGTAAAGGTACATTTTTTCCATTTTCTTTTTATTTAGAGTAAAAATTAAAATAGTCATTTTACGTAATTTTTTCCGTAGAATACGAAAATGACAACCAAAAAATAATTAAAATTAAAACACAAGAAATATGGCATAAACTTTGCTTTTTTTAAATGGAAATACTACTTTTTACTTCATATTTCAAAACTTTCTAATTTTAAATGTTTAAAACAATTATTTTCTTTTTACTACATTGATAAAAAATATTTTAATTTTTTAAAAAGTATTTTAATTTTTATTTATACCTGCAATAACCTGTCGTACGTTGTCACCTCTGATATTATTATTGGTATTAATAAAAAATAAATATTTTAAACAAATTAAATTATTTGTAATGAAATTACTAAAAAAAATAAACCTTCAAAATTATAAAGTTTTGAAATATGAAGTAAAAATTAGTATGTTCCTTTTAAAAAAAGCAATTATATGTCATATTTCTTCTGTTTTAATTTTAATTGTTTTTTTGGTTAGCATTTTTGTGTTCTACGGAAAAAATTACGTAAAATGGCTATTTTGATTTTTACTCTAACTAAATAAAAGGAAAATGGAAAAAATGGACCTTTCCTTTTATTTGGACGACCCTGTACAGTAACACATACAAATTAACATAAGAAACGACACATTTTAAAAGAATTTATAACCCTGGTATCTCTTCAATTTTGAAAGTGACTGTTCATTTATCTATACGAGTAAACAGGTTGTATTCTAATTTTTAATTACCTACCTGAAGTTCTTGACCCCTGCTTTGTAGTAAAACTAGAACTAGAAGAAGTAGAAGCAATTCCAAAACTAGTAGAACTGGAACTAGTTGAAGCGAAGACTTCAAGAACAGGCTCTTGTGTGTCAGCTGAAGCATTTTGTTTGTGCAACATAATATGTTTTTCCATTCGTGACGGTATACCCTGCATCTCTTTTGAACACTCTCTACATTTTGCCCATTTTCCAGTACTGTTGGCCTTCTTGGATATACATTCAAAATATCGCCAAACCCGATGCTTTGGTTTTGGCATATTTATTTGATGATAATTAATATTAAATAAGTACAATCAAAATCACTAAACACCACTACACTGATTCAATAATAAAACAAAAACGTAGAATAAGTGGAGCTAGGAAACAAACAACTGGTCCTGGGAATTTCACCTACATATACAAAACAACAAAACCGCGGTGATTTTCTGGTTACGGAGATTCCCAGATAACGGGGATTCTCCGGTAAGCGATCGATACCGAATCGAATGTAGCGCCGCCGTTCACTCTTGCTGTTCGTAGTTAATGCAGTTAACAGCTGAGGCGTCGGCGTCAGGCCGTGGGACCATTTTCCGGAGAAATTAAATTTTTTTGAAAATATCGGATATATATCAATGTATAAATATCATGATATCGTGATATACACGATATATATCACGATATATATCCATGGATATATATCCTTCGAACCCTGCTGCAAAGTTAACGAGACTTAAAAGATACAGTGATATGATAGTAAAATCCGAGGTATTATTTTGATGAAATTAGGTTCTCCTAGAAGTAACTGCTAAATAATTTTAAAAAAATAGATTAAAACAAAAATTCGGCCTTTAATTAAGAATAGAAGCTTCCTCAAAAGCTTTTATTAATATTTGATACTATAGTAAGAGAGAAGATTGGAATGCCACTTAAAATATTAATTACAGGGGTTCGTTTTTAAATACGCCGGATATTATAGAACGGCTGTAATGTATTTGTGTGCATAGGGTTTCAACACCAAGACCGACTAATATATCTGAAACCTAATTTGAAATCCTCGAGGTTCTTTCTCGAAATTATTAGATATTTTTGTAAAAATTGAATTTTCTGTGGAGAAGTAAAAAATGCTTGCTAAGTATATTACCTCTCTGTTATGTAGGCTTTTATAAATATTTACTACTACAGTAAGAGAGAATATTGGAATGTCACTTAAAAAATAAGTTACAGGGGTTCGTTTTTAAATACGTCGGATATTATAGAATGGTTATAAGGTATTTGAGTGCATACGGTTTCAACACCAAATCCGACTAATATATGAGATTCGTAATTTTAATAACTGATAAGAACATACAGTTTGGAATTCAAATTAATCCAGTATAATTTCCAGTTTGACCTTTTATTCCTTAAATTATTCATTTTCAACAATGTACTCAATGTGACATTTTATTTCAAAATGGCGGCGAAAGGAAAGAATTTTTATAAATCAGCCACCTGACAGGGGAAATAAAGGAAGCTGTACAACTAACAACAGCAATCATCAAAATACGTTTTTAAAAAAAAAAACGTTTCACGAAAACTCGTCAGTCTGATTTTTATTGATATAAGTCCAGTTGAAAAGATAACAGTAATTTTTATTTTATCGAGATACGATTAATTTTTAAACAAAAGTGTATATTTTCATTCATTAATTAATTTTAGGTTAATTTTCTTTTCGTGGGTATATCACAAGTGATTATTTCTGTTAAAATTATGGCTGAAACTGACTTTCTAAGTCGAACGACTGCCACCTTGTTTATTTCAGTCTTTGGGTAATTCGGTTTTAATACTTATACACCCCAAGGATGCCGGGGCAGATATCACGGTCGCACACTGGCTCCTTGGTTCTGAAACGACCAGAGCGTCATGTTTTGGTCGTTTCTTGATACATTGGTGAAGGAGTAATCCCTCATCTTGAGTTGTTTCGTCTTACCTTTTACAACCAAGAACCGCACAGAAAAGTGTGTTAGCACCTTCAGGGAATACTTATGTTTTTGTGGATTATTTTTCTTGATAGCAATATAGATAGTATTAAGGTAACATACAAATTTACGAAGAGATTTGAAGAATTTTACAGATCTTTACGTCCTTAGGTATCGGAAAACTTGCTTTCCCATATCCGTCGGTCTGTTATTCTATCTGTGCCCAGCATAGATCAAACATTACTTATCCGATTGACTTAAAATTTTTCTCAAAAATCAAGTCATATGAGGATGGATCGGTAATATTTTGGTAAAATCCTAATATGGCAGAACGAAATGGCGGCCTCACAAAATGTTAAAAAAATTATTATTGAGAATATACTTTTCGAATGGATCTCAAATGTTGCACAAAAATTAAGTGTGATATAAGGATAAACTGGTAAAGTTTTGGTGTGAAGCCATTATGGCGGAAGAAAGTGGCTGTCTAATAAAATGTTTAAAAATTGGGTACCAAAAACTATTTATCCAATTGACTTGAAATTTTGCATGAAAGTCAAATGTGAAACAGGGATAAACTGCTAAATATTCGGAAACATTTTAATTGCTGGAATAACACTTCTTTAGGAGGAGGAAAATAATGAAAGCCAATTTTTCAAAGACTAAATTAATAAAAAATAAATAGTAATAATAATAACATGTGGATAGAATCGGAATCGACAGAACACCTGTCTTCGACATGTACTTACCTGGCCCCAAAGGACACTTGGACCGCCACAACAGGGTGGCTGGAATCTTGCGACGATGATTGAGATCTGCAAAAAAGAAAACCTGATTAACAATCATCAACCCTGTTATAAATACGTACCTTCATCCCCGGTAGAAGAAGAAGGACTAAAAATATACTGGGACACACAGATAATCACGGATTGCCCTGTCAACCATAACAAACCGAACATCTTTGTGTTAAACAAGAAAAAGAAATGCGCCTATATCATCGACATCACCATATCTTTGGACGAAAATGTAGGAAATGTGAGAAACCAAAAGTGGACGATATATACCAACTGGAGTCAGTACAAGTGTTGCCCGTTATCATATCCTATAGCAATTGGTACAGATGCAATCGCATCTGGAATTGGCCAAGCGCAGAAAGCGGTGTTCCTGTCAACATGTAGCACAATTCGAAGAGTTTTGGCCAGCGAATAAACCTTTGGTAAAGCTACCCCGGAACATGAGCGCAAGCCTCCTGCTAAGAAGTGAAAAAAAATAATGATAATATAAAAATAAATTATAAACAAATACAAAAAATCGGCAAATTCTCATTTAACCAACTTCTCTTGTATAGAATTCTACTACACACAGATAATATATTTTATGAATACGTAGCGTTATTTGGTAATGACAAAAATTGATATAAATTACAGTTTATATGATTTGTATAAGTTATTACTGAATAATTATATGCACATATAAAGTGTGTTATCTGTACGAGGGAAGTTCTGGGTAAGGGTGTATTAACCGATTTTTTTATTAACATCAGTGGTAGGACATCTTTTGTTTTCTAAGTAATATGGCGGTTGTCAGGCTAATTTAAATTCGTTCATTTTCCGACATTTTAAAATAAAATGTCACTTGTGATACATCTTTGAAAACTGAAATTTTGCGAAATAATAATTATAATAGTATGCAAATGCTACATCTCCATTTCCATTTTAATTACAAAAGTCCATAACCCTTCCGGTTAAAATGGAAGTGACATTAGATTTATTTGAGTCCTGAAATATGTGATTGCCAGTTATTAAACATGAGCCATTTTTAAAACAGTATTTTTAACGGTAAAAAATTGTGTTATATATTCTTTCTTCAGTAGCTCATGTCGAATCCAAAAATGGAGATTAGAAACTTCCCTCGTAAGAGAAAAGTATTGTCATCGTGAAAAAATTACCCTCCGAGTTCTTTCAGATTTTTACGTTTGTGACCCCTATAGATCCCGAAAAATATGTTCTCCAATTTCCGTGAGTCTGTCGTCCTGTGTGTGCGCGCGCATCCCTCAAAAGCTACTAATCCGTTTAATTTCAAATTTTGGTAAAACATTAAGGGTCATGGAATGGTGATATTTTGGTAAAAATCCTATAAAGCCATTATTAAAAAAATATTTATCGAATGGACCTCAATTTTTGCACAAAAACAAAATGTGATATAGGGATAAAGTAATAAAATTTTGGTGTGATGCCATTATGGCAAAAACAAGCTTATTGAATTATTTAAAAATTCAGTATCAAATAACTACTTATCGAATTGACTATAAATTATATACAAAAATCAAGTTTGATACAAGGATAAACTGGTAAAATTATGGTGCAAATCCTTTATGGCAAACAAAATGGCGGTTTTTTTATTCGGTAAAATTATATTTCTCGGAGTAAAAAGTTATGAAAAATAATAATAATATAAAAGTCAATAAAAAGCAAATAACAAAATCGGTACCCACAACTTCCTTAGTACAGAATTCCACTATGAAAATATAACCCAGTCATATATGCATATAACTATTTGGTAATATAATCCAGATCATATAAACTGTGATTTGTTTAATTTTTTCCAGTTTTTAATTTATTTACTGTTTTTAATATTATTTATTTTTCATAACTTTATTTACATAGTCTAATAAAAAATAAATTATGTAATTTATTATTGTCCTCTATAAAAAGAAGGTTTTATTTCAAGATATGGAATTTCCCTGAACATTTAAACATTTTGTTAGGCCCCCATTTTGTTTTGCCATTAAGATTCGCACTAAAATTTTACCATTCTGTCACTCTTTAATACTTGATTTTTGCGCAAAATTTCAAAGTCAATTAGATAAGTAGTTTTTTGGTACTGAATTTTTAAAATTTAATTAGGCAATCATTTTGTTCCCCCATAATGGATTTACACAACATTTTTATCAGTTTATCCCTATATCACACCTTATTTTTGTGCAAATTTTGGTACATTCGATAATAGTTTTTTAATAATGATTTTTTTACATTTTGTAAGGTCGCCATTTTGTTCATTCGTATAGGATAATTACCAAAATATAACCATTTCATCCCCATATGATCTTCGATTTTTGGCCAAAATTTGATGTTAATAGAATAAGTGGTTAGATAAACAATGCAGCATAAAGGCAGAACGATAGATCGACAGACTGACATAATTGGAAAACATGTTTTTCGGAGCCCATGTACCCTGAAACTCAAAAATAAGATCTGCAAAAATCTGGGAGGGTGATTTTTTAACGATTTCAATACTTCCCCTCCTACGAGGGGAGAAATTACATTTATAGGATTTGTATAAAGTTATTACCAAATAATTATATCTATATATAAACTTTTATTTGTACGTAATGAAATTCTGTTCAAGGAAAGTTCTGGGTAAAGGCGAGTTTACCTATTTTTGTTTTAATATATTTATCCTGTTGTAATTTTTTATTTATCTTATTCTATTAGTTGCTGACTAACTATTGTATTGGATTTTTCTAGTAATAACATGCCGTGTGATGATGATAATATTGCCGGATGGAAAGGACATGCAAATTACTTTATTTGTTGACGCAGTAAATAAGATAAAAATTTAGAAAAAATGTTGATACTGGACATAATAAGAAATGGCAATTTTTTGGAAATCTAGAAATTACATTAGACACTACAGTATTTGCAAGATAACTAGACATACATGAAAACATGTATTTAAATTGAGCTTACTCTATTTGAAGTGTTCAGGAACGGGAGCCGTTGCCATTTCTCAACTATACCCACAAATTATTCTCTTTGATAAATGAGGCCTCCCTTGCGCCAGATACATTCAAATACTATTATACTAAACTAAAACAATTGAATTGTGATATTGGCAAAACATTAGTGTATATACGCAAAAAAACAGAAAATAAACATACGATATTTTCTTATTTATAACTATATTATTCACTCACTATATAAAAATAAACTCGGCTCAAACAACTTTCAATTTTTCAAAAAAAAAAACTTTCCAAATTTTCAATCGTAATGCTGATTTTAGCTAAAAGTTTTCTTATTGTTTTAAAAATATATATAAAGTAAAAAAAGTGTTAGCGGTCACCCTTTTAAAGCGGACGCTTGTGGTATTGTCCAGTTTGAAATCTCTCCAAATCTACTTAATGGGAATCCCATACAGAAACCTTTAAATATTGGCGGCCCCTATAAAATCGCCGCGGTCAGGCCGATTGCCGTTGCGATAACTAAAATTCGGGCAGTTGCTTTTCCCTAGTGTGATTGTACTTTTAATTCACCATTTAATTGAGCGTTTGATTGTTAAAATTTTGACACATTTATTAAAAGCTGAAAATGCTAAAAGAATTGCTCTGGTTGAGCAGGATTGGCCTAAATGAAGAGTAGCTAAACGATTAGGTGCTCCGAAAAGTACCATCCACGATATAAAAGGCAGGTGGCACAAAGGCATGCCCTGAATAGTTTAACAGGTACTAGACAGATAAATGTTTCTTCGGCTCACCAGAAAGATAATAAATTAATAGAATATTTGGGGATCAATCTGTTCAAATCCGCTGTAATCGCTAACATAGAAACTGCTTCATTACAGTTCTAACTGGAAAGGACCGTAGAATCAGATAATTCTCGGGTATTCGTAAAAGTCATTTTTAATGCAGACTAATAAAGAGCAGCGCATTGGATTTCCTTTGGAGTATTATGGGAACGAACTAGATTTTTGGGAAAAAAGTGATAATCACCGACAAAAAACAGGTTGGTTCTGCAAGGCAAAATATTCCAATATCTGGGCCACTAATTAAACAAAAAACACTTGCGGCCGCAAGCAATTTAAAAGTGGAACTTTGTGCAACCTCAAATGGCTGGTTAGACTGTTTCTGTTGGAGGCACAATATCACCTTTAAATCGATTTGTGGTGAGGCCGCAAATGTAAATTTACAAGACGTCAAGTCATGGAAATCTAAGTTGCCGTTAATTTTAAAGGTATATTGTCCAAGAGATGTATACAATGGGGATGAAACTGGTTTGTATTACCGCGCCGTGCCCAGTAAGTCATTTTCTTTTAAACGGATACATGTGCAGTGAGGAAGGCAGCCAAACAATGTGTGGGAATTTTACTGTGTGCAAGATCCATTAATTATCGAAAAAAGTAAATACGCTTGGTGTTTCAAGGGTAGTATTAATAAATTACCCAAACAACGGGTTTTTAACAAAAAAGCTTTGCTGACGTCAAAAATTATGATAAAATGGTTGCATAAATTTGGCGAAAAGATGAAAAAACAAAATAGAATTTGGATAATACTAATTCACATTCCAAGATTTACCTCAAAAATATTAAGAGAGTTTTCCTGCCTCGAAATACTACTTCGGATTTTCAGCCTTAGGATCAAGGAATAATAAAGAATTTCAAAATAATGTAACAACCATTTTTCTTTAAATATATTTTTTTAATTTATGAATAGTGATTATGATTTTGAAGTTTCTGCCTTTTTATGGATAACAACCGTTGGAAAAAGTTTCTCCGGCAACAACAAACAAGATTTTTTCCAAGGCCGGGTTTTCTGAGATTATTCAAGAAGATGCGAGTTTTTGTGACAGTGAGGCGTCTATAGAGAGTCCATATTTCAGTATATTGGAAATTATTGACGAACTGTCCAGTAATGATGACCAGCAAAACTCCAGTAGTGATGTATAAAATGTAACTTTCTCGAGTATGAGGGAATTGTGTGCAACATTAAGAGCTATACAAAATGATTTATTATGCAATAACCATGATAAACTGGTGATAGATATTTCTCGCACTTTAATAAAATATGAAGGTGACTTTTATAAAACAAAGCTAAAAAACCCAAATCAATCAAAAATTGAAATGTATTAAAAAAAGAAATTCAAAATAGGTATGATATTATTTGTGAAAACGTTAATGTTGTAATATGTATTTAGTAATATGTATTTAGTTAATAGAATATTTAGATTGAAACATTTAAACAGACATAACATATTTGTATTTATTTACTTTTTCATATAATATACGTACCTACAAATAATATAGGCTTCCTGGCAATTACGGCCACCCCTCCATAACGATCAATAATTTTACACTGAATAAAACATCAATACTTTAATTTCCACTATATTACATTATGTATGACAATTGTTTCGACAAACAGTATCTTCTTCGGATGGAATTACAGTTTAAGCTTCTTTATATATATATATATATATATATATATATATATATATATATATATATATATATATATATATATATATATATATATATATATATATATATATATATATATATATATATATATATATATATATATATATATATATATATATATATATATATATATATATATATATATATATATATATATATATATATATATATATATATATATATATATATATATATATATATATATATATATATATATATATATATATATATATATATATATATATATATATATATATATATATATATATATATATATATATATATATATATATATATATATATATATATATATATATATATATATATATATATATATATATATATATATATATATATATATATATATATATATATATATATATATATATACATATATATATATATATATATATATATCTACATATATATATATATATATATATATACATATATATATATTATCTATCATTCTACAAGACAATAAAAAATAATAATTTACAAGTAATAAAACTAATAAAGGTTCATCAATGTGGAATTATGCATATCTACCTGATCGTTTAATAATAGCCCAGACGTTTTAAATTTATTAATTTCAATACTTTCCAGAAAAATTGAATTTCTTTGATTTTATTTTAGAATGAAGAATTTTAAAATTGTCACCATATATATATATATATATATATATATATATATATATATATATATATATATATATATATATATATATATATATATATATATATATATATTTATTATCTATCATTCAACAAGACAATAAAAAATATAGTAATTTACAAGTAATAAAACTAATAAAGGTTCATCAATGTGGAATTATGCATATCTACCTGATCGTTTAATAATAGCCCAGATGTTTTAAATTTATTAATTTCAATACTTTCCAGAAAAATTGAGTTTCTTTGATTTTATTTTAGAATGAAGAATTTTAAAATTGTCACCAAATATATTTGATTCGTTTAGTAGATGAGTTGCGTAATGTGAATTATTTAAATTTTGTGTGTAACTAGTTTTATGTTCTTTTATTGTTTCTTCAAAAGATCTGCCGGTTTGACCAATATACATTTTTGGACACGAACCATACTTCAGCACTTATCTAAAGCTCTTTGATTCCCCCTTCAGCCAAACTATCCTATTTAGGGGAGGACTAAGAACATAATAATGATATTTTAGAGAGACCATGAGTTAAAAAATATATTTTTATGTTTACATATGAATAAAAAATTAAATCCTTAAAAGTTTCGTAAGCCGTCTTCTGCTTTTTGTTAGAAAGAGGGATACCCAAAGCCCTTATATAAAATGTTTTTTAACGTCAGAATCGAAATAGTAAACATTTATTTAATTTGTATATTTAAATGGATGTCTGTATGCTCTTTAAACATTAATATGTTCATTTTTGTCTACCTGTGATAACAGTTACTAGAAAACACACATGTAGCCGATAAAAAAATTAATTTTAATTTTGTACAAGCAATAGCAAATGCAATTTTTGTAGTATTTTTCTTTTCATATAGAGAGTTAGTACTTGCTCTTAGGTGCGCAATTGAAGACAGCCGCTCTTCAAGAACTTCAGGCAGATATTACGGGAGCATTCAATGAAACACCGAAAAGCTCCTACGTCTACGCTCCAGTCGTTAGCTTCCTTGGGTAAAGACGAGCAACAGATGATTTAGTTGTTGAGAAGGTTAAATCTCTAATATATTCTTCATAACTTTCCTCAAAAAAAGTAAATAAACTAGCGGATCTAAGGTGGTAGAACTTTAAGAACAATATTTCAGTTACAATAGGTTAGCAGCCTTAAAACCAGCAGTAAGAAAATTCCAACTAAATTTTGCCAACTGCAAGGAATAACGAATGGCAACCTTTGTTGAAATTATAATATATCTGTTGTGTATGGAAACAATAATGTAAATATAAGAAAAATGCTCGGATCTATATTTAACTTTTAGTGAACCAAGTCATTTGTGTATTAGGAATGCAAACAACCGAATGTTTTCTAAATATTGCCAAATTATTTCCACAGGTAAGCTTATAATAAAAAGTGTTAATTTTCTTGCTGATTAGGCTTCTTCTTCGGAGAGAAACGGCCATTCTTAAAAAAAGAGAAGCTTCCAGGGGCTCAAATACGCTTCGTCTTCTACTGCTATTATTTCAAGGTTGATGCGGTGTCTGCTCTAGCCGATCATCTAATGTCACAATATCCTTGCCATTGCAATTGTATCGAAACTTTGAAACTTCTTTTTTACGGTTTTCTGAATCAAACAGGTAATAAAGTATTTTGCATTTACAATTCTTCAATTATTTTGCCTAATTTGTTGATGCCGCAATCGGGTAATGAAGGACAAGTGGAATGTAGGACAAGTAAATATTGGACGCAATTAATTATTTAGCATTATTGGAAATGTAAGGCTAGTAATATTCCAACATTAGTGTATCAGGCATATTAGTATAATCAGGCATACACCAAACCACGTATTCAAATTAAGCTCGATGATATCGAAAATAAATTTGAAGTATTCAGTAATGCGAACTATTTAAAATAAAGGGCTTAATATTCCCTTCACGAACTATACCAATGAATTATTGTCTTTAACAAATGAGACCTCTATTGTGCTATTATACGAAGCCAAACACATCGTTATTTAGTAACCAGCTATTGATAATTGTTATTACAGAACAATTCCTATGCTAATAAAATGGGTAATTTGACCTTTCCAACATTGTATTTTTTGTATGTTATAGTTTTCAAGATTATACATACTGCAAGGTATCTAGTATATTTGTCAATCTTACTATAAAAATATTTCGCCAATAAATGTTTTTCAATGTCCATATGCAAAGTGTTACAAATTCGAAGGGATAGCATTGGCATTTCAAAAATTGTAAGATATGCGAGGTTGTTTAGATTAGGACAAAGTTGGGCAATATAATATTAACTAGTATATCGTTGATAAATTTGGAAAATTCGAACTACTTATGAAGAGATATTACGAAATAAATGTTACATCATAGCTAATTTTTCTCCCCTACAAGATGGTGTATTCAGATTTAAAACTATACGTTTCGTCTTCGAGGTCTCATCATCCACTTCTTTTTTTTAAATACAGACCTGGATTTTTTATTTTATTTTTGACAAGCAATTGAGCTTCCAAAACCAATGATATAATGCACTCATACATTTAGAGTATTTAAAATTCTCCTTTCTGAGTTTGGGAGATTCTGGTTTTCCGTCTTTTTCTAACACATTGTCGTGTGGGAAAATCTTTAATCTTCTGCTTAAATGTTTTGTGATGAAGTGTGATACATCGTGGTTTTGGGAGGTCGAACGCTTGTTAAAAACAAAATGAAAAATCCAGGTCCGTATTTTAAAAAAAATTAAGTAGATAATGAGACACCAAAGACGAAACCTCGGATTTTAACTCGGAGTGCACCTGCTTGTAGTGGAGAAGTGGCTATAACGACGTAAAATTTATATTTGCAACCGTAAAAAAGTGAAAAGGAAAATGACTTTTCGGTTTTTTGCGGATATATTCGGAAGTAGACGGAATTTTTCAACTTATCAACGGCATATTGTTCGAAGTTAAATTGCGAATCTTTGCCCTAATTTTAATGTGTCATGACGTAACTGATATTGCGGTCACCTCCCAGTTTAACATTTTACTTACAGTAATATCCTGTTGGCTTAGCATATAGTATAAGGCAGTGGTTACTGCAAATTCTGTCTGGTTGCACCAGGACGGGTAGTGCTTTCAAAAACCTTAAATATTTCAAAAACTTAGTGGTTCAAGGAACAAATTACAATTTTTGTATTAGAATAGAATATAACTTAAAAATCGATTTCTTCCTGAGAAGTTCTAAATGTCTATCATTTTACATCAATTTATTTAATCGTGTATGTTATAGAAATACTAAAAATGTTATAAACCAGTTTAATCGAACAATGTTTAGAACATTTAAGTTTTCAAAATCCAAAAAGCAGTAAATATCAACCTTAACGTTGCGGCACTTTATAAATTATGAAAGAATCTCTTGTTACTAAAGAAACCTTTAGTGTTCTTCTTTACTAACAAGAGCTGGAAGGACAAATAGTAGCAACTTCCTAGCACATCGTGCACATCCGAAAATCTTCCTTAGTCCGACGTTCCCATCATAATCTTCTCTTTTTGGGCTATCATTTTTAATATAAATCATTACAAACTATTTTGAAAGTTAGATAGAGGGTACTATAATATGAATAGTGATTGAATTAGAACGTTCTACTACTTATATATTTAACCAGGGGCGTTCCTTGTTGCAGGGGGGGGGGTTAAAACATGACGAAAAAAAATTGTGTCGTATTACAGTAATTTCAGACTTATAAATGTGTCTCATAATTTCCCAACTCAACCACAATTTAGCCAGTTGCTCAACTGCCTCTTCCATTAGTGACGCCCCTGTATTTACCGTCTATATATTTGATTGAAACAAAATTCGCTTAGAATGTCTACCGTAGTATCCACTATCTTCAGTTGATCTAGAGCACATTGATTATACGAAATCCGGTATTTCCATGAGACACTTTGTAAAAAAATAGTGAACATTATTATTTCTTTCTTAGAGCAGATACTTTTATTGGTTTAGTAGTTGAACATCCGAGAAAAATAAATATTAAATTATTTAAGCTTTTATAATTCTACTTAAGCTCACTTAGAAATTTAATTATTTACACAGAATTAGTACGTTAATAGATTTTTCACAATGATATTTAAAAATATTACTCTGTTTAATTTATCTGAAATAAACAAGTCTTTAAGACGTCAATTTAGCTGCTTACTGTTGTATTCCAACTATGTAGACCTTCGGAAATTGAGGCACGTTGGAATCGGCCGTAGTACATAGTTAGTCATAATTAACAAGTTTTCGCGACGAGACTCCAAAAACTTTAACACTTTGCTAATTAAAGTATCGATAATGCGGTGAATACTTGCTGGTTGGCGAAACTTTAGCGTCGCATCCTTCACCTTCTTGCATTATTTAAAAATTCCAATAAATGATGAAGACTACCCGTTATACTCCAGTTTCAATAATTTTTGTGATTTATCCTTTACTCATTATTTAGGCTTAAAGGACAACATCAGAGACAGCCCTGAATTTCCTTCTGAGTTTGCCGAAACTCTCATTGTAATGATGAAGGTAACCGAGTAATTCTCTATTGAATTTGGAATGCAGTTTAACCTAGTGCGTGCCGTAACGCAACATGGTATGAGAAAAAACACTATCAATCTAAAAATATTCTGGAATAAAACAATGGTCAAACTGTGAAGGCTGAACTAGCCAATTAATTTATAAAGAAAGTGATACAGCCATTAAAAACCGAGACGATTTTCAATACATTTGCATCTTGTATATTAATACACAATTTTAGTATTTTAGAATGGCATAAAAGTGACAATCTTTAGCTCAATATGAAGAAATTCTAATTAATTGTTTACTTTTAACTTGGAACTATTTATATTAAAAAAAACTGCTGATGCTAGTGTGAATCAAACTGCTGTGTTGGTCTCTGCTGACGTACTTCTAATGCTGCGTTTCTAGGAATATCGCAATCATCGGTTGGCGTTGCCGACACTCCTGGTGCTTGAAGATCATGAGAAAATAATATAACAGTTCCCCTTTTCATGAAAAACTAGTTTCTTGCAGCAACTTTTATGGACGGGTCCAACTGCTAGAGAGACCCCTCTTCTATAATGTCTTTTAGATAGATACTAAGTCTCTTGGAGACTAACTTCCTTAATTGTCTCTGAACTTAAATTCCTAGTTCCAGATTTCCAGGCGATGGACGGTCATTTCTGAAGTCTGGAAGGTCTTTTGTGAAGACACTTACTCCATTATTATATCTAGTTCTTCTGACTATTGACTCAATCTTTACAGTTCATTTAAGTCTCTCATGTCAATTTTACTAAGTTGTAATGGTTTCAGTTTTGGAACAGACTGTCGATCCGAAAGATCTTTGCGACAGTCATAGGGAATAATGATAGGATGGATGAAAACATCAGCTGGGAGTAAGAGGATTGGCAGATATAGGCAAGCAGTCAGAAGGATGTATATTAAAATATGTCTTTACTTTTTGAGAAGGCTGAAGGGTTCGTACTACTGAGAGAACTAAAATTTCACAACTAAAATTAGACTGGCGAGAAAAAGTTGCAATCTTAGATACAGAAGAATACAAGTTGGCAGTATGGGGGCATAAATTTGTTTATTCAGGAGTTCGATAAGCCCGTGTTAAAAATGCTGACTGACCTAGGAGCAGATATTCCTAGAAATTAAAAGCTTAGTGATACTAATAAAGGATTACCAGAAATACATTGTAAGGGGTTGTTCAGAATGGTAGATGTAGATATGAATGTCAGGCCTCAGAAACTATAAAGCTTGTTATTGGCGGGTTGTAAGTTTTACTCCAGCGGATTACAAGGAGCGACATGACTCGGTTGCCAAGATTCTGCATCAAGAACTAACAGTTTTACCCCGAAAGCACTTTTCAAGAATATTGCATACAAAGTAGAATCGTGCTCAATTACCAACGAACTGCTCACAATACCTTTCTAGAAAAACAATTCTGATCGAATTCGCCATACAAAATAATAACAACTTGCTCCGAAAGCATAATGAAAAGATCGTAAAATCCACAGATACAAGGAGGTTGTCGATGATGGAAACTGTAATAGAAAACTTTAAAATCCGACATATCTGGGTTCGTGAATATTCCTTTTTAAGGGAGTGCAGAATTATAATAATAATAACAGGGTAGGGAATGGAAATATGGAATAGGTTGGGTAATATGAATTACCCCACAGTAATAATATGATTGATATCTGCATGGCACATCTTCCTGTTAGCATTGGTTAGCCAATCATTAACTTTATTGCTATCTGCAGTTTGTGAGGTTTTTTGCAGGTACAGGGTGTTCCAGCGAGGACTGAACAGGGACCTATTTTCGACCTTCCTTGTATTTTGGAAAAATTCAAAATAGCCAATCGATGTATTTTTTCTTGCAGAATCCAAAAATGTCATCGAAAAAATATTTGAACCAGAAACAAAAGAGTTACGCTATGCATCAGGTGTTTTTTAAATGGAATGTATCGTTTTTTATACGATTTTTGGAAAGAGTGATTTTTTTTATGTCCGTTCTGATTAAAAGATTTGATTTTGCGATAGCTGTTTATATTACATTTTAATGTTTTACAAACTAAAATTTTAGCTTCACCTGTTTAAAATATACGATAGGTTGGTATAGGTGATCAAGGTAAAATGATGTTTGAATGCTTTGTCAATAAAAATTGACATTATTTTAATTATTGTCGAAGTCTTCACCAAAAAAATATATATTTGACTCTGATCGAAATGAAATACTCTTTGGACGAGAGATTACAGATTGTTATGCTATTTTACAAGTGCCAAGAAAATGCAAGAGAAGCAAGAAGAAGATTTATTGCAAATTTTCATAGAAATATATCCATCAATACAATTCTAAGGATAAAAAACCTATTTGAGGAAAATATAACTTTACATGATAGAAAAAGAAATTCAATAAAAAATAATTATTAAATAATAAAATAAAACTACTAATAACATAAGTTTTCAATGTGACCGCCGTTTTTCTCGAAACAACATCGATAACCCCTTTGTAGCCTTTCTAAACTTGCTGTTACAATATGATTTTCCTGGTTAAGGCGGCTTATTTCATCGACAATTTTTCCCATGATCTCTTGAATATTTTCGTTTCGTTGTCTGTATACGACGTTCTTCAAATGGCCCCAAAGAAATGTATCCAAAACTGAGAGGTCGGGGCTATTGGGCGGCCAAGCATATGTTCCATTTCGCCCTATCCATTCGTTATGGCTCCGATTTAAAAATTGAACCACATCATGCACGGCATGGGGAGGCGCCCCATCATGTTGCCAAATTAAATTCTGATATTCTGCCAATGGTAAGTCTTCCAAAAAATTTTCAATTTCGTTTTCTAAAAACTCATAATATCTGTGCCCATTTAAAGTCCCGTTAAAAAATATTGGTCCCAAAATTTTATTGTTTTTTATCCCACACCAAACATGAATAGAATTCCTCCCTTGAAATTTAATAGTCTGGAACTTTTTTGGATTTTCAACGGCCCAGTGGTGACTATTATGTCTGTTGAATACTCCCGATGTTGTGAAAGTAGCTTCGTCGGTCCACACAATATTTTTGAATAAATCAGGGTCTTCGTTTTCTTGCCGAATTACCCTTTGAGAAACAAATTGGAAGCGAAGTTCTTTTTGTGCCGGTGTTAGGTGCTGAAGTGGAAGGATACGAAAAGGCCTAAATTTATGAATTTTCAGAGTCCTGTGAACAGTCCCTCGGGTAACTCTTCTGCGCCTTACACCGCCACCGTACTGAACTTCCCGAACTGCATCCGAAATAGATTTGGTTGGATTAACTTGAAAATAATTTATAATGGCCTGGTCTCGATTTCTTCTTCTTTGTATATTTCTTTTTCTATCATGTAAAGTTTTATTTTCCTCAAATAGGTTTTTTATCCTTAGAATTGTATTGATGGATATATTTCTATGAAAATTTGCAATAAATCTTCTTCTTGCTTCTCTTGCATTTTCTGGGCACTTGTAAAATAGCATAACAATCTGTAGTCTCTCGTCCAAAGAGTATTTCATTTCGATCAGAGTCAAATATATATTTTTTAGTTCGACAATAATTAAAATAATGTCAATTTTTATTGACAAAGCATTCAAACGTCATTTTACCTTGATCACCTATACCAACCTATCGTATATTTTAAACAGGTGAAGCTAAAATTTTAGTTTGTAAAACATTAAAATGTAATATAAACAGCTATCGCAAAATCAAATCTTTTAATCAGAACGGACATAAAAAAAATCACTCTTTCCAAAAATCGTATAAAAAACGATACATTCCATTTAAAAAACACCTGATGCATAGCGTAACTCTTTTGTTTCTGGTTCAAATATTTTTTCGATGACATTTTTGGATTCTACAAGAAAAAATACATCGATTGGCTATTTTGAATTTTTCCAAAATACAAGGAAGGTCGAAAATAGGTCCCTGTTCAGTCCTCGCTGGAACACCCTGTACATATATTTTTAATTTTTGTAAAGTTAATAAGTTTTTATTAAGTTTAAACGTAATTTTAAAAAATCGATAAATTTTGTTTATCCAGAACTTCCCTCGTTATGACTCTTTCCTTTTATTAGGAATAGTGGAGTTTGACAAACGTTAGTTTAGTACGTAGTCATTCAGTAAATATATATACTGTCTTTCCCAGCATTTTTATTGGACGCGATTTTGCGTCACCATATTAGATTTCTACTAATATAGCACTCTTGATCTTTGGATATAATTTAGATAAATTCAATAAGATGTTTTTATATTGACATACACCGCCATTTTGTTACGTCATGTTGAATTGGTACCAGTTTATCCCTATATCAATTAATTTTTCTGCAAAATTTAAACTCAACTAAATAAGATTCTTTACGTTGTTTCCTTTAAAAATCTTAAATTCGTACCACAACTTTACCAGTCTATCTGCATGTCACACTTAATGCTCGCAGAAAAATTTAAATTAATCTAATAAGTCGTTTTTCAGGCTTTGTTTTGCTATTTTGGATTCACACCAAAATGTTACCAGTTCATTGTTATGTAATACTTGATTTTTGTGCAAAACTTGAGGTAAGTTGGATAATTAGTTTTTTTAGTAATAAGTCTTTCAACATATGACCCTTAATTTTTGCCGAAAATTTGAAGGCAATCTGGTAAGTAGTTTTTAAGCTATGCCGCAAACTGACAGGCAGAGCGACAGACGGAATTGATAACACATATTTTTGGGTATCTAAGGACGCTAATATATAAAACCTGAGAGGGAGATTTTTTCACGATTACAAACATTTTATTTGGCCTCCATTTTGTTCCGCCATCTTCAATTTGTACCACAATTTTACCAGTTCAACTCTGTACCACAATTAGTCACAGAAGACAATTTGAAATCAATCCATTAAGTAATTATTTCAGGCTGAATTTTTAAAGATTTTCTTAAGCCACCATTTTGTTTCGCCATCTTGGATTTTACCAGTTTAGTCCTACCTAATACTTGATTTCTGGGCAAAATGTGAGATAAACTGGATAAGTAGTTTTTTAGCTGTTCCGCGAACAGACACACCTACAGACAGACAGACCGACGGAATTGAGAAAACATGTTTCTAGGGACCCTGAACAATATACAATACTTCTTTTTTACGAGGGAAGTAAAAATCAAGTTTCAACACTGAATTATTTTATTTTCCAGGCTTGGTTTGTTAGCCAATATAATACTTTGAAATTTTATACTAACATAGAAATATGCCCGTCGGTTAAAATTATTACTAAAAAACTTATCCAATTCATGTCAAATTTTGCACAAAAATCAGATATTATGTTCAATTCAACTTGTAAAATTTTGGTTCCAATCCAAGACGGGAAACAAAAAGCCGGCTTAATAAAATATTTAAAACTAAAAACCTAAAAACTACTTGATGGTCTGATTTTAAATTGTATTCCATAACTAATTGTGGTATAGAGATGAACTAGTAAAACTGTGGTACTAATTCAAAATGGCGGCTAAATAAAATGTTTTAAATCCTGAAATAATCACTCTCTCAGTGAGCGTAGCTTAAAAACATTTAATCAAAAATTAAGGGTCATATGGGGATGACCTGATAATATGTTGGCAAAAATCCAACATTCCGAGTACACGATGGCGGCCTAGTAGAACGATTAAAAATTATTACTAAGAAAACTAATTATCCATTTTATCTCCAAGTGTTATATAGGAATTAACTGGGAACAAATATAAGATATCAAAACAAAATAGCGGCCTAAAAAGTATCTAAAAAGGCAGCTTCAAAAAAACAACTTACTAGATTAATTTCAAATTTTGTGCAGCGTTAAGTGTGATATACAGATAAACTCTTGAAGTTATGGTACGAATTCAAGATGATGGAATAAAATGGCAGACCAATAAATTTTTTAAAAAATCAACGTAAAAAATTTTTATTCAAATGACTTTCAATTTCGCAGAAAAATTAAATGTAATAGAGGGATAAACTGGTATAAATTATACATAATGTAACAAAATTGCGGTGTGAGTCAATGTAAAAACCTATGCCCAAAAATCAAGTGTGGCATAAGTAGAAACTGGTAAAATATTGGTAGAAATCCAAAAGACAGTATATTTGTTTTATTAAATAACTATGTACTGGACTAAATTGGGTCACACTTCAGTATATCTAATAAAAGGAAAGATTTATAATGAGGAAAGTTCCGGGTAAAGGAAATTTACCGATTTTTCAGTAGAGATATTTGACTATTATACCGACTCATACTTATAACTATTATCCCTAAGATTTTTAATTAATAAATTTTAAATTCTGAATTTTTTAAATCTGGGAGCATATAAAACACTCACCTAATTGATTTTAGAGCGTTTTGTTTTACGTAATATAACAAGAGGTAAAATAATTATTAATAGAAATCCATGCCAGTTTAATATTTTTCTTTTATGGCCGCAGGCGAGTTTGTACATAAAAATACAAATTTAATTTTGCATTTAAAACGTATTTTAAAGCGTAAGTTATATCAAATCAAAACTAAAACATTAAAAATATATATTAACACATTATTATATAAATAAAAAAGTATGCCAGGGCGAACACTTGAACTGCAGGCTTTCTATTTTCAAATCTCTTGTAAAACTACTAGACCAATCCTATTTCTCAAGTGGCCTGCAAACCGCTATATAACGTCTGAGGTCGTTAGTGCAGATGGACATAGCAGAAAGTAAATATCCCGCCCATCTCTATTTAAATAATAACGATAATAATAATACTATATGTTTTTAAGTTATAAAATCAGACATATAAAATATGTTTTTTTTTGTTTTTTAAATTTAAATAATTAGCCTATTTATTTCTCCGACGAATGCTCGGTAAATTATTGACTAGCGAGGTAAAGCCGAAGCAAGAAATTATGAACTTCATTAAATATGCAGATTTTTTAGGTCAAGCTTTGAAGCTCTGTAAATTAATTTTTCATGTTGGCTGTTTCTGGTGAGTGGAAATTCAGTTTACTACAGATATTATACGACCGAATATGAGAAACGAAAGCCTTAATTACCAAATGTCTCTATAAAATGAAAAAAAAAACCTTTGGGATAATCTATAGTTTATTTGATTTGGAACTATGGACAGAATAACGCATATGATTTTTATTTTTAAATCTGAATTTGATGAAACACTGGAATGTACTAAAGTAAAAGGAATAAATTCTCTTTGATATATGCTTTACTTTACATATTTTACGTAACAATAATAACATTAAAATTAATAATATAATAATAAATATACTAAACCGTGAACTGAAAGGCCGCTATCTTGGGATTGAATTAGTGAGTTTTGTTTTGTTAAAATTGTGTGGTTTCAAAATTTATGAACTGAAAAAAAACTGACTCATAAGGATATAATAATAAATTTGTTAATAATAGTAATAGTAATAATAATAATAATCGGAATCTAATATCTTGGTTTTGTTCAAAATACTTCTATGAATCATACAAAAATAAAATAATAATAATAGGAATCTAATATCTTGGTTTTGTTCAAAATACTTCTATGAATCATACAAAAATAAAAAATGAATTGATAAGCATATTTCAAAATCGATTAGAAAAAATTCTCAAATCAAAAATTAATTCGAGAAATATGGTTAAGGCTATTAATTCGTTCGCAATTCCTTTATTAGCGTACTCGTTTGGTGTTATAAGATGGACACAAACAGATATAGAGAATATCCATATTTTGATAAGATCTCAATTAACAAAACACCGAAAGTTGCATCCAAATTCTTGTAAAGAAAGAATATCATTAAGTCGGAAAGCAGGAGATAGAGCTATTATAGACTTACATAACTTGCTATTGGATCAAAAAGAAAAATTAAAGTCATATTTCCAAAATAAAAACAACCAACTCCACAAAGCAATTGTTAAGCAGATCTAAATTATTCACCCTTAAATTTAGCAAATGACGAAGAACTGGATATTAAAAAGGTCTGTTGTTCCCTAAGACTGAAGGATTCATAATTGCAATTCAAGACCAAGTTATTGCAACAAGTAATTATAAGAAATATATATTAAAAGATACTTTAATGTTAAATGATAAATGTCGAAAGTGTCGTCTTTATCCAGAGACAATTGACCATATTTTATCAGGATGTAAATTGCTAGCGGGAGTAGAACCAAGCGTTAAGCATAAAATACAACATACACGAAGATCAACAACTGTATTACAAATACATAACAATCAGTATTAGAGACATAAGATTATAAACTATATTGGGATTTGACAATATATACAGATAAAACTGTAATGCACAATAGGCCGGATATAACTTTCTTGGATAAGAAAAGCAAAATAAGTTCCTTCTGATACCAATGTAATTCAAAAATATGCCGAAAAAAGAAAAAATACCAAGAATTAGCTATTGAAATAGAAAGAATATGGAACCCAGAACAGAATGTCATACACAATCTCAAAAAGCAGTCATCTTACATACCTGTAACCTAATGAGAGCCTTTCTGAATCAAAAATAATATTAACCTACTAATAGACTTGGTATCACCCGTCTATAAAAGTAGTCTAATTCAGATTAACTGAGAATCCGCAGAGAAAATAATAATAATAATAATAATAGCAATATCAAAACATTCAAAGTGACATGATACAGCCAGCGAGCTAGAAGGGCGTACGGGTAATATCAGTATCCCACATCGGGCTAATGCGGGTCGGTAGCCTAGGCTAGGCGTGATGGGTAACATACCAGAAAAAATTTAACGCATTGTTCCTAGGCAACTCAATGTTGATCATGCTCTTGAAATCCCGACTTATTGAGATTGAGCCTTACGATATCACAAGGACAGATACTGCTCTCGGCAAGACACTGTCAGAACTGACGAACAAAGTGAGCTAAACAACCCAGTTTACATACAGGCAAGCCAAACTCAAGTAAAAATAGACTTATTGAATCTATAAAAAAAGGTCGGGTATGGAATTTAAAAAGTTGCTAGTAAGATTCAGTTTCCAAGACAACATGCTTCCCGAATATAATATGTAACTTACACTTAGAGGACACCACGGAATTTTTAATGCATTCTATATTCATACCAAAGAGTACACGATCGGATTAGCAATCGCAATTTATAAAATACATCTTAGTGTTGTTAATTTTTTAGATAACATCAGGCAACAGTGGAGCACAAAACTCCAATTGAATAACACCAATACATCTGTACGTACTGACGAAATTCCTATAAGAAAGCGATCTTCCAGGGTGACTCCCTTAGTTCACTGTGGTTTTGCTTGGCAATGGGGTTTAAGATTAACGCCGACAGGAATATCATGCATACATCTCATTTATATGGATGATATCAAACTATACGCCGGAAATCAAAAAGACAACCTAATAAAAATTATTTACACATTTTCGAGAGATATTCACATGGAGTTTGAATTAGACAAGTGAAAAACCCTAAATATCTTAAAGGGCAAAACAGTCGGAGACGATATTACCTTGTCAAAGGGGTACATAGTCCTAGCCATGGAGTATGATAAAAGCTACAAATACCTCGTATTTCAACAGGCACGCTTATTAGAAGAAACGCAGGCTAAATCAGGAATAAGAGATCAGTACTTTAAGAGAATCAGAGCATAATTTAAGACAGAGCGAAAGGCAAAAAACCTTATTACTGGAATAAACACTTACCTGTGCTTGCTTACTCATTTAGAATCCTGAAGTTGACTTAAACCGATGATAACCAAATACAGAACTACCCTGCCCAAGAACGAAAGAGGAAAAATTCTTATTGGCACAACTCTACATTCTAAGTAAATAAATCTCTTTCAAGAAATCTAATAAACAGGGGCAATCAGTACAGAAAGCTTTACACCGACGACACTACAATAAAGTAAACCAAACGCACATACATTCTTAAATAATTTTATTTACGAGAATAATAGCATTGTTTAGAATTTTATTTACAATGATTCAAATAATTCGGTATATATCAATTTGGACAGTTTCATGCATCTCAATGAAAGATCCTATTCCGCTCAGCCTTCCTGTAACAAGAAAATATTTATTTGCAAATTCATTAACTTACATTTCTTTTCTATGAATATTAAATATAAAAATAAATACACAGATTTATTTGGAAACTACAATAATTTTAAACTTACGGAGCAGATTAGTTATTTTTTGCTGGGACGCAGGAAAATTGCTCGGATAAACCTTTTTTAGGGTAAAACAACTTCGTAATATCTCTTTCATGCTTTTAAATATACAGTTAATACGAAATAAAACAGACGAAATGAATTTTCTATAATACATGACAACAAACTTAATATGTATATTATTTGTTTATATCGCTCTCCTAACACAGATGTTAATTTGTTTATTTCTAGGTTAGAGCTACTATTGTCGCGTTTTCCTCTACATGCAAATATTATACTTTTTGATTACCAATCTGTTGGACTCTTTCAATTTGAACATGCGTGTAAAGGAACCCACGCGTATATGTGCTCACACAGCTTCTACTATCTATTGATTATTTTTGTTCTAATATGACTCCTAATAATGTTGTATCATGTGGTGTAAGTGCTGGATTGTCGGATCATGAGGCTGTAGTGAGTAATATGTATATAAATCTAAATAGGCCTAAGTGGTAGACTTTTTACAAGGCGCAATTATGGTATGTTCTGTCAACTGTGTAATGAGGTAAACTGGAACATTATCCTAAGCTCTGATGATTCGCTCGAGATATTCCGCATGTATTTAGTCAAAATATTTGATAAAGCCTTTCCTCTCAAAATAATTTGAAAAAGAAGCCCCAAGTCTTGGTTTACACGAGGTCTTAAGGTGTTAGCACGTAATATGCGCTTACTTGACAAACTGCGTAAATACTGCTTGCATAGTGAGAGGTTTATGTTGTATTATCGCGCTTATAGAAAGGTTTATAGAGAAACTATTAAAACAGAAAAACAAAATTATTTTTCTATGCGATAAATCAATCTAAAAATAGACCAAAAAGAAAGCTAGAAGATTGTCAGTTAAGTGGGGAGAAAGAGTGGCAAGTGAATGTGGTGTGAGATGCAATGACCTAAATCAATTTTATTGTTCAATCTCTACATTACTAACAAGAGATATTGCTTGTTCTAAAAATGCTCTAGAATATTTGCAAAACATTTCTATCCAGGATTCGTTTCTTCTCCACCCAACATATTGTCGAGTTGAAAAATACAATGTCTGAGAATAAAAATGCAAATTCGTCTGGTTGGGATAATATATCGTTAAGAGTTTTCCGGGTGTTACCAGATACCATGCTTCATGCTCTAGTGCGAGCGATTAAAGTATCTTTCTTAAAGAGAAACTTTACCAAGTGTCTTAAAGAGGATAGAGTTATACCAATTTTTAAAGGTGGAGATCTTGAGGAACCTTCGAACTTTAGACTTATTTCTTTGATTCCCACATTATCTAAAATAATTGAAAAATTGGTTAAAAAGGGCCTTGTTGATTACTTGAATGACATCGGATTACTCAGTGCATCTCAATTTGGTTTTTAATGGTCAAAAACACAAATGACGCTATATATGCATTTTTGGAGGACCTATATATTAGTTTCAATGATGGTGAGAGTGCTGTGGCAGTGTGCTGCGATCTGTCCAAAGCATTTGACTGTGTGGATCGCGGAATACTGCTGAGCAAGTTAAAGATATATGGTTTTGGAGACGCATCATTGTCTTGGTTTGCCTCTTACCTGTCTTACACAATTACATACCTTTTAGAACGCAAGTGATGAGTTTGTTTGTTCAGTAGAGGAGCCTATTTTTCGGTTGCGGAGTTTCTGAAATTCTCGTTTTAACATTATATAGTGATCATTTTATTTTTTACTTTTATATTGTTCGTTCTTATCATTTTATTATTTTTGTGTATTTCATCGACTGTTTGACTGTTGTAGGTTAAGTTTTTCATTCTTTAGTCTTAAGATTTGTACAGCTTTGTCAATGAATTTTTATTTATGACAATAAAGCCATGTTTGAGTTTGAAACAATGGTTGAGCTATTATTGTAAATGACAAACAAATAATCTTGCCTGCTTTTTGAATCTATCCCAACTTATGTTAAAACCGTCGATTGTTTCATAAAATTTGTTAAAAGATTAACAAATACTTATAGGTGGTGAATTCTTATAAAGATTAGTTTTGAGTGTATTAAAATAAAATATTTTGTAGATCGACTATTAATTCTATCTATTCGAAAAGGAAGCTACTCTAAAAACTCTTTATTATCAATAAGATGCATAATTAATTTATATATAAATACAGTACCTACTTCAATACGCAACTGTTTCAAGCTTGAAAAATTATTGAGCAGAACTAGTAGCCATTATTTGATGGAAATCCATTTTAACTAAGTAAACGAAAATACTTGTTTAAAATGACTTGACAGTTATTCCGCCAACACTGTGGCTTCATCAGATGTTAAATCTTAAATAAAAGTGTAACACAAACTGTAGGTATTAAATACCTGAACCCGTTTTGCGGATATTTTACAGGTAAAATATTCTGGATTTACCTTTATAGCCTAATAAAGATTTAACAACGGGGAACTATTTAGGTTCAATTGAGGGTTTAATAATGTGTTGTTATTTTTGTGTTTGTTTATTTTTATACTTTCTAGTAAATTAAGCATAGGGAAGTCCATCAACCACTACATTAGTATGAGTAAGCCCATGCAAGAACTAATTAATAAAGTTTTCGTCCATATCGGGATCTTTTTTATGCTATATGAACGTATAAAGACTAAACCCAGGCTTCTTTTGTCAAGTGTTTGCTTAGTTCAATCTACTTAGATTTTTTAGAGTTAGCGTTTCTTTCCAATTGACAATTAATAATATATCTAAAAGGTACTAAGAAGCATCTGACAGACTCAAACAACTTTTTCTTCACCTACAAAAAGTAGCTGATACTGGTAATTTAAATGAATCTTTGTTTATCTCGTTATAAATATCACGGTCTTGAAGACCAGGTCCGCGGTTACCATAAATAGTTACCTTTTTAGAGCTTTATTTCTTTATTAAACTTTATTTCCGAAATTTAGTGATCTAAAGGATTTGATACGATTGATCCGGGAAGGAGTTATAAATATTTGCAATATTAAACGTAAAAGAGTATTCAGACTTTGGTGATTTTTGCAGGATTGGAGGTATACCTCGTAATCGAATATTTAGGTTATGCAAATGAGATCTAAAAATTATTATTTTATATAAGTAGGGAGGATTCTTATAAAAAACAAGATTTTATGATAAAAACAGGTCTCATAGAGCATCTCCATATTCAACCACTCTGCATTCGATAGCTTATAAGATATTATTTTCCTCTTTCGAATTCACATAAGACGTTTGAACTTTTTGAATTATTTATTGCTGAATAGCTTTTAGACGTTTTGCATAAAATATATCTTCGTTGTTAAATATAAACAACACAGACCATTATTTTAAATTATGTTGATAGTTTGTGACGTTTATAATAAGGAATCTTAAGCTTAATGTACTCTCTCAGAACGCACTAAGAGACATGGCTATCAAAAGATCGGTATATTGATCCTACCGGAAATATTTCTTGTTTCCTTTTGAACAAATAAAGTAAAAAGCACTGTTTGTATGGCGTTTCCTATTTTGTGATACATTTGCAGGGTTTTACTTGTACAGGGAGACAGTAGCGGTTTTCACAGTATTGTACTATTTTTTCTAGACTAGAAGTTTAATATCATTAAAAATTAAGAAAACAAAAGAAAGTACATATATAAATGCTTGTCATTGTGTACTTTATTATGACTCATTTAGATCGTATGGGTTACCCATAACTAGTAATTTTTTCTAATATATTTTTGCGAATTTAGCCCTAGTTATAGATTTGTAAAGTTTAAGAGAATTTATTTGGTATTTGTTATTTTAACTAGTTCGACTTGCGTTAGTTTTTTATCCATGTTACAACTAGGTTAGTAGTAATACTGGCGGAGTTCTGATAACCTTGAAACTAGATGGCATGTGTCTATCCGCAGTGACCAAAGAAATGGCGTAATGCGACTTCTTGTAGATGAAGAGTTAGGATTTGAAATTGGATTTCCCAAGTGTAAGTCGGAGATGACGGCCACTGAGCTAATATAAGGTTAGGAATTAAATGTCGAAATTATGTTTGACTGCGTGTATTTGTTTAAATTAGATGGCGCAGAGCTGTGGTAATATTGTAGTAATATTTACAAAGTGCATGCGTTCCAATATTAAGACATGTTTAGCCTTATTTAATTGAATCTGAGCTTTGCAAAGCTAACTTTGTCTAGCCTAAGCAAATTTGATCTTGTGTATGTAATTTTTATTATTTATCGAACCAAACAAGTTTTCTAATTGCCTCACCTAACCAAACCCAACCCAACCTAACCGAACCGAACCAAGTTTTGGAAAGTTATTATTTTTCTGAGGTGATAGGAAAATGAAAACCCAAAAAAAGTTATTAGGAAAAAATTCTTTTTTCGAATCGAAGTCTATCTACATAATTGGATAGATAGTCACTTTTTAATCATGTGTTATTTTATTCTAAATCGTAAAAATAAAGTGGGGGGGAACCAAAAAAAAACTCATTAGTCGCCTTTGATTATTTATTACAAGTTTCTTCCACAAAAAATATCCTAGGATAAAAACGGATTACAACATAATTCTCTTTATTTAACAATTACTTACATATTTTATATCTTAAATTTTTATATAATTTGATAATGTGACATTTTCTGTAACTCTAAAGGATTTATCCGATGTTGAAATACAATTAGTGACAAGACGAACATTGAATACAATAATTATGTCTGAGAGAAAATGAACATACAAAACAGAGACGTGTAAATATTAAGCTTACTATGTAAATCAAATTGTTCGTTTTTCATTCAAAGATGTTGTTATAAATAACACAACGGATAAGTACTAGTGTAACAATAATTTACAACACGTTTATCATCACATGGATTTAATGCAATTTTCTTTTGGTCAATAGTGTATACATCGTGTTTAAAGGATTTTAAAATTTTTGGTGAACATTCAGTACTTTTATTGTTAAACAGACGTTGATAATAATCATCAAATGATGAATTGATTTTAAGGACGAGCCAGTATCCTTTGCTTTTTTAAATACATTCTCCTGAGAAGAGATTTCTTTAACTTCAAGGCTGAACATTTTTGATCTAAGGCCTATAAATTCGGTCATGATGACCCCATTGTTTTCATGTTTTATGAGCCCCAATACTTTTTTGTTTTTCTGTATTATATTATAAGCATTATTTTTAGGATAGGTATCAAATTTATGAATATCTTCTAAGATATGTTCGTAAATATTATTGACAGAAAAAGAGAAAAAGTGTAAATTAAGGAATCGGTATCGGTATAAAGCAGTTTTGCATTTTCTCCAAATTTGTTTTTTAATTCATTGTAATGAAAGTCATAGACAAAAGTTTTTGATGTGTCTAATATAGAAAATCCAGCCTAAATCAGTTTATATTGCATTTATTTTTGACATTTCAATTACTAAAATATTACTATCAAAAGTAGTAAGTTTATAAAAATTAGGTTTGGATATATTATATTTTCCTCCGTACCTACCGGACCACCATGTAACCATTTAACATCTTTATATTTACGAACATCTTTATATTTACGAACATTTTCGATAGTTTTACCAAAATTTGCGTTATTCATTAGTTTGTCAAATTGTTTTTTGAATTCGTTAGTACTTTGTTTCTGTAATTCGGTGTTTAAATCAATGTATTTCTTTAGATAAGGATATTGTTTTAATTTAAGCGTTCTATGAATCTGTCTTATTTTAAGACCCAACTGAAGAGACTGTTTTAAATTTCTATAATTATGTAATTTTTTTATTAAAAATTAATTTGGGTATTTTCGAACTCAAGCCGGTGGTACTAAATGTTCCGGACAAAGAGGTAAATCTCTGTGCAGATTAAAAGGTTTCCTAGGATAAAACATATCTACCTCAAAATGTAACCAATGGGACCATCATCCGGTATATGCATAATATCTATATGTTCATAATAAAAATCAACCAACTCAAAGTATTTTTCAGGTAGCGGCATAGGGATAGCTACTCAATAAAGATTGTTTACATCAAAGTGCATCAAATATGAAGTTGGTTCTTTCGGGTTATACTGTTCATTCATATACTTATTATTTGCCTTACCGTAACGATTCGAACATTGAGAGACACCACCTCGAATACCTTTTTCTAAAAAAATATCATCAATATCTGTTAATAATTCCAGTTCGATTTTTAATGAGTGTAATATATATTATATATATATATATATATATATATATATATATATATATATATATATATATATATATATATATATATATATATATATATATATATATATATATATATATATATATATATATATATATATATATATATATATATATATATATTATATATATATATATATATATATATATATATATAAGTTCTCAACATATGGGAAACTTTTTTATTAGTAGTTTTACGGAAAACTGTTATTATTATATATTATTGAGATTGCATATACAGGGTGGTCAAAAATTCCAAAAAATCAAAATTGACTCAAGAGAAAAGTACCTTTAATTTTTATTTTATAGCAGAATGTAATACAAAATCTTACTTAGAATAAAAAAAAACATCTACCACTAGATTCGTTGCTTCCTTGTCGGAGAAAATTATAAAACATTTCGAGAAGCTGCAGACATTTTTAACAACACACACCCCGATAAAATTATACATTTCACAACAGTGGGAAATATTCTAACTAAATTCAAGACTTCTGGAAATGTAGAAAATAACTTTAACAAGAAACGGAGGTCAAGGGTTGCCAGTGACGAAACTACAAATCAAGTAATGCTCTCTGTGATAGAAGACCCTAAAAAGTCCCTACGCAAAAGGAAGCAACATTGCCAAATAACGTAGGTAAAGATACAGTTTCAAAAATATTGAAAGAAAACAGTTTTCGACCTTACAAACCAAAATTTATACATACCTTGAGACCAGGAGACTTTGAGCGACGGTTCGAGTTTTGCTGTCTGATACAAGGGGAGCTAGAAGATGATCCTTTATGGCAAGACGCATTATTTTTACCGATGAAGCAACGTTTACTTCGAATAGGACTGTAAGTTTGCAAAACTGTCGTTGGTGGAGTGACGTTAATCCTAATTTTGTTATACAAACTCGTGATCAGTATTCATTCAAAACAAATGTGTGGTGCGGAATTTATAAAGATAGAGTAATTGGACAAGTTTTTTTCGACATAATTTAAATAGTCAACGCTACCTGGATTTTCTAAATACTTATTTGTACGATTTTATTCATGAACTACCCATAAGTGAAACCTCTTGATTATTTCTTTTGGGGCTACTTAAAAGAGAAAGTGTATCTAAAGAGGCCATTTCAGAATGTTGATCACTTGGAGAGGGTCAATAGGAAAGAGATACAGGTCATAACGCCTGCCATGATTACAAACGAGAGAGAATTTTCTGTAAGAACTTTTACCTGTATGTAAAGAGATGGTAGATATGTTGAGGCAAATGTGCAGTGACGGAACAGTTAGTTTTTATTGTTAATTAAGTTATTTACATGTAATGTTTATTAGAATCAAAATTAGTGAAGTTATTTTCTACATTTCCAAAAGTCTTGAATTTAGTTAGAATATTCCCCACTGTTGTGAAATGTATAATTTTATCGGGGTGTCTGTTGTTAAAAATGTCTGCAGGTTCTCAAAATGTTTTATAATTTTCTCCGACAATTAAAATTATTTGAATTTTATCTTCTTTGCTTAATTTCAGCGTCATTTCTTTTTACTATAATATTCAAACTGATGTTTCAATAAAGTAATACAATATTGTGGTTGACAATGGCAGTGACAATGCCATTATCAACAATCGATAAATAAGGAAATTTTGCTGTTATGTAGGTAGGAACAAAAGTAAGAAACTGGACTTGACAGTAAGAAGCCAAAGTTTTACATTCCTTAAGAACTGATTTCAGATAGGAAGCAACGAATCTAGTGCTAGATGTGTTTTTTTAATCTAAGTAAGATTTGTATTACATTTTGCTATAAAATAAAAATTAAAGGTACTTTTCTCTCGAGTTAATTTCGATTCTTTGGAATTTTTGACCACCCTATATATGCAATTTCAAGTTTGAATATTTTAATATTATTTTGGCAGAAAGCAGAACTTTTTATAATGAGTAACTTTTTTAACTTTAAAACTACTAATAAAAAAGTTTCCCATATGTAGAGAACTTAAGTAGACACACTGTATATATATATATATATATATATATATATATATATATATATATATATATATATATATATATATATATATATATATATATATATATATATATATATATATATATATATATATATATATATATATATATATATATATATATATATATATATATATATATATATATTCATATTTCATATGAAATATTTGAATTAGTAAGTAAACTGAAAAGTGTCCTTTTTGAGGCAAACAATTTTCAAACAATTTTTCCCAATTATCTAGATATTTATTGAGAAAAACACCTTTACGTGTTAAAAAATTAAATTCTTTGTCATTTTTAAAAAAACTTCTAGTGACATTTTTTTTCATGGCTTATTAAATAGGATGATAATTTTTCAATACTAGACGACAAAAGCCTATACGAGTCAACAGTAAGAAGCCAAAGTTTTACATTCCTTAAGAACTGATTTCAGATAGGAAGCAACGAATCTAGTGCTAGATGTGTTTTTTTATTCTAAGTAAGATTTGTATTACATTTTGCTATAAAATAAAAATTAAAGGTACTTTTCTCTCTAGTCAATTTCGATTCTTTGGAATTTTTGACCACCCTATATATGCAATTTCAAGTTTGAATATTTTAATATTATTTTGGCAGAAAGCAGAACTTTTTTCGGTAAAACTACTAATAAAAAAGTTTCCCATATGTAGAGACTTAAGTAGACACACTGTATATATCTATATATATATATATATATATATATATATATATATATATATATATATATATATATATATATATATATATATATATATATATATATATATATATATATATATATATATATATATATATATATATATATATATATATATATATATATATATATATATATATATATATATATATATATATATATAAACAATTTTTCATATGAAATATTTGAAAAACATTACGTGTTAAAAAATTAAATTCTTTGTCATTTTTAAAAAAACTTCTAGTGACATTTTTTTTCATGGCTTGTTAAATAGGATGATAATTTTTCAATACTAGACGACAAAAGCCTATACGAGTCAATAAAGCCAACGCAAATATTTCTATAATATTTGTCCTTATTAACTGGAAGTAAGGTAATTAATTTTACCTCTTAGCTCTGTACTTAGAGTCTTTATCAGGAAGTGACTATCGTAACCGGATAAGTTATGGAATATAATTGGTATTATGAGTATCTGAATCATTAAGATTATACGTATAATGGACCGGACCTCTATCAAAGCATGTTAGATGTGAGAGGTCCTTAACTTTCGATTCGTTTTTTTCAAATTTACCTAACCAAATGTGACAGTATTGAGCTGATAGAAAATCTCGTATTTTATTAAAAAAAAAAATATATATATATATATACATATATATATATATATACATATATATATATATATCTAACATATGGTTACACACACACACACATATATATATATATATATATATATATATATATATATATATATATATATATATATATATATATATATATATATATATATATATATATATATATATATATATATATATATATATATATATATATATATGATACTTGTATCCGTTAACCCGATTAACTTCTAATTTTGGTCAAAAATTAAGGTTCATATGGGGATGACCTGGTAACTGGCTAATTTTGGTAAAAATCCAATATGGAAAAACAAAATGGCGGCCTAATGAAATGTAAAAAAATTATTGCTAAACCGGTTTATCTCAAATTTTGCACAAAATCAGCGTGAAAAACTACTTAATGGGCTAATTTCAAATTGTGTGCCCTACATAATATGGTATACAGATGAACTAGAAAAACTGATGTACTAATTCAAGATGGCGGTGCAAAATAGCGGCCAAATAAAATATTCGTAATGTAATCGTCCTCCCAGATTTTACATCACTTTACGTTTTAGCGTCCCTGGATAACAAAGAAAAAACAAATAAAAATAATAAATTCGGAGTTTATGAATTAAACTGTGGATTATGCCCAAAAGTGTATATAGGCCAGCCTACTGTGAATAAAAGTGAAATTCTAAAACAGTTTAAAGAAGTGTTTTATTTACATTGTTAATAAGGATATTGCTGCGAGATGTTTTAGTAATTTAAATCAGTATGTGTGTTTAATATTTGCTCAACAATATCAGTTTAGTCACATCACTTTTGTTATTCATCGCATAGGACACTGTGTGGTGTGTAATAATTTAAAGATGATGTCAGCCTACTAATTTTAAGGTACGAAGATTTGTGTTTGACGACTATAATAGTGCACTTATGCATTATTTATTACAAGTTTTTTCAAATCAAAAGTATTAGTACTAGTAGTGTAAAATGTTAACATTTAATTGCAACGATAATGCTGATGATGAAATGTCCTCAACTAAAACAAGCGTAAGTGATTTTAAATTTTTTTATTATGATTTTGAAACAAACCGTTAATTTGTTATGCTTTTTAATGGTAGTTCAGCTTTTGTTTAAAAGTAGTCTGGTGCATATGAATATTAAATTATTTTAAATAGTTTATCAAATTAATTTTTAATAGACAGGTATTAATATTTTTAAAACTGTTAATTTGTTGTGCTTTTTAATGATAGTCTCAACTATTTTTTAGAAGTAATTTGCTGCATTTAAATATTAAATTATTTTATCTAATTAATTGTTAACAGAAACGAGTTAATGTTTTAAAAACAGATAATGATACATACTTATTAAATTATTATCCGAAAACAAACAATTATTTTTTAAAAACTAATTGTTAATTTAGAAATACGTTCAAGATTTTAAAATAATTTATCAATTTTTGATTCCCCACCATAAAAGTTTGGAATAATTTGGTACATATAAATAATACAGACAGACAATAGTAACAACTGCAATAGCAGTAGCAGAGAATACCTAACGCTAGCAAATTTTCTTTCTACTAGAGATAAGGACACAGCCACTAGCAGCCAAACAACAGGGTGTTATTAAACAGCGATGACGACACCGTTACAAATGTAGGTAGAATTCCTGATTCTCGCAGTGACTGTGCTAATAATAGAACTGACAACAACTATGATGACGACAGCTCCGATGACAATCAGTTTGAACTAAACTTAAGTTTAGATTGGTCACAACAATGGTTAAAAACAATTAAACACACTTACATCATTCCTACTTACTATAAAACAGTAAGACACGGATCGAGTGCGGGTAAAACTAGTTTGTCAGAAAGTTTATATGAGAATAAGGCAATATTTTTCAAATAGTTAGTATATAAAAAATTATTGTGAACGTAATAGTTATCATGTAATTTGATTAGAAAGTTTTTAGGTGGTGCTTTTATGTAATAAGTGCTATAACAAAAAAAAAGAGTGGCCAGTCAATTGATTTACACTATTATGGAAAATATCAAGCCCATTGCGTGTTTTAAAGTTCACATCCATGACCAGGGACATTATCATTGTTCGTTGGTGATTTAACGACACTACTGATTCAAATCAGCCCTGTTAATTTTTTCGTTACTATAATTTACAATCTTGATGGAAACGATAAAAAAACATTTTGACCTGTAACTTAGTAAAAACATTAGAATACTATAAAAAATGGTTATCAATTTTAAGAAAAACTATTTTTCTGGTAAATAAATGCACAAAAAATAATCCAAAAGGCAATAATTTTTTTCTCGCATTGAAGCAGATTTAGCTCTTTAAGCCACTATCAAAGTATTTTAAAAAACCGCTAAAGAATTAATTTTAGCAAATCAGTGAAATATAGAAACACTATTAAAAATATAGAATTAAATCCGAAGTAATTACAAATTTAAATATTAAAGAACCGATTTTTTTTAAGTGTTTAAAATTGTCGGCTTAAAAATTAAGAAAGTACTAAAACATTCTCCTGTAAAGGTCAGTGCGATATTTTCTGGAAATTTTGTGAAACCTCAAAAAGGTAAAATAGATTTTAAAACATTTTCCAAAGCCAATAGTCAATCAGGTTCAGAATATCAAACTAAAAACTTGGCATACCGAAAATATTAAAAAAAAATTAAGAAATTTCAAAGAATTTCAGGAAAGAGATAGCGGATGGGCTTTATATGAAATTATTCATTTAAAAATTGATATTAGTGATTATAACCGTATTGTAAGTAGTATACCTACTTTTGTGGAGATGCCGAAATTGGTACAAAACACAAAAATGTGTTATAAATATAAGAAATAATAACGCATATTGTTTTTGTGGTCGATAGTGGCCGCTTTATATTCTGCACCTGCTTCCAAACATTTCAGCGTACTTACCTCATATCCACATTTTAATACTTATGAAAATATCACGGAAAAACATTTCCAATTCAATTGAGGAACATACCAAAATTCGAAAAAATATATCAGGTATCGATTAATCTGTACACAATTGAAAAAACAGAAGTTGTGCTTGTTTGTTTGAGCACAAAAGAATTCCCGCAAACGATAACTGTGACAGTGATGATGAAATGAATTATGAGGAAAGATTATTTCATTTCGCTTACATTAAAAATTTATCACGATTCTTTAACAAACAAATTGGTGATTTACATAATATATAATAAGTATTTGATCGATGTCTAAATCATTTTATAAGTCAGAAAAATTTAATAAAACATTTACAAGTCTGTCGACAATTTAGAGAAAAAAAATTAACCTTCCTTCTAAATAAAGAACGCGTTCCTTTTGTTATTTACGTTGATTTGGAGTGCATATTGCAAAAACATAATGATGTAACTCTACCAACAAAACAGTTTAAATTTCAAAAACACGTTCCAGGTAGCATAGCCTTTCACTTAAAATGTTCGTATAATGATAGCTTATCAGCCTTTTATTGCTATACAGGCAAAGGCTGTTTCAGTTGGTTGGCTCAAAAAATTTTAATACTGACACTCACTCTCTAACATTTTCTCCCATCCTCTCTGCATGAAACCTTTGACTGTTGAAATTTGAAAAAAAAACGAATCGAAAGTTAAGGACCACTCACATCTGACAGGTTTTTACAGAGGCCTGGCTTATAATACATGTAATCTTAATTATTCAGATACTCAGATAATAATTATATTGCATATTTTATCCGGTTATGATAGTCACTTCCTTATAAAGGCGCTAAGTACCAAGCTAAGAGGTAAAATTACCTTACTTCCAGTCATTAAGGAAAATACATACACATCTTTTTTAAAATATATAGAAGTTACAAATATTTGCTTTCGACTTATTGACTCGTATAGATTTCTGTCGTCTAGTATTGAAAAATTAGCATCCTATTTAACAAGCGATGAAAAAAAAATGTCACTAAAAGTTTTTATAAAAATGATAAATAATTTAATTTGCTAACAAGTAAAGGTGTTTTTCCCAATGAATATCTAGATAATTGTGAATAACTGTTTGCCTCAAAAAGAACATTTTTTTAGCTCTCTTATTAATTACTTGATGAGAATCCAGTATCAACAATGTAAATAAAGCACTTTAGATTCTCACCTTTATTCACGTCTTGTACTTAAACTAACAATTTGCTAACTGAGCTTGATTTTTACAAAAACATATTCCTAGGTAGACCTTTATGGCCCACGAAAGTCCCAAATAACATCTAGATGGTCGTTTCAGATATAATGGGTGTTTTTACGTTTACTAATTTCCATTGACTCTAAAAGTGACCATCTTTTGCTTTTGTTTATTGTATGTAATATTTCAAACTTTTCTTCGAAAGCATGGTTATTTTCTAACAAATTTTCGGCGTATGTTGAATCTGTTTTATTCTTAATAACAGTTCTTTTAGTTCTGCTAATCTCTGTTTAAAGGTTCTCCCAGTCTGGCCCATATACCTTTTGGGCATGATCCACAGTTTAATTTATAAACTCCGGATTTATTATTTTTATTTGTTTTACTTTGTTATTTTTTATAAATTTTCTTAGATTATTAGTTGTTTTAAATGTAATTTTAATGTTCTTTTTACACACTATAGAAGCCACTTTTTATGTAGGTTTACCGGTATAAGTAAGTATTTTATATTTATTTTTTCTGTGGGTACTACAGGGTAAATTTCTGAAAGTGTACGATAACAAATGTTACAACGGTAAGATACATGAAGTGAATAAACTCTAGATACTTGGAGAAATGTTTTTATTTATTATTTAAATACAGAACTTAAAAATGTTAAACGTAACTGCTTACAGTTTAAAGTTTATTAAACGATTGATATCTACTTGATTATAAAATATTACAAGGTTTATTAGAATTAAAATAATGAACTTGTAATGGAGGTCTTAGGTTTCCAAGACTATCAAAATAAACAATTTTCGCTCTAGACTTCCTGTAGGCCGTCCGATAAGCTCCCGGTCCTGCATCATTGTCCAAATTAATAACACCTGATTCGAATTGTCTAATCTTTTTCGGCAAACGACCTCGTATAAAGACTCCTCTAAAACAAGGGATTTTAATTTTTTTAGTGTACATGTCAATTTCAAAGTTGTTCAGTTCATGTTTGGGTAATGTTACGGATCTTTTTTTCCTCCGAAACGTGTGCGTAAAAAAGACCCATGCCTGTTTTGTATAGTTTTAAATAAAACCCTTTGCCATAGCTTTTATAGTTCGATTATCACGTTAATTTTCTTGTAATTGTTTATTAGCTACCCTTGCGTCGTTAACAGCCTTCGCAATTCCGGCTGCCCCACCTGACAAACCTCCAAGTGCATTTAGTCCCGCAAATAGAAATGAGCGGAAGAACACCTCCAGTTTTCGGAATTTTAATTACCCTTGGCGGTGGTTTAACCTGTTTTTTTTTTCACTTTTTAATAGTTTTTACGTCTACTTTAAGAACACCATTTATATCACTAGATGCTTGTTTTAACAAATTATTACAAATTTTTTTTTGGTTATAAACTGGAAACTAATTATTTTTAGAATGTTGTTGTCATTTCCATTTTGACGATTGATTTGTTTTAACAAAACATATATTACTAATCGTTTAAAATGATCTCAAGCGAGTAAACAAGAAACGTAAATGCACATTCCTTATATAACATATTATTACATTTTTTCAGCAAAATTAGTATTAAAATCGCCAGAATAACTGCTTTCACTAATTGTTCTTTTGTTGTTTATATTATTGTTTCTAATTGTGTTCGACAACGGCAACGACTCTTTTCTGACTTTTTTTTATCATATTCAGAATCATCGTCAAAACTTAATTTACGTTTGGTTGGCTGTTGTGATACTTTTAATAAATCTCCCTTGAATTCTTTTTCCAAAATTCTTCGTTTTTTTATTATTATTTTCAATTACCTTTTCGTTTGTTCGATTTTTACCTCCGACTTTGGTTGTAGTATTGACAGCTGCATCTGTAGAAGTTGCCTTTGATATTTTTTCCTTAACCTTTTTTTTTCAAGATAATTTTCATTTTTTTTGTCTTCGTCTTCAGAAACAGTTTTATTTTTTTGGTTTTTCGCTACCTCATGCTTACGTCGTTATCGTATCAGTTCTCTTTAACATATTCATTTTTTTCAAAGATTTCCATAACTTTAACATTTTTTTTTGCATGGTGATGTTACTTTGATAAGCTAAATTTATTAATTTAAATTAATTAAGTGTGCTTCTCCAACCCATTTCGAGTTTAATTTTACTTTGCATTGCTCCAGAAATAAGAACAGCAGCTAGTTTTTCCTTCCATAATGCATTCAGTGCAACAATTCTTTTTAAAGCTTTCTTCAATAAAAACTTTGTCTGCCTCATGACGATCTGATAAGGTAATTCTCTCTGAATATATCATGCTCTTTACACGCTTCATTTAATGCATTACTTCCTAATCACCACGCTGCAAAGAAATCTCTTCATGTACTGCGTATCTTTACGGCTAATAAAATATCTCATCTCAAATTTAATTACTCTAAGAAATAGAACATTTTACTGGCCATATATTACCTTGCTAGTTCCTTTTAAGCTATTTGTGTTCTCATCTTTGTCATATACCTAACCACAATGAAAAAAATTGTAAAACAAAAAGCCACGCTCGAAATTAATAACCACGATGATGACATCAACGATACCAGAGGAAACAAACACGGTCTATTATTACCATCTACATTACGATGCATTATTGCAGGCCCCAGTAACTGTAGTATAACAAACACAATGTTTAGTTTGCTTGAGCATCCAAAGGGATAAAAATTTGAAAATGTTTATCTATATTCAAAATCAGCCAAAATACGTCTATTTACAGAAATTATTTAAACCAATAAAGAGCATTATATTTTAGGGCTTTAATAATAGCGAGAATATCATTACCTCCTCTGAAGCAAAACCGAACGCGGTTTTTATTTTTGACATAATTAGAGAATACTATAGCATGGGTCGATACAATGGTATCAATTGTGTCCTATCTTTCTCAGACCTATGCAAAAATCGCTAAACATCTAATAAGAGATAACGCTTGGTTCTACTCAAACAAGATGGTTTGAATTTGATACATGTCTACGCAGATCATGTCGGCACTGGTATATCATTTGATAATTTTAAAGCCATCTGTTCTCACTGCCGTAAAAATCGGTTTAAATGTCTCTCTATCTTTAGGGATAATAATATACATAATGGCAGATATAGAAGCTGTTTCGATAGCTATACATATCTTTAGTTATGCCTAATTAATGTACTTGCCGTCTAAACATTGAACATTCCTATGCAACGTTTAAAAACTGATGACAAAAGAAAATTAATCACTGAAAGAAGACATATTAAAACAAAATTGAATCTACTGAAGTATAGTCGAGAAGCTCAGAAAAATTTCTTTCAACCCTTAACGAAACGTCTACAAAAAAAAAATAAAACTGTATGCAAATGAATACAGCGAGTTAGAGGAAAACCTTTCTTTGAGAATCACCAGACTACCGAAGAAGGAATATTTAAATGACGATACCTTGAAAAATTATGATGAGGATATTTATAACGATAACCTCATTTACTATGATGAACCAAAACAGATGTTAGCGTTATCTGAACCAATTCCTTCCACTTCGACGCCATTCTGGGACACGCCTAAAGCCCGCTACTCACTATTCGTGCATTCGGTCATTTCTCCGCATAATGTGGAGAGGCGAACCATTCATCCGAATCAAATCTTTTGTTTTATGTGTATTTTCAAACATTGAAACGCATGGAATCCATGCGAACGTATTAAATAAAAATTGATGAATAGTGTGGATGAAATTCGTTAATTCGCCCATTCGTTAATTTATATGAATGGACGAATCGAATGAACGAATCCAACTAAATAGTGAGTAGCGGGCTTAAAGGATTGTTTTGTTATTATATACCTCAGGAAAATGTACCAAATAGAAAAAGAAAGCTAAGCTATTCAGCGACTAAACCGTATGACTTTCGAAAACTCCTATTAAAGGATGCCCAGGAAGAGTTCGAAAAGGAAAAGTCCCAAAAACAAAAAGAGAACGAGGAAACGCTAAATAGAACTATTCAGGAAAAATCATTTAGGAACTATTATAGCCAATATTATTACCTTCCAGTAACCCATGTTAAAAAATTTATTGAATACCCAAACAGTAAAAACTCCGATGGTAAATTTTGAGTTGGATTTGAAGAAGTTATAGAACGATTTTTTTAGGTGATAAAGCACTAAATTTTGGCGGTACTGATTTATTAGTTTCGGGTCCTTCTCTTTAACAAAACCATTTCAACTTTTTATACAGGAGAAGATGCTGCATGTTCTATTTAAACGGAATGTTTGGAAAAATATTCAATCTAGCAAAAATAATTTTTTTTTTAAATTATTGAGTCGATAATAGAACACCGAACAAAGACAAAATCTAAAAAACAGCAAAGAAAATCCAAAGAGGATGAGGGAATGTTAATGGAGGTTACAAATAACTCTATAGATTATGTCTTTTGGGATGATACAAATGAGCTTGTACAGAGACTAAAATTGTTACTTGCCTCGGTGACGTCAGGTAATACAGGTCACATGAAAGAAATCAATTCCATTATTAAAGAGTTGCGAGAAGCAAATATCAAAGAATAAAAAAAGTGTTCAAATTTATTACTGATGCAAAAAGACCAATTGTTGATGAAATACACAAGCTAGCTCGATTAAACTTTAAACGAGGGAAAGTAATTATCAAATTCTCTTTTAGAACCGATTCCGGGAAATTTAGTTGATATGAGAGAGTATGAAAAGGAAAATAATGATTAAAAATACATATTAGTTGTAACCAACTGTTTCTCCAAGGATATCTGAGCACTAAAAACCAGAACTGCCAAAGTAGCCGAAGCTCTCGAGAAAGCGTTTTGCATTCAAACACCCCATCACTTGGGTACAGACTCAGGAGGTGAATTTAAAGGCAAAGAAGTACATAATCCAGCGCGAAAATTTAACGTTATCCACCATGTTGTTTATTGCGAAAAGAAAGTTTGAATTGTTGAGCGAGTTAACAGAACTCTGAAAGGATTGATGTGGAAACAATTTAGTCTTCGCGGATCCTATAAATAGTTAAATATTCTCAATGTTTATAATCACCGAAAACACACAGTTATTTGGCACTCTATATAGCAGAATTAAAATCACAGCGAAACCAAAATTTAATGTGTAAGTAATACCAAGTAAATGGTATACTGAATTTTTTTCCATAAGAAAAGTGCAGCTGACAAATCCTGTCACATATTTACTCCGAGATGATAATGGACAGGAAATCAAAGAAGGCTTCTACGGACTTCAATTACAAAAAGTTAAATATCCAAGTATATATTTAGTTGAAAAAGTGCTAAAAAGTATTTGTAAAATGGTTATTCTTGGATATATAACATAATTTTCGTAAATTAGTTAATAAAAATATTTTGATTTAACATTATTTTATTTAACCGCTTAATGTAAGTTCAGTTTTATGGTAAAATACGCACGCCTCTGAACAAAAAATAGGTTTTACTTTTTAGGACATGTAAAGCTACAAAATGATGCAAGCAAATATAAGTGGAAATGTAAATATTTAAATCCTCCGAATGAACTCGATGGTGATGACAGAGAGTTAAAAATAAAACAGAGGTAATTGTTACAGCTTTTATTAAAAAAATATTTTAGCATTTTGTTCTATTCATCAATCTCTTTCGATGTAAGGCCTCATTTTATCCAAAAATTATTTGCTCACTTTTTGATACTTCACTAAATTTTTCCAATCTACTCCATCCTTATGTTCTCTGATAAATCCTTGTGGCAAAGTTTGGTATATATATTATATCAGTCAACCCACTGTCTAAATTCATTAATAAGATCCTCTGGTAGTTCTTGATATTGCGACACGAGGTACCAATTTAATTTATTCAAGTAGTGTCATGTCCCAGTTCAAATACTTTTGAAAGCAAATTATTAATCTGGTAGGTAGGTGAAGAAATCCTGAAAAATCGTCCCACATTTTTGTACACGTCATTATTCTGCTTTAAATAATAATAATTCAAAAATCTAAATCACACTTCTTTTTATATGCTATAGCCCCACCTCAGAAAAATAATAACTTTTCAAAGCTTACTTTGGTTCGGTTCGGTTAGGTTTGGTTAGGTTTGATTAGATGAAGTAATTAGAAACATGGTTTGGTTCGGTAAACAACGAAAATTACACACACAAGATTAGATTTGCTTAGGTTGGACCAACTTAGCTTTGTTAGATTTAATTGAATAAGGCTAAACATGTCCCTATATTGAAGCACACACACTTTCTATATACTTAACTTTTACCACAGCTCTGTGTCATCTAATTTAAACAAACACGCAGTCAAACATCATGTCTACATTTTATTCCTAACCTTTTATTAGCTCAGTGACCATCATCTTCGACTTACACTTGAGAGATTCGAGTTCAAATCCATGAGACTTTTTTAAAAAATTATTATTTTTCGACGCACCAGGCTCACCTTACAATGATCTCCTCCATCCTCTTATACCATCCACAGCTAGTCTCCGATGATGTCATCTTACATCATCCTCATTACTCATTCCTTCAGCCTCTGATCATTGTCAACCACTTCTTCGGATTATTACGTCACTTCTTGCACCATTGGCGATCACTTCTTCGAATGATACCGTCACTTCTTGTATTACTTTTTGTGCCTCTTCATCCACAAGAAGTTGCATTAGCAATGCGGATGGACACATGCCACCAAGTTTCAAGGTTACTAAGAACCTCGCCAGTATTACTATCTATGTTTATATCAATAATTATTCTTCATTGTTCTATTATGCGTAATTCTTTTCACCATGTAATATATTGATTATTCTAGAATTGTCTAGATCATTCTATCATTTTCTAAAGAATATATAAGCGGATAAGGATGAGTAAGGATAATAGTTCTCCTATTATAATGAGAGAGATATGATGAAGAATACTGAATATATAAAGTTGAAGCGAGAATCTTTGTACAACCATCTTCGGTTTTCGGTAAACTTTATACAGTTGAAGTTGCTCGTGTATAAATGAAGAATGCACAACTTCAGCTCTGTTAAAATTTTTTTCATCAAATAAACTTGAGAGTTTATTTTCGCATATAAAATCTAACAGTTTCCCAAATATGTTAACTGTCGGCAACTTTTCTTGTAGTTTTTTTGTAAGTTTTCTTGGTGGCACAAAATCTCCAATAGAAATAGAAAATGTTAGATTATTATTTAATATAATTGAAGCCAGAGTCTTTGAACAGTTTATTCTTTCACAATGCGTTTGTCGATCCTTATAACGTCTTTTTTTTTCTAAAGTGTTTTACGCATACTACTTGATGCTTCAGTCAATTTAAGCATAAATGGTTCTTAACGCAATTTTCATTAGTTTCCGGTTTTTAATTGGATTTGCAACCAACGGCACTAGAGCATTATTATTTAAACGGTAAACTTTCATGAAATAGGCCAATTTTACTTTAAAAACAAGTATTTCAGAGCAAACTCAACAAAATAACTTGCAAATATAATTAATATTTAAGCATATTTTTCGTTACATCTAATAATGGATCTTATGGGTTCGGTATCAATATGAAAAACATTTGCAAGAAGATTATAGAAATAGACGAAAATATAAATTTTAAAGTTTGCTTCTTACACGAGTTAAATTAATAAGCTCTATTTAAGGAAAACTGTCTGCGTGTTTTATTATGACAAGACAATATTGACTCGGCAAAATTCTAACTAATGGTATGCTTCAATGGATTGCTGTCGTGGGTTATAATATTCGGCTGATACAATGTCAAAACAGGACAAGGCCAGATGACATAACATATTTGCATACTATTATCATAAAATTTCAAGTTCACCATTCCAATAGATGAATGTCCTCATAAAAGCAGGATACGTTCGAAATTAATTTATCAAATCAGATGATAAGTCGGCTTGCATGCAAGGTACGCATATTGATCTCTTCGCCAGTCAGATCTTTAAAAATGGCTACTTATATAACTTCGTGAGCTTTGCTATGACTAAACTGAAAACAGAAATTTACCAAATTGCTATTGAAAATTACTTTCTGTTGTCCCAATTCCTCTTTCTTAGTTCAATTTTTTGAATAAAACTTACAATGAAACATCGTTAAAGTTAAGATACCTATGCAAATACAAGTTCACACGTCTCACTAGTCGGTTTTTGTATATAGTTCCTTAATTTCAGTAATTAACGTGCCGGTTAAAGTTTATAAATATAAAAAATTACCGGTACGTAGATGATGGGGTCTATATTTGCCATTTGAATAGCATATGGCAATATGACATGTCGCCATATGGGATAAGTCGTATTGCAATTCCCGTTTATTTTTCTTATCAACTGTAGGTGTAAAGTCTTATTTTTTTAAGTTTCTAGGTGACAGAAAATATCAAAATAAGTCAAGTAATTTTTTATTATAGATAGAAACTCAATTCTGTACGGTTCGAGATTGAGAATTTACAATCAGTCCTTAGTAAAGAGTATTGAGACAGTGTCGGCGGTGGCTGCTAAAGAATCACCCGTCGTACTATAAACGTTTGTCTTATGATAGATGGGTTAGCGTAAAGTATATTAGCTGTGTTCTTTGTACAGAGTGTATAATAAAGTTATTTGTTAAATAGGTGTAATTTAATATTCAGGATATGGTTTTGGGGCTGGTCTATTACGTCTTCCAAAGACTTGCTTATGGTGCAAAAAAAGGTATGATAGATATATGATTAGTTTATCACGAAGAGAATTAATCATATATACAGAAACTTAAGTACTTAAGCTGACTCAGGTAAAAGGGAGTATTGTAATTGTAAAAAATCACCCTCCGCGATTTTTCGTTTCAGGGTCCCTAGGTGTCGAAAAATATATTTTCTCAATTCTATGGGTCTGTCTGTCTGCCTGTCTGAATGCGGCATAGCTAAAAAGCTACTTACATGATTGACTTCAAATTTTAGTCAAAAAGTAAAAGTTACGTGGGGATGACCTGGTAATATTTTAGTAAAAATACAATTTGACAAAACAAAATGGTAACCTAGTGAAATGTTAAACAAATTATGACTAAAAAACTACTTATCTTAATTATTTCAAATTTTGCACAAAAATCAAAGTATGCAAAAAAAAAGTATTATGTAAGAATCAACTATTTGGTACTAATCCAAGATAGCGGAAGAAATGGCGGCTTAATAAAATATTTAAAAATTCAGCCTGAAAAGAGTATTTAATGAACTAATTTCAAATTAGCTCATTAAATACTTATCTTAATTCAAGATGGCGGAACAAAATGGCGGCTAAATAAAATGTTTGTAATCGTGAAAAAATCACCTCTACAGGTTTTACATATGTTTACGTTTTTGCGTTCCTAGATGCCAAAAAATATGTTTTATCAATTTCGTCGGACCCTGTGTCGGTTTGTCTGTCAGTTCGCGGCACAGCTTAAAAACTACTTATTAGATTGACTTTAAGTTTTAGTCAAAAGTTACCTCAAATTTTCCACAAAAAACAAGTATTACTTATTACATTTTAGTATGAATATAAGACAGTAAGACAAAATGCCTGCCTAATAAAATATCAAAAAAAAACCAGCCTGAAAAGCTATTTATTAGACTCATTTCAAATTTTGTGCAAGCACTAAAGTGTGATACAGAGATAAACTTGTGAAGTTGTGGTGCAAATTCAAGATGGTGGAACAAAATAGCGGCCAAAATGCGAACCAAGAGTCAGTTAGAAAGTAGAGCTCGAAGACGTGGGCCTGTTATTTTTTAACTAAAGAAGACGGGGAAAATAACTAAAACGGGTTATTTTTCCAGTAAAGTGTAGTCGAGACGCGATTGCATATTTACTAAGTAATTATTATCACATATAGAAAGTCGTGAAGTGAAGTCGATGTAGTTGTTAGTGTTCTGTTTATTGTGGCGCAAGTTTAGTGACAAAATTGTAAACATTATTTTATTCTTTACATTTCTTTATTATACATCATTTAAATTATCCGGAGGCCTTTTTAATTTCCCCTAGACAACAGACAAAATTCCTACATTTTGGGGGCCTGTCCGGGATAAATTTAATTAAAGATTTAAAGTAAAGGATAAACGCGCAGAGTAGCAATTAGTCTGGATACGCATTGTATTAAAGATAATTGCAAGATAGTGTTCTTCATAAGAAAAAGTGTAGAAGTAGCAGAGAACATATGGGTCATTCCAAATTTCAAACGGCAATGCCAAAAGTTTTGTACAACTGTGACGCTAAGGTGAAGGAAGCAGAGCAAGGGTATGGTAATTGGTAACTATTTTACAAGCTATTGTTGGTTAGCTGTGCTGATGTAATGAAGAGTGCCAAAGTCGACTGTGAGGCAGGAGAAAAAAAAACTGGTTTTGTATTATAAAGTGGATGTTTAAGGTAGGATGCATGACTTATTCATTCATATTCTGAGGAAAGAAAAAATATTTAAGACTGTTTTGAACAATTTATAAACTTTTTGCCAGAAAAGTGTTTTTAGTTATACATGAGTAAAAAAAAAAAAACTGATTTTATTGTTTATAGTTTAATCTTGTTGGTAGTAGTATATACTAGTATCTTGTGGTAGTATATCAATATTTTCGAATTTTAATAAAAATGTTAGTAGTGTAACTAACGCGATACGGGAACTCATTTGTAATAAAACTTTTGTGTCATATTAGTTTTTTTTTATTGTTAGATTATTAAGTGTATTTTATGTTATATTCTTTCATTTAGTTATATGTAAGTGAAATTGTAGAAATATTCGTTTTAAAGTCGAAGTAATTGGAAGATTGTTTATATTTTTTACATATTACTAGGTGTGCTTTTCTAAAATAATATTTGTTGTATGTGCATGTATATAACATAGCTATATAGATATATATTTATATATATATATTTATTTTTACAGTAGTAGTTCAAAAAAAAAAAAAGATGCAATCATGTTTCGACTTACATGAAGCTTTTAATCGTTATTTAGATTGACAGTTTTATACTATTAATAGACCGAGTTGAGTTACTGTCTAAAAGATAAGTGTTGGGCTCCTAATTTTTTGTTATTTTTAAAGTGAGAGTGATTTTATTTAAAGATGACTACTCTCGGTGAAATTCCGACAATCGAAAAAAACATAACTAGTGGTAAATTAAAAACAATACAAGCCCTACATATTGCCGCATACGGAGAACAGGGTCAGCCCAGGACGACAAGAAAAAATATTCGTAAGTTTTCTGGATACAACTTAGACTCAGAATCAGAAGAATATAATGGAAAAGTAAACCAGGTAAAAGAAAATTTAGAATTAAATGATTTGGTAGCTGTATGTCACATTTTAGATTTGGATTACGATGGAAGTCATGATGACGTAGTAAATCGTGTATGTTCTTTTCTAAATGAGTTAAAACTGGATGAGAACGCCGTTGAGGAACAAGAAGACGAGGAAGAGGAAGAAGAGGATGAAGGTGAAAGCGAAGATGAAAGTGAAAATTCATCTAGCGAAGAAATTCCGTTGGCTCAGCTGCGTACTCAAGTGAAACACAAATCCAAGAGAACTGATTCATTTGCTTTAACATTTAGAGACGTTGAAGATAGCATTAGGCCATTTGATGGGAAGAATGACTATCCAGTAAAAAAGTGGATATTGGATTTTGAGGATATAGCAGAAGTAGCAGGTTGGAATGATTTACAAAAATTAATTTTTGGTAAAAAATCATTGAAGGGACTAGCTAAGCTTTTTATACAGTCAGAAAAATGTATCAAATCTTGGGAAAAGTTGAAAAGTAAACTGATAGAGGAATTTGACGTACATGTCAGTAGCACTCAGGTACATAAATTGCTAATGACTAGAACGAAGAAGAGGGAAGAATCTGTACAGGAATATGTGTTAGTTATGAGAGAAATAGGCAGTAGAGCAAACATTGAAGTGGAAGCAGTAATACAATGCATAATTGATGGAATACAAGACGATCCTTCTAATAAAGTGATACTCTATGGAGCTAAAAACTTTTCAGAGTTCAAAGAAAAAGTGAAGCTCTATGAACAAATTAAATCTGCAAGATCCATTACAGGCAAAGAAAGACATGAATTTTCGTCCAAGAACCATAAAAATGATAATAAAAGTGAAAACAAAAATAATTCTAGCACGAAGGTAAGTGTTTGCTTCAATTGTGGCGAAAAGGGTCATAAATCTAGTGGTTGTCCAGACAAGCAAAAAGGAACAAAATGTTTTAGGTGCAACAGTTTTGGCCATTTATCTTTTAAATGCCCAAAGAAAAACTCAGGGAATACTACGGTAAGTACTATCGAGGTGTTGCCAAAAAATGGAGTCACTTTAAAGATAGGTGAGATACAGTTTAGTGCGTTATTAGATACTGGTAGCGATGTAACAGCTTTGAGAAAAGATTTATATGAAGATCATTTTTCACATATATCTTTGGACAATGACTCAATTTCATTAAAGGGTATTGGACTGAACAAAGTAGCCACTTTAGGATCCTTTTGGCAGACAGTTACTGTCAACGACGAAGAAGTATCTTTAAGATTTCATTTAATTCCAGTGGAAGCGTCCAGCTTTAAAGCTATAATCGGAAATGACATTTTATCTCAAGTGAACGTGTCCATAGCAGAAAATGGGATAGTTTTGCATAAAAAGGCCCAATCAAACTTTTTAATGCAAATTAGCTTATATAGAGAAAGCCAATCAGAAACTGTAGATATACAACATATAAAAAATGAGAAATGTCGCAAAGAGGCAAACGAATTATTTAATAATTATAAGCCGGAAAGATGTAAAACTACCGATATTAAAATGACTATTGTTTTAAAAGACGAAACACCAATTTATCAGCATCCTAGACTTTTAGCACTTCCCGAAAAGGAGATCGTCGAAGAACAAATTGAAGACTGGTTAAAAGAAGGAATAATAAGGCCAAGTTCATCCGATTTTGCGTCGCCTATAGTACTTGTCAAGAAAAAAGACGGACGGACAAGAATCTGTTGCGATTTCAGAAAACTTAACAAACAGCTTCTTAAAGATCGATTTCCTCTTCCCCTTATTGAGGACGTATTAGACCGCTTACAGGAAGCCAGATACTTTAGTACAATTGATTTAAGGAACGGGTTTTTCCATGTTCCGGTTTCCGAGGAAAAGTACAGCAGTTATGAACTAGAAGTACTTGCTGTAATCCAGGCAGTGAAAAAATTTAGAATATACTTATTAGGGCTTAAATTTAGAATAATAACCGATTGCTCCGCATTTCAACGCACAATGAATAAGAAGGATCTGACGACAAGAGTAGCTAGATGGGCTCTTCTCCTAGAAGAATATTCGTATGAAATTGTACACAGGAAAGGCACGCAGATGTCGCATGTGGACGCATTAAGTCGTTATCCAGCAAACATTTTTGCTATAAGTGAAGATCTCACCGAAGAAGTTGGAATGTTGAGACGGGTGCAGATAGCACAAGATAAAGACGAATATGTACAAAGTATTAAAAAAATTTTAGAGGCTGAAGAAAACTATAACAATTATTTTTTACGTAATGACATTCTTTATTGTTATGATGTTGGGCGAGAATGTTTGTTTATTGTTTATTAAGCGATGCAAACTGAAATTATTAAAAAAGACCATGAAATTGGACACTTTGCAGTTGCGAAAACAGAAGAGGTGGTCAGAAGACAATGCTATATACCAAAGTTAAAAGAGAAAATACAGACTTGTATAAGGAACTGTGTTCCTTGTATTTTGAGCAGCAGAAAAGAAGGCAAAAAGGAGGGACTTCTACATCCAATACCAAAAATCAAAGGACCATTGCATACATACCATGTTGACCATCTGGGACCGCTGCATAGCACCAACAAAAACTATCGTCATATTTTTGTTGTTATTGATGACTTTTCCAAGTTCACATGGCTCTATGCGACGAAGTCTACAACAACCAAAGAAGTCATAAACTGTTTGTCGAAGCAACAGAAAATATTTGGAAATCCTGAGAGAATAATAAGCGATCGAGGTACTGCATTCACATCCGATGAGTTCAAGGATTACTGTGCGACGGAAGACATAAAACACACCCTAATTACCACAGGAGTTCCCAGAAGCAACGGCCAGGTCGAGCGCATTAACAGAATCATTATACCGATACTTACTAAATTAAGAAGACCCTGGTAAATGGTACAAGTACATAGATAGGGTACAAAGAGCATTGAATTGTACAATACAAAGAAGTATTGATGCTACGCCGTTTGAAGTACTTATTGGCACCAACATGCGCACCAAAAAGGAAATCCTTATAAAAGAATTCCTTGATCAAGAAATAATACGAGAGTATGATGAAAGCAGGAATAAAATCCGAGAAAACTGTAAAAAACAAATATGTAAAGTTCAAGAAGAGAATAAACATCGTTACAATTTAAGAAGAGTGAAAGGGAGAGAATATAAACAAGGGGATTTAGTTGCTATCAAACGCACTCAATTCGGCCCAGGATTGAAGATTAGTAGAAAATATTTAGGACCGTATGAAATTATACGATCTAAAGGGAACGAACGGTATGAGGTATTAAAGGTAGGACATCATGAAGAACCGATGCGTACTTCCACTTGTGCCGAATATCTGAAACCGTGGGTTGAGGGCGAATCCGAGTCGGATTCGATGTCGGATGGCCGAGTGTAGGCATCTATCTTCTCCTGTATATTTTAAATAAAAACCTATTTAGTCATTATTTTAAGACATCCTAAATGAGCGCACACTTTTTTATCAGCTAGACTAAACAAACGTGACGATACGAGGTAACCACTTGAGATGGAAATACGGGTACAAAATGCGAACCAAGAGTCAGTTAGAAAGTAGAGCTCGAAGACGTGGGCCTGTTATTTTTTAACTAAAGAAGACGGGGAAAATAACTAAGACGGGTTATTTTTCCAGTAAAGTGTAGTCGAGACGCGATTGCATATTTACTAAGTAATTATTATCACATATAGAAAGTCGTGAAGTGAAGTCGATGTAGTTGTTAGTGTTCTGTTTATTATGGCGCAAGTTTAGTGACAAAATTGTAAACATTATTTTATTCTTTACATTTCTTTATTATACATCATTTAAATTATCCGGAGGCCTTTTTAATTTCCCCTAGACAACAGACAAAATTCCTACATATATATATATATATATATATATATATATATATATATATATATATATATATATATATATATATATATATATATATATATATATATATATATATATATATATATATATATATGTTGATTTTTAGTCCTTCACGGATGGAAAAATACAATGTGTTTTCATTCCAATAGAGACTCTATTCAGACGCGAGAAAGAAAGCTTCGAAAATGCCAAATGTGATTTTGGCGAAACGTCAGCAAAACTGTTCTTTTCAGAACGACAGTAGTGAACGGATGTACACCTGGAATGAAAACACATTATATATATATATATATATATATATATATATATATATATATATATATATATATATATATATATATATATATATATATATATATATATATATATATATATATATATATATATATATATATATATATATATATATATATATATATATATATATATGAAGAGTACAGGGGAAAAATGATCATAGTCACAAAGAGCATTTTTTAGAGAACAATCAATACTCACTATTCTACCAACAAAAACGCACCGTCACCACAAAACAAAAAAAGTAAAAAAGATCATAGTCCCGGACTCTGATCGTTTTTGCATTTTTTTTTGTTGCGCGCCACATTCAGCAAAGCATAGTTTCCTTTTATTATTATTCATTATAAAAAAAAACATAAACTTACAAAGGAATATAAACAAATAATAACAAAATAAACATATTAGAAAATAATTGTCAAAAAATATGTGCATATTGATTAACACAAGGCTATTCATATCCGCGGTTTTAAATGTTTCTGGAGAGTTCTGCAAGGGGGATAAGATCGTCGGGATCATCTTCTGCAGCAGTTGTCTCAAGATCGGAGAGGGAAATAAACTCTTCAGGATCCTCACATCGGAGGATTAGGAGAGCTAACTAAATCGTCAAAGAATTTACGCGAATTTACTGAGCAAAACTGTACCAAATGTTTGATATCGTTAAGTTTTGGAACACTTAAAGGTAACGGTCCACTGTACGAATTTGGCAAATATTGATGTCAGGTAGTTTTATATGGTTTTCTACCTTTTCTTAAGGCACTTTTTTTAAACAAGCCGTTATAAGAGTCTTTATGTTCCACTAAACTCCAATGTTCTTGAGTTACTCGAAACACTTTCACTGGTCTTGAAGGGAATGGGCATGCAAGTAATTATTATCACATATAGAAAGTCGTGAAGTGAAGTCGATGTAGTTGTTAGTGTTCTGTTTATTATGGCGCAAGTTTAGTGACAAAATTGTAAACATTATTTTATTCTTTACATTTCTTTATTATACATCATTTAAATTATCCGGAGGCCTTTTTAATTTCCCCTAGACAACAGACAAAATTCCTACATATATATATATATATATATATATATATATATATATATATATATATATATATATATATATATATATATATATATATATATATATATATATATATATATATATATATGTTATAGTCCTTATATATATTCCGGGTGTATATATATATATGAATAGAGTCTCTATTCAGACGCGAGAAAGAAATCGAAAATGCCAAATGTGATTTTGGCGAAACGTCAGCAAAACTGTTCTTTTCAGAACGACAGTAGTGAACGGATGTACACCTGGAATGAAAACACATTATATATATATATATATATATATATATATATATATATATATATATATATATATATATATATATATATATATATATATATATATATATGTATATATATATATATATATATATATATATATATATATATATATATATATATATATTTATATATATGAAGAGTACAGGGGAAAAATGATCATAGTCACAAAGAGCATTTTTTAGAGAACAATCAATACTCACTATTCTACCAACAAAAACGCACCGTCACCACAAAACAAAAAAAGTAAAAAAGATCATAGTCCCGGACTCTGATCGTTTTTGCATTTTTTTTTGTTGCGGCGCCACATTCAGCAAAGCATAGTTTCCTTTTATTATTATTCATTATAAAAAAAAACATAAACTTACAAAGGAATATAAACAAATAATAACAAAATAAACATATTAGAAAATAATTGTCAAAAAATATGTGCATATTGATTAACACAAGGCTATTCATATCCGCGGTTTTGAATGTTTCTGGAGAGTTCTGCAAGGGGGATAAGATCGTCGGGATCATCTTCTGCAGCAGTTGTCTCAAGATCGGAGAGGGAAATAAACTCTTCAGGATCCTCACATCGGAGGATTAGGAGAGCTAACTAAATCGTCAAAGAATTTACGCGAATTTACTGAGCAAAACTGTACCAAATGTTTGATATCGTTAAGTTTTGGAACACTTAAAGGTAACGGTCCACTGTACGAATTTGGCAAATATTGATGTCAGGTAGTTTTATATGGTTTTCTACCTTTTCTTAAGGCACTTTTTTTAAACAAGCCGTTATAAGAGTCTTTATGTTCCACTAAACTCCAATGTTCTTGAGTTACTCGAAACACTTTCACTGGTCTTGAAGGGAATGGGCATGTCTTTTTGTAAAACGAACTAAGATATTTGTCCTCTTGTTTGCAATCTATTACAATAAATGGTGAAGGGTTTTTCCTGCTGTTACGTATGATGGCATTCCAGTCGTCGGGAGTTTCCGGTAGAGCCTTTTTATTAATTAGTCCCATATTACGGTCGCACTCAAGGTAGGAATGTTCGCGAACTGGAAAATAAACTTCAATAGTTTTGAATCGTTTCAGTCCTGCAGTAAGATAATGCAAAAAGCGAAAGACGGTGTAATTCCTGTTCTGTCCAGCACATGAGTCACAAAAGATGATTAGGTGTTGAACAGAACTACTCAAAATGTTTGTTGTGAAATGATACAACATTGAACATACCTCTTCCGAACCTTTTTTAGCAACGATTTCGTTGTAGGTGTAGAAAAATGATCGCTGATCGGAAAGAATATATACATTAAAACTGTAAAACGATAACTGTCTGCGATAGTATACATCATTTGTGCTTATATTTGGCAATGGCAGGTTCTTTTGAAAGTCCGTAGTTATAGCTTCTATGGTTGTATCTTTCTTAGCTTTCTTTCTGGCTTGCCTCTTTCGTTTATAAAAAGTGTCAGCTCTTAACTTATGCAACTTCCAATTTAATTGCACATGGCGAAGTTCTTTTTTAATCTTGTTTACCGCTTCTTCTTTATTTGCAGGTACAGTTAGATCCTTTTGTAGCTTTTGTTCATGAACCTTAAATTTATCACATGTGGTACACGTGTCACTTCGAGGATACCCGAATGAAATATTAAATTTTGTGGAAAATATTTCACGAAATTTTTCATACGAAATGATGTTTCTAGGATGCTTCGACGAGTACATATTACGTAACTTTTTGATGTTCAGGTCCTCTGATAAATAGATTTTGCTGCTAACTTTAAGGTTATAGTGAGCTTTCCGGCCTTTTAATGATTTTAAAAAAGAAACAACACAGTTTGTTGTTTCGAGAGAAATTTTCGATATCCGGTTCGAATGTTTTCCACGTTGATCTAGTTTAAAGGTTCCTAGAGTCAGTAAGGACTTTTTTATGGATTGAATTCTTCGATTTGTTACTCCATGCAATGATAAGAATGCCTTATAGCAATCTGGTATTTCAATAGCTTTTTCATTTCTAATAACCCGAACACGATATGCGTAGGAACTATCATTAAAACGAGCTTCGTTCTCTTCCTTCCTATTTCGTCTTCGCTGCATTATTATATTATACTGTATATAAATATATATATATATATATATATATATATATATATATATATATATATATATATATATATATATATATATATATATATATATATATATATATATATATATATATATATATATATATATATATATATATATATATATATATATCTATATAAATAAATATATATATATAATATATATATATATATATATATATATATATATATATATATATATATATATATATATATATATATATGTATCTATATAAATATATATATATATATATATATATATATATATATGTGTGTGTGTGTGTGTGCTAAATAACTATATACTGAACTAAATTGGGTCACACTTCATTTTCCCTAATAAAAGAAATTATTCGTAACGAGAGAAGTTCCGGGTAAGGGAAATTTTAAGATTTTTGAATTATATATCTAGGTTTTTAACAATATAAACAAATTTGTATCAAACAAATTAAAGTAACATAAAGAAGGCCAGACTGTTTCTGATCTAGAGTTTTTATGCCTAATTCAAAAAGTAAAAATTTTAATTTATTATGTTTTACATACACTTCTTTTCTTATATTTCTTTTTCTTTTCTTATATTTCTTTTTCTTTTCTTATATTTAATATAATTTTGGACCAAAAATACATTAGAAATCTATTACGCACAAAAAAACACATAAACAGCATTAACAATACTTTTCGTTATGTAAAATCTATGAAATAATGTGCCACGATCATCTACAAATTGGTTTATTGTTATTCTATGGAAATTAAATATTTTAATGAGCCCAACATTAAATTGTATTAGTTCAATTTGAGGTAATTATTTGTTTGTCAGTGGCCACAAAACAAACATGAATTAAATAAACTAAATTTGGCGTCCCACACAAATTGCCGTTTAACAAAACACAGAACTAGCGTGTTAGTATTAAAAGTTTCAGATTAAATCGAGAAATTTTGAACTAAATTCGTTCTAGTAACCACACTTTATTTGGACTTTGATTTATTTCTGTGTCATTGGCAGAAAAAGTTTATGTTATACAAGGTCAGTCAAAAATTTGGGCTAAAATTTAAAAAAATAACTTATTGGTGTTATTTTTATACTCGCTTATTAAACAGTAAAATAATTCTACATTTTTCTTTACTAAACAGGTATGATATAAAAGTTATTTGAAACTACTTGCAAATACCAGAAAAATAGAACAAATGAAGACGATAGTTGAACACTTCTCTACTGGCATGGCATGGACCATGAGAAGAACTACGAATATTTTTGAATGAGGCAAGCGCTAATAATAGAACATTAGGTTATTAAGAGTGAAGTTACCATAAATTCAGTTATTAAAAACCAGGCTTAATTGCAGTTTCGTATTTTAGTATAAAAGTAGGTATGTTTCTTCAGGAATATTACTTCCCTCGTAAAAGGGTAAGTATTGTAATCATGAGGAAATCACCCTGCGAGGTTTTTACAGATCTTCAGGTTTTAGGGTCCTTAGATCATGTCAATTCCGTCGGTCTGTCTGTACGCGGAACAGCTCAAAAACTACTTATCCTATTGAATTTATATACAATTTTAAAATCAAGGAACATAAGGTTATATTTTGGTAAACATCCAATAAGGCGGAACAAAATGGCGGCCTAGTGAAATATTAAAAAAATTACGACTTCATCAAATTTACATAGAAATCATCTCGTAAATGTTTGATACGAATCCAAAATGGCGGCTTGGTGAATTGTTTAAAAAATGATTACTAAAAGCTAGTTATCCGATTTAACTAAAATGTTGCACCGAAATCAACTATTACTTAAAAGAACTGGTAAAATTATTTAAAAAATCAGCATAAAAAATTACTTATTAGACTGATTTCAAATTTTGTGCAAGAATTAGGTGTGATATAGAGATGAATTGGTAATATTGTAGTACGAATTTAAGATGGCGGAACAAAATTGCGACCAAATAAAATATTTGTAGTCTTGAAAAAATCCCCTTAAAGTTTTAGCGTTGTAGATGCTCAAAAACATGTTTTCTCAATTCCGTAGGTCTGTCTGTCAATTTGGAGCATAGCTAGAAAACTACTTACCGGATTGACTTTAAATTTTGCTAAAATACTAAAGGTTTTATAGTGATGGCGAAATGTAAAAAAAAATCTCACTAAAAACTAATTATCCAAATTACCTCAAATTTGGCACCAAATTCAAGTGTTACATAGAAATGAACTAGTAATATTTTTGAATGAATCCTCGATGGCGGCGTAATAAAATAATTAAAAATCACAATTTTACCAGTTTATCCCTATATCACACTTAATTCTTGCAATTTGAAATTAATCCAATTTGTTTTTTCGGTCTGATATTTCAAATATTTTATTAGGCCACCATTTTGTTTTACTATCTTGGATTCGTACCAAAATGTTCTCAGTTCATTCCTATGTAACGCTTTATTTTTGTGCAATATTTGAGGTAAGATCGATAATTGGCTTTTACTAATAACTAGGCTCACTAGGCCGCCGCACAGTGATGAAGTTTTATGTAACCATCCGGCCATAACTGTCGAGCATCAGTATAATTATATTTTTCTCAATTTTTTCCTATTTTTAGAACATAGGTTAATGGAACACCATTGTCGGACCACCGTAAGATGTTCCTTTATTCAAATCTTGTGATATACACAGTAAAAAAATTAGTATTTTGGCTTAATGGTTTTTTATTAAGAAAGCGTCCAACGGCGAAAAATGTAACTGCCACGTTTTAGGTCAAATATCGATGTTTTAGGTCAAGAAGTCTTTAATCAAAAAAATTCTATTTGTCTGTCTGCGAATGTGGGTGTGGGTGGGTGTGTATATAGGTGTGACCAATGTGCATGCATATGTATAAACTTGTTTTGTGAACATAATAGTCCTGTAGAAACATTAAACATGTCGAAACAAAATGGCGGCTGTACATATAGAACATAAAAACGGCCATAATCCCAAAACTTTTTTTTTATCTTAACAAAAATTGGTAGAGGCACTACCCAACCAAAGTGAAGATTTAATGACAATTTTTAAAAGATTCAATATGTCCGAACAAAATGGCGGCAGTTTACGTACTTTTGTATTGCAGTTATAAAATTATCACTTCAGGAGAAATATTAGTTGTAGAACTTATTTTGAAAAGCAGTAATTTGCTAAAATTCCGTATAGTGAAAATAGTAATCAAGTTGATGCCCTTGTTATTAGATAAGACACTAAATATCAGAATCTAAAAAGAATTCCCTCGAGTACTTATAATATGGGTAACAAATGTGAATAATATAAAATAAAATTTTTGTTAATAAACGGCCCCTTTTTTCATACAGTGAAAAGCCAAAATTAATAGTCTACTCTCCATTGACTTAAAAAGAGGTGAAAAACAAGTTTATTGATTAAGCTGAATTTCATCACGGCTGCCTCCTCTTTTTTCCCTTCTGACCTTAATTTTAAGTAGTTTTTTAGCTGTGCCGTCAACAGACAGACCGACAGACCGACGGAATCGAGAAAATATGTTTTTCGTCATCTAGGGACCCTGAAACGTAAAGATCTGAACAAATCTCGGAGGGTAATTTTTTCGCGATTACAATACTTCCCTTTTATGAGGGAAGTAAAAATGTATTAATTTACAATAGGCTCATTTTATGAAAAATCAGTGAAACATTTTTTTTCAATGGTATATTTATTGTCCCTTTAAGTGTCTAGATAATACCATATTTTCTTTTTAATTTTTAAATTAATATTTAATAGTATTAAAAAAAATGTTTTACTTGTTACGGCCGGTTTTGAGGCATTGTCACGGCTTAGCGCTCACCGTGCAGAGCCCTATTTTCAACATTAAGTTAAAACTATGAATAATAGAGACAGAGTTATTTGCAAAAAAAACTAAAGTCCTTTAGTCTTAATTTGTAAATAACTTTTTAAATTGTTTATGTGCAGTATCGAAATGTTTGCACATTTTTCTAGAAATCTCCGAATCCAACGAGCCCTCACTCATATTTTTATTAGCAGTAGCAAGAATTAACACCATTTTGATTATATGAACTAGACTATACCGGAAAAGGAGTAATCCTCATTGGATGCAAGAATTCCAACGTCAAGTTCGGTGGACCGTTATTGCCTGATGTGGTGTAATATTGTATGAAGAGCTCAATGGGAAGATATATTTAAATTTTCTTTAGAATGAATTATCACTTTTCTTAGAAGATGTAGAATTGCAGCTCAGACGGAATATGTACGAATTTCTGGACAGCATGTCTGCTCATAAATAATGGATATGAAGAAGAATTTTGTTTCTATCGCTTATTGATATTAGTACTATTATAAAGACATTTTGGTAATGTGTAGTATCTTAACATTTAATTGGTCCTAAAATATGGAACATAAACCTAGTGTTGATGCTCTAATAATATTGTCATTAATATAATAATAAAATATAAAAATAAAAAAAGATATATCAACGGGGGGTTTCCACTGACTTGGTGGATTTGGTGAAAAATATATGTATAATTGTATTTGAAAATTTCGAGGAAAACAAACATTCCTTTTCCAAATAGCTCTAGCGACCATGGCAAACATATTTTCTCAATTCCGTCGGTCTGTCTGTTAGCGGCATAGCTAAAAAACTACTTTCGCGATTGACTTCAAATTTTGAGCAAAAATTAACGGTCATATGGAGATAAAATATATAAATAATAAAAATCCAATATGGCAAAACAAAATGGCGGCCTATTGAAATGTTAAAAAAATTATTACTAAAAAACTACTTATCCAGTTTATCTCAAATTGTACAAAAATCAAGTATTGTGTAGGAATCAACTGGTAACATTTTGGTACGAATCCAAGATAGCGGAACAAAATTGCGGCTTAATAAAATATTTAAATATTCAGTCTGAAAAACGATTTAATGAACTGATTTCAAATTGTGTTCCATAACTAATTGTAGCATAGGGATCATAAACATATAAGCAAGGATAGAGATGAACTAGTAATTATGTGGTACTAATTTAAGATGGCGGAACAAAATGGCAGTCAAATAAAATGTTTGTAATCCTGAAAAAATTACCCTGTCAGGTTTTACATCTTCACGTTTTAGTGTCCCTAGTTGGCAAAAAATATGTTTTAACATTTCCGTCGGTCGGTTTGTTTGCCTGCATGTCAGTTCAAACGAATGAAAGAATTATTAACATTTTGGAATAAATATAAAATAGCAAATCAAAATCGCGGCCTAATAAAATATTTAAAAATCAGCCTGAGAAAAACTTATTAAACTAATTTCCATGGGATATGGATCCTCCTGAAACTGTAAAAATATTTTGGTTTTTTACATAATTTAATCTACGAAAGTACAATTGCAATTACTGCTGAATATCCATATTGGCTCCGCTTACTTTTAATCAAATCTCAGGAAAATTAGGGAGCAGGCCATTTCTTTTTTGAAATAATACTTTTTGAATTAACCAAAGTTTACATCGCTAGAAATTCTGGGAGTTGCAAAAATCTGTTTTCTGCCAAAATTTACCAAATATCCTAAACAAAAATGATCCTGTTGATTTTTTTCTTCAATAAGTACACTTTTTCTTCCACTAAGATTTCCTACCAAAAGAAAAACCTGAAAATTGTGAATGCGCCCCGGGATCAAAATTATCATAATTCCAACAATAATTATTATTTTTAATCGCTTAAAATTAATTTAAAAGAAGAAATCTGAGGCCGCACCATACTTTGTACTGTTTTTTGTAATCGTGAAAAAAATGTCCTTCCGAGTTTTCTTTAGATTTTTACGTTTCACGGTCCCAGATGCCGAAAAACATGTTTACTCAATTCCGTCGGTCTGTTTGACCGTCTGTCTCTTCGTAGCATAGCTGAAAAACTTAACTTATATGGGGATAACTTGGTAATAATTGTGGTTATACAAATTCAAGAAAATGGCGAAAAATAAAATTATGTAAACCAGGTTTTACATAACTTCAAGTTTTAGTTAGATGCCAAAAAATATATTTTTTCAATTCCGTCAGTCTGCCTGTCTGTCAGTTCGCGACATATCTAAAAACTACTTTTCGGGATTGACCTCAAATTTTGGTAAAAAATTAAGGGTCATATGGGAATGACCTAGTAAAAATTGGGTAAAAATGCGATACGGCAAATAGAACGGCGCACAGTGGCAAGCCGTAATGCTATTTAGTGGCCAAAACCTCCAGAATGTTGTTCAAGTAAAACTCTTTACAGATATTTTTATTCGAAGTTGTAATATCTACTGCTAAAAAAATTATCTAACCCGAAATTAAAGTGTAATTAGGTTGTATATACATATAAGCAGGGAATTTGGAATCTGGAATCGACTCTGAAATCGAAATAATTGGACCGATATCTTTGTAAATTTCATGAAAGTAGGTTTCAGACAATAACTTTTCTTTTTAATTTCATGTAAAATTAACCATTGCACTTCTTTAGAGATAATATAAAGTAACAACAACATTTCCATTTGTATTTAAAACACTGATAGTTATTAAAGTGTTTGTTTCTACTCCAGTACTTCAAGTTCACTAACGAAAAAAATCACTATCGAAGCAAGGCGAAGTTTTGCGCTAAAGCCAAAGGGTAAGACTACGTTATGCTTATTCGAAAGAAGAAAAGTCTGACTGCCCAAAGTTGTCCCTTTACTCGCAATAGCAATTGTTTAAACAGGCTGTGCCTGACGCCAAAAAAATCGTTAGAAGGCGCGCCATATTGTTGTGATTGTCAAAGTACTATTGTTGTGCTGATTTCGTGTTGAAAATATGTTTGAGATAAGTAGTAATTTTAGAGAGTTTTTTTTTTTCGTTTAAAAGAAGGCTTGAGTTTATTTCCGACGGACTTTACAATTGTGAAGCGTACCATACAGAAAATATTTTTATGTCAATTTGGGCAAAAATGGAAACAGGCTAATAGAGTTTTTTATAAAAAAATTGAAAATTGGTTGACAGGCGAGATGACATTTAAAGAAATTGTGAATATCTTAAAAGTACCACATCCTACTGGCGGAAGACCTATAAAAGATCTGGAAGGAAGTTCGGAAAGAAGAAAGTTACCTAAATTGGAAAAAACATGTGATATGATACTCTCAGAGTTACAAGGCCTTTTGGTTCGAAAGTTAAGGTCAGAAGGGAAAAAAGAGAAGGCAGCCGTTATGAAATTCAGCATAATCAATAAACTTGTTTTTCACATGTAATACAAAAGTATGTTCGTTCACATTGTTTAAATATAAATAGCCCCCATTTTGTGCAGCCATATTGGATCTTTTAAAAATTGTTATTAAATTTTCACTTTGGTTGGGTAATGTCTCTACCAATTTTTGTTTAGATCAAAATAAAAGTTTTGGGATTATGGCCGTTTTTATGTTCTATATGTACAGCCGCCATTTTGTTTCGACATGTTTGATGTTTCTAAACGACTAATCAGTTTCTTCTCTCCACACAGGTAATCTTCCCGACAAATTTTATCATAACCAGAATAATAGTTTTCGAGCTCTTATGTTCACAAATCAAATTTATATATATACATGCACATTGGTCACACCTATACACACACCCACCGACACCCACATTCGCAGACGGACAAACAGAATTTTTTTGATTAAAGACTTCTTGACCTAAAACATCGATATTTGACCTAAAACGTAGCAGTTACATTTTTCGCTGTTGGACGCTTTCTTAATAAAACACCATTAAGTCAAAATACTAATTTTTTACTGTGTATGTGATGCTAACTTGGTTAGCGAACGTAACAAGTTGTGGTGTAGTGTGGTTAGAACTCTTGTATTTTGGTGTTTTTAGTTGTTATAATCTATTAGTTATTAATTGTTGAAGCTAACAAAAACTTTAATTTTTTAGTATTTTGTTAGCTTCAATAATTAATAACTAATAGATTATAATAGTTGGAAATATCGCAATGAAATATCCTTATATAGTATAGTTGTGATAAAGTCTCCACGAAGCTAAATAATTTTAGTGGCTTTTGTTAATATCCGATTTGAAATATAAACAAAAACTCAAAAACAAATTGTTACTTAACCATATTATGAAAAAGTCATTGATGATTTTATGAAAAATCAGTGAAAAATATTTTTTTAGTGGGATATTGTTCCTCCAAGTGTCTAGACAATATCAATATATTTTTTTAATTTTAACTTAATATTTGATACTATAAAAAATTAGTTACGGCCGCTTCTGGGATATCGTAACGGACTAGCGCCGCTCGACGCGCGGAGTTCTATTTTCAACATTAAATTAAGATTATTAATAATAGAGATAGAGTTCCGGGAAACGGGATTTTTTTATTGGAAATTTCTTTCTCCTTAAGAATTTTTTTTACTTCCCTCGTGAAAGTGAAGAATTGTAATCGTGAAAAAATCACTCTTCCAGGTTTTAGGATCTTCACGTTTTGGAGTTCCTAGGTGCCAAAAACATGTGTTCTCAATTCCATACGTCTGTCGGTCTGTCTGTATGCGGCATAGCTCAAAAACTATTTATCAGATTGACTTCAAATTTTGGTCAAAAATTAAGGGTCATATGGAGATGAAACGCTAAAATTTTGCTAGAAATTTAATATGGCGGAACAAAATGGCGGACTGGAGAAATGTTAAAAAAATATTACTAAAAAACTGCTTATCCAATTTACCTGAAATTTTTCACAAAAATCAAGTATTACGCGGACATCAACTGATAAAATTTAGGTATGAATCCAGGATAGTAAAACAAAATGGCGGCCTGGTGAAATGTTAAAACATTATTACTAAAAACTACTTACCAATTTGCCTGAAAGTTTGCACAAAAATCAAGTATTTCGTAGAGTCAACTAGTAATTTAGGTGTGAATCCAAGATGGCAAAACAGAATAGCGGCTTTTAAATTGATTTCAGATTTTGTGCAAGAATTGAGCGTGATATAGAGATGAACTGGTAAAATTGTGGTACGAATTCAAGATGAGCGAAACAAAATGGCAGCCAAATAAAATATTTATTATCGTAAAAAAGCCCCCTCTAAAATTTTACATGTTTTCTCAACTCCGTTGGCCTGTTTGTTGGTCTATCTATCTGTCAAATTAAGGCATAGCTAAAAAACTACTTACCCGATTCACTTCAAATTTTAAAAATTAAAGGCCTTATGTGGATAATCTGGTAACATTTTGGTAAAATGGTGAAGTGTTTAAAAAATATCACTGAGAAACTAATTATTCAGATTACCTCAAATTTGGCACGGAAATCAAATCCAAAACGGCGGGCGGCCTAATAAAATAGTTAAAAAACACTTCATTTTAAATTATGTCCAAAAGTCAAGTGTGGCGTAGATAGGAAGTGGTAAAATATTGGTACGAACCTAATATGGTGGAACAAAACGTCGCCCAGGAAATATATTTAGAAAGATAGTATATGTGTTACTAAATGACTATGTGCGGAACTAAATTGGGTCAAACTTCACTATCACTAAAAAAAGAAAAGATTGGTAACGAGGGAATTTACAGATTTTTTTTAAATTCTTAAATGTTAATAGTTTCGAGTTATTTACAAAAAACTAAACTACTTTTTATCTTAATTTGTTAATAACTTTTGAAAAATTAAAAAAATCAACGTACAGTTTGGTTATAAATGTACCCCACTATTAACTTTCTGATTTATACAGATTCAAAAAAAAGTTAAATATAAAAGTGTCTTTAAATTGAACAAATTTTTGCATGATGTAGTTTTTAGACATACAGGGTGTTTCGTTTTTCTGGAATCCACATCAACTTTGTTTTTTTTTTAATGAAACACACTATATATTTTCGACTAGAATGAAAGAGTTTTTATCCCGATTCCAACGATATATGGTTTATTAATATTTGCTTTGGTAGTTTTTGAAATATTTCGATTTAAAATGTCATTAGTTGGCAATGACATCTGACGATATTATTATTTTATTATCTAAGTTTCCGATATTTTTTTTTAGTCGTCCTTACAGACAAAATTAAAATTAAAAAAGTTTTTGCTGGACCTCTTTCTTCTTTAGCGTCTTTAGCGAAGAGCTCAACCAACTGAGCCACGAAGACAGTTCAGCCCCAAACTACGACAATTTCACTATTCAATTTTATTAAAATAAAATACAATCAAATAGCAACAACAAAATAACACTTCAAACGGGGACCCTTATTATGATCTTAATATGATGTGGTTTCGAGAGATTTTTCATTTATTTTTAGATCACATTGTTTTAAAAACTATATATTACAATTACTATCTAAATTTTGAGTTGTTCAAAGTGGTCCCCATTTTCTAATATGAAACGCCTGTAGGCTCGCTTAAGCTTTTCCACGGCCCCGTTGATTGAATCTTGATTTTGTGTTTAAAAGCAGAACTTCTCGAGTTACTGTATTTTCAGTTTCCTGAAGCGTCAGTTGCTGAAAGGAATTCACCTTATCTTTTAGATTACCCCATAAAAACGTATCCAAAAGTGTCAAGTCGGGACTGTGAGGTAGCCATCTTATATTCCCAAATTTTCCAATCCACAAAGGAAATATTATGTGGTGGAGCACCGGCCTGCTACCAAACCACATCATTTAGGTCGAGGCCAGGAAATATTTTAAAAGAATCAATATTATTGCATGTAATTTTTCATTGTAAAAAATTGGACCTATTATTTTGCTCCTTAAAATGCCACACCACGCATTAATTGTTTGACAACCAGAAAATTTTATTTGCCTTGTTAGATGCGGATTATTTGTCCAGTGGTGAGTGTTTTTTGTGTTATAAATACCACCAGTGGAAAAACTAGATTCGTCAGTCCATGAAACGTTATCAAAACAAAATTTCGTCAACATTTAGCCTTCCCATCATATTTCGACAGAACTCCAACCTCACTCTTTTGTTTTCGTCAGTAAGAGATGGAACTTTTGTAAATTTATAAGGGTAATATTTATGTTTTTTTGAGATTGAATGAATTTTCTAAGAGCTTAAATTTAGATGGCGATTTGCCTGAGGGGCGGAAGCTTCAGGGTTCTCTAAAACAATAAACAATATTTTTGTAAAAAGAGGACATCCAACAAACCTTGATATCCTTGAAATTGGAGTAATGGTCTACAAAAATTAAAAATGAAGTGTAGTAAAGTTATTTATAAAGATTCTTTTTAGGAGATAACAAGCACCATCGTCGCAACCAAAATTTTTCCTTGGGAGGGCCAACTTAAAAATAATAAATCAATTTACTTAGGGTTTTAAGAAAGCTAGTATTTAGTTTTTTTAATTTATAGGTATTTTGTTTTATTTATGGGTATCGTTAAAAACACAGACACACATAAATACAGTGCTGAAACACATAATGGAAATTTTTGGCAGTTTTTAAAAATTACCATCTTTAAAACTTTAAAAGGCATTTAACTGCGGTTTTCTACAAATAAGAAAACATTTTATGGTTTATAAGGGCTTTAAACTCTATTTCAATTTAGTGATCTTAATTTGTATATAAAATGTATATAATAATACAATGCAATTTTTTCAAATTTCATATCTTCCCTATTTTTTTAATGAAGTTTTCTGATTTTTATTGATTATGGGACAATCAGTAGTTCAAAAGTAAAAACTGAATAGGAGGATATTTTAATAATTACCCTAGTTGCAAAATAATTAAAATTTTACTAAAAATGCAATTTTTTGATAAGCACTTTCTCAAAATGGCTCTTAAAAATGGTTATTAGAAGACATTTAATGTATTATTTAATAGGGCATTTGCGGACATATATTTATGAAAAATTTTCTTATTAGAATATTCCAACGATTCACTTTTTCACTTTTTCACTCCTGACAATAGTTTTTCACGATTTGTACAGTCAAAAACTATAATTACCCAAAATTTCAGAGCTGTGATCAATGGTTTTATTGATTAAAAATATTCATTATGATTAAAAATAAACGTATGAGTCCGCCCGCCACTGCTTCTCTCCCCGAGATGGACTTCCGGCTGCAACCTTGTTTGCTTATCATCCAGTAAGGAGCGTTTAAAAAAAAAATATTGTACTTTATCATTTCTAATTTTTGTAGCGCTAGCTCTTCGTCTTTATTAAAACTAGAGAAAAAAGAAATGCCGATACCAAAAGACTAAAACGGTGAAATACATTGAAAATATAACAAAATATTTAATTCCTTGTCTCTATCACGTTCGTTTGCCAAAATCAATTGCTGCTTTCTTTTGAATGAATTAGTTGCGGTTACTTTATCATATAATCTTTTAAATGTGTGGTAATTTGGTGTTACCCTCTCTGGATATAATCTGCGATACTCCACTTGCGCTCTTTTACGATTATAACCACATTTAATAAAAACTTCATAAATTTGCCTTCTTTCTTCTTCGGTGTAAACCATGACTAAAATTGAAATCAAATAATATTTTAAAATTAACGTAGAGAGCGAATTTCAAAAATATTTAATTGTCATTCTTTTATAAGTCAAGTTTAATGTTTTAGTTTTGTCAAAGCCAACTACGAAATAAGCAAAAAATATTACTTAATATATTATATTATTAATGTTTCGAATACTAATACTACAGAATTATCAACAAAAAATATTAACAAACTTTATATCGCTATGATCGGGATGTTTCAGCCGAAAATATACATATACAGAGTGTTATATGAGAATAATATTAATCATACATATATTAATAATAATATTATCCAAGCGTCATTACCAACTACTGAAAATTTAAATCGAAATTTTCAAAAAATACCAAAAAAACTCTTTCATTCTAGCCGATAATATGTGTTTCGTTTAAAAAAACAAAGTTGATGTTGATTTCAGAAAAACGAAACACCCTGGGTATCTAAAAACTAGGTCATAAAAAAATGTGTTAAATTTAAAGAAACTTTTATATTTAACTTTTTTTGTATCTGTATAAACGAGAAAGTTAATAGTGGGGTGCATTAGAACCAAAAACCCTGTACAAAAATTGACTTTTTTGCAGAAAAATTAAGTGTGATATAATGATAAATTGACGCGAATTCTACATGACGGAACAAAATGGCGATGTATATCAGTGTAAAAACTACTTATTCACTTTATTTTAAAGTATACCCAAAATCAAGTCTGGCATAGGTAGAAACTGGTAAAATATTGGTAGGAACACAATATGGTGGAACATAACGGTGCCCAATATACATTTTTGAAAAGACAGTATATATATGAGTTACTAATGACTATAGACCGAACAAAATTGGGTCACACTTCACTATTCCTGATAAAAGGCAAGATTTATAATGAGAGAAGTTGATTGTAAAGGATCTTTACCGATTTTTTACTAATAATAGCAACATACTATACCAGATAAAAACTTTGTTCATATCGGCGTAATCCAGGATATTGCATATTGCTAGAGAGCGATAATTTAAAAGCACTTCAAATAATATTTGACATAGTTCTCGAATGTGAATATTCTAGTTTTTTTTCGCAGCCTTTTTGGTCTATGTCTTTCTTTTATTATTAAGAGTTTACAAAAAATAATCCTTTTGGCGATTTGTTGTGTCTTTGATATTTAATGTCCCCTAAAATATGGAAATAATTTCTTCGCGTTGCAGTTCTGATGACAATATCGTTAATATCTTTGGTAAAAAATATCAAACTGGGGTTTTCACTGACTTGTTTAATTTTTTAAACTGTATAAATGAGAAAGTCACCAACTAAAGAAAAACAAAATTTATAAAGAAAACTGCAAGGCAATGCCAAATCTTTTCAACGAGACGAAATTTGGTTAATCCGATCCACAAGCTAACAATGGTAAAATTTAAAAAAATTAATTTTATTTGAAGAACTAGGGCAATAAGTATTGGAGCAAAGTTATTATAATTTTTTCAAGTATATTTTTGGCATTTTTGATATATTAGTTGGACTTATTAAAGAGAAAACACTGTGTTTATAATTAGCCATTAGTGCTAAGCCTACTGGCCATGATAGGAATTTTGGAAAATAATTTCCGGGAGTTTTATTGTCTACTTTTACTAAAAATGTTTTCCCAATTCTCACCTTTCTCATTTGGTATACGCCGTACAAAATATGAAAGTCGTACCTTTCTTTATAATAAAATCGTTTATATTTTTTATTTGTTATAATATCAAAATCGTCAGACTATATGTACATCGAACAACTAATACTTTTTGGACCATCCACATAACTTAAGACTGTTTATCTTGTACTTAGATTTTATGTAATATGAATCTCACATTCTTTTATAAAATCCGATGATTTATGATCTCTACGTCATGAAATAAATGATATTCATGGAAAAGTTTCCATATATATAATATACATTTCATCAAATCTCTATTTCAGTTCTGACGTATTTTAAGCAGTGTTCACTTTGTTGGTTCGGTCACATATATTCCTAAATCCTCACATGATATACCTAGACACGTCCGATTTTTCGCTATCATCGTGTGGTTTTACGGTGTCTTTTTGATATAACCCTTGCATTTTTAGTTTACGAAAACTGGAATAAGCATTAGATTAGTGCTTTCTAAATGTTTTCATTTTTCTACTGACGTAGTTTCAAAGTTAAAGACAGGGCCTAGATAAGAGGTGGGAATGTTCAAACACCTCCCCGCCATTGTTCCGACGAAAACTGAAATAATCAATGTTTTTTAAACTGTGAAATACGTGCCTGGAACATGTGGACATCTAGTACTGAAAAAGTTTATTTTATTTTACAGGGTGTTTCAAAAACATGGGCCATCGCTTGGCATAAAATGAGATAAAAATGTTATAGACATATACGCCCAAAAAACTTCATTTTCAAGATTCAGGGTGATAAGTAATTTTTTCTTCGTAAGTTAAAATCGGGGTTGATATATGGCATTTATTATCGAACTAATTTTATTCGAAAAAGGTACGCTTAGTTCAAGTTGATAAATCTAACCATATTCCAGATATTTTACTTATAGATAATGATGAATAAACATCATTAAAATTAATTCAAAATTCAGGCAATACAATTTGCTCTTAGTACACATATTACGGAGTGCATTGGAATATTAAAAACAAATACAAAAGAGCGTACCAGAATATAGTACTTATTGAAGTTTGATATCTAGAATATAAAGGCAGCCATCGGGATCGCCAAATGACGTTTGAGATGAGAAAATAAGTAGAACTAGAAGTTTTTGATATTGAAATTTATGATCTGTAAATGTGTATTTGAAGAAGTGAAAAGAAGTTTGGCAAAATTAATTAACAAATTAAATGAAAGACGGGATATAAATGGAAATTTCAATGTTTATCTTAGGATTAATTATAGCATATGAAAATATGCTCTTTTGATAGAACAGAGCCTTCACGGCTTTCGTCAATTCAAAAATCATGGTTCCTAGGATAAAACCATGTCAAATCGGAATTGCTATCCAACGTTTGCCTTCGATTACACGATGCGTATTCAGAGATCTTTACAAACAATCAGGCGGGCTTTATACCCGACTTGTGCTCATTAAAGCGTGATCCGGTATTAAGATTAATTTCTACGTGTGATGGAGAACGTAGACCTGTAGTTTATCTTATTTTTCGTTTATAGAATACTGGAACTGATGCTAGAACCTTGGTTTCTTTTATATTTAATTTATCATGTCCGGTGGTACACTGGTGTTCCGCTACTACAGACTGAATAATCTGTTTCTTTTTAATACATTGTTCATATCCTCTAAGTCGAATAGATATTGCGCGTTCTGATTTACTTATATAAACTTCTCCATAGGAATAAGGAATTTTATATACTCCTTGTATTTGAAAAAGTATAACACCTTTAGGGAATCGCAAGCATTATCTATTTTTTTATTTTTTTTTTTATCTATGAGCAGACCACGAAGGTCGAAGGCCTATGTATTAGGTACCGGGGTTGCTTTAAGTAAAGACAGGGAAAGTATATTGAAGAAAGAAATACTTTTGCTGGAAACACATTCCATAATCTGGACACTCTGGGAATAAACGAAAGAAAAAATGATAAGTCCTTGGTCTTGGATCAGTTGATGCAGTTGAATCGTAAAGGGATGCATGTGGATCGGCCCACTGCTCGCGTTTCCCTAGCAGGCATGACTAAATAGGGCATAATGGATGATATTTCATCAGAACAGAATCTGTGGTAGTATCTGTAAAACAGAGACAGATCGGCCACAGTTCAACGATGCTCTAGTGATGCAAGCTTCCTTGTGAGATTTGAATCACCAATCAGACAAATAACTGTTCTCTTTACAGAGTCAAGAGTATTAGGGATTGAAGGAGAGCCTGCTTCCCATATGTGCGAACAATACTCAAAGTAGGCTCTGATTTGCGAAATGTAAAGGGTAAACAGGTTGGCAGAAGAAAAGTAGTTTCGAGCTCTGAAAAGAAAACCCAATTTCTACGCGGCTGCTGTGGCAATTGAGGTGATGTGATTATGCCAGCGAAGATCATTCTGAAAAATGATACCGACTAGGCTAAAGGAATCTCTAGCTTCAAGCTTTTGATTACTCACATAAATGGTGTGGTTACTGGAAGATGATTTGTGGGATAGTAAACAAGATTGTTTCTTAGTGGTGTTAAACTGGACAAGGTTCTTTTCTTCCCCTCCTACGATTTTAGTGAGGTCCTCGGTTATGGATAGTCATTAATCTACGCCTATCATCAATTTCAGTCTTGAAAACAGGTTTGTAGGATTGTGTTATCGTGAGCATAGCTGTGAATAGGATTGCTTGTAGAAAAAAGCAGGGTAGATGCCAAACCTGAACCCTGTGGAACGCTTGTGTTGATTGTGGAAGTCAATTACTACAGAAATATTTCTGTTGAAAAGAAAACTGGCAATCCAAGAACAAAGTTTTAGAGGAATATCGTAGGCAGGAAGTTTGTTAAGGAGTGCGTCATGCCAGACTTGATCAAATGCTTTGGATATGTCGAGGGCAATAATTTGGGTTTCTCCGTGGAATTCGATAGACTTATTCCAGTTGTGGGTTACGAAGGTAAGAATATCTGCAGTGGATCTTTAGTGGCGGAAGCCGTATGGCGTGTCGTGTAATAGCTTTCAGGGTTATTTAAAAGATTTCATTATTGGTATACATCTCCATTAATTTACTCATAATTGACAGGAGGGATATGGGTCTGTATTTGGAGGGAAGAGTTTTGGATCCCTTTTTGGGAACAGGCTGTACACAAGCAGATTTCCAGCTTTTAGGAAAAATACCCTTGTCATAGGACATTTAGAATAACCTGGTGAGGATAGGGGCCAATTCAGATGCGCACTTTTTTAGGACTATGGCCGGAATAGCATCAAGGCCAGAGGACTTTTTAGTATTAAGTGTTTTGAGATTATGCCGTATCTTGTTAACCTTGAAGATAATTTCGTGCATATTGTATGTCAAAGCTGGTACTGATGGAAGGAGGGAATGAAGAGGAGGGATTAAAGTAGAATTTGCAGCGAATTGTTCTACAAAAAGCTCAGCTTAGGGGTGGGAAGGAGCTCTTGCAGAAGTTTTGATTAATATGTTTGGCAAGCGACCAAAGATATTGGCTCCCATTTTGGCAAGAAAGAACTTTGCCTTTTATGCGTATATCGAAAGCATTTTTTGGCTTCGAGAATTATGCGATTGTTATGATTTCGTGTCTCGTTTTTGGCATGTAGATTTTCTGAAGTAGGGTTCTTAAGAAAATTGTTATGAGTACGGATTTTCTCTAGTCTGGCATTATCGCAAGATTTTGAAAACCAAGGTTTTAAAGTCTTAATATAATGTGGTATAAAGGTTTCTATTCCTAATTGAACTACATCCGAGATTTGTGATCAGACCTCGGAAGGATCATCAGTAGAGAAACAACAATCATTCCAAGGGAAGGAAGAAAAGAAATCCCGCAACCCATCCCAGTTAGTGGAATTATAGGGCCAAATAGTACGGATTGTACAACTTCCTACAGTATGGGACAGGAAACAGTAATAAGCACGTAGTAAGAGGACCCCAGAGGAGCGGAAATGGAAGATTGATAAGGCTTTGAGTGAGTAGTGAGAAAAAGTTCCAATAGATTTTGGCTATGTGTGACGATGGTTGGGAGTAAATAGGTTCTCTGATGAGGTAGGTGAGAGATTGGTTGTTTGCAAAGGCCTCTGCTGCTCTACTTTGGGATCGGTTTTCGTGGACCCTAACCATTCTTTACTATGCATGTGAAAATCGCCAAGAATAATGATTTAAGAAAAAGATAATTCATCAATCGACTTTAGCAGAAAGTGTCAAAGAGCTCTTTGAAGGAATTGCTACCTTCTATTACAAACCACAACTTAAAAGATTTTTAAAGTGCGGGACATGGTATTCAGGAAAGGGATGCTTCTAACAGTCCGAAAAATAAAAATAGTCCAGATGTATTTTGGGCTAAATATAAAACTAATCAAATCAGTTAAAAATCTCATAATAATTCTACTTACCAAACTTATTAACCAGAGCTTTTATGTGCGTTAAATATGATACGTATGTATGATCGCCAAAGTAACGGTCTATTATGTCCGTGGTGTTATGTATAGAGTGAAGCACAATTCTTCGCATGCTTGACTCCTTATCACTCATTTCTTGTGTTGTATTATTGTATTTTCTAATTAAATGCGTAATATATTCAGTTCAATAACCTTCGTTCTTAGAGCTTCAGTCAATTTCTTTGTTTCCTTGTATTTAAGTATTGATAAGAATTAGTTTGCTATATACTGTATTTCCTAAATTCCTGTAAATTTGATATTCTGGTGTTGTTGATCTAAGTGGTGGAGAAATATATTTTCCTGTTTATAATACCAAATGACATACATATCATCTACGTATCTGAATCTAGTTTTAAAGCAATCTTCTCGACGCCCTCTATGAAGATATTCGCTATAACATGTGATGGCATAGCTGCACCCGAGGTTCATTCATATAAAAATCCTTGAAAATGAATTAAGTTGACGTAACACATGTTTCAATGAGGTCTACTATATCTGATATGATGGCAATTAAATCGTTAACAGAAACATTCGTATATAGTTATTCTACATTAAAACTGATGGTTAATATGTCTTTGAGATCCACTTGGATAGTCTTATGTATTTCAACGAAGTGTGTACAATTATTGTAGACCTAAGAATTTGTATTTCCTTTAAATATATTAAGAATATTTAAAATATAATTACCTAGTTTGTATATTGGGGACTTTATAGCACTGACGATTGCTTAGGTACCTTGGGAAAACCGTTTCCCCAAGATACATAACAAAAACCAAGGATATATCTATCTCTAGTTATAGGTTCTGTTTGGGGCTAGATTAGGTAAATTTTAAATAAATGCTCTTACGACCGCTTTAACTGATGCAAAATGTAATCAATTACTTTATCAATAAATAGCATGACAAATCGTGGCTAGATGACTACTACTCAAAGTAAAAGAATTAACTGATATATTATTACGGCACTGAACGGACAGGCCACTGCTATGTATAAATCGATCCTAAAAGATGTCATACCTATTAATAAGAATGTGATGGTTGATAACCTGGGATAAACGATATTCCCAGATAAGGAGGAAATATAATGAGCCAACCTCCCCCATTAAAATACAGAATACTCGTTGGTTTAAACCCAGGATAGAAGTGGATCAGCGAAGTATATATTTTTTTATCAACTGTAATGATGCCCCAGAGTGAAAATATATAATATTTGCACTATTCGGACTTTCGTTTTCCAGTATTCAAGATGATGTTCAGCAGGTAAGTGACATAAATCAAACCTCAGTTTTTAAAATTGGCCGACGATTTATTTGTCGTCTTATTCAAGGCTGAAAGAGATCATTTTTTTATTACAGTATCGCTGCTCATCGGACAGAAACAAAAATTAATAAAATATAACAAGGCTAACAATAACTGAATATTTTTAAAATAATCTAAAAACAGTGTTTGTTTTAGTCTGAGGAAACATAATTATTCGATATTGAAGATAATTATTATTTTTTATTTTTAAATACATTTTTTTTTAAATATAAAACATATACATATGGAAAACAAAGAAAGACAAAATAAATAACAATAAATAAAGGGAAACCTAGGGTTCATAAGTATTATTATTTGTGATATTTCACTTACCTAATTCCTTAAAAGGCTTACGTAAACAATACAACTAACATAATTAGACTTCTCCATAGAAGACAAATGATTATTACAACTACGGTACATTAAAAAACAAGGTAGCAAACAAATAAAAGAACAAAGGATATTTAGCAGGTCTCGGAGCTTTAAAAACAATCAGAAAGGATTATTCCGAAAAACACAAAAAAAAACATGCAAGTAAACAACTCCGGAACCCACTGCAGCAAAACGACGAATAATGGTCTGGTTTATAAATCAATAATTCTTATCAGTACCTACAGATTAAGAAGGGACAACTATTAGGGCTATGGTTTGTTTACTGAGGCATGTCAAGAAGTACCTTTTCAGTAAAAATTCAAAATATGGTTATATTGCACACTTAAGCCTTGAGTATCAGTTCTACGATCCACCGAATTATTTAATTGTATGTGTATCATTTCACTGATATTTCTTTTAATATAGTATTTTTCTCTGTCTAATATAGTGATACCTTGAAAATTAAAATTGTGACCTGTAGAAAAGTGGTGTTCCGATATTGCAGTTTTTTCTTTTTTATTGATTTTAATACCCTACAGTCGTACTTCTGCTGGTATAACCTAGTCTTTAAATAGTAGCTCGTAATGCCTATGTAACATTTATCACAATTATGACATGGGATTTTATAAACCAAATTTGAGCTCAATTCATGTAGTGTTGGCTCCTTTAGTTTTGAAAATAGCACATTTGACGTTTTTAATTATAAAATGCTAATTTACAATTTTGATATTTTTCCTGAATATTACGTGGAATTCGTTCTGACAATGATTTAATGTATGGAAATTTAAAGTATTTTAGTGTATCTTTGCCGCTCTTTACCTGGCTAGTGATTTCATAGTTGTTAATTACTCTGTTTACTAACATTGTAGGATAGTAATTATTTTTTAATATGTTCCTAATTTTCTCAATGTTAGAATTATGATACTGTGGGCTGCTTAGTTTAAAAGATCTATATAACAAATTTTTTATGGTGGCTGGTTTTTAATCGTCGAAACATCGGCCAATTTTAAAAACTGAGGTTTGATTTATGTCCCTAAGCCGCTAAACATCATCTTGAAGTTAATTTGAGGGACTCTACTTTCACACGCCACGCGTTTTCCAGTATTTTATAATATATTTATTTTTTTAATATTAATAATAAATCACTTTATTTATTTCTTGTATAACCTTGTTTTTAAAGAAAGCATACACTTTTTTCAATTTATAGTTCTGGGGCTGTATATCAGCATGAAGTGGGAAAATACTTAAAGCCATACATAATTTTTAAAAATCCTTATCTACTTCATAAACATATTTATGTCTTTTAATATCTAAAGTAACACTGAATAGAAATAAAATAAAATATCCTGGCAATTTTCGAGATAGTAAAGAACGCTAAACAAGGAAATGTATAATGCATAATAATATGTAAATTTCCTCCAACTTTCTTTCATTCTAAGTTTTGAAACGTAATTGTTTTCCAGCGGATGCAAGACATTCAAATGTTTTAAAATATAGCCGGTTGTGGGTTAAAGGGGACATTTTATGTATAAAGTGTAAGGTATTTTCTCGTTATCCTGAAAATAAGAAACGTAACAAAATATATGATTTTTTAAGACAAACCTATAACAAAATGAGTTTTTTAAAGTTAGATAATGTAGCAAAACTTATCCTAAACAAGTGTTTTAAGTACTTCGTTCTGAAATAACGCTGTTATCATAGAACGAAAGCTTTCACGGCGTGAGTGTTCAGATCTCGTGGAGTAAAGATCTTTGAAGATGCCTCGTGCAATCGAAAGTGAAACGTTGTTGGATAGTAATTTCAATCTGACGCTATCTAATCGTTGATTGAAGGAAAAAAGAAGATGCGCAACCTTATAGGCGAATTTGTGGAACAAAAGATGTCCGAGATGTAGGTGGCGACACCGTCTCCGCCAAGAAAGGTGTCCGACAATTTACTTGGCGCTGGGTGCTGCAAATCATTTACAGCGATGCAGTGGTAAGCGGAGAAGGAATGCCGTTCAGTAAGTTTTCAGTCGATAGATCGGATATTCGGCGGAGAAGTAGGAATCGCTCACCTGTATCGATTATGTTATCGTGGTTATTGCTTTTCGCCCGTTTTCGGGTCAAACTCGTGAATGTTTAACTCTATGAGACTGGAATTCGTTGTATTCTTGCGAAACTGTTTCAATGCAATCATGTCTGCCAAAAAAATAGAGTGTGCGTATATTGGATCCAACAATAAAAGAAAATAATTTATTTAACTTATTAATTTATGCCCACTGCTTATTGAGAAATGTATTAAGCTGTTAATAAAAACCTTGCTATACAAACAATTACAGGAAAATTCTGGAAAAAAACGCATAGTAATAAAAATCTGAAAAAAAAACACAAAGAAAAATAAGAATTCTGTCGAATACATAATTTTTTTATTTCCTTTCCTGGCCGTGATGGTAAAGTTACTATTTATTCTTTCATTTCAATAAGACAATTTATGTTTGGTTTGTTATATAAAAAAATATTAGTGTTTTTAATATTTGTTGTAAAATCTATATATTTAAAACACTAAGCCAAGCTTTTCAGCCAAGTTCTTGAGAGTGTTGTACTGCACCGATTTATATGATTTTTTTTAAACGATCGTCTGGTGATCGAGACCTTTCAATACTATTTTTTGTATTGTAAATTTAAATAGTATGTTTCAAAAAATCACTGATCACGATTCTGCTCAAACCGCTTGACGTAAAAAGCTGCATTTTGGCACACAGGATAGAAGGATGTGGAGGTTCGATAAGAAGGCATTTTTCAAAACTCAAATTTCAAGGGAGTAAAACTGCTGCTTAAATATTACAACATTTTTAATTTAAAAAACGGCTGGCTTTTTGGAAAAACGCCTAAACTCGTGTATTTTATTTCATTAATTTACGTATTTTAAAATTTCTTAAAAATGTACACAGGGTATTTCAAAAAATCGGGTCACTGATTTTCATCACGATTCTGCTCCAACTGCTCGTCGCAACAAGCTGAGTTCTTGGCCCACAGGTTGATTGTAAGATATAGAGGTTTGATAAGAAGAAATTTTTCAAAACTCAAATTTCAAGGAAGTGAAAACACCCCTTAAATATTACAATATTTTTTTATTTAAAAAACGATTGGTTTTCGGAGAAGCGCTTAAACTCGTGTATTTTATTTGAGTATTTTACGATTCTGCTTAAACCGCTTGACGTAAAAAGCTGAATTTTGGCATACAGGTTGACTGTAGGATGTGGAGGTTTGATAAAAAGAGATTTTTTCAAAAATCAGATTTCAAGGGGATTAAACCGTCCCTTAAATATTACAATATTTTTTATTTAAAAAAAACGCTTGAACAGGTACAAAAAGTATACAGGGTGTTTCAAAAAATTGGAAATAATTTATAAACAAAAATCCCCCAAGCCTCTGTTAACAAAAATTGAAAAAAAAGGAGAAAACACGTGATTTATAAAAAGATATTTAAATAAGGCGATATACCTCTATATCCTTTTTGTCATTGCCATACGCGAAGGAACTCGGGGGTACTCGCTAGTATATGTTTAATTCAAGAAAAAATATCTCAAGCAGAAATTTAGACGTTTCGCATAACTATTTATGTAATAGTAGCAAAATGGCATTGAAAAATATATTGCGAATTTAGCCCTAATTATAGGTTTGTTAAGTTTTAGATGAATTTATTAATTATTTGTTATTTTAATGAAGTAGACTTACCTTAATTTTTATCGACTATGATAGTGTCAAAAATCGTTCTCGAATGCTCTGTTAGGCTTAATTCTCTTCACCCTGTAGTATTTAGATTATTCTAGAATTTTCTAGATCATTCCATCCTTTTCTAAAGGCTATATAAGCGCGCCGCGAGGCCACATTTTGATTTAGTTGTAATGGAGATTTCGAAGTGTGACAACCTGACATTGACAAGTTTAAAGTTACCTTAGTTACGATTGTTAGGCATAACTAGTGTCTACCTTTGATACCCGTAACCTGTGTTTTAAATAAAAGGAGTGCATTCAGAAACTACGTGTTTGTGTAACGGCCCATCCGGAACATTTGGTGTCGGAAGCTGGATAAGCTTGGAGTAATCTGAAGACGAAGAAGTAAGAACCTTTTTTTTTAACACAGAAGGTACAGAAATCATCATAATTATGGAAGCAAATTTTGATTCCTTAATGAATGTGATAATGACAATGCACAACGATATGAAAGACCTAAGAAAGAACCAAGAAGACGCGAAAAACAGTCAAGAGGACATGAAGAAAATCCAAGAAGCCATGAAGAATGAACTTAAAGAAGACATAAAGAAAACCCAAGAAGACATGAAGAGGGGCCAAGAAGATATGAAAAGGGGCCAAGAAGACATGAAGCAAGAAATCAAGGAAGACATGAATAGGATCCAAGAAGAATTAAAGCAAGAACTTACAGATGACATAAGGAAGAACCAAGAAGACATAAAAAATGAACTTGAAAATATGAGCAGTCACCAAGAAGACATAAAACCAAACATGCAAGAAATGGAAAAGAATCAAGAAGAAATCACTAGCAAAACGTTGCTTGAACTGAGACTAACCAACGAAGATGTAAAAGAGGAAATGGGACAAATGGAGAAGAAAGTTCAGGAGGTTCATAATCAAATGCAGCAAGATGTTCAAAGTCTACGTTCCCAGATGCAGAAATTTGGAAACCAAAGTCATTTAAAATCCGCCGTTTCTTTATTACATGTGATGAAACCACCTACGTTTGATGGTAAGGTGTCGTGGGTTACTTACCTGAAACAATTTGAAGCTGCCATAACTTGAAATAATTGGGTATCCACCGAAAAGGCACGAGCAATGGTTTGTTGAGGTCCTAAGGAACATACCCGAAGATAAACAGAATGACTCTGGGACATTAGTAAGCCATCTAGAAATGCGTTATGGTAAAACACATCTACGGGAGGTTTATAAAGCCCAACTTCAATGTCGAACACAAAAATATAACGAAAGTCTTCAAGAGTATGAAACAGATATTGTGCGGCTAATTAACTTGACTTATCCATCCTACCCTGAAGAGATCAAGCAAGAGTTGGCAGTAAGTAGTTTTATTGAAGGCCTTCGTGATCCTGATACTGATAAAAATACCTCGATCATTTTAAAAGAACTGCAAGAGATTCTTCTTAAACATCAGAAAGCAAGAACCTTGATGTCGATGTAGAAGAAATAAGATATTTGTCAAAATAATGAACATTAAAGAATATCCTCAGCAAGTCAAAAAGCGTGACAATATCGGAACTTGTGAACCTGCTAATACAATATTTACCTGCACAAACTTGCCACCTTTAGGACCTGCAAATACTTTACCTAAGGTACTTCAAGACCTGGTGAAATCATAACAACATTTATTGAATAAAGTTCAGGTGACCAAATTGGAAGAACTTCTGAGTAGAAATCAAGATGTCTTTTCTTTGGCTGACAGCGACTTAGGAAACACCGACATAGTTCAAAATCGAATTAACACAGCACCGATAAAACAGCCTCCTAGACGTATACCTTTGGCAAAGCGGCATGAAGTTGATCGGATGCTTGAGGATATGGAAAAACAAGATATTATAGAGCCATCTCAAAGTCCCTGGTCATTACCAGTAGTCCTAGTTAAGAAGAAAGATGGTTCCACAAGATTCTGCGTCGACTTCCGCAGGCTTTATGACGTCACAAAGAAAGATAGCTTTCCCTTACCAAGAATTGATGATAACTTGGACACTTTAACAGGATCAAAATGGTTCTCGACCTTGGACCTGAAAAGTGGTTATTGGCAAGTTAAGCTTAATCCATCGGATAAAGAAAAGACAGCGTTTTCTACTGGGACTAGACTGGGGCAATTTAAAGTTATGCCTTTTGGATTATGCAACGCTTTAGCGACTTTTGAACGTTTAATAATAAGACGTTTATTAATCTCAAAATACAAAGTAGATAATTTTTACATTTTTACATTTTGTGTTTCTCAATTCATATTATTTTGAGATTAAACGCCTTTATGTCAGCTTTCTAAACCTAAGTTCAGAAGCTGTTGAGGCCTTGTACCTACTTAAAATTACCCTAAGAATACAGAATAACAAAATTCGTTTTTTAAAAAAAGTATCCATTGCATGGAACAACACTGTAAAAATGCGTGAAGACAAATACAACAAAAAGGAAATGGAAGGGGAATGGCACAAGAAAAGCAAGATCAATAAAAAAGATTAAGTTAAAAAAAAAATGGTAAAAAGCTTAGATTTTTATAGTAGTAAAATTTTTTTAAGTTTGCTTTTGAAAGTAACAAGGCTTTCACAGAAATCGCTAATTTTGTATTTATTAATAAGTGAAGCGGAACAGTAAGAAAATGATCCTTTAAAAATTTGTTTTTTATGCCTAGGAATTGTGAGAATAACCTTGCGTCGGATATTTAACCTATGAATGTCGGTCCTAAATGTAAGTCTTCGAAATAGATACGGTGGAGATTTGTACTTGATAATCTTGTAAAAGAAACTTAACGAATGGAATATTCGGCGATTTTGCATATTGAGCCACCCAATCTCTCTCAACTTGTGGGTAACACCCCGACGTCGACGGATACCAAAGATAAATCGCAGACACGAATTTTGCAACTTTTGAACCCTCCTTATGTCAATATTGTCCAAACATGGACCGTAGATATTATCACAAAAATTAAACAACGAGAGGATTAAAGAATCACAAAGCATTTTTTTGGTATCTTGATTCAAAAAATGTCTATGAGAATAAAGCAACTTAAGAGTACCATACGCATTTTTTAATTTTGACGAAATGTGATCCTTAAATCTAAGTCTGGTATCCATCACCAGACCCAAATTTCTAGCGGATTCGCGAAACTCAACTCTTGTACCGTTTATCGAGATGTTCAGTTGATTAAAAGTAGTTAACCTGGATGCATCATTACCGAAGAAGAGAGCAACTGATTTTTTGGCATTTAACTTTAAGGTGTGTCTTTTTGAAGTCTCATAAATCGCCTGTAAGTCACGATTTATGCAGTTGTTGGCAAACTGATGGGCCGTAGGGCTAAATGAAAAATAAAGCTGGGTATCATCGGCATAAAGATGGTATTTGCAATGTTGAAGTTCTTTAAAGAAATTGGAAGTATAAATGGAATACAGCAATGGTCCCAGAATACTACCCTGAGGAACACCCGAAGTAACTTTTAAAAAATCAGAGGTTTGCCCATTATGTTGAACTACCTGAAATCGGTCTGTCAAAAAAGAAGCCACAAGCCTCACAGCGCTCTGCGTAAAACCACAATAATGCAGTAGCGCAACAAGTGTGCTATGGTTTAGCATATCAAATGCTCTACTGTAGTCCAAAAGGACCAGAACAGTAACCTTACCGTCATCCAACTCTCCCAGTATATCATCTGTTACTTCACTAAGGGCTGTGGAGCAACTATATCCTTTGCGAAAGCCAGATTGCTTTTCAGGAAGTATATTGTTATTATTTAAAAAATATTGAATTTGGCTTTCCATGCATTTTTCTAAAATTTTGGAGAGAATCGGCAAAACTGATATTGAACGTAAGTGCTCAAATTCAGTCGGATTGTTTTTTTTAGGGAGTGGCATTACCTTAGCCTTTTTCCATTCGAGAGGAAAATATGATTTTTTAATACATACATTTATAATATGTCTAATAAATGGAACCAAAAAGGGACAACATCTAATTATTAAAGTTATATTGATTGCGTCCAAACCAAAAGCCTTTGATTTAATGAATTTTAGAATTTCCATAATTTCTGCATCGGTAACAGGGCAAAATTCAAATGTATTAGACACAATTTTATTATTTTGATAAAAATTAATAAGATTATCGTCTGGCAAAAATGTACTAACGCTTGACTCAATAAAATATTTATTTAATGCATTACAATCGTTAAATGTTGGAGGCAAATCAAGATGTTTCGATTTCGCAATATTAAGTTTTTTAAGTTCCTTCCATTTATCACGGTTGCTGATGTTTCGAAACTTAAAATTCATATACGCTTTTTTTTCTGCTCTTATTGCATTGGTTGTTAAGTTCCGCAATTGTTTGTAATAATTTCTATGTTCAGGAAGCTTAGTGCTTCGAAAGCGATTTAAAGCAGAGTTTCTAAGTTTTTGCATAAGGCGAATGTTTTCCGTGATCCATGGGCAGTATGGTCTTTTTTTGCCATTTACGGTTTTTATTGGAGCATGTTTGTCAAACAATTGCAGAATGTTAGTGGTTAGGAATGAAACTTTTTGATCGATGTCATTAAGATAGTATATACGCTGCCAATGAATCATTTCAAGGTCATGCTGAAAAGACTGTAAATTTATATTATGCAGGGCACGATATGAAAAAGAATACGAACATATATTTACAGATTTAAAATTAAGTTTACATGAAACAAGCATATGATCTGAGACATGAACGTCAGTGACGTCTGTACTTAAAACATTATCCGAATTAGAAAAAATTAAGTCAAGGAGCGAATGACCTACAGATGTAATTCTTGTTGGGAAATCAATTATTTGCTTAAGGCCGAAGTACTCAGTTAAGTGCGAAAGAGATAAGGTATTTGTAGACTGGGTGTCATATAAATTTACATTAAAATCACCAAGACAAAATAATTGATCACAGTCTGGAAAAAAGTCTGTCAAGCAGTCTTCAAACCTATTTAAAAACTGCAAATAATCTGATTTAGGTGGTCTGTAGATGTTTCCAACTATAATGTTTTGACCAGAAATCTTTATTTGGACCCAGATATGTTCAAAAAATTCATTTGTTTCTTGGAGTAGAACACGAAATTGAATGTGATTTTTTATGTATAAAGCAATACCTCCACCTCTTGTCGGGCGGTCTTGCCTAATTAATGTATAGTTTGGAATTTCAATTATATTATTATGAATTCTGTTATTTAACCAGGTTTCCGACAAACCTATATATCATATTGAGTTAGTTCTAAATGATCTCTAAACTGATTAAAGTTATTTGTAAGTGATCTTACATTAAGATGTGCCAAAGAAAACATAAAAAGGAAAGGATTAGGAAACGATAATGGAAAGATAATAACAGTAGTAAAGTGTAATACACTATTTTTTAGGAATAATACTTTTTTATAACAGATAGCACACTATTTGCAAGATTACAATGTTTGGAGTGGCAAATTTTTTTTTTAACCCATTTTACTTACAGCACACACTATTTTAATATTAAAAGATAAATAATATAAACTTATATAAATCGAATCAATATTGAAACATAACCAAAAAATATAAAATAACACATATCAACTTTATAATGTATTATGCCTATTTGCATAAAAATAAATTATTATCGCACAAAAATATAGTTTTTTTAAAATTTAATACCCAAGTTTAAATACACTAATGTTTACATACATGCATTTAATAGCAAAATTATGGTTTTTATTTAAACATAAAAAAAAATATTCGCCGGACGTTACAGTATTAATTTAATGGAACTGATATTACATGGGATGACATGGGAAACATGCCTAGTATATTTAGATGGCATCATTATTCTTGGCAAAACATTTGAAGGTCATTTGAAGAATATTGAAGCTGTTTTTCAGAGACTGAGAATGGCTGGCTTAAAACTCAGTCCCAAGAAGTGCCAGTTTTTCCAAAAGGAAGTGAAATATCTAAGACCTGTTATTACCGAACATGGAGTAAAAACCGATCCAGAGAAGACTGGAGCAATTCAAAATTGGCCAATACCGAAGGACAGATATGAACTAAGAAGTTTTCTGGGACTCTGTACATACTACAGACGATTCATAAAAGGTTTTGCTAATATCGCTAGACCATTACATCGACTTACTGAAAGCAATCACAGCTATGTATGCGAAGGACAGATATGAACTAAGAAGTTTTCTGGGACTCTGTACATACTACAGACGATTCATAAAAGGTTTTGCTAATATCGCTAGACCATTACATCGACTTACTGAAAGCAATCACAGCTATGTATGCGCCTACAGGAATATGACTTTAAAGTTGAACATCGGAAAGGGATAAACTATAAAAATGCTGATGCTTTATCAAGAAGACCATGCCCAGGAAGTTGCAAACTGAACAGACACGAGGAAAGAGAAGATCCTGACGATTTTTATTGCCGAAGAACAGCACATCAAAGCTCTCAAGAATGGGACACAAGTTTTATCCAAAGATCAGCAAGAAGACCCAGATATTGGTCCTATAACCAAGCTGAAATTAGAAAATTCACCAAGACCTTGCTACCAAGAAATTGCAGCCAAATCCCAGAAATTTAAAGGATACTGGGCTTTATGGGACTCTTTGGTGATAAAAAAACGGTCTGTTCAAAAGAATCTGGGAAAGTTCTGACGGCAAAAATAACAAATATCAAATTATTTTGCCCTCAAAGAGAATTTCTGAAGTTTTACAAGCCGTACACAACGGTGTCGGCGGAGGACATTTTGGTGTTACGAAGATTCTTGATTGTCCGCCAGTAAAGGACCCCAAACTCGTACTCGTGGCAAAATGAAGCAGTACAATGTGGAAGCACCTTTCGAACGAATTGCCATAGATGTAGCAGGACCATTTCCAGTTTGTAAGTCCGGGAATCGCTTTGTATCAGTAACAATGAATTACTTCAGCAAATGGCCAGAAGTCTACACAATACTTAATCAAGAAGCCATCACTGGTGCTGACGTACTATTTTAAGAATGGATTTGCCGTTATGGAATTCCAAGGGAAATACACTCCGACCAAAGCAGGAACTTTGAATCCGATGTATTCAAAAGCCCGTGCAGCCTATTAGGAATTCATAAGACAAGAACAACACCTCTTCATCCACAGTCAGATGGAATGGTTAAAAGATTTAATAGAACTTTGGAGAACTGAAAATCCAAGCTAATGAACAACAAAATGACTGGGATAAATGCATTCAACCATTTTTACTGGCCTATCGCTCTGCTGTTCATGAATTTACTGGAAAACCACCTGCCAGTGTAATATTGGGATCTGATTTACAGCTTCCAGTCGACCTCTTGACTGGACACCCTCCTGACAATAAGATAACTACTACGGATTATGCCAGCCAGGTTAGTAAACGCCTCAGAGAAATCCATGAAGAGGTCCGCCATAAATTACAGATAGAAAGCGATAGAATGAAGTCACGTTATGATCTACGAGCCTATCTCACTGTATTTACGGTCATTTACATCGGAAGGCCCGTATCGTGTGGTGACCCGACTGAATGACTTGGTATACCGGATTCAGAAGAGCCCTCATGCAAAAATGAAAGTGGTGCACCTCCAACGACTAGCCCGTTACCAAGATACCGAACATGTTTAATCGGGACGAATTGCGAATTTAGCCCTAATTATAGATATGTTAAGTTTTATATGCATTTATTAAATATTTGTTGTTTTAATGAAGTAGACTTACCTTAATTTTTATCCATGTCACGACTATTATAGTGTCAAAAATCGTTCTCGAATGCTCTGTTAGGCTTAATTCTCTTCACCCTGTAGTATTTAGATTATTCTAGATCATTCCATCCTGACATTGACAAGTTTAAAGTTACCTTAGTTACGATTGTTAGGTATAACCAGTGTCTACCTTTGATACCTATCACCTGTGTTTTCAATAAAAGGAGTGCATTCAGAAACTACGTGTTTGTGTACCGGCCAATCCGGAACAATATACTATTATTTAAAAATCTACATGTATAGCTGTTAAATAACTAAATATAACTTTCATGTTCTAGTATGTAAAAAGTCGGTAAATTTCCTTTACCCTGAACCTCCCTCGTTATGATTCTTTTTTCATTTGTAGGAATAGTGAAGCGTGACTCAATTTAGTTCAGTACGTAGTCACAGTATATATGTGTTACATATTCTCTCTTTTCAAACATTTTTATTGGACGCCATTTTATTCCATCATATGGGATTCCTACCAATATATTACCAGTTTTTTTCTACCCATGCCACACTTGACTTTTGGACATAATGTAAAATAAATTCAATAAAAAGTTTTTGTGAATTCGTACCAGTTTATCAAATTCTCACATTTAATTTTTCTGCAAAATTCAATTGAACAAGATTTTTTTACATTGGTTTTTTAAAAACTTGAAATGCAAATGACCGCCATTTTGTTTCGCCATTTTAAATTCTTACCACGACTTTAGCAATTTATGTCTATATCACACTTAATTCTTGCAAAAAAATTGAAAATAATTTGATAAATAATATTTTTAGGCTGATTTTTTAAATATTTTATTAGGCCGCTATTTTGTTTTGCTATATTGAATTCATATCAAAATGTTACTTCATTTCTATGTAACACTTGATATTTGTGCAAAATTTGAGATATATTGGTTAATTAGTTTTTTTAGTATAGTAATAAGTTTTAAGAGAGGTGTATTATATGAGGTTAGGATACAGTAAAAAAAAACAAAAGAATTTTTTAAATTTTCTATGTTTCGCAACTCTGTTGTTGCATCCTCAGGACCCACATATGGATTCTATATCCCGCGTGAAACCTATATTATCAGTCTTTACCTACTTCAATGGTCCGCAGATATTTTCCAGATATTAAGTTTCTAAATGGATTTTGTTAACGATCCTCTTGTTGTTATGTTAGAATGGTGTATTATTTTGGATCCAGTAAAAAAAGTCTTTTCTTAATTTGTCAACGTTTCGCAACTTTATTTTTGTATCCTTTTAAGAACCATTTAGAAACTTAATATCTGTGCAATATCTGCGGACCAACGGGGTAAGTAAAGACTAATAATATGGGTTTCATGCAGAATATAGAATCTATATGTGTCATGAGGATGCAACAATAAATTTGCGAAACTATGACTATTTAAAAGTAGACTTTGGTTTTTTTTTAATGGATCCTAACCCCAAATAATATACAACTCTAGCATAACAACAAGAGGATCGTTAACGAAAACCATTTAGAAACTTAATATCTGGCAATTATCTGCGGACCAAGGGAGTTACTGGATCTTAATCCCAAATAATACACAACCCTAACATTTTTTTAACATTGTTCCGCCATATTACATGATTACCAAAATATTACCAGGGCATCCCCATATGGAAAGTAGTATTTAAGCTATACCGCGAATTGACAGACAGACAGACGGACCAACGGAATTGACAAAATGTGGTTTTTGGCATCTAGGGACGCTAAAACGTGAAGATATATAAAACCTGAAAGGGTGATTTTTTCTCGATTACAAACATTTTATTTGGCCGCCATTTTGTTCCGCCATATTGAATTAGTAATCAACCTATTAAGGGGATGATGAAGGGCTTTATTAGTCAGAAACATTGGAAAAAACACTCGAATTTGGGACAGCCTGTACCTTTAATAATTCAGAACAATGTAAAAAATAAATTTTCTCTTAAAAAGGGTAAGTAGCAATAATTTGTAGAACCAACCTAGAACAATGTGCTTAATTTCGCAATCATAAAATAGCACAAGGTTTTTTGTTGTTTTTTCCTATTGCCAAGACCTATAATAGCTGCAGCCCTGTTAACGGCTAAAGCGGTTGAATTTCTGTTAGAATAAACAATTACGTCGATTGATCAAACAACCATAATAATATTTGCTTGCACCGCACCTTCTTCCACGAATCTCATCGTTTTCCGATCAACACCGACGGCAATCACAGCGAGAACCGAATGCCAATAGGTGTTTTATGCGTTTGTTGCAGAACGGCTCCACCATACAGTACCTGAATCGTAAGGGGGAATAAAATTAGCGCTGTCACCTTTTCTCTGTCACTGTTTTCCTTCAATGAACGGTCGAATCCCAAGAAGAATCATTTCTTTTAAGGTTGTTTTCTAATGTGCAAAAAATAAAAGCGACTTTATTCCACCTAATAATCTGATTATATGTTCGGCGTCTAACTGATACCAAAGACAGATCATACTCCGAATAGATTATCCATACAATGTAAAATAAATAATTCTTAAATGGATCCTAACTTTGTGTTGTATTCCGTATTATTGGGATCGCGACGCACTACACCTGATTAAACGCGTTTATAGGTCGTTGTTACGCTATTACCAAGGAATCGTCTGTGTTTAAATGTTTGCGTACTTCTAATTAAACGGCGACACGTCGTCTGATCTGTGTCTCTATTCGAAGTATAATCGGTATTTGCTAATACCTAATTACTAAATACATCTTAATAACACATGGTATGGCTAATACCGAATGTATAATATATATTATGTACTGTTTTTATGCAGTGTGATGCCGAATTGCCAAATTTGTAAGATGAAATAAAATATTACTTTTTACTTTTTAGTGAAACACAATGTTTTCAAGTTACCCTTTTTTTCCTATTTTCTAGAGAACTAACTTATATGTAAATGATTTACACTTTTGATTGAAGTAAGTTGTGAAATTTGTCATAATAATGTATTTCCTTTATAGTAACATACACGAGAGGAGTTTTTTTTTCTTTTAAGTCCGTCTCGCGATAGCGAAAGAATGATTCCTACTTTGATTTCATTTTATTTGTCGAAGTTTTGTTCTTACTTGCCAAAAGTTTTATTTAATATCAAAAAACAAGATATATTATTTAAGAGAGAGCAAAAAAGCCAATATTCTCTCTATTAAATAATTTCCGATTGCTTGGATCCAACTGTGGAATACGTATGTATTAACTAGCTGACTAGAAAGAAGAAAACAAGATTGCGTGTTTATTATTCTATGCAAGTAAAACCTTCTTAAGAATTCTAAGATTTTTCTCTAAAAATATATTCATGAAAATCTTATTTCAGTGTTAATCCCGGCGGGCGGGGACTGGGAAATTAAATATATAAAAAAGTCCGCAGTCATCAATCTTGAAATAAGACAGGTATGGCTTTCATGGAAATATTTTTAGAACAAAATAATAAATCGAATTTAAGCAGTTATGTTTTTGTATTTATTAATTAATTTGAACTATATTTTATCAAGATAATCGCGTTTTCAGCTTTCGCAGAAAATATATAGTTTTTTGACGTTTGACAGTATTTGTTCGTTTTCTAACTTATGTGTCAAATATATAGACAGATCTAGTCCCAAATCAACTGTTACATAGAAATGAACTGGCAACATTATGCTACAAAGCCGAGATGACAAAAAAAATGTCGGCCTAATAAAATATTTCAAAAAACAGCCTGAAAAAACTACTTATTCGATAGATTTCAAACTTTGTGCAAACAAGTGTGATATAGAGATAAACTGGTAAAATTGTGGTATGAATTCAATATGACAGAACAAAATTGCGGCAATTTTTGTTTTAATAAACCTAAAAAAATCTTATTCAAATGACTTAATTAAATGTGATATAGAGATAAACTGGTACGAATTCAACGTAACGGAACCAAATCGCGGTTTTAAAAATCAGTGTAAACCTACTTATTCAATTTATTTAAAATTATGCCCAAATATCAAAATGTTTGATACCAAACAAATACGGTGCAACAAAATGGCGCCCAGTAAAAATATTTGAAAAGAGAGTATTTATATCTTACCATATGTGAAACTAAATTGGACCACACTTTTCCTAAAAAAAGAAAAGGTTCATAGCGAGGGAAGTTCCGAGTAAAAGAAATGTATCGATTTTTGGTCTAAAAATCAAATAACGACGTACATCTCTAGATTCAAATGGAGACTAGCGAAATGTTAAGCTTTACCAATTTCAAGCAATACCAAAGTCAAACCCCTGTATTTGTTACTTTAAATAAAAAAATATACACGAAAACTAATACTAGAAGCGAAACATTTATTTGTAAAAAAGGTTGTTTTTAAAAAGTTAAAATAAAATGTATTTAAATTTTATAACAGAATATCGAAAAGTCTACAGTTTTTCAAAAAACACAAACTTTTTTGAAACAAAAAAATTAAATATGAAAAAATAATGACTAAGTCGGCGGAGTTGAAAACCCTTCAATTTTACCGCAAGCAAACAAATGGGCGTCGACAAAACTGTAAATTCTAGACGCTAGATCCTTCTCGCCCTCAAATTGCCGAACTCTAGATAGGGATGTCTTATGGGCCATTTAATAGACATAACGAACATTACGGTCTATAGAAATCTAAGACGGAATCAAGATGTCATGCTGCACGGACTTTTTAAATGTAAAGGTCGGTATGTAAAACAAAATTACCTTTACTTTATTTACGAAGCAATTTAACCGAAATATAATCCGAGGAAACTATATATGATTCTGATTTTTTTTCGGGTGAAATAATAAGTTATGGTGGTGCGGAAAAGATGTCAGAATTGTTGAATGAAATGTTTACAAATAAATGGATCGGAAGTTAAGGACTGCTTAGGTGGCCATCGAGGAATCCAATCTTTACCTTATTTAGGGGTTTCCTTAAAACTGTTTGTACCATAATGTGTATCCAACAAAGAGGTTGGCACTTATTTAAAAAAGTGACTTAGCGAAGACCTGAGGTATAAAATTATTGCCCGTTGCATTATGCCGTGGTTGCCTTTTTTTGGTGACTCCAATTACGAGAGTCAGAGTTTCTGTCGACGATCTCCAAGTACTGAAACGTGCATTTGCACTTCACGGTACCTTTATGGAGTACGCGGTAGTTTTGTGATGGTCGTTGTTGTATATCTACCACAATTACTAATTATATATCTACCTACAATTACTGTTGTATATCTACCACAATTACTACTATACTACTACTTACGCAAGTCTCCGCCTGACGGCCTTATGATATCTGAACATTAAAAGGTATTTTTGTAATAAAGTGCACGCCACACATAAAAAGATGCCTCTAGAAAGTGAATTTAGTTTTTCAAATTCTTTACAAATTAAAAGAATATCAAGTTTCTGAATTTTCTTCGTATATCACCGAAAATATTAATGAACCTTAAATTGTTTTAATTTAGCCTACTTCTTCTCTCTTATAGTTTCCGAGATCTTAACGATTAGATTCGACTTTTGGACACACTTTACAGCCAAAGGCTTTCCACGATACTTATCAATTTTAGCCTCAGTTGTAGTGCATATTTGGTTGCAGTGCTGTAATTAAGGAATCTAGTTTTTCTAGATTTAACTTCTGAGTTGTCCGCAATGATACTGAGTGAACCATGCACAAGTTTGCAGATTTGAGCTTTTAACACGACGAAATGTGTTTTTTTGCTCTACACATATTAGGTTTTAGCGTATTTCATAGAACGAAGCTTTTACGGCTTTGGTCAATTAAGAAATCATGGTTAGAGTGTGTCAAATTAGAATTACTTACTGAACTTCATTCAGTATTCAGATCTCGTGGAGTAAAGATCCCTGAAGATGCCTCGTGCAATTGAAGGCAAAAAGTCGGATATATTAATTCCAATTTGAAACGGTCTAATCCCAAGAACCAGGATTTCTTAATTTAGCGTATCTACTTTTGTTACATTTTCATTACACTTATTTTTAGTTGCGATAATTTTTGAAGTATCTATTTCTATTTCCTCTCTGGTATACGATATTTAGTTGATATAAACTGTAAAATAGTTACCCTACCTGAAAAAAATTTAGCCCGCCGTAAGTTAGACTTCTGGCTACGGCTCTATGAGCCTATTATTCCAGAGATATTCAATCTACACTTGTTCATAATAATTTAAAGAATTTAGATCATTAAATAAGAATTTTAAAGGAGTAGTTGAAGGCCGTGCAGGTGAAATTCTTAGAGCACTTAGCTGTACTGTATTTGCAGATCCTTTTCCATAAATAAATATCATTTATACATCTGATTATTTGTACATCAAGTATTTTCCATTTTTAGATTCAATGTTAGTCACAGAATTGACTTTTGAAATTTATTATTAATCTCATCATAAGATATTATTTTTTGTTTTGAAGGCATTGCAGTAGAAGTCCGAATAGCATAAGTTGAAGCCGGTAGTATATGTGTGCAAAACCATCGCCTAGCAACCGCCGTGCTTTGCTGTTATCATTACTGCATTTGAGGGTAATAGGGAGTCATAATGGATCTGGATCATCGGATACACCGCGCAATTAATTTTACGTAAAAGTAAAGAAAACTGTTACGCCACTGATAGGGCGTTCTCAGCTTAACAGAGACAGAGACAAGAAATATCATATAGCAGGGACGTTACCGGCTTCTTAGACTATATTTGAACTCTAATGAACCACTATTCTTGGAAAGATATTATTAATAAACAAATCATAAAAGTCTAAAAATATTCAAATATCAACTAAAATTTAAACTTTACGAGCATTTTTTTTTAACCATATTTCATTATATAATATGTTGTCGGAAAGGGAATTTTTCGCTATTTCGTGGGTAATTATGCTAAATGGTGTAAAATTACAAAATTGCGAAGATAAAATATTTTTGCAACGGTGCGTTTTGGCCTAAGTAATTCATTTTCATTACTTTTTAACACCTTGTTATCAACGAGACGCTCGTCACTCAACTATAAGATTGTTTTCCATTTTAACACAAGATTTAGTCGAATATGCAGTTTCTGCATCATACAGAGTGAAACAAAAATGCACATAACATTGTATTTCGCGATTTTCAAAATAATCTAAGCCATTTAGAACCCCTGTTTGTTCCTGGCCAGTGTATATTATTGATTTGGTGATCATCAAAAAATTGTCTTTTGGCTGCAGTATAGGGCCTTGCATTGTTTTGCAGGAGAACAAATTCTTGGCGGCCAAAATTGTATTCAAATGTGTCCAAAACAGATTGAAAAATATTGTTTGTGTAAGAATTGGCATTCAGAAATAGATATCATTTAATGAGATTTGTTCTTGAGGCACATTAAATTGCTGCCCAAGCCGTAATTGTTCCTCAGCTGTAACCTCTTGAGCGTTCGCTCTTCTGTGCTTGTTGCCAGATGTTTGCCAAACACTAACTCTTCTTGAATTTAGATATAAACTAAAATGAGATTAATTAGTAAAGCTATGGTATTGGATCCACTAAGCCATTCCTTTCGGTTTTCCCGACTCAAGGGTTGAACTTTCGATGGCCGTCTCGAATTAATAGACAATGTAGAGTCTATTGGTAATGCTACTTGAAACTATCACTCTGTTGATAATTTTGATTTCTCCGCGTGTTCAACAGAATCTATCTGCCTTGCCAAGGTGTAGTAATACGATGCCTCCGCCGACGTTCATTTCCCCCCCTCACGCTTCTATAATTCCAAAGGCCCGTAAAATTTATCTCGAGCCAAATGATATCTATTCATTGCAAATGCTTCGATACAATTACTTGAGGCACACAAACATTTGAAATTTAAGGTAGTTGTCTTATGACATATTTAAGCTTTTCAATGGTAGTGTTAAAGGTGCATGTTCAATTAAATCTTACTGCTAAAATAAAAATAAAACTATTCCAAAGAATCGTGATTTCATAATAGGCAAGATGCGAGCATTTTCTAGGTAACACAATGACAAACAGAAGTGGCAAGAATTTAAAAAACTTATTATTCCTAAAAATATACTTAAACATTTTAAAACGTCAACGAACTCTATAAAGATTTCGCTTTCTTAAACAAAGGTGTTTTTTTCCCAATCCAGAAATAAGAAATTTTTGTTTGATCAATCGATTAGTGCCTAATGGTTTTTCGTTAGTTCCAGTTTCTCAAAATGACGTAATGCATATTATTCAAGATTCAAAATCTAGCGTCACTGGCCCTGACAGTCTTAACTTCACTTTAATTTCGTAGTGCTCTCCGTTTATAATATTTCCACGCACAAATCTTATGATGACTATAGCATTGCTACCTTTTTTTCCAGATCAGTGCAAACATGCAAATATTAAACCTTTCCCAAAAGTAAATTCACAAAGTGTGTTTAATTAATTGCGATCTATTTCTATTTTACCAACTTTATCTAAGATTTTAGTGAAAATTATAGAAATGCAAATTTACAATTTTTTAAATAATAACAATATTCTACCGCCATAACAATCAGGTTTTCGATCAGGGTATGGTTGTGCAACTGCCTTGAGAGATGTGACTGACCACATTTTGCATTCTTTTGATATTAACAAGGTATCAGTGCTGATTATGCTGGAATATACTAAAGCTTTTTATACGATTATTCATAAGATTTTATTAGCGATCTTTCTAGATAGGCTTTACAACATCTGCTATATCATTGTTCCGTTCATATCTGTCAAATAGAACTCAAAAAGTTATTGTTAAACACAAAGGTATCAGATGCTGAAAACTTGACCGTAAGAGTTTCTTAGGGAAGCGTCCTAGAGGTTTTATATGCTATGTATACTCAGCTGCTATTTTCTTTCGAACATTCCCTTATTCTCAACACAAGTATGTCTTAATAGAGATCTTAATAACTTGTTTGAATGTTCCACAAAACATATGTTAAAACTAAATCCAAAAAAGTCCACTGATGTATTATTTTTTAACGTCAACTTTAGGGACACTACCCTTAATAGGTTTAAAATAAAAATTAATAATAAACACATACACTTTAGAGATTCTTTTAAAAATTAAAGCTTAATTATTGATTACAAATTGTGTTTTAAATGACATATTTCAGCTAAATTAAAAATCGCTTACTCTGTTTTAAAAGTGATTTATCTACATATACATTTTCGTAGACAAACAACAAACAATTGTGTGATTCTCTCGTGCTGTCCCATTTAGACTTTTGTGATGCTGTTTATGGACAGTGCTGGTATTTACTGCATTTAAAGACTGTAAAATTCATGTCTAAGGTTTATTCTGGAATTCGGAGATACAAAGAAATAAAATGACCTAATGTGTCAAGACGTACGGAACGTTACTCAGTCCGGTTTTTTTACAAAACTTTAAAACATCGGTAACCTTCATATCTTTATAATAAAATACGGTATAGTGCAGATGTTAACAAAATTAATATAAGTCATATATATCATAAACATTCCTCTCCACGTTAAAGAAATATTTAAACATTCACAATTTGCTGCTACTGTTAATAAAATTTCCAGTCTCAATTAAAAGTTTTGAAATATGTATTTGGAGTGAACTTTTTAATTCATAATAAACTAGAAACTTACATCAATTATGCACCAAGCCACTTAATTTTTCCTTCTGTTTCATATCTTCTTTAATCTTCATATTTTCAATTATCATTTTAATTTTACCTAAAGCTCTCTATTTGGCACGCAAATGTTTCTTTTTGTTCCTTAAGTTTTCTTAAGGTTAAAGATTTGCAAATATTTCGCTCACGGGCTTGTTATTTACAGAGGTCAGAATTTACTATATTTCGTTCTTTGTAATAGGTGTTGAAATGTCGGCCGTCGATGTCTAGGCTTGTATCCATTCTTTTATTGCTCATGTTCCCACAATTGTTTACGTGAAATTTGAAATATAAATGAAGTATAGATTATTTGTAAATGTATTATGTTACATAACAAGAGTTGAAAGTGGTACTTTTCCAAAGAGGAGTTATTTTAGCTTGGTGTTGTTTCTTTTTCTTCTTTAAGTTTTCTTCACGCCATGAACGTTGGCTAAAAAATTAGAAACGCGATGAAAATTAGAGACTAAACGCGAAATTCCAACATTTTGTATATTTGCAGAGTTATTTTAACCACCCCGTACAGTAATTTTCTTATTTTACACATTTTTACACCTACTACCTATGAAAGATCAAAGAAATCCTCTTTGGCACTTTACGATATATGTATTGAGATATGTTATTTTAGAAGAAAGGTCAATTTTGGTTTGAATTTCAGTATTTTTACACTTTCGTCATGTGTTTATTTGATAGATGCAAATACATCTTAGAAAGAAGCGCCAAGAAGACAGAAAAAGAGGAAAAGAAGATTGAAGTCACTACTCTCCTACACTTCGCACCTGAAGATAATTTAGAATGTTAAATTAGAAAATGGAAACCTAATGATTGCACAGCAAAGCTTAAGCTTAACTGAATTCAAAGGGTTGCAGTCAGGGCAATGTGCATAATACTAGGTTATGCTATACTCCCCTTTATTGAATACTTATCTAAGCAGGGTGACTCTAGCAACTATGATGCTTTAAACATATTGGTATAGGTCCAAATGAAATAAGGCAATTTCTAAAATGAAAATAAGAACAGTGACTGTGTGCATGGAACGATGAAATGCAAAATGTAGCAACTTTGTATTTCGTGCAAATCTTTGTTTAATTAAAATCATAGAAAGGCGTTTTCTATTCTTACGCCGTCTTCACTGCTACCTAGAAGTATGGAAATAACTTTTTTTTAGAAATTTCAATGCAGAGATTGAATAAATAGGTTAAATTTACTCATTTTAATAAAAAACAAAATTAATCAAGAGATGTAGATAGTGGTAAATCACATATATGAAATTTAGCAAAAAATATGGGCGAATCAGAGAAAATTTGAATATTTTCTTCCATATGTCGATATAAAAAAAAATTAAATATAAACATTTACGAATTTAGAAAGTTTTAAAAATATCATTATAATGTGCATGGGCACAACATACATTCAAAAAAATACCATACATCGACAAGACCAACAATAAAAACATACGGTTAAATATCCGTAATATTTGGTTCAATGTCCACTTTGCACGTCTACATTTAGCGAACGTATGCGTGGAGTGTGCATAAATACGCATAGAATTGACAGCGTGAAACGATTTTTGTCTTGGAAGTTCAAATAAGCTAGCAAGGGTCCGCATGCATACATTCGTCGCAAATCACTTTCCTTCCACATTAAGCCAACGCATGCGGTTTTTCCGCGCGACCGTATTTGTTCGCTAAGTAAATTCGCGGCTTTAGAAGCAGGTACCGGCAACGTTTCTCTCAAGTTCGCCTTTGACAGATCCCACAATACATACAACCGATGACCGAGAATGATTCCTATATTTATAGAAGAATCAGAAGCAAAAAAAGAAGCAGGTTATGGCATTTATTTTCGAAGTATACGATTGCAATAAATAAATGAGCCAGCGTTGTTTAAGCTGAACTGGTTAGCCACTATAGCAGCAGGATTGATTGTCCGCAGTAACACAAGGGGCAAATAGATCAGAATCTCCGTCACAGCCATAGTAGACACGCGTTATACCCCTGAGGACTTACTAGCGACAAAGAGTTAATCTTAAAAGTCGAAAAAATGGTTATGTGAGTTATTTTAAACAATAAGTTTATTTGACCACATTCACTATACAAACAACGTCGTTCAGTGTTTATGAAACTTTAAACTTTATTGTATTTTATGTAAAAAAACGCAAATTTATTCACCAGACTGCAACTTTTTAACCAGTGAACGAAGTATGTCTGCAGATGTACTTTAATCTGAATGGAATCAATTTTTCTTTTCTAGTTTATTTAACGTACAAGAATCAAGTCAAATCGTACTCGCTAACTCTATAAAAAGGAATTAAAATGTCAAAAGGCGACGATGTAGAATACATAAAGGAGGAGGATGTATTAGGGTATTTTGCTCGAAGCTGGCAAGCTATTCGGTTTTAAATTCTTTTACTGGCAAATTCTGCATTTGTAAATATAGAAGATATTCGTAATCACAAACACGGTTATACAATCTGTGTAAATAACATAAATTAACATAAATCTTTTTTGGCTTTTTCGCAACTGAATAAAAATATTTAACTTTAAATTAATTGAAACAAATATTTAATATAATTACATACCTCAACATGTAGCCTAGTCTGTCTACGGAATGTTTCGATACATAATATAAACAATATTATTTAAGGAAGCATAAGAAATTATATCATTTACCTTAAGTTTTTATAGACACATAGTAATTGTACAAATACTTTCATCCTATCGGGACTCATCAGTGCGCCGATCGTAAGAGAAAAACATTAAATAATAGAAAAGAATTGATTTCAAAATTTTAAAATGTGTCAGTTTGTTTGACATGTAACCTAGATATGAAAAAAATGATAGTTTGCAGCCATCTATAATGTTATTTATATTTATATGTAATTATATTAAATATTTGCTTCAATTAATTTAAAGTTAAATATTTTTATTCAGTTGCGAAAAAGCCAAAAAATATTTTTGTTTGTCAATCTATACGCAACAAATAATCTGAACACATTTAAAAATAACATTATAGATGGCTGCAAACTATCATTTTTTTCATATCTAGGTTACATGTCAAACAAACTGACACATTTTAAAATTTTGAAATCAATTCTTTTCTATTATTTAATGTTTTTTTCTTACGATCGGCGCACTGATGAGTCCCGATAGGATGAAAGTATTTGTACAATTACTATGTGTCTATAAAAACTTAAGGTAAATGATATAATTTCTTATGCTTGCTTAAATAATATTGTTTATATTATGTATCGAAACATTCCGTAGACAGACTAGTTTACATGTTGAGGTATGTAATTATATTAAATATTTGCTTCAATTAATTTAAAGTAAAATATTTTTATTCAGTTGCGAAAAAGCCAAAAAAGATTTTTGTTTGTCAATCTATACGCAACAAATAATCTGAACACATTTAAAAATAAATTAACATAATTAGAGAAATATGCATGTGACCTTTTATCACAAAGGAACTTTATTAGTGGAAGATTTTGTTATGTTCGTTAAAAATTTTACATTGGAAGCAACGTTAAAAAAATAAGGGGAATTTCGGTATTTATGTAACGTTATGCTTGATTATAATATTGAATATAAGATGAGACCAATATGTTTTTATATTCTGATTGTGTAATGTTCCAATGTGCAAATATTTACCTCATGAGCGGGTTATTTACAGAGGTCAGAATTTACTATACTTCATTCTAATCACAAAAGGTGTTGAAATGTCGGCAGTCGGTCGATGTCTAGGCTTTTATTCATCCTTTTATTGCTCATGTCCCCACGATTATTTACGTGGCATTTGAAATGTGAATGAAATATAGATTATTTGTAAATGTATTATGTTACATAACAAGAGTTGAAAGTGGTAGTTTTCAAACGAGGAGGTATTTTAGCTTCGAGTTTGAAAACGATAAATTTGACACGAGTAATGTACACTATTTTTCCTACCAACACAAAATTTTTAGTAGAATTATTGTATTTTGTATTTTTCAACACTAGTATCGAAAAAATCAACACTATGTATGTTATTTTTATGCAAGTCCGGTGTGAACTTGCTTTACTCCAACTTATCTTGCAACGATTATACATCAAGCATGGTGAGTGCACCAATAGTGAGTTAATGCTTCTACAAGAGAAAAGAGTAAGCGTATGCCGTTAAAAATAATAGTAAAGGTGTAGGCCATGTCAGTACTATCATGGTGTCTAGACTGTACTCTGTTTCACTATCTACGCAATTTTGAGACAAATCATTATGAGGGGTTATTAACGCAACCACAGGGCAACATAACGTTACAGGGTCTTCCCTCATAATTCGCCACCTCAACTATTGGTTTAATTTTAAGAAAAACTGTTAAACATAAATCTTAGAACGATTATTACTTAACTTATATGAAGATATTTTTATGTATACAAAATGTACGGCACACATACCCAACATTTTTTTAAATAGAATATCCACTATATTATGTGTCCCTCCAATTAATATCGTTTTGCTGATCATACATATATTAGGTTTCATATATTTATCTTCAAACACAACCAAGAATTTAATAGGCCGTACCCCTGCCATAAGAGGCAAAATGCACTATAGAGAGACGACCACCGTAGGAGTAAGAATACATTGATTCTTATGGTAGGGTTTTTCACATGTCTTTAATTTTGTATATACATTTCTTAGGCATCGTGTATAAATATTAATTTTCTATAAACTACGTAATAAACCCTACGATTTTAAATTTAACTTTTTTTTCTATTTCTTAAAATTAAATCAATATTGGAAGTGGCTAATTATGAGGAAAACCCCTGCATGTGTTCTCTGTATATTTAAAGTATTAGCTGCATACAGAAATCTAAATCTACATGGAAAAAAGAAGGAATGGTTTAAAAATATTTAAAAAATCGGTTGATGTTATAACGCTAATAAAAAAAATGAAGAATGGGGTAAATTAAAAAATTTTTCGACCTAGAAAGAAAGTTGGATATCTGTTATCGAAATGATTGACGTTGAGTTCTGTCAAAGACCGCCGTATCTGTGACTACCCCAAATTTTAACCAATTAGGAAGTATTTATGCATTCTTTTGCCAACTGCAAAAATTTCGTACGAAGTATACTTAAGACATTTGTTCTTGTTTTTTTTTAAATTTGCTATAACCTGTAAATGATACAAATGCGTGGTTTACCTTTAATAGTACCGCCTTCAAAACTATTATTTTATACTTTTACTGCTCGATTAGCCTCTCTTTTCATTTTTATTTTGATCCATATATCATTTACATATCTTTATTCTCTTCTATACTACGTATATCAAGTATGCTACGACGCGTGCTGGTGAAGATTATGGACAACAGGGAAGATAGATAGGAGGGAAGAGGCAGTACCGGTATCATATCTGTTTGCACGTCAACACGTTAACGCTTTGCTTTGCTAGGTAGATCCAATTTGCCTCTTTTCTTCCAGTGCAGCTGAGTTAACTCGAGCTAATTTATTACAGTTTTTACATTGCTAATATACTGACAATTTCTTCAGAGTAATTAAGGGATATCTCAACCATTCAAGTATTAGTATTTCCGGATTTTTCGATTAATAATTTGGAAATTGTTTAAAAATTGTAATCGAGAAAGGTCGTAGTTCTTAAAGAAATTGTTATTGTTTATTTCTTAAATATCACATTATCTTTGTAACAGAATCGAAAATTAATAAATACGTAGAAAAAAATATCATCATTTAAATTATAAACATTATATTATAATTTTGGATGGTCAGATGTAAGTCACGTGGAAAATTTACGGCAATTTTAATATTATTGAAGTAATCAAAAAAACTGTAACTAATTAGTGAATACCGCACATAATTATGTTTAATACATTAAATTTAAGCTAAAATGAGTAACAAGAACAAGGGAAAGAAGAGATTTTTTGGACTTGCAAATATTTAAAGCTATCCATATTATTTGCATTTTGTTGATAAAACTTTTGTAAAATGGGTAATGAAAGAAAAATCGTATGTTATTTTGCTTTTGTATAGAATATGAGTTAGTAAGCGATACGAAGAGTGACTGTTGACTAGATCATTGATAGAAACTCTTTAATTAATAAATACTGGTTGACCTTGGAGACATTACATTATATTTAAAAATGTATGTAAATATTTATCTAAAAGACTGTCGAGCTCAGGGCTAGAACAAAGGCCAAAATTAATTGTGGCATGGCATACATTATACAAAAATTCGGCATATTTCGTGTTATTAGGAATAATCAAAGTGTCACCCAATAATTCTGTGCGTAGTCATCTAGTAAAACATATATACTGTCTTTTCAAACATTTATTTTAGGCACCTTTTTGCTCCGCCATATTGGATTCCTACCAATATTTAAACAATTTCTCCCTATGCTACACTGATTTTTCGGCTTGGGCATAAATTAAAATAAATTATTACATTAAGACACACCGCCATCTTGTTCTACCCTGTTGAATTCGTACCGGTATCTCTATATCACGTTTAATTTTCCTGAAAAATGTATTTGGCCGCCACATCTTTACCAGTTTATCTCTCTGTCAAAATTAATGCTTGCACAATATTTGAAATTAATCTAACGAGATGTCGAATCACTATACACAAATGTTCCTGTTAACGACATAATTTCTGTTATATCAGACATATTCTTGATAATAACTTAATAGACCCAATGGAAGCTTGTCTTACATCTATTTATTTTTCAAGGAGCTTTTTATGAACAAACTTTAGGTGCAGCTGTGGAATCTTCTTTATCATCTGCGGTAGCGAATATTTTTATGGAGGCCTTTGAAAATATTGCTTTAACACCGCCTCCACTAAAACCAAAACACTGGCTCAGATATGTAGGTGATACATTTGTTGTTTGGCCTCATGGACAGGATAATCTTCTCATATATCTGGACCTCCTTAATCAACAACATCATAATATAACACAATGGAAATTGAATCTAATGGAACGATTCCCTTTCGAAATGTATTTGTTCGAAGGAAGGAAAATGGTACATTACGTACATGCTGTGGATAGAAAATCGACATATACAAATAGATACTTAAATGCCAATTCTTACCACCATCCGGCACAAAAGAAATCGATTATTAACTTACTAGTCTTTAGAGCGAATCCTATTCTTAATCAAAAATCTTTAACATCGGAAACATCGAAACTGACCGAAACTCAGAGAGAATGACTATTGCACTGAAGATATTACGCGTTCAATTCAAAGATGTAGTAATCCGACTCCGCGAAAGGAGAATGATAACGAGCCACCGATAGGGAGCGTTGTTCTTCCCTACATAAATAGCACTACAGACAAAATAGGTCGATTACTTCGGTGGTCCAACATATGTACAATCTTCAATACGTATAAGAAGATTAGACTATGTTTGCTATCCCCGAAAGATGTTGTACTTTTCAAACAGAAGGAGTACATAAAATTCCTTGCTCCAGTGGAAAAGTGTATGTGGGAGAAACAGGACGCTCAATACCCACTAGACTTAAGAAACATGAACGATATATTAAAAAAAATAAATTGTTCAGTTTGCGTCAGCTGAACACCAACATACCTTTGGCCAAATTATAAATGTAAAAAAAAATTACATACAAAAAACTTCAATAGAGATAGGGGTTACGGTCTACATCACACGTGGAAACTGATCTTAACACAGGGTCACGGTTCGGCGAGCACAAGTTTGGTATAAAAGTCCACCTGAATCTTTCCGAGTTTATTCAGTGTTCTGATCTCGTGGAGTAAAGATCCCTGATGATGCCTCGTGCAATCGAAGGCGAAACATCTCCAATTTGACACGGCCTAATCCCAAGAACCACTATTCCTTAATCTAATAAGTAGTTTTTGCAGGCTGCTTTTTTTTAAATATTTCGGTCGAACCACAATTTTACCAGTTCATCTTTATACCATAAATAATTATCGCACAAAATTTGAAATCACTTAATTGAGTTGTTTTTCATATTTTTATCATTTCATATTTTAAATATTAAATAAATTATTAAGCCACCATTTTGTTTTGCCATCTTCGATTCGTAACTCGTAATTTTTTCATAATAATTTGTTTAACATTTTACTAGGTCGCCATAATGGATTTCTACCAAAATGTTACCAGGGCATCCCGATATGGCCCTTAACTTTCGACCAAAATTTGAAGTCAATCGGGTAATTAGTTTTTTAGCTATGCCGCAAACCGGCAGACCGACAGATAAACAGACAGACCGACGGATTTGAGAAAACATCTTTTTCGGCATCTAGGGACCCTGAAACGTAAAGATCTGAAAAAATCTCGGAAACAAGCTTTCGACCGCTTAAAACCAACGGTGTATGACACTTACCTGTGTGAACAGAAGATTTAAATTTTTCTCATAAGAGACAATGTGTTCCAGAGAGAGAGATTTCACAAGAGATAATTTTAAAAACTCTAAATCTATAAATGTATTACATCATTTGTTTTCAGAAATCAGGAGCTTCTTAAAAATAACAATAACATTTCTGGGCGATGTGGCAAATGCGCCCCATATTCTTACAATTTTACTGGAAATTTATCGCGCTTTCTAAGGGAAAATGCAGAACAAGGTCTACCGGGCCAGTTATTTCATGTTTAAAATTTTTATATTTTATTGCTGCTAAGTTCACGAAAGCAAACTGAATATAGTAAGTAGGTTTTTTATGTTCTTGATATTTTTCTTAATCTTATCGTGCTGAATAAATTTCCATTGGAATAATCCAATGGATATGAATATAAATTTAATAATGTTATTCTATATACCTACTGAGAACATTAATTAATTTTCATTATGTCACAGTCTAGTAATTTCAAAAACAAACAGATGTTACACAGTCACGTTTTTGCCCTTTGCCTGTCATAAAGGATTCTAGTCTAAGACTCCAAAGCATCTTCATTAATCATACAGATATTAGATTATCAAATTCGCTTTAAGGTGCCTTTAAGGCAAATAAAAACATTACTTGAAGAAAAACGCATTTTTGTTTTCGTAGTTACGAGTACACTCTCTATCAGCAAATTTGTAAACTTAATAATAATATCTAGGATTTTTTAGTTATAGCCTACATTCATTTTCAGTTATAACCTACATAGCTGGAAACCACTTTTACTATAAATATTTTTTCCCTAAATCTGTATGAATCATGGTTTCTCAGATAGTAGGTATATAATTCTCATTTCTATCGTCGTCACACTTTTCAGTAAGATAAAGTAGTTTCAGCGAAACTGACTGATCAGACCCTCTGTTACGCGTTGGCCTGTATTCTGGAAAATATTTTATGGCACTCTTTAAATAATAGCATTCAGAGAAAATATCCCTCAAAACTCATGTGTTTAAAACTTCGTAAAGCATCCTAAAAGTGATCTCATGTTTTAAGTATGCGGTTAAGGCTCGAAGTGAAATGGGTTTATAAACCGTTTTTTTGGAATACTAATTTTTACAAATAAAAAAATCGGTAAATTTCCTTTACCCGGAACTTCCCTCCTTCTATTAGGAATAGTGAATTGTGACCCAATTTAGCTCAGTAGATAGTCATTTAGTAACACATATGTACTGTCTTTTTAAACATTTTTATTTCACGCCATTTTGTTGCATCATATTGGATTCCTACCAATATTTTACCAGTTTCTACCTATGCCACACTTGATTTTTGAGTATAATTTAAAATAAATTCTATAAGCAGTATTTACATTGACACAAACCGCAATTTTGTTACGTTCAATTCGTATACAGGGATAAGTATCGCATTTAATTTTTCTGTCAAATTTCATGGTCAATTAAATAAGATTTTTTTACGTTGATTTAAAAAAAAATTATTTGGCCTCCATTTTGTTCTGCCATTTTGAATTCCTATCACAACTTCACCAGTTTGTCTCTATTTCACACTTAAATTTGAAATTAATCTAATAAGTAGTTTTTTCAGGCTGATTTTATAAAAATTTTATTAGGACGCCATCCTATTTTGCTATCTTATATTCATATCAAAATGTTACTAGGTCATTCCCATGTAACACTTAATTTTTGTGCAGAATTTGAGGTAACTTGGATAATTAATTTTTTGAATAATATTTTTTAACGTTTCACTAGGCAGCCATCTTGTTCAGGAATTTTTTACCAAAAATGTTTACCAAAATATTACCAGGTCATCCTCATTATACTCTTAATTTTTGACTAAAGCTTGAGTCAAACTGATAAGTAGGTTTTAAGTTATGCCGCGAACTAACAGACAGACAGACGGACCGATGGAATTGATAAAACATATTTTTTGGCATCTACGGCCGCTAAAACGTGAAGATGTGTAAAACCTAAGAGGTTGTTTTTTTTTCACGATTACAAATATTTTATTTGACCGCCATCTTGAATTAGTACCACAATTTCACAAGTTCATCTCTATGCCACAATTTGTTATGGCGCACAATTTGTACAAATGAAGTAGTTTAACAGGTTGAATTTTTATATATTTTATTAAGCCGCTATTTTGTTCCTCCATCTGGTAAGCAGTTTTCTAGCTATGTCGCGAACAGGCAGACCTACGGAATTGAGATAACATGTTTTTCGGCATCCATGAACATTGAAACGTAAAGGGTGAATATTTTACATTATTAACTTGGATGCCAATAGTGGATTTTAGAAAATTTCTATAGAGGATGCAGATGCAATAATATGTGCCCCTTCTACCATATTTAGCAGATATTAAATATATTTTTGACATTGACAAGGGAAAATTTATATTGACCAACAACTTAGAAGTTTTGGATATGCCGAAAATTAGTGAAATTCTTAATAAGGATTTTTAGGTATGAAAAATTGAGGGGGTTGCTTTATTTCTAGTTTTGCTAATTTAAATTCATCATTAAGAAATATAATAAAAAGGGTACTATGAAAAAAACTAACTTAGGCATAGTTATAGTATAGGTATTGCTAAATATTTGTTTAATTTAGCTATTTTGAAAAACAGAAATATTGTAATATTTTCACTTCCCTCGTAAGAGGGAAGTATTATAATCGGGAAAAAATCACCCTCCGAGATTTTTGCAGACCTTTTGCGTTTCCCTGCGAGATTTTTTTGCAAATATTTTTTCCCATTTTCTTCAGTCTGTGAGTCTGTCTGTCTGTCGGTCGTTCTGTTTGTACGCGGTATCGCTCAAAAAACAAGTTATTTGGTAGCAAGTACACACAGATACATAAATAAAAAAAACAACAAATAACTCTGCAGCAACTGAGAAGTAAGGATTCCGTAAACTATATGATTTTATTCCTTTGCATACATTTATTGCAAGTCATTATTACGTTGATTCGTTAACTTGCCATTTTTTTTTTCATCAGAAAAAATACGGGAATTATGTTGACGCATATTTGGTAATTTATAAACTCCTATTTCAGCATTCTCTAAAAAAGTAAAACAAATATAATTAAACTTAAATAACAAAGTTTCTACACCGGTTTGCCTTTCTCAAAAATTATTATTACAAATTGTTTTTCACTGCGAGTATATTAAGGCCTTTATATTCTAGTCACGCATTTCATTGGCTCTGAGGTTAGAGCACGAGTTGGCTTACTACACATCACGCCCTCTTATAAAGCGACGCCTGCGGTATCTTCTTTAAATATATGCGGTGATATTATTTTGATTTTTCAAAAAAAAATTTCCTGTTCCATAGAAATTCCACGTAGCAATTAGTGTGCTACGATTCATGATCAAAAAGGGACTAATTAAATTCATAGGACATAAATCTGGACCTGATGAGTACCTGATACGATCATCAAACTTGATAGTGTGCAAGAATCCCCCCGCGATGTGGTATTTTGATCACTCGATGCTGTATAAAAATATTATTTAGGCGGAATTCTTTTTAGTAAAAATTGGATCCTTGCCGTTTTAATTTTTTCAAAAAACTGTATCGTTGAAGAAACACTTCAAGGCGTACAATTTTTTATTTTAAAGCTTTATATAAAATGTATCAACAGTGAATGAGCTAAATTTGTTATTATGTACTTAAAATAATTCTTTCAGAACAAGATAAATAAAATTAGTTTCAGATGCATGAGAGCATCTTTCGTTTCACATTCAGTCCATATGCCAGTTATTACGTGACACCTGGAAACAGTGTCTTTAACGTCAAATTACTAATTTATATTTTTGTGAAAATCGTTACTTTTGAATCTTTTGATATATAGTTGAACGAAATTTTTGCCAAAATTGGTATGTTATTTTGATTCTACATACATTCCTATTAAACAACAAAAAAAAAACTAACGTTAGCATAGTTATTGTGTAGGTAGTGCTAAATATTTGGTTAATTTCGTTACTTTCAAGGACAGAAATATTCTGTGATTTTTACTTCCTTATACATTATTACTTACTTATGTACTTAACAATTTAAACTGTAGATAAAAATAAATATTTGTAATATCAATATTTCATGTATATGAAATGACTTAAAAATGGTATGACTTAAAAAAAAGTTAGCAGAGTTACGTAAATTTGTCCCAGTTTGAAGTACAGTTTTTTAAATTGTACATTGAATGTCATAAACATAATATTGGAAAATTTATCTATTTGCGCTTTTTTTTAATAGCGTAATAACATTTTAAAATCTTACTATTCTAACAACACTATGGCGCGGCGGCATTTTCCTTAACTTATTTTTAAATATCTCGTAAAAAATGTAGATATATTCGTTTCAATTTCATGACCTGCCCAGTAAAATATATACTAGTTAAGGCCGTAATTTTGATAGAAATAACCACTTGTGATATGTGGGAAGGAAAGTTAACGTATAACTTAATTAACAAATAAAAAAATTAGTTTTATATTAACGTTGAAAAGGAAAATTATTGTTAATTTTTCAGTTGAACTTAAATAAATAAAACAGCACATTGAGAAAAACAATGTTGCCAACGATTTTTGTTTATGTTAGGTGTGGTCTTACCACTTGAAGGGCTATTTTAATTTCATATACACAGAGATTGCTTAAATAGCGCCGCTAAATTTTTATTAAAATGTCTCCTATGGTACATGGTTGAAGAGGGAAATTTGCATAAAATAATAATATGCAAGCATATATAGGTTGTTATTTGAAATAGTAAAGTTAGAAGCTCTTCCTCTTATGGCAGAAGTGGCATTGGATCTCTTTAAATTCCAAAGTGTTTATTAAAGATACCCCTAAAACAGTATTTTTAGAGGTATGCTCATTTTCTCTCGGTATGAATAACAATTTTAACTTTAAATTTTGGTAGTAAATATAAAGATAAATAAAAAGTACATAATAAAAGACACTGAATAGTTTTTATCTTGCTAAATCACAAACGAAAAATGCTACTAAAAATATTACAAAAATGCAGGCTAACTTATTTTAATCTCTATCATACTGCTGATAAATGCAATAGTAGTCTAAAACAATCACCATGGATTTTGTTTGAAACTTACTGGAACAAATTAGTAATAATGTCTCTTTACATTGTTAGAATAAAACCTAAAGTTACTTTCGATCTTTCCTTTAAATGAATTAAAAGTTATATTAATTCGATCCGAAAATACTCAACAAATGTAGATCTAAATTACAACAGATAGTTTTGTCTGCTAGTTTTTGCGTTATTCAGAAAACTAGTTTTTAAAAAGACCGTCTTTTTCAAAATTGTTTTATTTTTGAAGATACAGAGTACCTCTCTGACATTAACACAAAAAAATATTAAATTTTAAATTGATTGAAATAAATATTTAAGTAAATTATATATCGCAAAATGTGGACTAGTGTGTCCAGGGAATGTTTTGATACATAATACTCTCATACTACTCATCAGTACATTTCTACTCGCTGAATCCAGCAGAAGCAGTCATTTTGAACGCTGGTTAGATAAGGTCATTACATTTTTGTCGCCATTTTATCTATTTTTTTTAATTAGAAAACCATTGCCTTATAAATAAATAAATTACAACAAATTAATAAAAATATTTACAATTTTTTAAATTTTGCATCACTTACTAATAAGATCTACACGCACATCAACAACGAATCAAGTTGTTTATAAACCACACGGTACACCAATGTCTGTCAAAACGACAAAAAGGAAAATTTAAGAAATTTAGTTCGTTGGAATTACGTTTCCTGTTTCTCGTATGCATTGATAGTGATACAAAGAATTTTATCATCCTTTTATCTAAGCATCTTTTGCTATAGCGCTATAGAACATCGGCGTCTGATGAGGTACAAATAAATTTTTTTTATTGCTTAAGAACGTAATGTTTTTATCCGTTTCCAGTAGCAAAAACAATTTGCGCGACAAGTAAGATTTATTCCGTGTTGACGGATTGTACGTTTTAAAATAAGGGTCATTCAATGGTTAAATATTTTTTTAATTGGGGCCATTTTATACAAGAACTTTATTTATATACTTCTGGATAATAAAATAAATAAAATATTTCGTGTATTTCTTAAACTACATGGTTATATAAGATTTTTTTGCCTTATTTCATCCGTACTTTTTCACGTTAAAATATTTGAAGCAATTTTCCTTATAATATATTTCACTTTTTTACGAGGAAAGTTCTGTTAAAAAGGTTCTGATTATCTTTTACTGAAGTACCCGGAACTTAACTTGTAATAAATCGGTTTCTGAAGAAAACAGAAAGATATAACAGTGTATACAGGTACTTAATATGCTATATTTTTATGTTGTTTGTCAAGCTGAAAGTCACCATTCTCTTAAATATTGTTCTTTGGATACGCGAATAAAAATTTATGACAATACTTCAATTTGATTCATATTATCTAACATTCATTTCGTTTGAGACGATTAAACATTTTTCAACTCCTCACCCTTTATATATATTTTTTTGTAATCCAGATCGATACATACATACACACATTCATTCACATAGCATACCTATTCAAATGAAACCACTGCTTATATTCCAATATACCATATACGAGTATTATTTTGTTCTTATCTGTTTTTCTTTTTTTAATTAATTATTTCTAATCTCATTATTTTTATTATTTTTAACTTTTCATAACGTTATTAACACGTCTTTAAGAAACAAATTATATCGTTTATTATTTTTCTCCATAAAAAATTTATTCCAGGAAACTTAATTTTTCCGAATTTTTAAACAGTTTATTGGGCCGTCATTTAGTTCTTACATAAGGATTCGAACTAAAATTCTACCAGTTAATCTCTCTGGTTTCTATGCAAATTTTCAAGTCAACTGTATAGGTAGTCTTTTGACACTGATTTTTTAAACATTTCAAGATACCGCCATTTTGTTCCGCCATCATGGCTTAACACCAACATTTTATCAGTTTATCCCTACATCACAATATGCAAAATCTGAGATCAGTTGTATAAGTAGTTTTTTAATTATGATTTTTTTAACATTTTATTTGGCCGCCATTTTGGATTTTTACCAAAATGATATCATTTTATCCCCATATGATTCCTGTAATCGTGAAAAAGTCACAGATATGCAGATCTTTGCTTTCTTCCATTTCCATATATAAATATATATCTATATATATATATATATATATATATATATATATATATATATACCACCAATTTGTATATTAGTATATACATGAAACATTTGTCTATAGTTTAAACTATTTACCTTTCGAGTACAAAATTTTTACGTATATAATATAAATTATTTCGATAGTAACTTTAAATTTTTGTCAAAAAAATTAATTTTTGGGTTGAAAAATTTTCTATATCTCTATACTACTAAGCACCAAGCAAAAATTAAAACATACTTAATACGTAGTTCCTAATCAATTTGTATGTTTTGTGGCGCAGCCATTTTGCTCCGCTATATTGGATGACTTGATTTTTTACCAAAATTTGAAGTTAATCGGATAAGTAGTTTTTGAGCTATGCTGCTTACAGACAGATTGCAAACCGACAGACTGGCGAAGATGGAAGAAAGCAAAGATCTGCAGATCTGTGACTTTTTCACGATTACAAAGATCATCTGGGGCTAAAATGGTTTCATTTTCGTAAAAATCCAAAATTCCTGCCAAATAAAATGTTCATCATCAAAAATCATAATTAAAAAACTACTTATACAACTGATCTCAAATTTTGCATATTGTGATGTAGGGATAAACTGATAAAATTTTGGTGTTAAGCCATGATGGCGGAACAAAATGGCGGTATATTGAAATGTTTAAAAAATACTACCTATCCAGGTGACTTGAAAATTTGCATAGAAACCAGAGAGATTAACTGGTAGAATTTTAAAAATAATAAATGACATAATTAGTTTTTTAAAAATAATAAAACTAATGAGATTAAAAATAATTAATTAAAAAAAGAAAAACAAATAAGAACAAAATAATATATGGTATATTGGAATATAAGCAGTGGTTTCATTTGAGTAGGTATGCTATGTGAATGAATGTGTGTATGTATGTATGTTCGATCTGGATTACAAAAAAAAATATAGATAAAGGGTGAGGAGATGAAAAATGTTTAATCGTCTCAAACGAAATGAATGTTAGATAATATGAATCAAATGGATGTATTGTCATATATTTTTATTCGCGTATGCAAAGAACAATATTTAAGAGAACGGTGACTTTCAGCTTGACAAACAATATAAAAATACAGCATATTAAGTACCTATATACATTGTGTTGAAATGCACTGATGAGTAATATGAGAGTATTATGTATCAAAATATTCCGTGGACAAACTAGTCTACATGTTCCGATATATAATTTACCTAAATATTTGTTTCACTCAATTTAAAATTAAATATTTTTTTGTGTTAATGTCAGAGATGTACGTACACAGATTACTCTGTACCTTCAAAAATAAAAAAATTTTGAAAAAGACGGTCTTTTTAAAAACTAGTTTTCTAAATAACGCAAAAATTAGCAGACAAAGCTATTTGTTGTAATTTAGATTTACATTTGTTCAGTATTTTCGGATCGAATTAATTTAACTTTTAATTCATTTAAAGGAAAGATCGAAAGTAACTTTAGGTTTTATTCTAACAATGTAAAGAGACATTATTAATTAATTGTTCCAGTAAGTTTCAAACAAAATCCATGATGATTGTTTTAGACTACTATTGCATTTTCCTCGGATCAAAAGTTTCAGCAGTGCATTTATCAGTAGTATGATAGAGATTAAAATAAGTTTGCCTGCATTTTTGTAATTTTTTGAGTAGCATTTTTTCGTTTGTGATTTAGCAAGATAAAAACTAAGTGTCTTTTATTACGTATTTTACTTTAATACTATATTTACTACCAAAATTAAAAAAAAAAAAAAAAAAATATATATATATATATATATATATATATATATATATATATATATATATATATATATATATATATATATATATATATATATATATATATATATATATATATATATATATATATATATATATATATATATATATATATATATATATATATATATATATATATATATATATATATATATATATATATAATATATACTGACTAACTGAGTTATGGTAAATTTGCTCCTGTTTTAAGGACAGTTTGAGAAAAGTATACACTGGATGTCGGAAAATATTTTTTAATATAAATCATAACAAAAATTTGAAGTCCCAGTTGTATTTTGGTAATGGGAGTTTCTTTTTCTTTCTACGAATGTTCTAGGGTATATAAAAGTGTTACGAAAAAGCGTTCAAAAAGGGTTTATATTTTTAATATGTATTTGAGCATGAAATAGGCTTCATTTCACCCTTTGAGATTTTTTCAGATCTTTACGTTTCAGAGTCCCTAGATGCCAAAAAACATGTTTTCTCAATTGTGTCAGTTTATCTGCTCGCGGCTTAGCTAAAGAACTACTTAACCGAATTACTTCAAATTTTGGTCAAACTAATAAAATTTTAGTAGGAATCCAAGATGGCGGTACAGAATGGCAGCCAATTAAAATGTTTGTAATCGTGGAGAAATCGCCCTTTCAGGTTTTACATATCTTTACCTTTTAGCCAAAAAATATGTTTTATCAATTCCGTCGATCCGTCTGTCGGTTTGTGTGTTATTTCGCGGCATGCTTAAAAACTACTTATCAGATTGACTCCAAATTTTCATCAAAAATTAAGGACCATATGAGGATGACTTGGTAATATTTCGGTAAAAATCCAATATGCCGGGACAGGATGGCGACTTAGTGAAACATTAAAAAATTATTACTAAAATAATAATTATCCAATTTACCTCAAATTTTGCACAAAAATCAAGTGAACTGGTATCATTTTGGTATGAATCTAAGATAGCAAAATAAAATATTTAAAAAACAGCCTGAAGAAACTAGTAAAACTAAACATTCAAATTTTATGCAAGCGTTAAGTGTGATATAGAGATAGTTGTAATACGAATTCAAGACAGCGGAACTAAATAGCGGCCCTATAATTAAAAAGAAAGTATATGACAAATCCAAATCTAAACAATACGAAATACAACAAAATATGATTTATTTAAAATATAGTCCAAAATTACTGAAAGAAGGGGGAAAATACAAGTAAATAAAAATAAAAGTAAATATGAAATAAAATGTAACGTTCAACACAATTAAAACGTATTATTTACCATGATATCAACCGCCGTCAGCCCTCCACTGATCACCACGCATCCTGAAATTACTTCCTTCTCTGTGGAATAGTATGCCTTAGCAAGCAATTGTTTTTAGCTCCTTTAGAAATCTCACCTTATTTACAGTTGACCTCAAGCAATGAGGAGGTTTATTAAATGCCTTTTTGGCATTATAAGTCACGGAATACTTAAACAGAGTGGAACTCGGAATATGCAAATCTACAACATTACTTCCATTTCTTGTTTGATAAGCAGGTGTATTAAATGTAATTGCATTACTCTGATGTAACACAGGAACTCAAATAAGTACAGAGACGCAAGTGTTTTATTTTATGTTTTCGAAATAGTGGTTTACATGATTGTCTGTATGCACTTTTAAAATTTTTCTATGAGCCCTCTTTTGCAAAACAAACAAATAATTAAAAAGATAATTGCTAGATTCCCCCAAAAGCAGATGCCATGCCTCAAACAAAACTCGATTAGAGCAATTTATGAGGCTCGTAGTGTACTCAGATCCAAATCTGAGGATAGTATTCTCAACGCGTAGCAACCCGAGGCAAGCTTCCGCGATAGTCCCAAAATATGCTAGTCAAACTTTAGCCTGTCATCAATAGGCAGACCAAGAAATTTACAGCAAGACTTGTTTTCTAAGGCCTTGGCATTAATAAAAACATCAGCTAAGCTACACTTAAAGGTTAAAATATTGGTCTTGGACACATTGAAAGACAGCAAGTTCGAGCCACACCATTCCTTAATAATGCGCAGATCGACACTTACAGTTTATATAGGGATAAACTGGTACGAATTCAACATCACGTAACAAAATGATGGTGTGTGTCAATGTAAAATTGCTTATTGAATTTATTTTAAAATGTGTCCAAATATCAAGTGTGGCATAGGTAGAAACTGATAAAATATTGGAAGGAATCCAATATGATGAAACAAAATCGCGCCCCATAAAAATGTTTGAAAAGACAGTATATATGTGTTACTAAATGACTATGTACTAAACTAAATTGGGTCACACTTCACTATTCCAAATATAATGAAAGATTCATGACGAGGGTAATTTCGGGTAAAGGAATTGTTTTTCCAAATTTTTCTTCTATCTACAAAAATGAAAGAAAACGCAATTTATATATGTATTATTAATGACTATGTTGTGCGGAACCAAATCGGGTCATACTTCACTATTCCTAATAAAATTAAATATTCATAACGACGGAAGTTCCGGTTCAAGGAAATTTACCAATTTTTTTAGAATTTATAGGGTACAAATAATAATAAACTTAAAAATTTAATTTAACAAGTATTCGTTGTTCTCGGTAAAACGTATTGGTTGATTTCATTATAGCAAATCATTCTATATACATTAGAACCTCGATTATCCGAGCCTGCCGGGACCGAACCTTTCCCAGATAATCGAAAACACGAATAATCCAAAATCCTCATGTTAATTTTTTTAGTAATTTATTTAGACAAATACATATGTCAAACGAACAAAACGCGATACATGCAACAAAAAATAAAAGTTTTAAAGGTTATACATAACATAATTACACTTAATACATAATACACTTAAAAAAAATCAGTAATATTTGTTTGTTTTTGTGCTTGTAACAGAAAAAAGTTCTGTAGTTAAAACATTACGTTTGAGCTTTTCATTAGTACCCGTACGCTGCATTTTGTGCGTTTATTTGCGTTCCACTAAACAGTCGGTCGGCCGTTATCGAAAATAATATGTAAACACATAAATGGGGGGGATTCCTCATTCGCCAACATCTGGCCCCCAGCCACGGATAATCCGCCGCCCGGATAAAGCGCGCATGGATAATGGAGGTTCTATTGTACTTAAACTGATCAGTTTATTTAATGCAGATTGATGCAAAATTTAAATCCGAAAGACGCACAACGACGCATGCCTTTCTGTAACTGAAAATTAGGATAATATTCCTAATTTTCATAGAAAAGCAGTTTGATTTGACGAGTTATATAAAGATACCGAATCTTTTCATCAGCATAACTTTGTATACTTATACTGGTCCAAGAAAATCTTCATCGAATGTTTCCCCACGAACGGCAGAGTCGATTTGTGTTCAATATTTTGTGCTTTGTATTAGGTTCAAAAATAAAATTACATATATACCGGAAGGCTTGAATCAATTTAATCAAAATACAAGGGATGCAGAAAAAGTGCCAAATTTTAATTCCTCTCTTTACCTTAAGGAAATGTAACACCCTTTATACAATTTATTTCTAGTTTAGTCTTCAAAAGACATTGACGTGTAAGCATTTTACCACTCTGTGCCTTGAAAAGTAAACCGCAGGATCTATAGTCAAGTCATTTTTCTTGTTTTAAGTGAGCAAAAGTTTCTTAAAATTAATAAATTTTAGTATTGTGACAGCTTCGGAGTTCTAAAAAAACCTTTTAAAATTATTGGGTTTTGAGATGTTAAAAAAACCGATTAAATTTTAAATAAATATTTTATAAGAAAGTCGGTAGAAATCGAGAGAACTTAAATAACAAGCAAATGGAACTTTCGATTTATATTCAGAAACTTTTAGCGTGCGAGGCACCCGATTTTTAAAAACTGAAGTTCTTGGAAGCGGGAGAAATAATTCCACCTAATTTGTTGCAGTCCAGAAGTTTAAAAATTTGTTTACTGCTTCCAGCAGCGGAGTATGACCTTTTTAATATAAATATGTGCGGAAAAAGATTATTTTGAATTAGATTTATTTCTAAAGAAAATTAAGATTTTTTAAATTGTTTCCTCGCATAATTGTCCAACAAATATAATATACCACCCCTTGAAAAATATAGAGTATTTATGGATATGTGTTATTGTATACATTTTTATCTCCAATGTTGATTGTCCTTATTTGTTTTTACTTAATAAGTTTAATGTACCTCAGGGAGATTTTCGTACTACCGACCATTTTAAAATTGACTATTGCAGAATATATTATAATGATATTTTTATTATAAATATTTACAATTGGGTATTGTGTTTGTTGTAAAACTATTGCGATCATTCAAAATGTTATCCAAAATGATAACGTGCCTAAAATGCCGAAATATGAACATTTTATCGGCAAAAAGGCTACTGCTTATAAAAATAGTTTAACTCGGATAAGAAATAACGTTTTTTTGAAGTACCAGGAACTAATACATTCTACAGAACTAAATCTCTTTTACGAGGAAAGTAATAATTTCGGTCAAATCTTCTAAACTTTTTGTGTAATGGATTATGGTCCACTTAGCTTATTTTTGCAGAAAAACGACTTTTCAGATATTAAAATTCCAAGACTAATTTTTATTACAAACTGAACGAAGATTTTAATGGCGGCAAAAACTTTTTTAAAATTTAAAAGTTAAATAATAAATAAATGCAGGAAAACGTGTTCCGTTGTGATTGATTAACACCAATAATTTTAAATTTTAAACCATTTAGAAAAAATCAAATTAACGTAAATTGTCCTATCTTCTAAATCCGTCCCCTTTATTACTTTTCTAGTATTTGTCTACTGTCACTTAACGTTGGTGCTAGTTGCAGATGGCAGCTATAATATTTTTCTCGCCCATCATAACATAATAGTAAACGCGACAGCTATTGCTTTAGTTTAAATAGTGCTGTTGTTTGCGCAGGTCATGTTTAACGGTTTTCTTTCTACAAATATCTTAATTTTCCAAAAATGTGTATTTGGTTATTTGGCGATATATTATAGTGATATCGGTAAATTTTTATGTCTGTTTTACTATTTCATTTTCTGAGATGTGATGCCTAGAAACATTTTAAATGATAGTTTCTTAACAAAAATCGGTAAATTATAGTGATCGGAAATGGGAAAATAAGGATATTCTCACCCTATTTAAATGCATAAATAAATAATTAGATATATAACTTATTTTATGTGTTTTTGTCTAACTATGACCTACCACATATATTTCGCTGAATTAAAAATGAAATCTATTTTTTTAAAGTTCATTTATATCTCAAAACTTTTTAAACCTTCTGAAAATATATTATTGATGTATTTATGCCATATTTTAATGTATGCAGCAAGTTGTTGAAATACGACAATTTTTGTATTGGGATAGCAAGAAACATTTTTATTTCGATATTTTCTGTATTTAAAACAAGAAATTAAATAGGTCGGAAATAGGAAAAAGTACAAGACATATTTCAATACTGACCGGGGTTCGGTTCACGGTTATTCTACTATATTTTAATTAATGTTAAGTGCATGAGCCAACAGAAAAAAAACTGTAAAATCTCTTGATTTTTTGTGTACTTGCAACCTAGTAAAAATATTTAGCTGATGATAGGTCAAGTTTAAACTCTTTTTTAAACATCAGAATATTACTATTTTTGCTCCTATTAATGACATTTCATTTTTTTTTTATCAGCTAAGGCAACAACTCCTATTATTATTGAAATAGTTTTAAGAAACAGCTTATTTTATGTTCAAAAAACTGGTAGCCGATATTTAGAGAGAGTGCTCATAAATTAAATATATCCCATTAAGAAACACAGCTGCACATTTGCAAAAAAATTTTTTAGATGCACTTATTTATCACCAGTAATTTATCATTTTCGAATAACGAACATTTTTTCGCAGCTATGGTACCTAAAATAAGATTTCAGTATTCAATTGAATAGAATAGTATAGGATGTTCAGAAGAGGATTGGAGGAGTAGCGAGGTTTCTTATGAGTATATCACGAATGTATTTTATCCTTGATTAAGACATAACAACATTCCGACTCCCGTGATTTTTTTGCTGGCCATTTCTCTCACATTAAATTGCATATATCTAAAAAAAATGGAATTATGGAACTGCATTTTACCCAATTCAACGCATCGCTCTCAACCATTGGATATAAGGGTTTTCTTCCTACTTAAAACGTTTGGCGTATGAATAATACAGGACAAAAGTTACAGAGGGAAGATTTTGCTCCACTTCTCCAATCAACTCTTACAGAAGCAGTCACAATAGTAATTAAAACACTTTCCATGCGTGTGGTCTCTTCCCTTTTAACGAAAATAATATTGACTACACCAACCTAATAAAAGACATATATGCTTTTCAGAATGGGCATGTAAATGTCTAGGAACTACAATGCGAATACTACGGCAAAGCAAGTAACTTTAACATATTCCCAGTTGTTATTGGAGATTGAAAAAAAGTTTTAAAAAAATGAAAAAAAAAGTTAAAAAGGCCCACTAGTTATAGAAACATTTAGAAATGTACAGCAAGAACGGGGTGGAGATATAGAATATAAAGCACTTTTTGAATTTTTTATGCTCAAGAAGCTTATCAGATAATGTTAATAATCACGAGATTACATTAGAAATTAATTAACCGTTAATAATTAGTTTTTGGTTAAGTAATGATAATATTGCTGCAATAGTGGATTCAGGTGAAGAACTCAATTTAGATACCGCACCAATGGCTGCGACGCATAATCGCCATATAGTTGTGGAAACTTCTATCCAAAATGAAATACAATATTGTCCAGACACACTGTTCACTTTAACAGCAACTGTTTGTACAGCATCATTGATTAGTGGAAAATAAGGAAAAGAAGGCAAATACTCAAATCTATTAGATATGCCCCTCAGCTGGAAGCTAATTGTCCATACCGATGTTCACGCAACTGCAGAAACAGCCATCAAAAATAAAGTATCAACTGCCTTGAACTTTATACAAGCTACACATCTTATTGAAAAGATAACGGAGCAAGAAACTTCTATTGACAATAAAGATGTTGACAGCTTATGCTTAGCATCGTCTTCAAAACCAACTATTAATTTGAGGAACGACGCACATCGATGAAGAGAAAAACTTGAATAAATTGGCAACTTAATAAGTAAAGTTCAAAAACGAAAAGTAAATACAGACGTTTCTAAGAAAGAAAAAAGAAAACAAAAGTAGATATCACTCATAATAAATTGCTACATAATGATAAAGAAAGTCCGATCGATGTTAATTACGAAAAAGGGCAGTTTATGATTGTTAAATATGACAAAGAATATTTCCCATACTTGATAAACATGATGATACTGTACAAATTAAAACCAGCACTATCAGTGGAAATTACTGGAAATGACCTGAAAAGGATTATATATTAGAATATCTATTTATAATAATATACAAATGCTGTAACGTCTAATCAAAACGCTAGTTACAAAACGTGGAAAATTTAGTTTACTCTAAATTAACGATAGAAGAAATAATTAAACATATGCTGAACTTATATATTAATTATATTTATAATATATTTTCCAAAAAAACAAAAGTAATAAAAATAATACGTTGTTTAATTTTTGATATTTTTTCATTATAAACTTCTATTTTTTTATCTTAAACCAGTGTTGCTAAAATAAAATAAATATGTCAGATCAAAGCAATTGGTAACAAAACAAACTATGTTTTTTTTTCATCTTACAAAATTTTGCATCCTATCCTTATAAAATATATTGTTTTTAATGATAGTGCTTATGGTCGGTATTAGGTTAACATCTGGTCCTTATAAGGAATTACCCATCAACACGATCGGAAATAGCAATATTTTGGAACTTAGTACTTTTATTTACTTAATTTTTAATAGAGAGAATTCGACCCGTTATGTAATTTTAAAACTCCACTCCTGCTAGCTTTGTATGTATACATACAATGAGGGCATAAAGTCTGGAAACCTTGAGATATGTCAAAAACTATACAAGTTGGGTAAAAAAGTTTCATATAAAAGTTGTATAGTTCCTTACGATTTATGATTCAAAAATGTCTTGAAATATACAGGGTGTTTTAAAATCAAGTTACACGCCAAAACTTCAGAATCTCTAATGGAACACCCTGTATATTATTTCATTTTAAGAATCTACATGAAATTCTGATCATATTTTATTAAGCATACCCTGTCCCTCAACTGTCAACTGTTTTTGAGATAAAAAAATGAGAAAATGGAAATTTGGCTTTAAACAAAATTAACTCATTTCCCTATGCATAGTGAAACCTGGTGGATTATTTTAGAACTCCCATAGAAACTGTCATGTACTGACAATAAACTGTGTCAATTTTTAACATATTGTTGGAGAGTTACTTTTTTCCTGATAAAAATGCTTTCAGAAAGATAAAGGATAGAGATTCTTATGATGTTTGGATGGGGAGATCGCCAACGAAATCTTGACGAAGTATGTGAACTTTTTAATAATACGCATCCCGAGCGACGACAAGCAATTGCAAAATCCACAGTTAGCGAAATTATCAAAAAATTTCGTGATCATGGTTGTGTAAAAGATCTTCCCAGGACAGCTAGGCCAAAACTAGATGATAATATGAAATTGAATGTTTTACTCAGTTATAACAAAAATCCACATTTACCTACAAGTCAAGTAGCATTAGATTTAAACCTTAGTCAATCACCGGTAAAAAATATTCTGCACACGGCGAAGTATCATCCCTACAAAATAAGATTAATCTATGAATTAAATGAAGACGATTTTGACCGCCGACTTGAGTTTTGCGAAAGTATGCAAGAGCGGTGCAACCTGGATCCATTCTTTTGTAGAAATATTTTATTTTCCGATGAAGTCACCTTTTTTCTTAATGGTACTGTCAACCGACAAAACCGTAGATATTGGTCTACAGAGAATCCCCATTGGGCTCAAGTGGCTCATACGCAATATCCCGAGAAAATTAATGTTTGGGCTGGAATAGATGGATAGGTCCCTATATTTTCGACGGAAATTTAACCGGCGAAATGTATCTTGATTTTTTACAACTCGAGTTTATTCCTGCCTTAGCTCAATTATATCCAGGTAATGAGCCCGATATGCCTACTGCAGCAATGTGGTTCCAACAAGATGGAGCACCACCTCACTACGCGCTACCTGTTCGGCAGTATCTCAGTGAAATATTTCCTAACAGGTGGATAGGACGTCGTGGTCCCTACGAATGACCGACCGGGTCCCCGGACTTAACTCCCCTAGATTATTTTCTGTGGGGATATTTAAAGAGCAAAGTTTATTTGAACAGACCTCCTAATATCGATGCGCTGAAAAATCGTATAAGAGATGAAATCCGACAAATCCCACCTACTTTCATTCGAAATCTACAACAAGAGTTCATCAATCGATTAGGATATTGTCAGGAAGTGAACGGACAACAGTTTCAGCATTTATTACGTTAAAACGCATCATTTAGAATTTTAGACTATCGTTTTTAATCGTTATTAAAAAAATTTTGTAAAAACAGTTTTCTCATTTTTTTTTATCTCAAAAACAGTTGACTTTAGGGATAGGGTATGCTTAATAAAATATGATCAGAATTTCATGTAGATTCTTAAACTGAAATAATATACAGGGTGTTCCATTAGAGATTCTGAAGTTTTGGCGTGTAACTTGATTTTAAATCACCCTGTATTTTTCAAGACATTTTTGAATCATAAATCGTAAGGAACTATACAACTTTTATATGAAACTTTTTACCCAACTTGTATTGTTTTTGACATATCTCAAGGTTTCTAGACTTTATGCCCTCATTGTATATTTTTCAACACAAAAAAACCTCAGGATATATTTCAACTTTTAAATCTTTAAATACATACAAAATCAATTTCTAATAATAATGTAATAAACAACCAATAAAACAAAATGACAAAAATCAAAGCCACGAAACTCTAGATAATTATCTCTAAACAATTTATTCTACATCGCCTAATTTTCCTAACCGATCCCTTAAGTGCAACATCAATAGAAACAATTGAATCCAAATCAAAACAACGAATATTGTCGGATTTCCTTGAGAGTTTTCGAATAATTATGATAGGAAGTGCGGCAGACACAGTACAACTACAACGTTGCCATCTTATTTATCTTAAAAGTTATTTTCCGTTGTAACTTTGAGATACGTTAAAGAAAAATGAGCATTCAGATTTTTTTAGGTAGTAGTAGTAAAGTAAAAAATTCATATTATAAAAACGGACTTTTTGCTAGCAGTACGGCAGCGCATTAAATAATTTATTTAATCTTTGTTTTTCATGTATCTTGCTTCATTTTTAGAAAATAAAACCATTTCGCTGCTTATCTCTGGGCAACATAAAAAGAGAGTACAAAAACGTGTACAGAAAAGAAGTAAGAAAAACTTGGGTGTCTCTCCTTTTTGTGGAAATAATTTAATAGCTCGAAAAACTCAAAATTGCAATATGCAAACCTAAATAATAAATAAATATATATATATATATATATATATATATATATATATATATATATATATATTTACAACAAAATTAGGTTACAATATGTGGAAAGTGGCTTCCTCTAACTATTACTGATAATTCCAAATTCACGGAGTATTCTGTTTCTAAAATCATCTGCAGTATGGTAATGGTGTAGAGTACACTAAAAATTTAAATTGATCCCTTAAGAACAAATTAGGTTATTTAAATCAGATGCCTAGGCATGTAGGAAGTCATTTTTAACAATTATTGTAGCGTAATTTTAATGATAGTTATTATTTAGGTTTGCATCTTGCATTTTTTGAGTTTTTCTAGCTATGAAATTTTTATGGTGAGGTCCAAGTTTTTCTTATTTTAAACGTAATATGTTATGTTTTAATTTGGGTAATAATTTTTTCTGGTTTCTGAGAACCATTTTTCGAGATGTTGATGATAATCTAACGAATTTTTTTACGATTTTAGCAATCAAAAGTAAGACTACTTCTACTCAACCGTCATATCCTCCACATTGTAATATGCTGGTCCTCTTACCTCTGTTAGAAAGCAAGGTCAGCACTACATTTTTTTTTGTTCTCATCGGCCCAGTTTTTTTTTACAATTTCATGGATGAGATAACAAGTTTCGTCCAGATAATAACTTGGTCCACCATCTTCTCGGAGTTTTGAAATAGTGTCCAAATTTGTGTATCATTTCTTCATTTAACTAGTCTACTACTTTCTACTATACTTTGTTGTTTGTCGTTTGCCTTATATTTAAAGCCACGTTTTTAGGAATCCCCACAAAGTTGTTTTACAACAGTTGACAAGTTATTTTTTTCTTAATTTTCTCTTTATAAAGTCTAAAGACGGATAATTTTTTTCGGTCCACATATTGTCTATAACTTCTCTACAGGTTATGTTCTTTTAACACGGCTAAATACAATCGTTCCGGTCTTTTCTCGTTTTTAGTCTATTTTTAAAAGGATATAAATGGTCGTTCTGAATGCTATGGTTAGAAATAGAGTATTTTTAATGGCATCTGATTTACACACTTTTTTCCAAGGTCCTTCATAATCGTTTAAGTAAATTATTTTCTGTGCATCTTCCCTTAATGCCTTTACTTCTAAACTGCCCGGAGTATTCTCCACATATACGTTTTGTAGATTCGCCTCTATGTCAATACTTTTACCATTAAAATTTTCGATTAAAACACTGTTTTGTGAAAGCCATGGTCGCAATATTTTAAAATCTTAAAGTAAACTACTCCACTGTGTTAACCTAATTAAAATACGATGCTATAAAACCAACATTTAAAATACGTGCATGTTTGAGCTAATGAGGCACTTAAAGGTAACAATGGACCAGAAGGGACAAAGTATTTTTTGATGTCAAGCCAATCCGCGTTAATTTGAAACGGACTATACTTCAAAACGCCATTTTCGTTATATTTTGGTCCGACGATGAGTTATTGTCGATTGCAGATATTGAAATGTGGTTCGGTTCTTGAAAAACCTGAATTTTAACTGTGGCACTGCTTCATTTCCGCCTCTTAATGAACATGAAATTACTGCTGAAGAGACTAATCAAAAATGATGTAAAAAACTTGAATAGTGGCGTCATAAAAAGCGCCACCAAAGTTTAATGTTTTAGCGTTGAACTATAATTTTTTTTACAAAGACCTTGTGATCTGCTGAATAGATTTAAGTAACCAATAAACCTATATTTTTACAGCAAGATAGTAATTAACTTGATACATTAAGTCATCAAAATGTCAGTATAACAATAAGATAAAGTTTGTTATTAGGTACTTTTTAAATTTATTAGTAGTCTCTTTAAACTTAGCTTGTCTGCTGCAAAAAAAGAATATAGCAAAATTTAAAAACGGCCGATCACTAAGGTCCTATGAATCGGCTCGCATGGATTTAAAATTTCATTGAGGGCTTTTGATTTGTAACTTTATCTTATGTAAGATACAAAGACGTATTCATCTTTTTATTAACTAAAAATCAGATATCTAAAATGCTAATATATTTCTGCACTGTTAAATTAAATTTAATTTAAGGTAGTTAAATTTGGATGAGAACGTGCTAAACAACAATTATTTTAGGGATATCTTAAGATAGATATCCAGACGTATTCACATGAGCAATAAACTTTCAAATAAATTTTTTAAAACATATCCAGACTCATTCATAATCAACAGAACAAAACGAATTTAAAAAGAACAGAATTTAAAAAATCGGTAAATTTCCCTTTACCGACAACTTCCTGCATACAGAAGTCCACTACATGCAGATACAACTGATGGGCCCATATAGTTGTTTTGGTAATAACTTTAGAAACAATTAAAATAAATATCAGTTTATATATGTATACAAAATTATTACCAAATAATTATAAGCATATAAAATTTGTTATATGTACGTAGTAAAATTCTGTGCAAGGAAAGTTCTGAATAAAGGCGATTTTTTAGTTATTGTTAATTTAACGGCTCCTTACCAAGATTTTGGAGTTTAAAATTAATTGAACAAGTAGCTTTTCAGGCCGATAATTAGACCGCCAATCCGTTCCGGCATCTTGGATTCGAACCAAATTTTTACAAGTTTATTCACATCTATCATTTGATTTTTGTGAAATATTTAAAAACAATATATAAAGTAGTTTTTTTACACTGATTCTTTAACGTTTTATTAGGCCACTATTTTTTTTTTCGCTATCTTGGATCTGTTCACAGTTCATCCCATATCACATCAAGTTTTTGGATGTAATTTGGGTAAATTTGATAAGTAGTGTTTTAGTAATTTCTTTTATGCTTAGGCCGCAATTTTGTTCCGCCATATTTATTCTTCACCAAAATATTACCGTGTTTTCCTCATATGACCCTTAATTTTTTCACAAAATTTGAAGTAAACCGGATAAGTAGTTTTTCAGCTATATTGCTAATAGACAGACAGACCGGCGGAATTAAGAAAACATGTTTTCGGCATCTAGGGTCCCTGAAACATAAACAATTAAAAAATCTTGGAGGGTGTTTTTTCACGATTACAGTTATGCAAGTAAAAATAATGTCACAGCTATATTTATTAAAGTAAACAATGGTAGATATCCTAAATACTTATATGTTGTTTTAGGACACGATGAACCTTTTGACTTATACTATGACACTGAAGATGAACAAGAGAGACCTCGGATTACCACTTTCGTTCAGTCTTTGGCAAACTATTCGAACACCATTCCACCACCTAACGCTGACCCCGATGCTCCAGCCCAACCTACCAAAGGTGCCCAAATGGGTACCCTCATCGGAGTTTATTTGCCTTGCATTCAAAATATTTTTGGTGTCATTTTGTTTATTCGTCTTACTTGGGTAAGTAAAACAACCTTTTAATTTTCCATATTCGCCATTGCTGGAATATTTTTAATTTGATTTAATTCATTTGATTTTATTTAATATCCAATTCAGATGCCGCGCCGTTTTGTTAACTTAATTTTTATTGACAAAAAAGTTTGTTTTATATGTTAGTAGCTTGCTTTATAAGAATTAGGCGTCAATAAATATCTTGAATGGTAGTGGCACAGAATCAAGCTTACCTACAAATAAACGTTGTAAATATGCATTAGTATATTTATGTAACAAATATAGAATAATACATTTGTTTGTTGTTGTAGAAAACATTACTTGATATCAACGTTACCCTATCTCTATAAGAAATGTATTTCTTTTTTAACACTGGTGTGTTCCCTAAGATGAAGCATGCAAACTAAAGGCGACCGTCTAGACTTTTTTTTGTCGACTTCGCTAACAGAAGTTTTGAAATATTAGATGTTCTAAAGCAATTTTTTACAGATCTTTATCTGTAAAAAAATATATAAGATTTATATGGGGTTGACCCTGAAATTGTTAGCCAGGGTATTACGTATAAAATAGTCTAATTATAAAATTCTAGACGTGTTGTAGTAAAAATAACAATGATAAGGTGAAATATGACTATTATGGAAATACACTCCTAGTAACTACTATGTAACTTCTTGAGAAAAGACCCAGATACTCTCATATATCAAATATATTTTTCACAAAGCAACAGAGTTTAAACAATATTTAAACTGATGGAGGACAAGAATTATAAAAAGTTTTTAAAAATATTTTAATATAAACGTTCTCGTCTACGCTAATCATTGATCCCAATAAAGGCATTACAATAAACCACCTTAAGAAATAATAATTTATATATCTTACGTATTAATAACTTTTGGACCTTACGTATATTCCGTTAATTGATTCTAAAAATATATAATGTAGCAAGTTTTGTTTAAAAGCGGAGACAATAAATTAATCCCTAAAAAATAAAATAAAGATGAAAATGAAGTACCAATCCTGCTGCTGAAGTTGATGGTTTTATATTTTCGTGTAGACAAAGTACTTTTAAACTACTTAGAGGAATTATAAAACTTGTTATCCAAATACACTGTTTTTTCAATATTATATGAAAAAAATGTGTTTAAACTTGACAGTAAAAAACAGTTTATTTGTAGAGAAAACATTAATAAGTAGACGTTGGTTAAGTTCTCAAACATAGTTTTTTTTGTGACTGAACTAAGATTTGCTGATACATACACATAGCAAAAAATACCATGTGTCCTTTACATTGCAGGTTACATCGAATGCAGTTTTCATTTCAAGTTAAACGAATAAAAGAATGGCCTATTTCGGTAAATATCCAAGAAAAGGACGGTTTATTCTATAAGTGAAGCAAATCGTCTTATATTAATATACAAGAAAATCAGTGAGGAATTATTATACACATGATTGTTACATAATGCATATTTTTGAACAAATATGGAAACTGGTATTTACGAAATTCGGTATCTCCATATTATTTAGACACCCACTATTATCAAATAAATATTTAGAGTATATTTTCTTTTGATGCAAAGGATCTTAATTAATACTAAAATAATTAAATAAATTATATAGCCTTGTCACACTGGGCTAGACACACAGAAGCATTCATCTGATCTTAGTGGTCTAGTTTTCAACCGATAAATTATTTTTTTCAATTTCTATAATTATTATTGAACAAAGTGGAAATAACAATAAAAATAATAATACTAAAAAACCGAATGCACCACATTTGCACAAAATTGGTCAATGCGTTTCTTAATAATTAAACGTAGCTATATTTTGGCTTTTTCGCGGCGTAAAATATAGATTATGTGAAAAATAGTTTAAGAAATTGTGTGTTTCAACATTTTTAGCCTTCGGGGCCTCGTCGGGATGCCAGACTTTAAAAAAAAAATATTTATATAAGAAATGATCTGATCGAAATCTGAAGGTTGTCAATATGTTTGATAGGTATAAAGAAATTAAAATGTAGCTCTCTGTAATGATTTTTAAAATTAAATAAGTCACTACTGCGGTCGAGTTATTTTAGAGGATGTCTTTGGCATTTTCGCAGCATAAAAAACTATATACAAATATAGATTAAATTAAAAATAGTTTAAGAAATTGTGTGTTTCAACATGTCTTATCTGTCCGCATTTGCTGAAATTGCTAATAATAGTGAAGTATTACTCATCTATAAAACATTGAACTAAATCACAATTTAACAATTTATTTACTAAAAAATATTTTTCATATTCTGGGTCTAAAGAAATCAGCAGTTAACCTTCGAATATTTGCATGTAGGTACCACGGCAGATAAAACAAACGGCAATATCTCTAGTTTGCGGGAACCTTACGCGTAATGTTGCCAATCGGTGTGTACTTACACGGTTTTCGTGTAATTTGGAGTCGATGCGTGTAGTATTCGTGGCCTTGCTAAAAGTGTGTAATTTCCGTGCAATATTTAACACAGAAAAATTATATTCAAAGGTCAGCGTCAGCCAGCTGGTAAGCCGAGTTAAGCACCCCACTGGAAGTTTAGTCATTGGCAAACGGTGCAAAAACTATCCTTATTGCATTGCAAGAAGAAGAAAATATGCGTATAATTACGCGCGGAACAAACTGGAGCTTCCGTATTCGTTTTATGTAAAAACGACTAAAAAACTAACCCAACAAAAACGAAACTCAAAAAGAAAGTACACATTTCTGGAACAAAAATGGGTGATAATTTAATGCTGGAACTAAATATAACCCTTTATAACCTATATTTCAAAAAATTATCTAACAAAATATCGAAAAATATAGAAACAAAAATTAAGTTTGACGTAAATGGACAGAAACGTATGAAAAACTTTCATTGTGTTCCGCGCTTTAGCTATTCTCAATAGTAATCTAACCTATAAAAAAAATTTAGTTTTTAAAAGATTAGTTATTTATGGTATGAATGATGAACCGATGATTAAACAGGTTAATAAATATCAAAGTAGCTTATTCTTCTTGTTCTTATAGATTAATAAAAGTATCATAATAATTAAATAAACAAGTGAAGATGCTAACGTTTTCGAAAAACAAGATGATAATATGAACATGCAGGTATATACAGCTTTCCTAACCCTTCTTCGTCTTTGTAATAAGAACTACTTGTAACTAAAATAATACCGTTATTATTTTTTTGGATTCGGCTTTCTTGATTAGAGAATCCTGCTTTTAAAGGATGGTTAATGAAAAAACCTATTAACCATTAGGAAAGAAAAAAAATGCTGTAGGTATAAATTAAACTGCCAACAGACATTTAGTAAGAAAACATTTTTAAATTTAAAATTTAAAAAGAAAAGCTCACCATTAGATAAAAATATTAAAAATGCCGAGATAAACCTTTGTGGTTTGCTAACAACAAATAATTTAAGCTTTTCACTCATGGATACTCTGAGTCCTTTATTGAAAAATATGTTTTCAGACTCGCAAATTGCGAAAGGTCTTAGCATTAAGAGGACTAAGGCTACTTCGATTGTTGTTGAAAGTCTAGGAAAGACATTTTTGGAAGAACTGTATCAAAAACCCAAACAGCCTGGCTCCTTTTTTTGATTGATTATGGATGAAACCACAGATTTGGCCATAAAAAAGCAGTGTGCATTTACTGTCATATATTTTAATTTGACTAAGAATACATTTTCGACCGAATTTTTTGATTTAGTAGAAACATAAGGTAGTCGAGCAACAGAGTGGTTTAGTAGCTTAAAAAATTCTTTAATTGAAAATAATATTTTATTAGATAATTTAGTAGAGTTTTCTTCAGACACTACTAATGTAATGACTGGCAATATCCACTCAGTATTTTCTTTGTTAAAGGAGGAGTTTCCAAATATAGTGTGTATTAAATGTTCTTGCCATATGGCTCATTTGGCAATATCAAAAGCATGCCTTAAACTACCAAGATCAGTTGAAGATCTCTTGAGGAATTTAGGGAGCCATTTCAATAGAAGCTCCTCCCGAAAAAAAACAATTTTAAGAGTTTTAAGTATTTTTCAAAGTTGATATACATAAAATATTGTCACCAGCAATTACTCGGTGGCTTTCTATAAAAGTTGTGTTGACAGGGTCCTCGAACATTATAATCCTTTAATGGCATATTTAAGGGAACAAGTGTTCGAGGATCCTTCGATTACAAGAAATGTTAAATACTATGCAAAATAAATTCTTATTTTAATATTTTATTAAAACAGCTTATCTTGAATTTATGAGCTACACCTTAGGACTTATGACAGATTTTAACATTTTCTTTCAATCTGAAAAACCATTACTCCATAGAGTGAAACCGGGGACAGAAAAATTACTTAAAGCCCTTTGTAGCAATTTTATGGATATATCGGTGGTTAGAGATGCAGATGTTTTTTAAATTAAACCATGAGAACCCAAACAGAGACAATTACTAATCTAAAAATCAGTCCTGAAGTAGATAAAAAAGATTATGACAAATTTTTAAAAAGTATACTAGTTTTTTATATAGAACTAGTAACTAATATAAAGCAGCGTTTTCAGTTTCAAGGTCCAATTTTTAAAATATTATTAATAGTCGATCCGTTAGTTGCCCAGTCATATGAGATCAAATCCTTAAAAACTATGACTGACAGATTTCCAATATTGTATAAATATATAAACCTTCAAACTTTAGATAGTGAGTGGAAACATCACGCTCTATTAGATTATATATATATATAAATATTTCAGCAAGCGATCCTGAGAAATATTGGGGAGAAATTTTTAAAATGAAAAACGCTGCTGATATGGAGATTTTTCCTAGTCTTCGAATTGTAGTATCTCTGCTTTTAATACTACCATTTTCAAATGCTAGTGTAGAACGTATATTCAGTAACTTGTTTAATATTAAAACTGACAAAAGAAATTTACTAAACCAATCCAAAAGAGGAATTGAAAGCCGTGGAGGCTGTGTAGCTTTTGAACCTTGTAATAACATGTTATATGCAAAGATATAGAATAGAGTAGATTTTTCAATTGTTTAATTTTAATTTACTTCTTTTTTGTACTTTTTTTGTAATGGGATCTAGTAGTTTAGGTTCTCTTATTTTACAAACTTGCAGGAGAGAGAGAAGAGACAAAATTGCTATAGTCCAAACCTTGTACCAGCTTTATGGTTTATGAGAGCTCGGACTTTAAATATGTATATGTGATTTCCTTATTTTAATGCCAAAGGATCTGACTGAGATTTTAGGTTGATGGTTTAGTTCATGTTTCTGTTTTGTTAATTTAAGTTTTAGACTTTAGATATGTTATGTAAATTCCTTATGTTAGCGCCAAAGGCTTTGACTGAGGTTAGTGAGATTTGAGGTTAATGGTTTAGTTCCTCTTCAAATTTTGATTTTGTGAATTTATTTTTATTTTTATTACGAGTTTATGTTTAGTTTTCACACCAAAGAACCAGATGTTAATTGTTCCTTTAAGGCATTTTATTTCTGGATTTGTGCAAAATATTTTGTTTGTTGGAAAATTTATTGTGTTTTCTTTTTATCAAATAAAACATGATTTTATATAAAAGTTGTTTTATTTATTGAAACACGAGTACATAATGTATAAACTTGGTATAAACCAATTATATAAATATAGTTGTGGTATAAACTCTCTAAAAATTAGTATGTCTCTATTCTATACATTAGGTATTAGCCTTGTTATATATATATATATATATATATATATATATATATATATATATATATATATATATATATATATATATATATATATATATATATATATATATATATATATATATATATATATATATATATATATATATATATATATATATATATAAACAAGGATATTAGTAGTGGGTAATATGAACAATAAATTCTTTTACCACAGCGCTTATGCAGATATATATTCTATGATCTAATTAACACGCTTTTATTATCTTCACGTGTATGTCACTATGTACGTTAACAAATCTAGAAAGTCGATTTTCACCTATTTGTCATTGTCATACCGATTCGAAATTTTGGAAATGTATGTAATTCGGATAATACAATAATTTGCCACCTTCGAACTGATCAAATCAGTACCAAATGGTACCAAACGATTTTAACCTACTTCTAAATATCGTATCGATTGAAAATTTTACAATTATACGTAATTCGACTGACAATACAACAATTTGGTATTCGATGGTATCAAATGGTACCGGTCGATTTTAACTTCTATTTGTTGTATCAATTTGAGCATTATTACACTAATGAATTGCGCAATTTTGTCCTATAATAACTCTGCGCATAGTGTTCTAAAATATACGTATTTTCAAATCGTCCGAGGCAAACTAGTTCACATAAATTTCTTAGAGCTTTTCAAGGAGCAAAAATTATCTCAGCATATGCAAAAACATCCAGATAACACAAAAAGTATGAACCAAGACGGAAAAACGTATCTCCATCAAACCTACAAAAAGCGAATAAAAATAGATAAGGTGAAATTCCTAAAAACATTATTTACAGAAGCCTTCCCAGTTAGATCAACATTAATAGAATTTTCTAAATGTATGAAGGGAAATACTCCAGTAGTGGATCAATAAAACGTCAGTACAACTCAAAACAATACAATCACAAAAAAGCACATTAACCTCAACGGCATTTAATTATTTCAGTTAAGACACTTTCTTCTACTTCTGGCACTGCCCATCCTTACAACCTTAGAAGTCAAAGAAATTAAAAATCCTATCATATACTACCTATACATAACAACAACACAACACACATATCTATCATATAAATACGCAGATCGAAAACTACCTACATAACATACATCTTTTAGAAAAATGTAACGAACCAATAATTAACGTCTATACATCCAAAAACTTTTCACCTTTAACCATTCCATTCCATTCCCAACCTCTCTAGATCTAAAAGAAGTGTATTTAAAGCAAATTGTTCTTTGGAACCTTGATTCCGATAACAAAGAAAGCTACAAAAAGTACTTTAACAAACACTTTACAACCAAATCTACAAAAAATTATTAGTTAATGCTTTATGTCATTTCCATATATAATTACGGTAATATAACTCTATTTTTAACCCTAATCAGATGAAATTATTAATAATTTACAAAATCTATCAGATCGAATACCCAAATTTAACGAATTAATTAATTTTTAGTACATAATAGGTTTGAAGGTTAAATCTTTGAATTTTCTACATTAATTTTCTCCTTTTGATCCATTTTCTTAAGTTTCTGGCTTAAAAATATCACTTTAATGACATTGTTTTATTTTATCACATTTAATTGTTTTTACATGTAGCCAACCTCACGTGGTTAACTTCCCCTTTAGATTTAACCTACAAAAAGACTTGACATTTGAAGCGACCATGTGTTAAAGTTTGCAAAAATTGCACGAAATACAAAAGTGTTTACATTCCAATTTAAGTTTTTTAAGACTGCCATTTTGTTCCGTCTTGTTAAATTCGTACCAGTTTATTTCTATATCATATTTAATTTTTGAAAATTTTGAAGTTATATAAATATTTTTTTACGTTAATACTAGTTACCTCTAAATCACACACTTAAGGCTTGCACACAATTTGAAATTAAGCTAATAAATAATTTTTCATGCTGATATTTTAACTATTTTATTAGGTCACCATCTTGGATTCATACCAAAATATTATCAGGTCATCTCCATAAGACCTTTAATTTTAGACCCTAATTTGAAGTCAATCGAGTAAGTAGTTTTTTAGGTATGGCCCAAAATGATAGACAGGCAGACCGACGGAATTGACAAAACCTGTTTTTGGGCATCTAGAAATACTAAAACATGAAGCTACATAAAACCTTGGAGGACGATTTTTTTGACGAGTACAAACATTTTATTTGAATTATTAGTAATTTTTTGGTAATAATTTTTTTAACATTCTACTAGGCCGCCATATTGAATTTTTACCAAAATGTAACCATTTCGTCCCCTTATGACCCTTGATTTTTGACCAAAATTCGAAGTCAATCAGATAAGTAGTTTTTGAGCTATGCCGCCGTACAGACAGACCGACGGAATTGAGAAAACATGTTTTTTTTGGCATCTAGGGACTCTAAAACGTGAAGATGTGTGAAAACCTGAAAGGGTGATTTTTCACGCTTACAATACTGCTGTTTGACGAGGGAAGTAAAAACACAGAACTTTAGTATGTATTAGAGCTGCCTAAGTTTTCCTATATTCGTCAAAAAAAAACAAATTAAAAACTACGACTTGAAAAATAAATTTAGGAGAATTAAAAAAGGCAACAAAAAGATCCTGTCCACTATCCATTTTCACACAATGACTACACCTGAAGTATCAGTAAACCATTGGATCACTCCACTAAAAATAAATATTATTAATAATTGTTATCGTTCTAGCGTATATGGTAAAAAGAATTTGGAAGCGCAAGAAGCAGTTTCAAAATAAGACAAAATTCCTCAGAAATCCAAATCGAACTTTTAGATTGAAAAACCAGTCAACCCTTGTTTTCCGAACTCAAGGACCGAGGAGATGTGACGTACAGTTAAACCATCCAAGAGGATCTCAAGCTGCCCTTGCACCTGCTAATATTGTACATAAACATTATATTGTCTACTCTCAATGTTTTATGCATTGAAGCAATTTGTAATATAATGCACTTTTACTTGCAGTTAACCTTCGAGCTTCCGAGTGTAAATACCTACTCTGTTAGTAAAATCTGTTGTAACTGCTTATTTTTGATTAAATTATTTGTTGAGAAGTGGTTTTCAAAAGGAAGTTGTTTCACTCGTTTCTATAAAGCAATCGTGAACAGATAATACATGTTGAAATACACAATCTGTTAAACTATTTTTTATAATACATATATATATATATATATATATATATATATATATATATATATATATATATATATATATATATATATATATATATATATATATATATATATATATATATATATATATATATATATATATATATATATATATATATATATATATATTCTTCTTGGATATTTGTAGATAGAGACGAAAAGCTTTATATTTACAAACAAAAAATAAAAGAATTTCCAGAAGCCTGTTATATTAGGCGAAACGTCAATTTAACTCCATTGTTTTTGATTTCGCAAATAAACCTATACTCAAAAAAGAAGTCCAATTAATAAGAGTGTTGAGTTTTCTCAAGACTTTATTTAGGTTAGCTTGATTTCTAAAAAGTATTTTTTTCATTAAAACAAAAAACACATATACAAAGACGCAAACATTATATACATACTAGGAACATTAAATGGTTTAAAAATTTAAAATTGTTATATTAATAATAAAATATGTTTTTTTTATATTTTTTGTTGAAGGCACACCCTTAGTAACACTATAATGTCATAATAAAATAATATTACGTAAGTATGGTTTTTTTATGGTACGCACCTTGGATAAGCAATTTACATGTTGTGTGGTAAACAATATTAGACTGATCGGGTTTGGAGTGTTTCGGTTATCTTTTTTCTTTTGCTAATAAAAACATTAGAATTTATCTGATGCTTAGCTAGTATACAGAGAAAAGAAGATTTTTTAGTTTGAAATGCTCTCTGATTATTTAATTAGGTTAAAAACCACAAATATCCTTTTTATCATTAACTGCTTCATTCTCCTTATTTATTTCTATCATTTCTTTAAATGTTAATTTACGATAATTTCTATCTTGTGCTAAAATCTCGGTTGCACTGAAATTGAACTCATGTCTTGTTGTTGGTTCATGCTTGTAAAGGCACTAGAAGCATTTTTAATATACTTATGCCCTTCACAAGCATGAACAATGAAAACGAAATACTCCAAACCCAAACAGTCTCATATCATTTACAACACAACATATAATTGCTTATCCAAGGTGCGTACCATAAAATTGAGTATTTAATGGATAGATGTGTTTTAAATTCGGTCTTTAAATATGTGTGGGTGGTTTGTCAAAACTAAACATTTTATTTGCCAAACGTAGCATACGTATATTTTCCTGTGTTTTTGAATTAATGAAAAAAATACTTTTTAGAGATCAAGCAAACCTCAATAACGTCTTGAGAAAGCTCAACATAATGAGCGAAACGTTGACTTGATATGAAAAATTGTGTTTTACTATTAACCTAGACCCAAGAAAATAAAGTTTCCAGATATAAATATAAGGTTAAAGAAAAATCCCTGAAATATTACATAGTGTTAATTAAAGATATAGACAATCTGAAAAACATGGATTTTTGCTTCCTTTTGAGGCAGAGAGTTCATATAAATATTTATCCTTAACGGTTTTCAAACACATTGTTTAAAAAAAATTAAAAAGGATTTCCCAATATGGCAAAAGCGACCTAATTCGGACTAATAGATAACAAATGTGAATTTTTTTAACGCTAAAATTATTCCCAGCCTATTTTAAAAGCTGATTAATATTCCTTTTTGTATATGTATGTTTGTTTTACTATTTTAGTGTAAGTAAAACATATGAGGGTTATTAAAAGTAAAAAATAAACTTTTATTAATATGTTTCCTGAAATGTGTAATTTTTACATACAGAGTAATCATTGTTCATTATTTCTACACCATATACCTGTAAAATTAAACATTTTTAAAGATTGTCGGCGAACTTAATTACAACCTCTATTTAATATTTAGTATAATATTCGTTACAATACAAGTTATGAGTCTCTAAATATTGATAACTTCCTTTAAAGAAATCGGTAAATTTCCTTTACCCGAAACTTCTCTCGTTATGAATCTTTCATTTTAATAGGGTATATAACAGACAGACAGATTTGAGAAAACATGTTTTTTAGGCTTCTAGGGACGCTAAAACATGAAAATATGTAAAACCTTGGAGAATTATTTTTTCCAGAATTACACACATTTTATTTTGCGTTCTTTTTTCCGCCATCTTAAATTCGTACCACTATTTAACAGTTTATCTCTATTGCACACTTAGTTCTTGCACTACGATTTCCTCAATATTTGCTTTGACGTCTATAAAAACAATGCATAAATATCTACGCACAACGGTTTTCCTCAACGAAGTACCGACAAGCGAGCGAACCTGTCCGCAAGCATTCCTCACCATGCAGCCGTATTCGTTCCCTAAGTTGGTACGTAAGTGAGTACGTAAAAATAAAAATAGAAATATTATATGTTTTAATGAATTATGAAGGCAATTTTATAGAGTTAAATATTTTCTTTATTTTAATAAGAATCATTTATAGAAACCTGGAGCATCGACAGCTGCCTTTCCGAGATAAAAGTTCTTAAAATTAAAACAAAATATATATATGTTTTGGAATTTCCTTTATGTTAAAAGCTATTTAGATAAAACGAGCATAATAGATATTCAGATATGATAGCTTTTTAATAGTAACTAAATCACAGACGTCCAGTGGATAATCTCAAGTTTTTCTAAAAAGATAGTTCGGCACTGAGTTATACAATTTGAGAGCTTCGAAGGTTGGAGCAAGTAAAAATACATTAAAATCTCTTGTGATAATTTTCGTTGGACTGGATTAAGCTTTTATTAATATTGTAACACACTCTATGAGATTAACCATTTTCAGACAGGTGCTTAACAGCTTTTTCGTCATTTTTACCAATCCTATGTCATGTACAATTTTATTAGGGTTTTAATATTTCTAAGGAAAGCTTGAATAAAAAAACCTAACATTCAAATATTCATTCAGTTCTGATAAGTTGGTAAGTAGCTCTTAACATACTAGAATTACAAAAAAAACTAAATCGTGCGTTTATACCGTTATTTATTTAAAGGTTTTTGCTTCACATACAGATTATAAAAAAAGTAATTTTCAGCAATTAAAAATAATTCATTCTTAAAGTAATTTCATTCGAGAATCAATTGGAAACATTCTTATTGAGATTTTGATATGGTATGGACGTATCAAAATCTCAATATGAATGTTTCCAATTGATTGAAGATTTCAAAAAATACACAATAGAAATGTGTTAAGCTATGCTTGGGCAGAACCACCATTATTTTCTATACACTTTGAACTCGGTCTTATTAGATATTTCATTTTTAAAACTATTTTACAGCAATGTCAATTTAAAATAGTTGCAGCTCATTGCACAGTTGTTGTGTTCTTATCTTCAACACATTGATTGGTGGTCCTTGTGAACCAATTCCTTTACTCTTCAAATTGGAGTTTAAATTATCTTGGAAAGAAAATGATACCAAACTTTTATTCCGCATCCCACAGCACATGCACGTTGACACTTTGTGAAATTTGGCTTTTATATAGGACTCAGTGAAAAAAACAAATCCAATATTCAGATCTGCTGGTAATCGAGTATAAATATATTTTTGGATTAAATGACTTTAGCTACAGTAACGTGGCTGATATTTTCCCTTTCAGGATGATTAACGTTCAATTCGTGGGCCGCCTTTCTGAAACTCACGTAGTGATTGTCTAAATTTAGTACTATTTCCACTTTTTTTCGACTTTTCAAACGCATTTTATTTGTCTTTGACACATTTTTTACTGAAATTTAAAAAGTGCGAATCCATGGAAACATTATGATATATTTAAGCTGTAATTTATAGAGAAAGAAGGCTAAATAAGTATTGCAATAATAAAAATATCTCGAGGTTCTAATGCTGGGTGTTTTATCAATATTTAATATCCACATTTGGTATTGTGACGAATATTAAGCAGAATTTTAATTACCAGTGTAATTAACTGCATCGAAAAACTTAAAAAGTATTGTTTGGTTTCGCAAATATACGATGTTGTAAAAACACAATTCAAACGTCTTGCCGCGTCAATCTTTTCCTTCTTTTGATATATTGTTTCAATCAACTTTATGTTATAGTGCCTGTTCTGATCGAAAATGTTGACATTATTATTACAACCGCAAAACATTTGAAAACACCAAAACAAAATGAAACTGAAATAAAAATTTTGTTTAAGGCCATAGAAGAAATTCGTTTGCAGATAGTAACTATAAGAAAACTAATAGAATTTTAGTTTTCGCCGACGTTGTTAAAAATATATCTAACCAAATGATGGTGTCAAAATCCCTTATAACTAAGCCAGTATCACTTAAGATACCTTTTCTGCGAAATATAATTCACGAAATGTAAAAATCGGAAAAAGAAATTTTATAACTTATTTTAGACTTTTTAAAAACATATACTTCATGCAATAAAACTTCCCCTGTACATACAAACATTTTATTAGCTACAAATGGTAGACATAAATGTTTTAAAGAGTTATTAACACCTTTTACGCAACTCGATTTATTTTATGCTTTAGTGCGTTACAACCAAGTCTATAGAATAAAATATACATTGTTTATGGACTTCTTTATATCTGAATGAAACGTATAAAACTTAATTACTTGACCAACGTAATAAACTTCCCAAATTTGGTAATTTTCATAAAAGATATTTTTAAGGTCTCAGTTTTGTAGAGAAACATTACATAGGTTAAAAATAGGTGGATCTTCTCGACACCCACACTACACACTGTGGACTATATGTTGAAAGCTAAAATTCACAATACTGTCAAAAAATGAACGTTTGGGGCTTGTTTTAAGAGTTTATTCAAACTTCCTGCAACTAAATACATGTCCTGACACGGTTCTGTGTGAATATCAACCTCAACGCCAGATCCTGGTTAAATTACAACTTCCGTTATACAAATGTATTTTTAAATTTCAATTGGTACCTTATTATCAAGAAACATACAGCTTTTTATTTATAGATATTGGAAAAGGTAAGCTCTACATATGTTCTCAGAACAGATTTTAACTATACAAATATTATTAGCCAAAATGAATAGAGAACCTAACCCATAGGAAAACCTCCCCACTCGGGAAGTACACCACGGTTTCCAGGCGGAAATATTTATTGCCATTACGATGGTGACTTAGAGGATGAAATGGTCATTTGCTCAGACAGCCAAGCAGGGTTAAAGGCTCTGAACTCAGGCTAATTCGGTCTTGGTTCAGGACTGCTGCAACAAACTGAACTGAAACTGGCAAGGATTCGTTTGGGACCCTAGTCACTGTAGAATAGCAGGCCAGACGGCGAACGAGCTAGATAGGCTTGAAATTAGCATGTTGTCCATAGAAACAGAACTAATCCTAGGAATGGCCAGCAAGTCAAGGTGGCCCTAATCGACTTGGTCTCTTAGACCTTGAGTAGAGAGTAGCAAAGTTACAATAAAGAAAGACAAAAAAAGAAGTTCGGTGTGGAACCCGACAAAGCGAAAACGGTCTGGCTGCTCTCAAGAAGTAGACGGATCAACTGTCTTTAGGAGTGCTTACAGACCACTGTTTATTGAAGAGACGGCCAGGACCGCATGTGGTGAGGAGGAAAAAACTCCGCTACACTATTTTCGTGCGGTGCGACTGTAAACAATTTTGGGTGCTACACATCTGCAGACGAAACGAAGTTAAAGGACCTCCTTTGGAACGATATCCAGACCTATGTGAATAGATCTGATGGGTTCAAAGATGTGCCAATCACGAGTTTTTGCTCATATTTTTGAAATGTTTCATATACTTTTTGTTTCGTGAATAGTATTGCGATTGGTAGGCTAATAAAATGCCTTCAACAGCACCGCAGTTTTTTTTATATCATTTCTTTACAAAGAAAAAAATTGTATAAAATAAGAATATGGAAAAATATATGCGTTTTTATTTGAAGTATAGAACTCTATGGCACCTTCGGTTAAAGCCGAAATCTGTATCTTTATCACTTATTGAACATACTATATACTATAAATTTTGGATGGATATGCAAAACTAATGAACCTATTTGAGATAAAAATTGACGCTTATTCTATTAAAGCTCTTAGCAACTATATTAGAATTTCCAATTGTTAATTTTTCTCGATGTACTAAAAAAAGCATTTTTACATTCAGTCATTGTCCAGTAAATTGCAGTGAATATTAATACCAGAAAAAATTATAACCCATCAAACTTCATATTTTAGGTTGTAGGCACAGCAGGAGTTATATGGGGTTGGCTGATTGTATTTACTTGCTGTTGTGTAACTATGTTAACTGCAATTTCGATGTCGGCTATCGCAACAAATGGTGTGGTTCCAGCAGGTGGGAGCTATTTCATGATATCTCGATCGATCGGTCCTGAGTTTGGCGGAGCAGTTGGTATGCTTTTCTATACTGGCACAACTTTAGCAGGTGCCATGTATATTGTGGGGGCTGTAGAAATTATACTGGTAAGTATTGTTTGGTCCATTACCATACTATATATGGACTTTCCAAAAACATACAAATACTCAATATACTAATATATCAGTTAATAATTGTGCCATTTAAATATTATTCATTTTCTTTTATTTTAATAATAATAAAGTGAATAGTAGAACGGATAATATATAGTTTAGTCACTTAAATAATTAAAGCTCAATATTAACAACCTTATTTTATAGTCAACACCTCAATGTTAAAAATTTTGAACTGAGGCCTCTAATTTCAAAACTCCCAATTTCGGCCCTAAAAGATTTTGAGAACATTGGAAAAAAACGTTTCACATCAAACTGGCTTACACTCTTGACGTTTATTATTTTATATGATATTGAAGAACATCTTTCGATACCATTAGGACAAAAACAGTTTAAGAAAGGTGATTTTTTTTAGATATTGTTAGTTTACAATACTAACACTGGGAGATTTTGTCAGTTGTGCTGCTCATTTAGGATTTCAAACTTTTTTTTCAGTATTTCATTGAGTATATAAATTTAAACAACAAGATAAAAGCAACTTAAATTCTAAACTCGGGGAGCTCTTATGAATATTCGCATATTGAATTGAAGCCTCTTCTTGAATTTTGTCATCATTGATTTACTTGATTACACCCCAACTGTTCAAAATTCTTCCAGTAAAATCTATAGTGGGAAACTAATAATTTTGATTAGTAATAACAAAAAATATACCCGGACATAAACAAAATCAAAAGTAAGTAAACATGACACATCTCGCTTTTTTGGCTAGAAGGGAGAGCTAGTTTTGCAACTAACTACTGGTTATAGATTATGAGTTTTACAATAAACCCTGATTTTTGACGGTTATCTATGGTGGGATATTGTAGATTTTGATAGCGACGAACGTTTAACATGATGCATTTACCGAATACCCGAATCTGGACTTAACTTGCTTTTTTCAAAAAGTAGAGATTGTGAGTTTTGATACTAGGTAGGCAAATATGAAACTAGACCAGTATTAGAAGACGAGTAATTATCGTGTAATTGTCTGTAAAACCATTAAAAATAGAAGAAAAATTTAAAGACAAATGTTTCTTTGTTTGTTTTGAATGAATACACTACCCAATAATAAAATAACGTAACCTAGTTTAAAGCTAAACGTATTAATTAGATCCATTTTCAAATAGTAGATCCAATTTTATTTTAAAGTGAATTTTAGAAATTCAAAATATATCTAATCTAGAATAAAGGTATTAAATATGTTACACATGTAATAAATTGGTAATTGCACTAAAACGTTTGTTCTGGGTTAATCACAATAAAACAGACATTTCGGTATAATATTTATGGATCTAGGGACTCCTAATCTAATCTCATTAAAAATATCTGAGTTATCGATATTGTTATTTATTAAATTATATAGGCACATAATAAATGCAATAGATATGCGATTTTTAGGTAGTTACACTGTATTTGATGCCGCAAAGTTTTTTCTCTAAAATACTTGCATACTCTCCAACTCATATTCATATTTTGCATATAATGCAAAATACAATAACTCTAATGTCGATACGACTCAAATATCTTTGTATTTCTGCATACAAATCCTAATTATTTAGTAGCACTGCAAATTATTTTATTGATATGCACAGAGTTAGACAGTTTTTCCTCGAACCACACACCCTAATCTTTAATCTCCGTAACACAACTAACACTATCTGATTCTATTCTATATTCACCTTGTCCATTATGTTAATAAAAGTTTTATTAACTGAATTTTAGTATGGTTTTTAACTAGCTAGACATATGTTAAAAAACTTTAGACTTGTCTTTTTTTGGTCATACATTAATTCAGATATTTCGGGCTATCACTGGCCTCATAGGAAACCTAAGCTACAGTTGTTAATTATAATGCAATATAAAGACCCTAACTTAAAAAAATTAGTATAAAATATTGAATACACCTAAGACATGTTTTACACGTGTGTCCTGTTATTCTATTATATTATTATATTGTGTTTTGCGACACCCTAATTGTGTAAATTCATTTCTTCGCGTATTTTTTGCTTAAGTTGTTCAATATTTGGCATTTATTTTTATTAGGCTTATATTTTAAAGTTTCCCAAAAAAGAAAGTAATCCGAGGCGGTAAAATCAGGGTTCCTGGGGGGGGAGCAATACTTCCATTGGCACCAATAAATGGTGCAAAATTGTTGTCTATAATTTGCTGATGGAGAAGTGAATAATATTATTTTTCAGGTGGATAGGGTTCCAGGTGACACATACGGCGAGAAGATAAATCAATTTATAAACAACAATTTTGTAGACTTGATTGGGCCCAATAAAAATAGTCCCTGGGCCCGAAGAGTCCTGATCTTGTCATCTTGAATTACTTGTTATGGGAACTTTAAAAGATTCAAATAAATTCCGTAATCTTGAGCAATTTAAGCAAAAAATAACTAAAAAAATTTAATTACTCGTAGTTTCGAAGCAAAAGCGATACAAAATTTGTGAAAAACTACATCATGTATTGCTTAAAATGGGGTATATGTGCAAAACTTGCTTTAGGTTCAGTTAATATTTTAGTTGTTTATTATTTTGCTGCTTAATTTAGAGATTTGAAATCATTTAGGTTTCTTACGTTGTATTATAATTAACAACTGTAGGTTTAAAATATGGTTTCCTTTGAGGACCATATTCGGCCGAAATATCTGAATTAATGTATGATGACAAAAAGATATGTTTAAAAATTTTTGATATGCAGCTAGTTACAAACCACATAAATTCAATGGTGTCAACATTTACTGGTTCTAGTTACGAAAGCTTTATTAAGATAATGGGTCAGAAAAAATAGGGCATCTGGAATAACTATTAACGCGTAAATATATCTTATACAATATCTGCCCGAATATACAACTTTTATTTGCCAATTTCTAAAAATGGGAATCGTCTATACTAATAACCACTGTTAATATATTTCAATGATCTGTGCCACCACGATCGACATCTAGAACTTGTACTCATACAGTGTCACCGATTTGAGCTGGAGGAATTTTTTTTCTGTAACGTCCGTATCATTTTTGTTGATTGTAGCACTAGATTTTCTGTTGCGACTGCCCTATTCGCAGAAACTGACTTATGTTAATCCTCAAGTGTTGTATATGAAGACATGCTAGGTTGTAGTTCCCCAACCTCGCAAACATCAACATTACTTCTGTAGCTATCATCAGAGAAATCATAAGCACTTTTCAACTGTACTAATTATTAACACCGCTATAATTTTCTTCCTGTGAGTTGTTATTATTGGAAGTGACTTCAATCACTTTGTAAAGCTGCTCCGATTTTTTCAATTTGCTTTTAATGCAAAGATATGGAAACACAAATTAATACTAGTTGCAATCCTTTCCCTCAAAATCCTCTAAATTATTATTTCTTTCTTTATAAACTTCTTTTTTTAAATGCCCCCAGAAAAACTATCTAACGGCGTCAAGTCTTGACTATTCGAGGGCCAATTTATAGTTCTATGAGCTGCTATCCACTCGCCGTACATTTAAGTATTCTCTTAAATAAATAGGATTATGAGGTGGCGCGGCATCTTGATGCCACACAAGAATTGCCTAAGAGGAGGCTCTTTTAAAAGATTAACTATATCGTTTCCTAGAAATTGTAGGTATCTGATTCCTGTTAAAGATTCTCTAAAAATTATCGGACCAATCATTTCATTTCTTAGAATCTCACACCAAACATTTAACGACATACTCCCCTAAGTTTTAATTTCAATATATCCATGAGGATTTTATGGTGCTCACATGTGGGTATTTCTTCTGTTATTCACGCCCGCTGTAGTATACACCGCCCTGTCACTCCATAAAATTTTGTTAAAAAAATCATAGTCTTCATCTTTTCTGGCTAACATATAATTACAGTATTCCACTCATTTAATTTTATGCATACCTGTTAACTTTTGCACTGGCAACATTTTATAAGGATGATAACAATGTCTATTTAGGATTCTGTAAATGTTGCTTCTAGATGTATTAAAATGTTTACTAGCATCTGATACAGATAAAGCCGGATTTTCTAAAAAAAGAAATATACGTGCTTTAAATTACATAAGTAATTAATAATAACACATTTCCAACCTTGGAAAAATAATAATATTTGCAACTATTCACCATTTTTTTCAGTCATAGTGCGTTTCTTCCTTTGAAAATGTGTGCGCTCTCTGATGCATCTCTTAGCGTAATAGAAGATGATTGGGAGGATGATTTGGAAGGAACTTGCCTGTCGGGATAAATACGACGATATTCTGCTCTACTATCAATATTAACGTTTTTGTATAATATGCGGAAATAAAAAAATCATCTACGTATAAAGTTACAATGGTTAAAGAATATTTTTTTTACTTTTAGTATACCATAGCGTACCAGATTGCTTACGACCATACATTGCCCTATTTAGTTTTAAAACCTAATTCTTAGCATTAGATATTTTATACTCTTCAGGTAGCATCATAACATAACATAACAACTTTTTCTGACAAAATGCCGTTCAAATATGCTGTAGTTACATCTAGATAAGAAACTAGTTTTTCTGATAAGGCGAACCACAATCTTAACGTAGAATGACGAACAACGCGTGAAAAAGTTTCATTAAAGTCTTTACCGGGCTTTTGGGTAAATCCTTTAGCCACTAACCTAGCTCTATAGCGAATTTTTATTTCACTATCTACTTTCTTTTTAAACACCCACTTACACTGCACAATAGTACCTTCCTCGGGGACATCAACTCCCATGCCTGGATGTCTTCGAATTGCTGTAACTGGATCACTATCTAGATTAATATCTTCTAGAGAAAATAATTTAGACAGTTTTCAAATAGTCTTTGCTTTAGAACTCTTTCGGACCTCCTTAACTAATGTGGAGCTTCATCGCTATTATTGTCATTACCCTTGTTACTGTTCTCAGCATACTCCCAAACATCTCCTGAGCTATCAGAAAGAGCATCTTCTTCAGTTTCAGGTATTCCTTGATTTTCTGTCGTGCCCCCTGGAACTGATACTTCGGCGCTTTGTTCTAGTTCGATGTTTTTTTTAACTATCTACCATGGTGCCTACTGCAGCAAATCTTTAAGTCAGCTAAAAATCTTCTTTTTTTTTCCAAAAAATAAACAAATGTCATATGACTGTTATCATTTTCGAAAATGAAAAAATATTTAGACCCGCCTATAGAAATACTTTCCATTGGACCACGTACGTCTGTATGTATAACTTCTAAGTAAGTTTCTCAACAAGTCCATTTTTCATTTTGTTTATATAGTCACTGCTTATGCGTCCAAAACATCCATGCCAATTCCTGAGTTTAAAATGTTTAGCTTGTAAACTCCACCCTTTAAGTCAGCTCCTTTCGTTTTGTTCAAAATGTCACAACCGTTTATGGTAAATTTGACAGAGCTACCATTGTTTATCAGTTGACTCACTAAATCAATTTGTTGTTAACTTTGGAACACATAAAACATTCTTTACTGTAATGTCATAACTTTCTTGACCATTTAAAATTGTTAACATCGTATCACCTGAACATTTCACAAGCACTATTGTCTTATTTGCTACCATTATTTGCTGTCAAGTGTACACTTACGCCAGAGTGTACATGTCAGTCCGACCACCATGTCCAGCAACCTGGTTTTTATCGAATAGGTTATGATTGCTATACCTGTATGTTAGAATGCCATGATCAGTGGCGATTATTTATATGGTAGTCCAGCCAACAACAATAATCCGATGCATTCATCATCTATGGCAAATTCTGTACCTCGTAAGTTCTGACCAATTTAAACCACTTGGTTAACATAATGTTTCATCGACTCGCAATTCTCCAAGCGGGTACAAATCAAACTTCTTAACAGGTTTATCGTCCTAGCAAAACCATTATCATCAAATAATATTTTTAACTTGTTGCACAACTCAATTGTTGTTATTTTTTCATATGAATATACAAAGATGCATCTATAGTTAAAATTAACTTTGCTTTGATCTTAACTGCTGCCACAACTTCCCACAACTCTTTAGGATCAACACAGGTTTCACACACCTCGACTCTATAGCGGAATATGATACAAGGGATGATGATATTTGGTGGACAAAGAATGAGAAAACGGAAGTGGAATGGAAACGGAATCAAATCGAGCAGCAGAAACATATATCGATGTCGTGAACCTAGTGACGTAGAAATACCAAATTTTAATGGAACGTGGTCATTCTAAAAAAAGTTCCTGTCCTTGTTTTGGTTATTGTAATAAATAAGAAATATTGTAATTAACTGTCAAATTGCAAATAAAAATAAATATTAAAGTCCCGATTTTTCTTGTATTAAGAAATTAAATAAACTTAGACATTTTTATTCTAAGACAGGAATGCAACCCGACCTACTACTACGACGAGCCAGTTTACTTAAACCAAAGTTGTTTACCAAATTCGTTAAACTCTGCTTAAACTAATATAATATTTAGTGAAGACCTTTTTTAGCCGTGCATTGGTTAAACTTCCACACCCCCCAAACCTAATGTTACTTAAACTAAAATGAAATTAGTATAAAGACTTTTTTTAGTTACAATTTTTTTTTATCCTCCACTTACTTAAATTAGTTGAATTGAATTTCATGTACATTTCCAAGGGAAGTTTTAAAGAAAAGTCCCCGATTATCCTGTATTTTACTACGTTTAAAACTGCGTGTGCCGTAGCCGTAACACTCGCACAAAAAGATAGGGTATCAGCAAAAGTTAATGACATTTTAGTATCATGTAGCTCGTGATTAACTAAAAATGATTAGTGCCGAGAAAATAGAATTTAAATTAGGCAACATTAAAATTAAATAACTGAGCTATAGGTACTCTATTTAAAATTACATTTGCATAATATATATATATATATATATATATATATATATATATATATATATATATATATATATATATATATATATATATATATATATATATATATATATATATATATATATATATATATATATATATATATATATATATATATATATATATATATATATATATATATATATATATATATATATATATATATATATATATATATATATATATATATATATATATATATATATATATATATATATATATATATATATATATATATATATATATAATATATATAGAACTTAAAGTGGAATATTTTAAGAAAATGCATAGATGCAAAAATGATGGTTATAAATATTTCAGAATAGAGGAAGAAGCAATTACGATATTTTTTAGTTCCTAGACAAAATATTTCAATTTTTTGCCTGTAGTTTATTCGCAGTTATAAATATTATAAATGTGAAAGGGTGGAATATTTCAATAGAAACTATGTCATAGTTAAAAAATACCGATTTTTTTTGAAAAAGCTCTTAGACCCGTCAGGATTGTTTTTATGTTTGCTGTATTTTATTAATAGGGTATCTCAGAAATTGGAAGTATGTGTAAATTTCTATTTTTTTTTAAATAAAATACCTCATTCTTTCTTAAATTTTGGATTCTCCTTAAGATCTTAAAAAAATTTCGTAAGACATATCTTATACCTACCTTTACCTATTTATAAAATATCGACGTTTGGAAATTGTAAATATTTTCAATATTTTCGGAGACTGTAAAATCTCAATGGTTTAATTTGTGACAAAACATATCTTAGCATTTTTTCGTAGGAGCTTGAAAATCGGTTTTGCAAGACAGCTTCCCATTCAAGCTTTTTCCGTTTTTTTATAAATTGTTTTTATTATTTTTGTTTAGACTAAAATGTGTAATTTGTTTTACCATAAGCCAAATCGTTTAGACTTTACAGTGTGTCAAATTCTAAAATTGTCAAATTTCAAAACTGAAGTTGAAGCATGACCTGTTTAGTTGCATTTATGAATTCCAGCCTATACATAATATTTTATATTTTTCTTAATGGAGACCCCATTCGGGAGAGAAAGTTTCGAAAATGCTATATCCGAAATCAACAAAATTGTTCAGACGAGAGTAGTGAATGGATGTTCCCCCGGATTGAAAACACCTTTTTTTTCATCCGTGAAGGAGTAAGAATCAGTATAGAGGGTAGATGGTCCAAATTTAATATACATGGATTATTTATCATATCCGATCTTGTAATGAAATTGTCAATGTGGCCAATCTTACCAATTTTGATAGTGGTGATGCTGTCAAGTTTATCGGTTTTGCAGAAAATAAGAAAATTCTGTTTTTTTTAATGCTTTTCATTACTCTTTTCAGTTTTACTATGGTTTTTTAACTAAGTTTCCCGTTCACTTGTTATTTTAGATAGATATAACAACACAGTATTTACTGATAATGTCCGATGGAACGGTGATCTTGGAAATGTGGTCAAGTTTACCGGTTTTGCAGAAAAGACGTGAACTTTGTTCTCATAAATGTAGACTTGTACTTTTTTTATGTCTATATGGCAACATTAATGCGAACCCATATGTCCCATTTGTCCGTTCCGGTACTTTTGCAAAAAAAGCTGTGTTATCATATCTTGAAAACTAGTGAATTGGAATCCGGATATTTGGGCTTGAAATAAAATATCACAATCATCATAATATTAAATTAACAATCGAAATTGAATCGAAGGGAACTTTCTTTCTAAATGTATTTGTTCAGGAAAATGGTACATTAGAACATTATATGTACAGAAAACCAACGATACAAAATAGATTCCTAAATGCAAATGCACCTTCCAGCACAATAGAAATCGGTTATTAGCTAGTATTTACAGCCATTTCGATTTCTGATCAAGTTTATCTAACATCGGAAAGGGAATAACTATTGCACTGAAGATATTACACGTTCAATTAAAATATATAGTAACCCAACTCCGCGAAAGGAGAATGCTGGTGGGCCACCGTTAGGACCACTACTTCGGACAATGCTTGCGATCCCCGGAAGATGTTATACCTTTTCAAACACGAGGCGCATATAAAATTACTTGCTCCTATGAAGAAATGTATGTGGGATAAAAAGGACACTCAATGTCCAATAGACTTAAAGAACATGAACGATGTATTAAAAAGCAACCAATTGTTTAAGCTGCTGTAGCTGAACACCAACATACCACTGGCCATATTATATAAGCCCGCCTGAATCTCTCCGGGCTCATGCAGTGTCAGATATCGTGGAATAAAGATCCTTGAAGATGCTTTGCGCAATCGAAGGCGAAACGTCGGATAGTAATTCCAATTTGACACGGTCTAATCGCAAGAACCATGATTTCTTAATAGAAACTTGATGTTTTGGTAATAAAACGGCGGATGCAATCGAGAGCAATAAATAAAAGTATGAGTTTACCTTTAAAAAACAAATCTACTTATTTTCTGCAAAAGTGGTGAATTGCAAATATTATCTTCGAATAAGATGTTACCATAATATGACAAGCAGAACGGTCGTTACACCACTAAATTTGGTACATAGGGTACCAAATTTAGTGGGTAACAAATTATTTCACCGTTCTGGTTGTCATATTATGGGCTGGCATTAATGTTGGCAGAGATAATCGGCAGGCATTAAAATAACTTTAGGGTTACGAGTATATCTAATTTTGATATTATTGTAAGAAAATCAAGACATACAATTACTGCAAGAAAACCGGACGAGTAATTTAAAAATGTAGGACATATTTTGAAAATTCATTATTCTGTCTATCCTTTTTTTTCTTAAAAAATTAATTATATAATTTTTTTATTTTTTAACATGGCAGTACGCAGTAAATTAATAATTAGAAGATGTTCGTATTTTTTAAATGTTTTGTCATTTCTTTTTATAATGTATTCAAGAAAGTAATATTAAAATAATATATATTAAATATGTTATTTATATTCCAAATTATTTGCTGTGCGGTGTGCGAGGCTAAGCGAAATATTAAATTCAATTTCCATGTGCGAGACGAGGATACCTACGCCCTTATGGACACACACTAAAGAATTCGTTTGTAGGAAAAAAATATGTCAGACAAGGAGAGCATACATTATGACGTCTTGTATACTGCTTGTGATTGATTGATATCCTTATGGGCCTATGATATGGTAAAATGTGTGTGCTGACTTTAGAACAGAAAAAAATCTATATTGGCAGTTTCTGTTTTGAGTAATGATACAATTGCTTAAATTCTAATACAGCGGCGCCATAGAAACGAGTTCGTATTATTGCATTGATATTAGGATGTTATCCTATTATAAAATAAAAGGGCTTCGTTTGTGTGTAATTTTAAAAGATGAGTTCATTATACTTATATTGCTATTTATGGCAGGATTGCCTTTAAAACGAAGGAGTCAACCCTGGTATATTTATAATCAACAAGAAGATGCCTCCTTAACGAGACAATGAAACAGATGGTTTTCTATTCAAAGAAACATAGGTTGTCTCTATATTTACAATTTTTAATGATTCTATTAATTTTTTATATTCTTAAATTGGCATCGTATTTTTGTAAATTGATTTTTATATCTCTTTTAGTTAAAGCTGTAGGTACGTATCAAAATATAAATGAAAACCTTCTACTGGATTTCTAGTTTGCGATGGCTAATGGGATATCTGTTTTTAGTAAAGAAAGACAGTTGGGGGATTTTCTCTTAGCCCGCATAGTTACTAAGATACAGTACCTGTTTGGTTTTAGCATTTGAAAAATACAAAAGATTCAGATTTTTTTTCGTTCTAAACCAACAATTTAAGATTTTAAGACTTCTTGATTTTTTTGTCATGTTTCTGTTACAAACGGTAAATTTCCAGCTCTTCTCGTAACATTTTTAGTTTATTAAGTGTTTCAAAATGGCTGAAAGTATTGATTTTGAATAATTTTAAAAATATGACATATGCGTTTTAATCAAAGCGGCAAAAATGTCGGTTGAGTTCCAGAACTATATTCCAGTAGGTAGGGGTGATACTGATTCTGTTTACTCTATATATTTTCACACCAAATCGATTTGTTCATTGATATCAAGAAAGATGTCAACCAAATAAAAGAAATTTATGGATCATGTTAAAAACTGCGTCCTATAATAGGGTCAGTCGGGGAGTTGTTGTTTTTGCATTATTTTTAGCAAACCCTACCACGTCTTGTAGAAAATTGGAACATGCCGTTGCATTAAGAAACCACGAGCTCACGCTTTAAAAAATACAAATTTAGACTATACAAGTTTAATTTAGAATGTGGCAACTGGTATTTGCAGATGTGCAGCAAGAAAATTAATGGAAAACTGGTTGGTCAGCACCTGTATATTAAAAGATACAATTCCAGATACTGGTCAGCTGAGACGAACGTGTTTTCCCTCGAGAGACACAAGGAAGGTTTGCGTTCTGGGTCTCATGTTTTGAACTCACTTCAAAAAGCAAATATGTTATTTACGACGCTAGTCTGACTGCAAACCGATATCTAGAGATCACAGAAAACATTGTGCCTGAAATATTGGAGAGCGTACCTTTACCATATATAATTTACCTGTATGTACAAAAAGATGGCGCTCCGGCACATATTTGACGTTTTGTAAGAGACTACATGAAAAAAAAATCGGTAAATTTCCTTTACCCGGAACTTCCCTCCTTTTTTTCCATTTGTTCGGAACAGTGATTATTTTATAGATATTTCCTAACCTCAAATAATACATCACTCTAACAACAAAAAGATGGTTAACGAAATATACACATATATATATATATATATATATATATATATATATATATATATATATATATATATATATATATATATATATATATATATATATATATATATATATATATATATATATATATATATATCCGCGAACCAACGGAGTAGGTACAAGCTGATAAAATGGGTTTCATGCAGGATATAAATACTATATATATGTGTCCTGAGGATGCAACAATAAAGTTGTAATGCGTCGACAATTTATAAAAGACTTGCTCTTTTTACTGGATTCTAACTCTAAATTACACACTACTCTAACTAAGATCGTTTACGAAAATCATTTAGAAACTTAATACCTGGGAAATATTTGCGAACGGACTAGGTAAAGACTGATAATATGGGTTTCATGCAGGATATAAAATCTATATAAGTGTCCTGAGGGTGCAACAATAAAGTTGCGAAACCTTGACAATTTAAAAAATACTTTTGTTTTTTTTTACTGGATTCTAACCCCAAATAATACACTACTCTACCATAAAAACAAGAGGATCGTCAATTCATTAAGTAATTTTTTCAGGCTGAATTTTTAAATATTTTATTGTACCGCCATTTCGTTCCGCCATCTTGGATTCGCACTACAATTTTAGCACTTGATTTCAACACAATACTTGATGTCTTTACAAAATTTGAAATAAATTGGATAAGTAGTTTTTTTATAATAATTTTTTTAACATTTCGCTAGGCCCCCATTTTGTTTTGCCATATTGGATTTTTTCCGAAACATTACCAGATCATCCCCATATGACTAAAATTTAAGGTCAATCGAGGTAGTTATTAAGCTATGCCGCTATGCGATTTTACTAGTTGACCCCTAGACTACAATCAGTTATGGCACACAATTTGATATTAAACCATTAAGGGAGAACTGCACGCAAAAAGTGAAAAACCAGCAACAAAGTCTAGTCGAGTTGAAAGTAAGATGAAAAGGTACCTATGCATTAAAAAAAACTTCCTGCACGTCCGACCTCAAAAAAATGTGTAATGTATAGGTAATTTAAATTACATTTCGGTTCAAAATGGGTTCAAAAGGGTTCACGCGCTGCAGAAATACAAAGACATGAGTACGATTTCTAATTTCAAATTTTGCAGTTACGTAGACAAAGGATCAATGTAAGGCGGTAAAGAGCAATTTTGTGGAAAAAAATTATATGCGAAGGCATGTGCGTCAAAAAGTGGTCAAAAAATGTTCGAAAATGGACAAATCTACTTTTATTTTATAACTCTAGATTTGATTTTTTCATAAAAATTCGCCTTTAGCGCCCAACTATACATATTTCCCTATTAAAATCACATTGAAGCTAATACATATCTCTTATAGTTTTAACATAATATTGCAGCGGCGGAAGGCTTGCAAATGATCCATATTACTGCATGCAGTTCCCCCTTAAGCAGTTTTTCAGGCTGAATTTTTAAATATTTTATTAAGCCGCCATTTTGTTCCGCTATCTTGGATTCGTACCAAAATACTACCAGTTGATTCCAACATAATATTTCATGTTTTTGCAAAATTTGAGATAAATTGGATAAGCAGTTTTTTAATAATAATTTTTTCACATTTCACTAGGCCCCCATTTTGTTTTGCCGTATTGGATTTTTTCCAAAACATTACCAGATCATCCCCATATGACACATATATCGAGTGTAACAACACCTCCCGATCCCTTCAGACGTCGCAGTCCAATATCCATGTGTCGGACTTTAGTTGGCTCTCTTTAGCGTACTGATATTTCAAAGATTTAAGAAATACCACCCTATTAAAACTTTTTGACCATAAAAAATGTACAGTTGGTTTTCCCTAATCATAATCATAAGAATTTGAAGTCTGTATATATGTATATCTAACTTGATTGTAAATATTTTGTAAAATGTACTAGTAGTACGAAACTTCATTCACACCTAGTGCAAAAATAAAATAAGCGACAGTTAACAAAGTAAACTTGTGCTTTCATTTATTTTTACTGATATTTGTCTAACCAATACTTATTTGGCCATAACCAAATCCCAGAGCACTTAAAGTATACCGCGCGTTGTACTGTAATATTGAAAATTTACATTTAGAACTATTTTGAAACACTTACTAAACACACATTGTTATAATAACAGTTATAGAAAAAAGGGACAGTTATACAGGGTGATCCATAAAAAGAAACTTGAAATTTTGCCTAAAAAATTACATTTAATAGCCAAATGACGCCGCCGCTTTTTTACGCGTAAAAAACGTGTAAAGCTAAGTGCTTGCTTTTCCAATAAGTTAAAGGGTAACCAAGTTACGGCAGGGGTTTCAAAATGCGTTACGTTTAATTTCACTCTGCTTCTCCGAAATTAAGCAAGCTATGAAAATTTTGAATACGACGTAGGATTTTTGTCCACTGTTTAAGAATATCAAGAACAAAAAAAATCGTTATGAAGTATAAATATAGAGACAACCTAAATTTTTTAAATAGAACACTCTGTATTTTATTGTTTCATTAAGTTGGCTTCTCCTTGCTGATTATAAATACACCAGGGTTGATTTGTTAATTTTTTAAAATCCATAAGAGGCAATGTATTGGGTACTTTTCATGTGTTAAACGACAGTATCACATAGCAGTCGGCTGCCATACAATTATTGTTTGAAAGGCGTGTTTACAAAAATCAGGCCACTCACTGTGAGGTACGATGCCACAGATTACACCTACTAGATGGGAAAGTATTAATATTCACCATATATCCATATACCCAAACTCATTAACTGGAAAAACGATAGAAATTGGTCCCGCGTTGGATCGAAAAAATGCGTCAGAGCGATTCGTTTATATGATTCATCAATTAACATGCATCAACAAAGTCGTCTGCCTGGATTCCAATCAGACTGACTGGACGATACAGAAAAAAAATTGATGCGGGATCACGGTTAGTCAATGCGTGCATACTTTGATAATATGCCCAAAAACCGACTTCTGCCGGAATCGCAGCACAACGAATGGCCCGGACGAACCGGGTCCTCCATACTATGCAGTTATTTGCTAATCGTTGCACAAATCGACGCATCAACGAATAGTGAGTGGAGGGCCTGGATTTATTTGTTAGAATCATATTTTTTATCGCAGTTTAGTATTGCTATAGGTAGAAATTATTCTACTTTATCTCAATAAACAAAATGGCAAAAACTGGTCTTGGTTTGACCAAATGCGATTTTTGATAGACGTTATAATTTCTTGCAATACTTTATCTGAACTGCACAGGTGACAAGACTTTTGCATAGGGCAACCCTGTAAATTTCTGTCGTTACCGTCTTGGTACAAGTAAATCTTTGGTACTTCTATAAGTTATGTCAATAAGATCGCAACAGTACAGTTATCGCAGAGAAGGTTGTCCGACTATCAAATAGTTCCTGCCATAAAAAAATGATAGCTCTATAGAGCTGCCTAAAATTCAGAATGTTTCTTTTTCAACAAATTACCTCTCTAGCAGGGTTTTTGTTAATTTTCTCGTCTTAAAAGAAACAGGCATCAAACCAGGTATGACCAACAAAAAAGACTCATTTAATAAAATGGTAATCGCAACACTTTATCTGTACTGCACAGGTGACAAGACTTTTGCATAGGGCAACCGTGTAAAATTCTGTGGTTAGCGTCTTGAAACAATTAAATATTTGGTACTTCTATAAGTTATGTCAATAAGATCACACCAGTACAGTTATCGCAGAGAAATTGTCCAACTATCAAATAGTTACTGCCATAAAAAAATGATAGCTCTATAGAACTGCCTAAAATTCAGAATGTTTCTTTTTCAACAAATTATCTCAGCAGGGTTTTTGTTAATTTTCTCGTCTTAAAAGAAACAGGCATCAAACCAGGTACGACCAACAAAAAAAGACTCATTTAATAAAATAGTAATATATAGGATGTTCTATTTTAACAAATATAGGTTGTGTTTATATTTCCACTTTTTAGATAACTTTATTTAATTTTTGATTTACTTAAAAATCCTACACCTTTTGTATTTATCGTTTTTTTGGATAACATATAGCTGTACTTGTCTACTACTGTATGTGTACTTGTCTAAATATAAATGATCCTGTTCAAAAATATCTTCTGAAAATTAAAAATATTATATAATGAAACTTATGGTGGGGGAAATTTCTTCGTAATTATATAAAAGTATTTTAGGCCAGAAGCATTAAGTACAATATACCCTAATTTTGATATTGATTGGCCTGTTCCTCCCATGACATTAGAAGATACCGAAAACTTGTTCGACGAACACCGAAAGATAAACTTGCATGCTTTATTTATTGATTTACTTTACAGGCCTTGCTTATTAATAATACATTATAAATAGTAAATTATTAGATACTTTAATTTGACATACAACAAAAACATTATTGTTTTAAAATTTTAATGATAGTTTTGTGAAAAGTAATAAAATATATATCACATAAAATCATAATGTCAACAAACTAATCACAAATACAATATACCATTTTTTTTTTATAAAAAATCCATTTCGTTTGGTACAGAAAGGAAAGGTATAACGGTTCGACGCATAAGTAAATATCCACAGCAAAAGTTATGGTACGAGCGGAGATCGAACCCGCACTTCTGAATCTCTAGCCCATTGCTCTAACCAATTGCGCTGTCGTACCACTGATAAGCAATTCGTTAAAACTTGTACATATTCAAACCCACTAGTAGCATAACCATTGTTTTCTAACTGGACGTCAAATCTAACATCGATATTAGGTACCGTCTGTATTAGTAAATTTATAATTTTTACGTTATGCCCGTATAAGCTAAATTTTGAATAGAAGTATTTAATTAGTTTGTTTTTAAACTGTAAAATATTCGATCGAACCCACACCTTCTGGATCTCTAGCCCATTGCTCTAATCGTTTTGAAACGTCATATTTTTTAACAAAAACGTATGTTTCCAAACTTCCTTAGCATCCTGCCTAAAGTCTGATTGTTTTGTACTTTTTCGAACGGCGTTGTTGATTTTTTTTCTAAAAAAAATTACAATTTCTATTACTACTTCGAAACTAATTGTATTAGTACTATCCTGTGTAAAACCTTAAAACAAGAAAAATCGCATTCAATTATCATGCAATACATCATTTCAAAATTGGAACAAAAATGTCCCTGTTTTAAGAGTCCGTCAAGGTATGTAAAAGGTCTTATTTCGATCAAAAGTTCTAGTATTTGGTCCATTGGAAAACGTATATTTAATGCATTTAAGTTGAATTCCTATACCCCTATTTACACTCGAAAATCAAATTAACCTGAAAAAAACTATTATCTGGTGCTCAAGTTTCCAGCAAGTGATTTTTCAACGCAGTTTGTAAGAAAATATTGAATCTTTGCGATTGATGAAGTTTTATCTTGTTTTTTCTTTCTATATTTTCTTTGGAACGTTGATGAAAACGCAAAACGAAGGCTGAAACAAAAGTTGAAGGAAATAATATAGGTTCTCTTAACTTTTATTTCAGATCGTGAATAACCGATCATGGTGCAGATTGGGTTAAGGCTTTAAAAGTTCAAAACTTTTTTACAAGCCTATCGTGTTTGTTACGTTTTTCTAACTTTGTTTTTTAGGTATATATGGCGCCGGGAGTTACATTGTTCGGTGAAATATCCGATGATGCCGTAAAATTCAACAACTTTAGAATTTATGGAACATGTCTGCTACTTGTAATGGGCACCATTGTATTTGTGGGTGTCAAATTTGTCAACAAGTTTGCAGCAGTGGCTCTTGCATGTGTGCTTTTTTCTATCATTGCTGTGTATGTTGGAATATTTACCAACTTTCAAGGAAATGATAAATTGCAGTAAGTATTATAAGCATATTATTATTTAAATATTAGGAATGCAGTTGCTGTTAGCTTGAGAAGTATATGCATTTTAAAATACAATATATTTTAAGGGCATATTTAAGATACCCTTATTGAGAAACACGACCAAAAACAAATTGTGCTTTAGATAGTGATGAAGCAGAACCTGTAATTTCCTTGTCTGTCACGCAGCTGACCAAACCTGGGATCCAAAAACCTGACTAAATGTGTTACGAATATAAATATTGCAACATATCTTACCTCAACAATACAGAGGGTCGCGATACATGAGACGGAAATATTTTAAACTTTTATAGATGAAATGTTTTTTCCCTTTGAAGCTAAATTACTAATTAGCCCTTTAGGTGGGAACAACACAAAAAATAGATAGGGAGCTGCTCACTCACTCAAACTGTTAGGAGTAGAATTCTACCAAGACCCCGATGCAAAACTTATGTTATTATGTCTACCTGTAGCAAGGATATATTGACAAACGGTCCATAAAATGTAAAACAAAATCATCCCTAAATGGATCCCAACTTTATATTGTATTTCATAAAGTTGAACAGACCACGAATGCCTAAGGCCTAAGAATAATGAACTTTTACATTATTTATATATATATATATATATATATATATATATATATATATATATATATATATATATATATATATATATATATATATATATATATATATATAATATATATATATATTAATTTTTTTTATTAATAAATCTAGAGAATGTACCCATATAACTTAAAATCTAGTCCACATATTTGACAGTGTCCAGTAACTGCCACCATATATAATAATAGTTCTTCTATGTTTTTTTCTTTCTGTATGTACCAAATGAGTTATTTTAATTGTTTATTTATTTATTTTCATTACTAAAGACAAAGTCTGATTATACTTCGAATAGACAGTCCATGAGATACAAATAAATTAACGCTCGATGGATCCCCTCTATGCCCGGCAATGGAACAAATGAAAGGTTCGATATCGGACGATAATCAATGTCAAGCACCGGAGCAATCAGCTATTTCCTAGATGGGTGGCCACCCCTGGGGAAGACCGTTTTCTGCTAGATTCCTGGACACCTTAATGTCTCCTATTCAGTGTATTAGTTTCACTGGGCGGAGTACAAAGAGATTTGTTTACTTCTAGATAGGCTGCCGTGGTGCAGTGCTTTAAATGGGTGCCAGTCACGCGAAAGTCTGGGGTTAAAATTCTGTGTGTTGGGACCCGTAATTTTGTATGTAATAGTATTTTAATTATCGGACTGCGCTTTTCGTTAGGCTTTTTTTGGGTTGATCTAAAAAGGCGTGTTAAAAATACAGTGAAACATGCCATAACGAACCTTGACTTTAACAAGACAAGCAGGTTTAGAACTCGCGCAGACAGGCTGCTAACCATAGGTAGCAGTTGTTACAGCGATACAGTAACGACCCTGGCACTACTACCGTGTTCTCCATATAGGTACCGTGAAGTGCGTTTCGGTATTGGAAGAACGTCGACGAAAACTCCGTCTCCGCGACGTGTAATACAGGGCGTAAAGTAACAAAGGCAACCACAGTTTAATGTAACAGTTCATTATATATATATATATATACATAATTTGTACAATATACTTAGACACTGAGTCTAACTTGGATAATTTTACGTTACACATATAGTATGTTCATTTATTATTAAAAAAACTCACAACGTATGAAAAAACTAAACGTGTTCTCTCTTTTCTTTTTCTCGCAGACCAAAATAAGATGACAAGTGTAGCGAAACATATTTTTCTTCAATTCGAGGATAACCAGATAATCTGTCAGAATTCTATACCATGTGTCAAGTTATAACTTACCAGTAATGCGTTAGCCAAGTTATTCCATTTTTCCGGATAGCCGCTACAGCAATGCTAGGAAGTATAAATAATAATAATAATAATAAGATCTAGGTAGTATTTCGTAATTAAATGAGTGTTTTAAATAATTTAAACGCCAAGAAAATAAAAAATTACTATTATCTAATCAGTTATCTTGCTATTGTGTGCAATGTTGGGATATAACTATACAATATTCTTATTACTATGTGAAATTTAATTTTGGTACTCTTTAATTCTTTTATTTGTACTAGCTCAATATAAAAAGCTTATCAGTCCTCAAACTTATTCTTATACGCATTTGTCAATTTCCTCAATTACGATACTTCATGACAAAATTCTGTAATTAAAGATCCTTAAGGTTTTTGGAGGTTGGTCAGTGAGAAATCTTCTTCTATTCAAATTGTTCATTAGCTGCTTTTTCTTTAAGTTTCATTTAAAGATACTGCCAATTTTAATATTTTTCAGACTTCGGTAAAGGTTCATAATTGGGTGAACTAGATTAAAATATTAGTCAAGAAAATAAATTATCATCAAAAATAACAAAATACACTTAATAGTTTTTGCTAATGCGTGTTAATAAACTAATACTTAAAGTTTATTAATGGCGATAATTGAAAATGAGTTCAAGGGGATTATGAGAATATGGATGACCTTTTTTTTAATCGTCATATATTTTCCGGCGGCACGTATTAGTAATCTTGCCATTTTCAGCCTTCCGGGCAGATTAGCCTATATGATACGATTTTCCTTAAACTATTTTGCATTTATTGTATATTTTTACATTGGTAAAAACCAAAGATGTTTCTTTCAAATGTATATGATAGTAACGTGCACATTCACAAGGCTAATGTAAATATCAATGTCATGTTACCTGAAAGTTTTTATGCGATATGTGTTGCATATGTTGTGTGTAAATTTAAGGTTTAGTTTAAGCGTATTTTCCATTAATGATAGTCTATTCAAATGGTATAAATTAGGTAAAATATTTGAATCTAACCTAAAAAATTGGGAGTACCAAGCTGCGGCTATTAAAGCAAAATTCGAGAAACTGAGACGGGTTACTAACCTGCGTATACTTCGAGCTGTTGATATAAAATTAACGTCATATGATTTAGAGATATTTTTGTGTCTTAATTTTTCTTTCAAATTTGTGGAGAAAGCATTATTGTTTATGTGACAAACTGTTTTGACCTGAAAACTATTCGTATAATAATAGCAACAGAGACATACACCTCATATTAAACTCCAAATTTAAAGAAATGCACTACTGCCTGCATGCAGAAGAACAGACAAGGAAAATTCTTCCTAATACTGAGGGGTTACTTGGGTTAATTAGCTCAAGTTAATAAATCAATAAAAAATACTTATAAAAATCTACATTTTGTCCGGCATTTTCTAGGTACTTTTATTACTGACTGACATTATACGAATTAAGTACTCAAAGCTCCTGGATAACTAACCCTTAAAATAAAAGGCGGTTATGAACAAGAGATAAACCAATATTTAAACAACAGATTAGATTTCCAGACCTTGTTTGAGAATATATGATCTAATTAATTAAATTCCATGCCCTTGGTATATTTTAAGGGCTTTAAATAAAAGTATGCAATTTACATGGATGAATCCTCATCTTCCTTTTTGTGTAAATAACCTGCTAAAGAGTTAACCCAACATATAGGATTGATTATAAAGTTTTCAAAGAATTTTATCATGGATAAAACCTAATAAAAAAAGAGCTACGCTGAGTCTAATCTGATTTCATTTGTCAAATCGGTGTTAGGGTAATTTAAAAATTAGTTTCTTTAGGTGCCAGTAAAATCATTATTTGGCGGAATTTCAAGTCAGTATCTGGAGGAAATGAGTTTGTAAATAAATGCCAAGTTTCCTTAATATCAATGATATGCTTTTTTCTCAAATGTAAATTTCGGTATGCCAAAAAAATCTGAAAAAATGTTTATTTTCCTTTTAATAGCGGAAATTGTATAGCGTTGCCAAATTCAAAGTTATAATATTTTTTTTGAATGAAACCTCCTATATGTTATGTCATATTTAAATATAGCAATGACAGACGAATTCAACTATATGTAATACTATGGGTTTACGAATCAATATTTTGACTATTTTCTTCAGTACGAGGGACGGACGTATTACCTTAACGAAGAAAAGCTAACGTTTTTATTTTAAAGTCTTCTTCTCCCTAAAAAACATCATTATACGAGATAGATAGAATAAAAACAGCAATGATAAAAACTAATAAAGTTATCTAGTATTAATAGGGGGTAATATATAATAACTGTCTTTTATGACAGGTAAGTATCATAGAAACAAAAGTCTGTTTAATAGTTTAACATCGTGAGACTTGCTTAATCTGTTTGTGTTAGGTACTGTCTATTTTCAGTAAATTTCTGTTTGTAAATCTACCTAGTTTAATCACTTTTAATAGAGAATCATCGTCATCAGCCTTTTACTCTACTGCTTGATAATGGCCTACCTCTTGCACGTACCCATGATGTGTCTCTTAGATGTTTTTATACAGATATACGGGACCAACGCCGGATCCGCACGATAGTATTTAAATATTGCAACCGCCCAGATAACCAGCGCATTAAATTTGCTAGCACATAATTTTTTTCTCTGAAACTTGGCCTTTAAATCTAAGTGTTTTAGCCTCGGGAATTACTAAAAATGTATGGATTTAATAATTATGTACAAAAAATCTTAAACGTAAATAGAATAGAGGCACACATTTCACGCCACTTTTTGAGTCTAACTGATAATGTCCTTTGTACGAAAAAATAAAATGGCCAAGGGTAAACTAAGGTTAGGTTTTTGTTTTGGTATTTTAAGATTAATGCTTTTGTATGCCCTTCTAATGTTTTCAAATAGGACCGCTGCACCTTCGTTTTCAGTTAGCCCAGATTTGATATCACATACAAGATACGCAGTTGCCTGTCTTGTTCGGAATCCTGTTTTAAAACCATATTGGTTGCAAGGTAGTCTAGGAATACGTAATAACCAGTATTCCAGCCTAAATTTAATTAATCACTCGTACGTTTTTGTAATACAAACAATTAACGTAAATGGTCTTAATGAATCCACATTAGCAGGATCCTTATTTGGTTTAGATTAGTTGAAGTATCTTCAGATACATTTGGTGGGCATATCTTATTTTGGACCTCTACTGCTATGTTATTATTATGGGGCACATTGGTTTTATTTTTTTTTTCCAAAAAATTCCAAGGTGTATTGTTGTTAAGTGAACTGCAATATGTTTGCCAATAGCAAAGGGATTTTTCTTTAAATCCGTTTACTTTTAGTTACCGCCATTAATTCATTCACAATCTATATAAATCGATTCCGTTGGTTTTTATATAAGTTTTAAACAAGTATTTTATATTCTATTTAACTGGAGCAGCCACCATTCCACCATTAAGGTTTCTCTTTGTTTTGGTAAAAATGGTTTATTTTCTGTACTTGATAGTGCTGAGACTTCCTCCATGCTATGTATGAAATAATTAAGCTTATCGTCAATATTTCATAAATTAGGAGCATTAATGACCGAGACGTTAGTGACGGTTTTCGGCGACGATTTTTATTTTCAAAAATACTTCTGACAAGCGAATTATATAAACATTTGATAGTACCAATAACCATATGGTTGCATATTCTTCAAAGAAAACCCAACATTCTGTAACCCTTCAAGGTAATATTGATGATGTGTTTATTAAATGTCACTTCTCGGTCAAAGGTTATACCCAATTTTTTCAACTCGCTACATAAAATGACCTTCTAAAATCTAATTGTACATTAGCGGTGCTTTTCGACGGTAAAGGCTTTTCAAAAATCTTGATGACATCGTTGACAAAAAGCAAAAATAATATTGGTCCTAAGTGAGAACCCTGTGGTACTCCAGATTTAATATTGATTTGTCTTGAACGGCAATCCTGCATAATTAGAATGTCCACAACTTATTTTATTTATTTTCTCAAAACTACATTCATCTTTCCGGAGGTAATTAGGTTGATCCTGAAGTGTATATATGTAAAATGTTTTCTTAATTGTTAAGGAATAAGGGGATGAATAGCCAATAACCAATAGGAATTGGAAAGTGCCCCAATTTATTTTATTAATTTTTGTCAACATTTTGGGTAGGGTACCACAATCATATTTTAGGTGAGTTAATAGATACTAGAGAGTCTATATGTAAAATATTTTTTCAATTGGTAGGGGATCAGGAGGTAAAAACAGCCAATAATCGTTAGAAATTAGAACGTGCCCCAATTTATTTTATCTAAAAATTTTGGGTAGGTACCGTATTCATCTTTCAGGAGAAGATTAAGTTGGTCCTGAAAAGTATATGCGTAAAATATTTTTCCAATTGTTAGGAGATATATAATAACAATTTCCAATTGTTAGGAGATAATATGTTGAAGTCAGAACACGCTACGTCATCTTTTATTTACTTTCTCTAAATTTTGGATAGGGTGCCACATTCATCTTTTAGGAGCTGATCCAGTTAATGCCAAAGATTACATGTGTAGTTACTTCAATTAATAGGGGATAAAAGGGTAAAAACAGCTAACGCTTAGCAATCAGAACGTGTTCCAATTTATTTTATTAATTTTCTCAAAATTTTGGGTAGGCTACCATATTTATCTTCAAAGAGAAGATTAGGTTAGTCCTGAAGAGTATACGTGTAAAATATTTTTCCATATGTTAGGGGATAACGTGGTGAAAACAGCCAATAACAATCAACCATCAACTGAATCTTCTAAAAGATAAATGTGGTGCCGCATCCAAAATTTCGAAAAAATAAATATATATATATATATATATATATATATATATATATATATATATATATATATTATATGGAAGTTGGCTAAAGAGATTTATTGGACAAAAACCAAGCGGGAAAAGAAACAATAGGGATACTAAACTATAATGTAATTAATTTTGTACATGTTATATAATGTCAACAGTTGACCTATACATATAATCTGAATTGACAGTAATCTGGACTAGATCAAAAAACAGCGTGGGAGGCCCGTATTTAATTAATAACAGTAAAGTTTAATTACTGAGATATAGATAGCGCCAATTTACAATTACACTATAGATTATCAATTTAATTTGTTAGATATCAAAATTTAGTTTTATTATTCATTGGCAATGATTGGAGACAATTAGGATGTTATATTACCCTGTTACACGCTAAAATTCTTAAACCCAATCCAAAAAACCTTTCAATAAAACAAACCAAAAATTATTAAATTGTTCCTATTTTGGCTTGTAGTAATAGTAAATGAAAAGAAAGAATTATTTTGCTAAAACAATTAAAGAAAAAAATTAATTGCTGGTGATTTTATATGGTACATTACGAAAGACTTGAGTGCCACAAAACTTTAAAAGGTCATCATCTTCTTGAGAGGCAAATCGTGGAATTTCCAGAATTTTATATCTGTTTTTTCAAGTTTTAAAATATAATTGTAAATAGAGCTAAGATTTAGCTACGTTTATACATAGCATATTGACCATTTCTAAAAAGATTATTTTATGATAAATTTTTCTTCTTCCAAGATAGACTAATTCTGAAAATTCACAAATGACACTCCTTTAGTACATGTACATGAAATGGCCCATATAAACAACGAGTCCAATGCTATGAAATCTTAGCTCTATTTACAATTATATTTTAAAACTCGAAAATTAATTAAATACGGACCTCCCACGCTGATTTTTTATGAAGTTTTAAACCATGTTATCTAAAACTTAAGAATAAATTACATTATATATTTTAGTGTTTAATTGTGTCGTTCCATACATCGAGTAATTGTAAAAATGTATACTTGTTTTTGAAGTAAAACATTTACAATTAAAATTATTTTCTAGTATGTGTGTATTAGGAAGAAGGTTATTAAAACTGGATTCGATAGACCATTGTATAAAGAATAAAACTGGAATCCTGTACAAACAGTTTTGTCCAAATGATACGTGCAATCCGTACTGGGATCATAATGAGCTTACTATCGAGAGAGGAATAAAAGGATTGGCTTCAGGAGTATTCTTTGGTAAGATATTAGACATTTTGATAGAAAGTAGCAAGATAAAACCCACTGATAGAAAATTGACGTGTATTGTATTTTAACAACAAAAGAAATAAATAAAATTTTGATCACACTTTTTCAGAAAATATACATCATAGTTTCTTAGAACAAGGACAATTAATAGCAAAAGGAAACCTCCCGGATGATGTGAGAAACGAAGGGCCTGACAATTATGCTCAAATTGTGAACGATATTACAACCAGCTTTACTATATTGATAGGAATTTTCTTTCCTTCAGTAACCGGTATTATGGCAGGATCAAATCGCTCTGGCGATCTAAAGGATGCACAGAAGTCTATACCTATTGGTACTATATGCGCTATTTTAACTACTTCTACAGTATATCTATCTTCGGTACTGTTATTCGCTGGTACTGTGGATAACCTGCTTCTAAGAGACAAGTATGTATATTCATTCAAATACATGTTAAGGTAGAACCTTAATGTAACAACAATTAATAAAATTATATTTTTAGGTTTGGAGGTTCGATTGGAGGTAGATTAGTAGTGGCAAATATCGCTTGGCCAAATCAGTGGGTCATTTTGATAGGTTCATTCTTATCCACCCTAGGAGCAGGTCTACAATCACTTACAGGAGCTCCTAGGTTGTTGCAAGCCATAGCAAAAGACGAAATTATTCCCTTCCTTTCGCCCTTCGCAGTTTCTTCTTCCCGTGGAGAACCTACTAGAGCTCTAATATTAACGCTTCTCATATGTGAGTGCGGAATATTACTAGGCAATGTAGACATACTTGCTCCTCTACTCTCCATGTTCTTTTTAATGTGCTATGGATTTGTCAATTTGGCCTGCGCATTACAAACCTTACTTAGAACTCCAAATTGGAGACCACGTTTTAAGTACTACCACTGGGTTCTTTCCTTTTTCGGATTATCCTTGTGCATTGCTGTTATGTTTATGACGTCCTGGTACCTTGCTTTACTTGCAATGGGTATGGCAGGAGTTATATACAAATACATCGAATATAGAGGGTAAGAGAAACGGATAATAATATATTTTTTAAAATATCCGTTAAAATAGTAGTTTTATTGTAGGCTTGTTTACTACTGAGATACTAATTTAAACATTGTTTAAATTTTAGTGCGGAAAAAGAATGGGGAGATGGCATACGAGGTCTGGCACTATCTGCTGCAAGATTTTCATTGCTTCGTCTAGAAGAAGGACCACCGCATACCAAAAATTGGCGCCCCCAAATTTTACTGCTTATTAAACTAACCTCAGAATATGACTTGGAACACAAAAAGTATGTTTCATTAGTATCACAACTCAAAGCCGGCAAAGGACTGACAATATGTGCATCCGTCATTGGTGGTGACTATACAGAGCAGGCTGCTGAAGCAGCAAAAGCCAAGCAAACATTAAAAGCTCTCATGGACAAAGAACGAGTAAAAGGTTTTGCGGAAATATTAGTAGCTAAACAAATGTCAGAAGGACTTTGTAATTTGTAAGTACTTATAGATTTCGTACTAAGTATCTCATAATATCAGGCTGTTTCTAATACGAGTAACAATGACTTAACATTGTTGTTATGTGGTGATGATATTTTTAGGGTACAGACAGCGGGATTGGGTGGTTTAAAACCTAATACAGTAATTTTAAGTTGGCCATATGGTTGGAGGGACGACGAAAATGAGGAGCAAGCATTCGAGAATACTGTTCGTACTCTAACTGCAGCCAAAATGGCTTTACTTATACCTAGGGGCATCGACTTTTTTCCAGATAATAGTCAAAAAGTTAACGGAAATATTGATATTTGGTGGATAGTTCACGATGGAGGATTGTTGATGTTGATACCATTTTTGTTGAAGCAGCACCGAACATGGAAAAATTGTAAACTGCGTATTTTTACCGTGGCTCAATTTAATGACAATTCTATCCAGATGAAAAAAGATTTGAAAAGATTCCTATATCATCTTAGAATCGAGGCAGATGTTGAAGTCGTTGAAATGGTATGTTAGTAAAATGCCTGCAATTAAAAATTTATGTTTTAATACCTTTAACACATTCTATTATCTTTTTAGTCTGACAAAGATATATCAGCTTATGCCTACGAAAGAACTTTAGTGATGGAGCAACGTACTCAGATGTTAAGAGAACTTCATTTAAATAAGAAGGAGAGTCTGGGAGTGGTAAGTCTCACTACTATTTTACAACCAGTCTTAGAATAATAAGATGAGTGATTGGAAAGTTTCTTACATGGCGTTGGAAACTTTCTGTAGTTTAATAAGATTTAACAGTGATTAAGTTTTTTAATTTGATTTTTAATTACTTTTGTAAGACGCTTACGAATGGTGGATTAGAAGAGACCCTGCCTCTGGTAAATTAGAACCTGTTTCATCATGTTCTAATTTTATTTATACATATACCTTATGTTCATTTAATCACCAATTTTATTAAGTTATTCATTGTCTCATCATGTTGTAAGAAGTAGACATTCATATGCACTCTAGGTGTTTGCATTTTATCTTTCCCAGGAATTTAATATTTTCGTATTATACTCGACATTGTATTCTTTTACCAACTTAACTGTAAATATTTTGTGTTATGATCCAGTTCCTGGGAAAAGTAAAAAAATAGCTACCCATGGTAACACTAACATTAAAATCATAAAACATTTTAGGTTCAGTCAGTTGTAGATCAACATCATGCGATTGAAAAAACTCCTTCAAAAGTGCGGTTCCAAGAACCTAAACCCTCTGAAAATAATGACAACAAAAAAGAGAATGACACTGAAATAAATACTGAGCCTACGAATGAGGTATGAATAGTAATTGTTCGTTTAAATCAATAATTTTTTTAAAGTAGTCAGAATTGACCTAGAATTATCTAAAACGGTTATTTTGACCACCCACCGCTTTTATTAATAAAGCAAAATTCTGAAGTACTTTTATTATGTACTTGTAAAGAGTGAAATTTTCGTCATCTTTCTAACATTAAATCATTAAATCCTATGTGAGAATCCATTTCTAAAAACTGTTTTTGCATTTGAAGATTCAATCAAATATTTTTAAATGAACTAGGTATGTTCCGCACTTAAAACCACATAGGGTGAATCAGGAAAATTACACTTCATGCATAGCTGTCGCTTGATAAAATGTATTTAGATGGAAAAAATTAAGTTTTTACTACTACTCAGGCACTTTAGGAAAATCGCCATATGTATATTGCATACTTAATTACTGTACTAATTGATAAGCAGATTCGATGGAGGGTTGTCCAAATGTTTATGATTTTTGTTATGTTACAGGTTAAATGAGGGATACCGGAAGTATAAAAAAAAATATAAAGCTACTGTTATACATAAAATCAAGTCGATTCAGTAGTTTTACTTTTTTTACTGCACCTTTACCGAAGCTCTCGAAAAAGATGCTTTGGTATTAATTTTTCTACAAATCTTCTGATTCAAAAAGTTCTTTTTCTTTCTTGACTAGGTTTTATTTCTAGTAAGCCATTTGCGTTTAGACCGCCAAGATGCTAATCCTTATATCTCAATAATAACGGATATTGTTTTATATAAAAAAGTAATAACTTTCCATGTCCAAACGCAACAAAGCTGTCCTCGATAATTCAACTCATTAAATAAATATTAATTAAAGTAGACCTCTTTTTTATTTTCTAATAACTTCCATATCTCTTGATCAATTTGAATGATTTTTGCAGGCGTCATAGTTCTATATATTTTAAACATCGTGATATTTTAACAATGTACACGTTTTACTTACTTTTATTCTAACTATCGGTACCACCCACAAAAAAATTGTTAAATGGAAAATATACTTTTTTAGCAGCAAAATTATACAGGGCGGATCAAGAAAGAAATTATTGATATTTGATTTTGATTGGTTCAGTGCAGCATCAATGATCCATATTTTTAAGCACCAAGAGTACCACACCTTTAACTTTTTTTTTATCTAGCTTTACATAAAAAAATGTTTTTTTTTGCAAAATTTGTAGATGTTAACTTGAAGATTTTAAATGTGGTATATATTATACAGGACGCGTCACAAACTCGTGACAAAGAAGATGCACTTTTTTAAATAGTGCTATGTTTGGCTCGACTTTTTGTAATCTACTTATAATATACACTATTTGTCTAAATGTACTTCTTTTTGAGCTAAATATTGAATCGGCACTGACAAAAAAAACAATTTTATTTCATTTTAGCCCCACATCAATGAGAACAAAACTACAAAATATGATTTCGTGAATACTAGCAAGTCAGTTCTATGCCTGATAATTCTTTAATATGTACAAATTAGGATTTGTCAATGTTTCATCCAATTTATTCTTCAGAATCTTCATCCAAGAAGTGTTTTACTTGTCAAGCAGCATAAGGTAAAAAACAATGTCTAACGCTTTGTCTGTTAGGCACACTACTTGTATCTGAAATGAGAGTTCTAAGAAATTGTTTTAAAAAACAAAATGTAAAAATGAATATTATTTTATTTTTTGGATTATTCTCAAATTTGTTTATGTTATTATGATGTAGCCTGATGATCAAAACTTAAACTTTACCGAACCGTTTTGTGGATTATGTTTTCAGAAACTATTTAGGTATTAGTTTTATACTGATTAAATACGGTTAAATTAAAAAGAAAATGTAAAAATATGCATATTTTAAAAATGTAAGTTGGTATCGCCAAACTGTTTTAAAATGCCCTGTATACTTAATAATATTTATAAATTGTATTATTCAGCTTTTGTATTTAACAATGTGTTCTATACCACAAGGAAGTTCTTGGACCCAGTGATCAAACTACAAATATTGCCCTCCCCCCTGCAATATTCGACAAAGAGCCCACCTATATGAGCGTATCGCCAGAAAATAACTGATAACTTAAAAAAAGGTGATTCATAGTATTCCTTGGGCTTCATTCTGTCATCAGTGTGCCCCCCGCATTACAGGGGCTGGCAAGGGTGCAACTAGCTACGCCACGCCAAAGCCACTGCTTGGACTTGAGGACATTAATGGATCACACCGCGACCACCCTGTGTATGTACAAACTAATCTTTAGCTGAATTTATTGGGTTTATTGTTAATTTTATTATTACTTTCAAGGTTACAAAAAATAACAAAAATTGTTATGATTTTATACTAGAACCGAGAATAAACCTTTTTTTCTGATGAGTAAAAATTATAAAAATATATCCACAGTGTTTGTAACAGTACCTATTATTAATACCATATACTATCCTGTAAGCATACACAATATAATAAAATACTTCTTTAGAGTTAAAAAATGTGTCAAAAGCTAAAAAAACTATCAAATTTTTATAATAATTTTTTTTACCAAGAACTTACAAATATCTATTTAAGCATATTTTTATTAAAATTCTAAGTACAATTTTTATGACCAGAACCTAAAAAATATTCCTACAAGTAGTAACCTACAACTTTTGGTAAAAATAAATGGTTGGACTGATAAAATGAAACCCACTTTAACAGATCGGTATGTATATAAAATATTTCATTTAAAAGTTACTTTCTCCTTGGCCCCTAAGAAAATCTATCCACCATCTATCCCCCAGAACAGGGAGGGGGCAACAAAGTTCAAAAATAACTAATGTCTAGGAAAAACACAATCTACTTGTAAATAAATGTAACAAAAGCAGGACCAGAAAATAACTGGTAACTAAAAAAATAGGTCATTCGTAATCCACTTGCCTAGAAAATTAAATGTTATCCAAGCGTAGGCAAAAACAATTTTTTACCGTAATACATATGTAATATACAATATTTGCATTTTCCAGGAGGGGAGGCAAGCGATTACCCGCTCCTTCGGGCGCCCATGCGTTGGGTCAATAGTATAACATTCAGTTCAATTCAATTCATTTTTATTGACAAAAGCAATACGGCTGTATAATATCCTACTTAATCTAAATACACTGTACATAAATTAAAATTCAAATTAAACCATCTTAGTGCAGAATACAAAACAATAATCTACAATTAGATATTATTAAAACAATGATAGAGATTTAGTGTTGTAAAATAAAACAAACACTGTTATGTAAGTGTATCTTTACTGGAAGCCGAATCGCGCGTGATTTATTTATGCAGTGTGAACTGAAATATAGAAGAATAAAAGGGGTGTTCAATAAAATATAATAATAAACTGGTCGTATTGGCCAACATTTTTACGTTCTGGTTTCATTGAAGACATCCAATTAAATTTTATTTTTGAGTAAAGCAAGTTTTTATACGAGTTCAAATACTTAAAAATAGACTTTTCTAAACAAAAAGGATAAACCATGGATGGCGCCGGAGGGAGTTTTTTTTGTGATCATTCCACCGGGATTTCTTCATGGAGTGTAGTTTTTTTTATCCACCTTGTATAATTTTAAGAGCTCTACAAAGTTTCATTCAAAAATGTTTGATTCAAATAATTCAAAAATGATGTATACATTTAAAGCAAAAATCAAATATGTTAGTAAAGAGTGATATTTCACTCTTTACTAACCTAACCTAACCTATTGGTTACTACCCCTATACAACTTTGACTTTAAAGTTAATTTTCTTGACATCGACGTAATCTAATTATTATATTATTTTTTTGAATAAAATTGCTTAAGCCCGCAACTATAACTTTTTTAAATTAGCCAAAAAAGATTGATATCTAAAATTGGCTTGAGACGTTACTACAAAAATCGGTTAAGGAAGAAAGAAGTTGTTAGGTAATGAAAAATAATTTAGCCCTCAGTGTATACCAGTTATAAAGTAAAACAATTATAGGAAACCCAATGAAGAATATTGTAGCAATGGTTTTTTGACTGACAATACCCAATTTTGTTGTTATTGTTAATTTGTGTTATTTGTGAAACAGCTGGGCTTTTGATAGTCGCTCCAATAAAAAGTGAGTATCGAGCCGAAGTCATCGCATAAAAGGAAATAAGAGAGGATGTTTCCAATTTGATACTATATAATTTAGAAGATGAGTAGATAACTAACAGAATCATCCATCTCATTAGTTGCATTTGTTTTAATAATTTTTTCGTTATATAATCACTAATTTGTGTAGGTGTTTTTTTTCTACCTAACCTAATTCTACTGGAAAAGTGTTACTGTTAGGTAATAGGTGTGTATACAGAGTGAAACAAATTCGTTTCACAATATTGGGATCTAGAAAAGGGTAAGTAATAAAGCAAAAGTAAATTAATACCAAGTTTCATATTTTAGTATAGTAGCTGATAGTAGCAAAGACCGGTGTACTTCGCACTATGCATTTAACAAATAGGATTAGTAACTATAGGCTGGAGATTGCACGGACTGGCAACTCTAACCTTGATGTGAGTTAAGCTTCACGAAAATCTCTAGATTATGGATCATAACTCTTCTGAAAGACGACAAAGGTGGGCTCCATTTAGACGGTCTTTTTTTTTCATTTGTTGGATCGTCTATTCGAAGTATAATCGGTCTTTGGCAGCAGAGAATTTCAGTGATTCTGGACATATCTGTAAAAAAAATTGAAATTTTCGATTTTCCTTTTTAATATTTTATGACGTTATTCGGGAAGATAACGATAAAAGGAAAAGAATTTTTTATAATCTAGATGAGTTATTTTCTTTTCAAATTCAACAATTTAAAGCCTTGTTTGTTCCAAATATTTAAATTTTAATATGTTTTTATCCCCACAATCATCGGAATCAACACTTTCAGAAAGTAAAAAATACATTGCCTTATAATTTAAAAAACCGGTAAATTTTCTTTACCCGGAACTTCTCTCGTTATAACTCATTCCTTTCATTAGGAATAGTAAAGTGTGACCCAATTTAGTTTACTACATAGTCATTCGGTCAACATATACTGTCTTTTCAAGCATTTCTATTGGGCGCCATTTTGCTCCACCAGATTGGATTCCTACCAATATTTTACCATTTTCGACCGACACACACCTCAATTTTCTTACGTCGCGGCGTCGTGTTGAATTTATACCAGTTTATCCCTATATCAAAATTACTTTTTCTGTAAAATTGAAAGCCATTTGAATAAGATTTTTTACATTGATCTTATTTGGCCGCAATTTTATTTCGCCATCTTGATTTCGTACAACTTTACGAGTTTATCTCTATATCACACTTAATGCTTGCACAAAATTTAAAATTAATCAAATAAGTAGTTTTTTCAGGCTGATCTTTTAAATATTTTCTGAGGACGCCATTTTGTTTTGCTCTCTTGGATTCATACCAAAATGTTTCCAATTCATTTCTATGTAATACTTGATTTTTGCACAAAATTTGAGATAAATTGGATACTTATTTTTTTCGTTATATCATTTTTTTTAAAGTTTCACTATGCAGCCATATTGTTCCGACATATTGGATTTTTACCAAAATATTACCAGGTCACCCCCATATGATCCTTAAATTTTGACTAAAATTTGAAGGCAATCTGATAGGTAGCTATGCCGCGAACTGACAGACGGACCGACGGAATTAATAAAACATATTTTTTGCAATCTACGGACGACGCTAAAACGTGAAGATATGTAAAACCTGAGAGGGCGATTTTTTTACGATTACAAACATTTTATTTGGCCGCCATTTTGTTCCGCTATCTTCAATTTGTACTACAATTTTACCAATTCATCTCTATACTACAATTAGTTATGGAACATATTTTGAAATCAATCCATTAAGCAGTTTTTTCAGGCTGAATTTTTAAATATTTTATTAAGCCAACATTTTGTTCCGCGATCTTGGCTTCGTAACATTTTAACAGTTAATTCCTACATAATACTTGATTTTTATGTAAAATTTGAGATAAATTGGATAAGCAGTTTTTCAGTAATATTTTTTTAACATTTCACCAGGCCGCCATTTTGTTTCTCCATGTTGGATTTTTACTAAAATGTTACCATAAAATCCTTAATTTTGTACCAAAATGAGTCAATGAGGTAAGTAATTTTTTAGCTATGCCGCGAACAGACAGACCGACGGAATTAACATTCGGCATCTAGGGACCTTGACTTGACTTGACTTGACTACAATACTTCCCTTTTACGAAGGAAGTAAAAATGCAGTCATTGCTCATTTTTTTTCCTTTTTAAAGATATTCATATCAAAATGTTCTTTAAAAATAAATGGCATTACGTCATTGCGTAAAGGTCTGATCTAAAAAATGTTCTAGTTTGTAAGTATCCTTAGGAAGTGTTTTTGCTTTTTCCCTACTTTCAAGAATAAACCTATTCATTGCACCTCAAGCATTTATTATCCATGTCTGTATTTCGAAAACGACTTAACGTATTTCAATACGTTTCCTTGTACATTTATTGAACTACGGATTTAATTTAAATTTCTATTCTACATATGCAACATGGGTCCGGAAATGTTTTGTTCTTTTTTTCTTTATACGCCCCGTACATTTCTAGAGATAATTGATTCAAATTTGGCAAACGATAAACCATAATTAATGTCTGTAATACATTAATTTATGCAGGATGTACCTTTTTTTCAGTTCCCTGGCCCCCTTGACCAGTAGCGACAATGATTTAGTTGGGAACCATCTATCGGATTTCTGATGTTACAATTTTTTTTTGTCCCTAGGATTTTTTTAATATCCTGTCCCGTTTCGAAGCAATTTTCACATTACACGGCTTGATCGGATCATAAGAACAGGAGAAGTCGAAAAACCGGAAAAAAAAGTTTTTTTTTTATATAATTTCATATCTTGGTATCTGGTTTTGGTATGCTTAATGCATGCCAAAACCAGGCGTTGTGGAATTATTAGTTTTTGCACAATTGCGATTTGAATTTTTTTAATGCAATATTTTTCAGCGTACCTGAGTGCGTCGTGGATGATCCGATTTCTGCGAAATTATATCGAAAGTAGAATTATCTTACTACAAAACTTATAATCTCAATTGCGCTCAGCGCGCAACGTATTACTCTTCAACTTTAATTATCTGAGCAACTGCAAAAGCTATTAAAACTAAAAAAATCGGATTGCTTCTGCAGTTACTGAGATAATTAAAATCAAAGAATAATACTTTGCATGCGGAGCGTCTCTACTACCCCTCGGCTGCCTGGGTTGCTATCATACTACTTTCGGCCGTTTTTGGTTAAGTTTGGAAGCAATTTTGCGTATTTCACATAATTTTAATGCGAAATGAGAATACACGTTTTGTATTATGATACTTCTACTTCCGATATGGTTTTGCAGAATTCAAATCGGATCATCCACGATGCATCCAGGTACGCTGAAAAATAGTGCATTAAAAAATTCAAGTCGCAATTATGCAAAAACTAATAATCCCACAGCGCCTGATTGCTTCATTAGTTTCGATTTTATAAGCTAAAAATGAAAGAAAACGCGATTTTTTGCATTATAGTGCTTATAACAAAGAAACAAATGATAGTTGCGAGTGGAAGACATAATGGAATATTACTATGGACTATCTTGAGTGTGATGGCGCACCCGTTTCCGGTTACTATTTTTGGCAACAAATCACTGGTTTTTGCTCTATTAAGTGTTCATGATATTACTAGTTTTATTAAAGTTCTGTATATAAACCTGAGATAAGTAGTTTTAACACACTTTTTACACTTTCTTTAGAACCAACGACATCGCTAGTTAAATAATTGAAGACCAAATCGATTTTTTGTTTTTGGCAATTAGCTAGCACCTACATTAAGGCCTTCAATAAAATTTTGTAAACAAATCTATATTTTTGGAAATTATGAAAAGAAAAATGACACATTATGTAATGCGAAATAAAAATAATATAAGAAACAGAACATTTTTGTTTATTATATACTTTTTTTCCGCCCTATACCATATGCAAAGGTGCCAAATAAATCAAATTAAATCAGTAATTCTTAATATCTACGAAATCAGCACGGTCAGAGCAGAGAGAACATGGTGACCCAGTGCGTTAACGCGTGCGCATATGCAACAATAGAACAAATACATTTTCTAAATGTCACAATTCCGAAATATTGATAAGAGACCTAAATAAAACATAACTAGTGAACTGAAATTTCAGTTGCCATGGCAACTAGATCTGGTGTAATTCTTAAATCTTTTTAGTAATTCTGGGAGTTAGAGCTTTACCAGAGCGGGCCGCTGAACTTCGAGGGAGGGAGCCACAATATTGACCAGCAGTGTTACTGTAAAGAATAAACTGTAGGTCCCGCATGACTCGTACGATAGTGGTTACTAGTACAACCAAGAGAGTTGCTGATGATAATCATTTAGGCCTAAATCGGCGAGATACTTTAATAACCTTCCTCACAACCGACCACCACTCCTGCTACTTCTTCGTGTGCTACTAAAACTGGACATGAAAAATTAAAATTGCAGTGTATTGTTCTATTTGGCGGGGAATTTGAAAAAATTGTAGTTCGCCAATGAATCGAAAAAAGTTTGGAAACAACTGCTTTGGTGTATTTATGTAAATATGTTCTTTATATTACGTATTTATTATTAATAATTTATTTAATTCATACACACCTCGTGAATTGTTTTAAAAGTACTCAAAGTGAAAGAAGTAAAATTGTAAGAATTGTATTAAAGAAGTGACACCTCCGTTAATTTTCAAACCATATTAAACAAAGTTTGGATCCTCGAGTTTTGAATTTGAATTTGAAAAAATAAAATGACCTGTGTCATTAGGACTATAAGGAAGCAAGAACTGAATTCAATTAGACTGCAATAAATCAGTCTTGTTGACTATTCTCTTATTTTTGTTGCAGCCAAATCATAAAGACGATTGTGAAAACAACACCAAAGAAAAAGATGATGGAGCATCGGAAAAGGAAAGCCTAAAAGAACAGAATGACGTAAGCTCAAGAGAAGACGACAGTTTTTCCTTGTAAGTAGTAAATATTTTAACAGAGTTAAACATCAAATTAAGGTTATTTTTACTGGCATAACAAGACACGAAGTTACTTATATGGAATTCTAATTCTTTGCTTTTACTTAGTTAAATGTAAAGTACAAGGAGCGAAAGGTCACTACTGATCGTCAAGACGTACGTGACAGAATCGCGCGTTTAAATGGAGTATATTCTTTAATTAAACTTCATAAAATGGGATTCCTCCACCCTATAAAATATCTAAAAAACTTATAAACATTATTCAAACATATGCAGAGTTTTCAGGAAAATGTCAAATTAAAAATTCGTTACATTTAGTTAATAAAATTAAAAATATTCATTTGCCAAATAACAAATCTCGTTTGACGTCGCCAATCTGTTTCTTAGTATTCCTGCTAAAGATACCATCAAACTAGTGGAAAATTTTTTAAACAAAATATCAGTGAATTCGTCGGTCACAATTAAGTTGTTTGCATAATTAGATTCCGTTTTTCCTTTGATGAAACATTTATAGTGCTTATCTATTCGTTTACCAAAATATCTGCCTGTTTGACCTACATACGCTTTGCCACAGTCCCTCTACAGTTTAGTTGCTATACACCTGATTGTTCACGTTTAACAAATTTTGTTTTATTATTTTAAATATACTTGCTTAAAAAGAATTATTTGTTTTATATGGTATTCTAATATCTAAGCCGTTTAGAAATTTACCTATTTTAGAGCTATCTAAATAGGATATAACTTTGTATGCAGTTGTATTTTCATTTCATTAGGGTAAATCATATTTACAGTTTTTTATTTCTTTTTTTTGTAGAATTTTATCTATTATATTAATTGAATATCCACTGTTTATTGCAATCTGTTTGATTAAGTTTAACTCGGTCTGAAAATTAATTTTACTTAGCGGTAGGGAGATTAGTCTGTGAATCATACTCTGAAAAGCGGTTAGTTTATTTTGAATTGGTGGATTCATGATTTAAAAACTATTTATTTGGGTTTTTCGCTACAATAAAAAGTCACAATAATTACCTGATGAGTTCAATAGGCAGTCTTTAGTTCTGGGTCGACTATGAAGGTTCCGGAGGAAAAATATCTGTTTTCTGAACGTTTTGGGGGAAAGTCTACACCCGTCTTCAGCAAATCTAAAAATAAAAAACTAAAAGCAGAATATTTCTTATGTTTAGTAACAGAAATATAACCAGAATGGCTAATATCTGACAGAATGCTGAAGACGGGGTTAGAGTTTACCCCGAAACGTCCAGAAAACAGATATTTTTCCTCCGGAACCTTCATAGTCGACCCAGAACTAAAGACTGCCTATTGAACTCATCAGGTATTGTAGCGAAAAACCCAAAAAAATAGTTTTTAAATCATGAATCCGCCAATTCAAAATAAACTAACCGCTTTTCAGAGTATGATTCACAGACTAATCTCCCTACCGCTAAGTAAAATTAATTTTCAGACCGAGTTAAACATAATCAAACAGATTGCAATAAACAGTGGATATTCAATTAATATAATAGATAAAATTCTACAAAAAAAAATAAAAAACTGTAAATATGATTTACCCTAATGAAATGAAAATACAACTGCATGCAAAGTTATATCCTATTTAGATAGCTCTAAAATAGGTAAATTTCTAAACGGCTTAGATATTAGAATACCATATAAGACAAATAATTCTTTTTAAGCAAGTATATTTAAAATAATAAAACAAAATTTGATAAACGTGAACAATCAGGTGTATAGCAACTAAATTGTAGAGAGACTGTGGCAAAGCGTATGTAGGTCAAACAGGCAGATATTTTGGTAAACGAATAGATAAGCACTATAAATGTTTCATCAAAGGAAACACGGAATCTAATTATGCAAACAACTTAATTGTGACCGACCATACCTTTGATAAAAATTTTAAAATTTTACACAAAGAAAACAAGGATCATACATTGAATATACTGGAGTCTCTAGAAATAAATAGGCCCAAACATTCAAATTGTTTGTTAAACGATTAGGTAGAACTCAATAATTCACCCCTGTTAAATATATTTTAATACTTTTTGGTATTTTAAGTTTATGGCTAGTAGCTTATACCCAGACTTTTATATTTTTAAGATTTTCGTATATTACACCTAGTTATATAAATATTCCTTTACTCTTTAAGTTTACTCATTCCAGATGTAACGTCCGACGAATCTACTGTGTAGCGAAACATGTTACGTGTTGTTAACAAATGAATGTGTTTGTGAAAAATAGTTTTGATTTTGAATTTTACATAATTGTATTATGGATTTCCTCTGAGTATCGGCTGACACAATCGTATTAAAATTGTTATATACTTTTATATGTACCCCAAAAACGGACAAATAGAGCCGGAATATAACTGATTACTAAAAAATAAAAGCTCCTTCCCCCTCCCCCCGCTCCGCGGTACACACGGTATAGTAGTTCCGCCACTGAACAACCTGCTGCGAAGATAAGATTTTGAAACATCTACGCAATCACTGTATCTGAAAGCAGATATATCGAATACGAATCATTAGCACTAATGGTCGGCGCTGAGGGTCAGTACTGACTGTACGCTCCATGTGTGACGCAAATTGATTCTCTTTTACAGAGTTAAAAGTTTCTTCATGAAAATGTCTAAAATTAATTTTGTTCGTAAACCTACTCTGATAAATCTTAGCCTTTAAATCCACTTCTAACATGAAATGTCAATATATACGTAGTGGAAATATACATGTATTTTAAAATTCATATTATATTAACATACCTTTCGTTTCACAAACAGATTAGTAATTTCATGGTTAATTTACAGGGAAGCTGACACATTGCGACGTTTGCATACAGCGATGCGGCTCAACGAAACGATTCGTTCTATGTCGAAGGATTCGCAACTTGTCATTTTGAATTTGCCCAGCCCACCGAAAACTCCCGTACCCGGAAAACAATCTTATTGTAAGTGTTTTTTATATTTTAGCATTTTTGTATTTTTTCTTTTCAGAAACTCGAACATTCTGAGTATCGATTTTGCGAAGCTGCAACAGTAAACGGATAGCAGCATGGCAGCCTCTAGTCGAGTCGACTTTGCCTGGCGCGCCTTGCAACACCGATATCATCCCTAAGATTGATTTAATTGCGTCTTATATTTTTATTTTAGGTGAAGGTACAGCAAAAAATACTTTCAAACTCATTTATTATAAAAGTGATTTTTATTCCCCAGAATAAGAAACAATCATTTATATGGACAAGATAATATAGTAAAGCATACAATTTGATATTAGTATAAAACGCTTATGAAAAATTTAGCTATAAAGTTACAGAATGCTTCGCGGAATATTCGCCAGACAATGGAAAACGTGTATGCAAGTCTATTGATATACCTAATATATAGAAAATTTTCTTAGCCATTTTTGTTTTTACAATGTTGTTCAATGATGATTGTGTTTATTTAACACAATTTTATGTATATTTAAAAAATATAAATAATTCCCCAGTGTTCAATAAAACGGCCACGTTGTAGGGGTGAAACCGCACATCTGTCACAAGTATAATCTACAAGAACAAAGCAATGGCGGCTTACTCTACTTTGTTGTATGAAGTATAAATGTCATTTCAAATATTGTTAGTGCAGAATTATTTTACTTCTACCGAACTGCAATGTTATCAATTTATGTAACATTTTCTGAAAAATATTATGGGATTACCTGGTTAGTTTTATTACTTTTATTATTGTTCTGCATACATAAAGCACACCATATAACACACAGATATTTATTTATTTCATGCTTGCACGTAAATAAACTTGTGTGCGTCATATATTCGATTTGTCCTTACTTTTTCCTCATACATACATACCACCACTTTTTATTCTTATTTGTTTATTTTATTCGTTGTCTAGAGGCTGAGGGTATGAGGGTATAATAAAAGCTTCGCAGTCACTAACACTTCAGCACCTATTCGGACGCGATAAACAAAGCTTCGTAAATCCCAAATGCCATTTTGAAAGAAAATTTTCGAGCTCTGTATGACCATGTTGCCATACAATAAAAATGCCATCCATATAACGAATCTATAACTTGGGCTTTGCTTTCTCAAGAGCTTCTTTCTCGAAGTATATCCTAAATAAATTTGCTACTACTGGTGATAGCGAGGACCCCATTGAAGCACCATCTGTTTTTTTATACATTTGCCCTTTAAATCAAAAATAAGTATTTTTAAGACAATGCTCCGAGAGTTGTATTATATGTGCCTCGAAATCCTCGTTCACAGCAATCCTGTTTAGTTCTTCGTCGATGGGAATACTAGGAGACAACGACTTGACATCTAGGCTTGCTATTATATCGTCTTTTTCAGGAAGGATATCTCGTATAATTCGAGCGAAATGCTCGGTATTTCTAGGTATGTAGTCGGGTCCCTTGGAACAGGTTTATAACAATTGTCTTGTAGGATTTCCTGCATTTTTTGTATGTAGTCTTGGATATTCGTAACTACGGTTACGTTTCCTTTATCTCCTGGAAGGATTGTGATGTGTTTATTTCTTCGAAGGTTTGTTAGGGCCCTCTGTTCAGTAGCATTTAGTTTTTGTTACGGTGGTTTGCTTAACCTTAAAGTTCTTGTCACGTCTTGTCGAATCTCATCTGCTTTCGTTTCTTCAGAGGAAGCAAGGACAGCTCCCACTCCAGCTATTATTTCTTCTTTAGGGATGTCCTTAGGAGATATCGCAAAATTAAAACCCTAGCTTAGTACAGATTTTGCACTTTATGAGAGGTTGAAGCCCGATATATTGTGCACTACTTTATCGATGTCTACTGATGAGATTTGTAGCTGACTCGACTTTTTTAGATTGTCATACTTTTTCGAAAGTTTATCACTCTTGATATTCTTATTTGACTCTGTTCGCCAAAAGCCAACGTTTCTATGCGATTCGACAATAAAGGGTGAATACTGTTACTTAATTTAAGGTGTGAGTTTAAAAGGTCTTTCTCTGTCTCGGCTAGTTCTTTTCTGGTTTGATGGATTTGTTCTCTTAGCATTTAGCAAGGCCTTGCTAGCATTTTGAAGTATGGTATTTGTTTTTCTTGTTTTTGTATGGTAAGACAACCGTGTAAAAGTAGGAAGTAAATCACTGTCATGACACTTAATCTGAAAGGTCAAATCACATAAAACATTAGTTTTCTTACCTCTCAGTTTCTCATATGTTCTGATAGTCTTGCAGATCTCCTCCCCGCAGAGGAGTATAGTAATGATTCTTAGTCCTTCACGGATAGAAAAATATGATGTGTTTTCATTCCGTTCACTACTGTCGTTCTGAAAAGAACAGTTTTGCTGATGTTTCGCCAAAATCACATTTGACATTTTCGAAGCTTTCTTTCTCGCCTCCAAATAGAGACTAAAGTGTTAGTGACTGCGAAACTAGGGATTTATCGATTATTGTCAAACTGTTTGTAGTTTTAATGATTCGTCCCTTTATTTATATCCCCTTGTTTTTATATTTCTATGACTTCTCGGATTATTCTAGTCTTATACTGCTCTATATTAGCAACCTACACCCATCGAAATTTATTTTGTGGCCGGTGTCCCGAATTGCAAATGTCCAAACTTTACCAGCGCATTCTGCATTCAAAATAAGCCCTAATTTTCAATGTAAACATATATCGGCAAATGCTTCGTTTTCGAAATACAGGGTGTTAAATTTTTAAGAAAAAAATTGTTATATAGTCAAAACTTTTTTAGTACTTGAGATATTGTTATTAAATTTGGTAAACAGCATTTGAGTAACAAATGGCATTTTTGATTTGAAATATTTTTTAATTCTTTATCAGTGGCGTCCGTACAAGATTTTTTATTGAATAATCTTGAAGAAAAAATGGTACGCTACTGCTTTTTCTGAAAACAAAAATCATTTCGCATGCAATTCGGGACACCCTGTATATATATATATATATATATATATATATATATATATATATATATATATTATGTGTCTTATTTTAATATCAAATTGTTTGACTTTTTATCCCTAAGACGATGCACATAAGCATTGAAATGTACTTGTATAATGACAGAGTTTAAAGACATTCGTCTGTTTTTCTTCGCTATACCTTCACCTAATGAAATAGTGCCATTGAAATTTAGGTTTTAATTTAAATACTTCGATGTTTGGGTAAAATTTGACTATATATAATAAGATCAATGTTTTAAGGTATATAGAGTCTCATATGAAAAAAGATGTTACCATTTCGTTCCGAACCTATTTTAATAAAGCAAATCACATTAGTGCTTCAGTGTATCAAAATTTTGTCTAGATAAATGTTGTAGTTTTTAAAATATTGCTCCTCAATTATTACGTTATTTCCGTCAATTTTTTTATTGAATCGTAAACATCTAAAAAAAATACTCCGCTCCGGTCTAACCGGAAGTGACAGAAATATCTAAATTTTGTCTGGTTATATCGCCATGCGGAATTTGAAAAAGTCGTACTTGCAGTTATCCATTTATGGCTAAGGTACCATGTACATTACCTGATGTTTTGTCGTAGATAGTTTAACAAGAGACTCTGATTTTGCCGGAAATTTTTACCGAAGGCGTCATTTTTTCGGGAAAAATTGTGAGTATAAAAATGAGTTTTTATGCGATTAAAACAATTTTTGCCAAGATAAAACGGGATTGAGTAAAAACTGCCAAAAAAATCACAATGTTTTATTTGACTATAATATCTCAGGAATAAAAGAAATTAAACAAGTAGGTACTCGGACATGCCCTGCCCTTCCGCGGTCACAAATATCCAGTTATTTTAACATTTGGTGGCTTTGCCATATACGGGGCTCACTAGTGTATGGCGGCTGATGATCTGTAAGAACTGTGAAATCGCGATCGTCGTTTTACTAAAATGGGTCATTGTGCCCGCAGAGTTGCGGGATATGTTTCAGACCGGGATCATTGTGTCCTTGCTGTGACATTGTTGTACGTAGAATAAAAATATATTAAATTATTCCTCCCAACGAAAGCCAAAAAGGAACAGTGTAATTCACTGCCGGTCGTGTATTTGTCAGCGATGTATTTGTTTCTAGATAGATGAATAGATAGGTAGATATATCTATATCGAACGCCGTGGAATGTCATCGAAAACATCGTGACGTCTCATCCATGCAATGGAAGTGGTTTGTATAAATTTTACCTGTCATGGCAAGCTTCGATTAGTTAGCTGAATGATTTTAACACAGTAGAGATAGGAAATTACAGCGGTAAAAAGAAATCGAGAAAACAGCTTGTATGTGTTTTATCGCTGTAGTCACGGTTTGATTGGTTGAAATAGTAGAAATGCCATTTTTTTCATTGCGTATAATGAGTAAAATATTCCCTTAAATATAACGCTATTGATGAACCTTCATAAGAATTAAACTGATTCATTTATCAAAATCGTCCTTGTATTAATATTGGTCCATCTGCTATTTTAAAAATGATATAGATACGTTTCAGATTCATGGCTCTATCTAGTTCCTACTTAGTTTTGTTGATTATAGATTCAAAAAAAAGTAAATTATGAACGTTAAATACCCAATGACTTTTACCGCTTACAGTTTTTTACAGATGTTGATAAGCATTCTTAGATGAAATTGATATAGTCAAATTTTATTTAAATCGAAAAAAAGGTTTTATTTTGTCACCAACTATTTAGTCCTTGTCCATGCAATATCCAGATATTGTTGATGTACATTTTCTTTTAGATTTGGACTTTTTGGAAGTACTTTCAGAAGGGATGGAAAAAGTACTTATGGTGAGAGGAGGTGGGCAAGAAGTGATTACCATTTATTCATAATCTAGTAAATGGTCACCAAATGTATTGGTGAATGATAGCCAAAATGCTAATATTATTAAATTTATTAATCAAAGAGGGCAGTATCGTAAAGTTAAGAATTTGCCTTATGGCATTTATTATGGGTTCTCAGCACTAGCAAAATTTTCCCTTCAAATACAGTATTCTTCCTCAGTATTAATTCTGTGATACTTTATGTTATAAAACTAAAGCAAATTTCAGAATTTGACCTATTACGTTATTTTATTATACCCCTATACATAAAAACTTCTTTCCTTTCAAATCAGTCAAAATTATTATCTAAAATTCAGTATTTTTTACATTTTTAAGTATTATGGATATACCACGAGTTTAAAATAGTATTAATTTCAAGTATGCCTTATTATTGACACAAAGTACTGGTAAATTAAATGAAATTGCCGTATTTTTGTATAGTTTTTCTTTGAAACTGCTATTTTAAAAAATTAAATGACAGTAAATTATACTATAGTGTATATAGGCCTAAAGGTGACATAGTAAGAACACTTTACGAAAATGCTGTCTACTTTTGTATTTAAATGTATTTTTATTGAATTCCGTATGTGGACTTTTATCTTTCCAAGACTTGAGAACCCAGTTTACAGTATTTCAAAGTATATTATAGGAAGTTTTTTGAAAGAAATAGTGATTTAACTAACCAAAGCGATTATTCTCCTTAATGTTAGTAGATTATATTTCGAAATCCAACTGTCATTAGATTTTTCTCTCGCTGTGAGTTGGATTTCGGATTCTTTATTATCCTCATACTGTTTTTAAATCAAAATGATAATGTTCCATGAAGTGCTCATTTTTCTACAACTATACCGGCCAGCGATTAGTGAGTCTGTCGTACGATTTTTTATTTTGCTCATTTTTTCTAAATTCGACTAGGTCGTTGCTGGAATGGAGCTAGACAATGCTGTTGTCTTAGGATTTCAGTTAATAGACTATTCTTCATGTGATCTAGAAATTCATCTAGCTTGTTTTTTATAGCAAAATCATTTTCATCTATATATAAGGATGTTATTGACACTGTAAGTATAAGTTAGTAAAATTACTGTATTGAGAAGTAAGCTGACAGTTATTTAATACAAAAAATTATTCACATTAGTACTCACAACATTGTAGATTTTTAGGTTTTGAAGCGATAGCTACATACAGTGTCAAAAACAAAAAAAAACTGAAAGTAATTATTTTTGCGACAACTTAGACCACCAAGACAGGTCTCAGTTATAACTCATTGTTTAAGAGGCCGTAGGACTTTTAGCATATTAAGTAGACATAGTGGATTAATATGTTCAAACCGTATTATTAACAGTAATTTAATTTCAAAATAGTCTGCATATTTGTTTGTCACATAATTTTTCAGGCCCAGAAAGCTGATTTTTGATGTCAGTTTCGGAAAAGAGTAATATAATAAAATATAGTACTTGAGAATAATAAACATACAATTTATTTTTAATATAGCAGTACACCAGGTAAACACAATGTTACAACATCATTTATACGACATAAATTTATTACTGCTTAACATAAAGAGATGATACTTCTGCTCACTTATTAGTTGATTAGATCGCATATTTTGCATAAAATTAATAGAATCCCGTTCTATTTTACTGTAAGTCATTTTAAGTTTTCATATTTCAGATTTTTCTATATTTCGATAGGTCTTTTGTTTTCAAAATGATACGGTGCTAAAAAGGTCTATTACCGAAAGACTTTATGGCCACATAATTTACCTATTTATTGATGTTTTTAAAAAAATTGATGTGCCTATTTACTGGACCTAGTTGTGCTAAAACGCAACTAGAAATCCAAACGTTTTTTGACTGTCTTATATCAGAATTATTTTCTTATGGCCACACAATACTGATCAAGAGTTGTTTACTTAAAATTTATATTAAGTAGATAATTTTTTCTAAAAAACGACATAAACAAATACAATTTTTTTAAATTTTATTAGAGCCTCCCAATTTGCTAAAAAAACATATAACACTGGAAAATAAAAATAGAGCTGTAATTTTGTTAGATTAAATGGAACACTCTGTAGAATATAAATTCAATAAATGCGTGTTTTTTCACTGATTATAAGATATTTGCTAAACCATTAAATTAGCAGCATGGTTGGGTGCACGCTTTTTTACCGTTTCAAGACGCCATGTTTGATTTTAATACATTCCTGACAATATGCAACAACAAGATGTGAGAAAACATTTGGTAAATATCTCTAAAAGTGAAGGAATATTCAAAATACCAAAAATGGACGTAGGCCAAACATTTTGGTAATGGGAAAAATAATCTGTTATCCATATTAAAGTCTAATAATTTTATTTCGCAGCCCAAAACTAATATTAATATAAAAACGATACATTCATACATTTATAGGGCAGAATTGGTCAAGTTTTTATACTGTTAAAAATATTTCTTGAAGACTGTAAATGGGGCATTATTCTTATTTTTTCTTAATTAATAAATACTACCTCTAAGCCCGTTGAGCTGTTTAGGAAGATACTCTTTCATCGAGGCATCAAGTAAAAACACTCTAGAAAGTTTGGAGCCTCTCATTTTTTTACATATTTTTTAGTCATCCATAACTTTTTAAATATTTGGTTGAGGTGTTGGTGATTGCTTTTGTTTGATTATTTCAGTATGTTGCTAATACGTATATCTCGCTACTTTTTTTGAAATTATAACTCCCAATTGTTTTCTTTTTGGCAATTACGATTTTTTATTACTTTTTGTACTTTCCATTTCGTAATGCCTATGTTATTACCATAAGGAAGCTTTGTGGGTAACTATGGAAATGTTTTAATATCAATGTCAATTTTTCTTACGCAACCTCCAGTATTTCAATATGCCGGGCTCTCGCATACCCCAAAACGAATTAGCAAACATTGTGCGTTTACATGAATTAGGTTAGTCAAACCGAAGAATAGCGACATTCTCTTTGACGGTGTAATTCGAAAATACGGAAACTCACATAATCCAGGATACCGTAGGCAACAAGGAAATCAAAGAAGAACAATTAATCATCAAGATCGTTTTATTAGGATCAGTACTAGAAGAAATCCCGGAATAAACTATTATTACTGAAGTACAGGATAGTGGACAAACGGTGCGACGAAGATTGTACGAAGGATACATGCCGAGTCGACGACGCTCATTTTGCGTCCTTCTACTACGCAATCATAGAGCTGCGAAAAGAACTTGGGCAGTTGACCATTTTTACTGGTCACCTGGAATAGCAAAATTACATGTTAGCTTACGAATCCAGATTAACGCTACATCGTAGAGCTGGCCGTATAATAGTTTGGAGGAGACCAAATGTACGATACAGGGAAGATATGATGGAGCCTCGAGTTGCGTTTGGCGGTGGTGGTGATACGCTTTATAGTGGAATAATCTTCAATGGAAAGACAGAGCTTATAATTTTGCAAGGCGTATCCATGAATGCCGCCCGTTCCAGGGATATGTATCTAGTTCCCAAGGTATTTCCCTTTACAAACAACTTTGGCCCTCAGTTTATCTATGTTGATGACAACGCTCGTCCGCATCGAGCAGAGATTGTGAACGAACTGTTTGAGAACCATAATATACGGCAAATGATTTGACATCCTCGTTCGCCTGACTGTAATCCCATCGAACACATATGGGCACATTTGAGTGGGCAAATTTCACTGAGGTGGCAGCAACTCACGACAATACTTGAATTCGCACAGCACTGATTAATACCTTAATAACAGTATGACTGAAAGGTGTTCAACTGCCCATCGATCACGAGTAGGGCCAGCGAGATGTTTTTTTTATGTTAAGTATAATATTGCTTTTTTTTCATACATCAATCAATAAAGTAGTTCGTTTGATTATTATTAATCTTTGGATATTTATTTTCTGCAATGAAACATTTCCATAATGTAAGTAATAATGCAGGTATCACAAAATTGAACGTAAAAAATTGTTCCAACGAGGACTGATCAGGGGCTTATTTTTGACCATACCCGTATTATTTAAAGAATTGAAAATAGCCATTCGACGTATTTTTTTCCTGTGCACTTTTTCTATTAAAAAATTTATAGGAGATATGATTCCTTCTTAAATTTTTTCTAATGAAATAACCTGTATATTATCTATCTGTTGCTCTCACTTACAGGGTGAATCAGAAATTATGAATTTTATTGTAACATAATACAAAAAGTAATACAAATTGTAATTCCCAAAAAAATAACACTTGGGAGTTATAATTCCAAAAACGTACCGAGATATACGTATTAGCAACACTAAAGCAATCACCATTTTTCGAGAATTGGGGCAGATTAAAAAATTCTAAAATTTAACACACTTTTATATTACGCCCGGCATAATGCATATCGCAGATGTGTAGTTCAATATCAAAAACATAAACTTAAAGGCCAAGAAACAAATGTAGGTTTTTATATTTTAAAAATAAACCAAATATTAAAAATGTTATGCATGATTAAAAAATATATAAAAAAAACGTGTGGTTAATTTTCATTGTTAAGTAGTTCTGTTTGTTCTATTTATATTTTCTCCATTCAGAACAACGGATTATGGTAGATGCATTTTTCTCTGACAGGTTTTTAAAGATTATATATTGTGTTTTTGAACATTTAGTATATACTATTTACTAAATTAGTTCTTGAAAGTATGTTAAGTAATTCTAACATCTTTACACGCGTATTACTGGTGTCACTGCACAACTAAATATTAAAGTTTATGGCACAAATTAAACGTATTTTGAGTTGCGTGAAACTGTTTTTAATATTTTAACATATTGTTCTCAACACTATAAGTAAACTTTTCGTCATTATACCATATCTCTCAAACTAAGGCCAAAAATTGTATATTTCAATTGTATAATTTTTACAATGATATATTTCAGGCATCGCAAGTTGCTTTTAAACCTATTTTAATATAAAAGTGCCCATCGTAATACTTAAAATAATATTAAATAATTTTCATATTTATACAGGGTAAATCATTGATTAGTGCACACTATTTTTTACTTTAATAAAAATATTATGCCGTAGTACAGCTCAGTCTGCTATTATGCTAATTAGGGAATAGAAAAAAAAAATTTATTGTTAAAATAAGTTACTAGTTGCACTATTTTATACAGGAAAGCCAAAAAATTAACAAATAAAAATATTTGAACGCACTTCGATGCTTTTTAATGTTGTACTGTTGTTAGATTAATAATACTGATTTTAATAATAAAGGTGAAAGAAATTAGACTTTAAACTTCCATATCAACCAAATGTCATTCTGTGTATAATCATGATATCTAATGTTAAACCCAACAATATTTTTTAATGTGACACTAATAGGTTGTTGATACTACTTATAATAATAGAGATAAACATGTTAGTCTTAATCATTCCATATGAAAACTAGCTATTTTATTTATTTTTGTGTTTTTAATGATATTATTAATATTAAAGCCTAAAGAGATACATTTTCAAAAAATTGTTAACTGTTACATAATATGTGATCTGGAAACTGCTCGTTATATCATATATGTAAAATTATTCGTTTTCCCAGAAGAAAAATTAATGGGGCGGCTACGTATATTCATAAAATCCCAAGCACAAATCTATGCAAAAGGCATCTAAATAATTATTAATACAAGAGACCTCGCGTAATAATGTAGAACCATTAGTAATGGTATCAGAACAAAAGTTTTTTTGGCCAGCGGACAATATCGCTGCAACATCCACTGAAATAGAAATGTTATTATTTAGCCCGGAAATGTTGTCAAACGGCCTTCACAATATCTAAATTTTCTAAGGGGAGGAATATATTGGACTTGGAATAACAAAATGGATGTAAGCATCTAACCAGATCTTCTTTCAGCCACTTCTGTTACATAAAAAACTCCTGATTTTGCATTTACCATCACCTCCACCTTCCGAAGATCGATCGATTTTACAACTTAAACATAGCTGCGTATTTGGCAAAGTTGCATCTTTTGCTAAAATGAATATATTCGTGACATGCCAGTAAATCTAATCTAAACATTACGAATTTTCTTATTGGCATAGCAACACATTGACCTTCAATTTATTACACCATTATTTTATTGAATTACGAATATACACTACCTAATGTGTTACCCTAAATAAAGGTGAAAATGTCTTGTATTAATTTAGGTCTTATATTAAAATATAATAAAATCGATTCAAAAACAACTTACGATGTCCGAAATATGTCTATCTAAAACTGTTCAAAATGAAAATATACACTTTTGGTACTTGATTTCTAGCTCACCCTGAAGTTTGTTTGTTGTCGAAGTATGGTGCAGTGTCAAAAAAGTTTCCTTATAGCGTCGACAACATATACTATTAAAGTTAAATTATTAATTAAAATTTAATATGATATTAAATAGAAAATACTTACATTTAGAGACTTCATGAAATATAGTTACTTTAAATGTTTAAGTGTATTATTGCGGTCATATTGTACTTACACATTTTCATTAAATTCCGTGACTTAATAGAATAATCAGTTGCACACCAGTATATATTTTCGCTACTAATTAACTCTAAAATATCGTTTTTGTTTTAATAATCTATAATTGTTATCTTCTAATAGTTTTCGATTATTTAACTATTTAAATATTAAAATTTCTAATATTAAAAAAACTGATAAATGGTATTTTTACTAGTTCATGCTCAATTTTAGTTCAATATTTTATTACGCAGGTTTTATAATATTAACTTAAAACTAAGGCCAAATTGAAATAAGTATTTGCATTGTCATTTATTAAATGAAGCGTTTTATTTTTGAAATTAATTTATTTTTAAAATGTTTAACTTAGTATTGTAATATATTTCTGAAGCAAAAATTCCTGTTAGAGATTTAAGTACTCAATAGGACATTTTTAAGAAATTTAAAGCGTAATCGAAACATGCAAAAAGTTTTGTCAATGATTCCTCTTACAAATGTTTGATATTTCGTATACCAAAAAAAAATAAAAGAAGACATACTAATACAAATGTAATGATTCTATTAGAAATAGAACCAAAAACATGCTTGTTCAAAGGCAGACATGCTGCCAATGAGTTAACCCTTTAAATAAACAGTTTATTTACAATAGATAATATCTTCATCATTTTTGCTGCTTTTTAATTATTTTTTAATATCGTTTTGTCGCCTTTTCCCCTTTATCATGATATCTAATGTTAAACCCAACAATATTTTTTAATGTGACACTAATAGGTTGTTGATACTACTTATAATAATAGAGATAAACATGTTAGTCTTAATCATTCCATATGAAAACTAGCTATTTTATTTATTTTTGTGTTTTTAATGATATTATTAATATTAAAGCCTAAAGAGATACATTTTCAAAAAATTGTTAACTGTTACATAATATGTGATCTGGAAACTGCTCGTTATATCATATATGTAAAATTATTCGTTTTCCCAGAAGAAAAATTAATGGGGCGGCTACGTATATTCATAAAATCCCAAGCACAAATCTATGCAAAAGGCATCTAAATAATTATTAATACAAGAGACCTCGCGTAATAATGTAGAACCCTTAGTAATGGTATCAGAACAAAAGTTTTTTTGGCCAGCGGACAATATCGCTGCAACATCCACTGAAATAGAAATGTTATTATTTAGCCCGGAAATGTTGTCAAACGGCCTTCACAATATCTAAATTTTCTAAGGGGAGGAATATATTGGACTTGGAATAACAAAATGGATGTAAGCATCTAACCAGATCTTCTTTCAGCCACTTCTGTTACATAAAAAACTCCTGATTTTGCATTTACCATCACCTCCACCTTCCGAAGATCGATCGATTTTACAACTTAAACATAGCTGCGTATTTGGCAAAGTTGCATCTTTTGCTAAAATGAATATATTCGTGACATGCCAGTAAATCTAATCTAAACATTACGAATTTTCTTATTGGCATAGCAACACATTGACCTTCAATTTATTACACCATTATTTTATTGAATTACGAATATACACTACCTAATGTGTTACCCTAAATAAAGGTGAAAATGTCTTGTATTAATTTAGGTCTTATATTAAAATATAATAAAATCGATTCAAAAACAACTTACGATGTCCGAAATATGTCTATCTAAAACTGTTCAAAATGAAAATATACACTTTTGGTACTTGATTTCTAGCTCACCCTGAAGTTTGTTTGTTGTCGAAGTATGGTGCAGTGTCAAAAAAGTTTCCTTATAGCGTCGACAACATATACTATTAAAGTTAAATTATTAATTAAAATTTAATATGATATTAAATAGAAAATACTTACATTTAGAGACTTCATGAAATATAGTTACTTTAAATGTTTAAGTGTATTATTGCGGTCATATTGTACTTACACATTTTCATTAAATTCCGTGACTTAATAGAATAATCAGTTGCACACCAGTATATATTTTCGCTACTAATTAACTCTAAAATATCGTTTTTGTTTTAATAATCTATAATTGTTATCTTCTAATAGTTTTCGATTATTTAACTATTTAAATATTAAAATTTCTAATATTAAAAAAACTGATAAATGGTATTTTTACTAGTTCATGCTCAATTTTAGTTCAATATTTTATTACGCAGGTTTTATAATATTAACTTAAAACTAAGGCCAAATTGAAATAAGTATTTGCATTGTCATTTATTAAATGAAGCGTTTTATTTTTGAAATTAATTTATTTTTAAAATGTTTAACTTAGTATTGTAATATATTTCTGAAGCAAAAATTCCTGTTAGAGATTTAAGTACTCAATAGGACATTTTTAAGAAATTTAAAGCGTAATCGAAACATGCAAAAAGTTTTGTCAATGATTCCTCTTACAAATGTTTGATATTTCGTATTCCAAAAAAAAATAAAAGAAGACATACTAATACAAATGTAATGATTCTATTAGAAATAGAACCAAAAACATGCTTGTTCAAAGGCAGACATGCTGCCAATGAGTTAACCCTTTAAATAAACAGTTTATTTACAATAGATAATATCTTCATCATTTTTGCTGCTTTTTAATTATTTTTTAATATCGTTTTGTCGCCTTTTCCCCTTTAAAATGGTAATAAAATATAATAAGTTCGTATTTTTATGATATTTGTTTTTTGTCAAATTTGAGGTTAAATGAAGAAATTGTTTTTGAGATGGTGGTTTTTAGAATCTCTGTCACCTAAAACCTGGACATTTAACAAAAAATTGGGGTGTTCCATTTTTTGCCTCACAGAACATTGCCTAATTTAATATATGTATAGGCATGGAAGAAAGCAATATATTATACAGGTTGTTATTTAGAAATAGAAAGTTTAAGTCTCTACTGGGAAAACTATAAATATTTTTCAATTTTTATTTTAAAATATACCAGCTATTCAACTATAAACTGGCCGTAAATTTTGATTATGTCTAAAGCAGTGATGAAAATTCGACGTATCTAACAATTTCGTGGTCACCAATAAAATATTTTATTCGGGATGTGTTAAAAACAGGCATTAAATATTTAGTATAACAAAACTTAATAAAATATCTCCTTTGCTCTTAAAAATGTCTTTGTTCTTCAAAATATCAAACATACTGGAATTACTGCATCGAATTTGTGCAAATGGTTTATTATACTGAAACTTTTTCGCATTAATTTATATTTTTTTATTGCCATGAACATCAGTAACTTTTTTATTTTATTTAAATTATGCACGCTCTTAGGGTTTTCACAGGTTTCACAAATCGCTGGCAACAGGAGGTCTGCTAAGTGATGTTGTTTCTTTACGACTGGAATATGACGTAAACTAAACAATAACATACTTATTTTGTAATTTTGCACAATAAATAAGTTTAAAAATACCAAAGATAACTATTTGAGACAGACGGTTATTCGAACCGGAGCCGTAGCTTCGGGGGTTACTATTAATATATCGGTTTTGGACAAATTCTGTTTTTAATATAAAGTAAGTATCAGTTTTTATAAATATTTTCTTGTTGGATTGGTATTTGTATGCTAGTATAATCTAGTACGTACGCAAAAAAACGCGAATACCATCAGTTTAAACTTTTTACTGGACCCAAGAAGTTTTTGGTAGATGTTCTCTGGCTGAATATGTTAAGATTTATTGAAGTTTTAATTTTTATTGCAAACATCAATATCCAGTTCAATTTTATTAATACGTACTAACAAAACTGCTAGCTTGAAATGATATTTAAATATTTATTTTTTTTTGTTTTAACCCATTCTGTATTTATTCTACCTACATTAAATAAATTAAATTTAGAGTTTAGTATTTAAAAAAAAATTACATCGTTACTACCTAAAATCTAACATATTAATTTTCGGTTAAATTTGAAGCACGATATTTCCGTTAGTATTTCCCTCCATTCATTTCTACGTGTAAACTCTAAACTACCGCCTTAAATACAAGTCATGTGTACTCAACGTTGAAGTCTGCGTTTCCTGGTCCATCGAGCCGTGAAACTTTAATGATTTATTTTGCGGAAGAAGAGACCCAATATAAAGTATATTTAAATTTGTCATCTTAAATGTACCTACAAAGTTACGTTTTGGCGTGAAATCTGTTGGGTCGCTGTAATTTGTATATGAATTCTCTGTGTGTGTGGGTGTGTGTGTGTGTTTGGAATCTATAGAAATGAATATCCTTCTTTCTCACTGTAACACTGAATTTTATTTATGGCAGCGACTTCTGCTTTTTAACTATTTTGTATTGCAGGTTCGCCAGTTTCAACTATTCTACTAATTTGCCTAGATATACCTTAAGGCTAATGTGCTAAAAGTCAAGGTATTTTCTCATCCTTCAGCTTACAGTTCTTAGCTGTAGTTCAGTTGAATTATAGGTACTCTTAGGCTAATTAAGAAAGGTCTAAAAAAATCTATTTAAACGGCAGCCATTTTGTAATGGGTAACTTTAATTGTCGAGTATTTTGGGAACACATTAAGGTTAAAATGACCTTTTAAAAGCTGAGCTAGTCGACCTCTTTTACATTTTTTGTTCAAAATTGGGTCCAGATGCCATCCTGAAAATTTCATTCAAGGGACGTATTTGTCAAACATTTAGTCGGTTATTAAAGAGCACCACTGCTGCTATCTCCTGCCAATATTAATTTGCTGTCGCTATTCATTAAATTATTTTGTTCTTAATCAGCGCATTTACATTAACGAATAATTCTTATACGATTTCGTATGACGTGTAAATGAGAGCTCGTAGGTCGTATTTGGGTTAATTTCGACTATTGCTACATTTTTATTTAAAACTGCAGAAATGAAATTGGCAACGGAAGATCTCGACCGGTTTATTGATCTTTATTATAATATGAAATACCGTTAAACGGTTACTCTGGGATATTTTGAGACATTTTTTAAAGCAACTCAAACACGTTCGATAATTTTAGAAATGTAAAATTCCATTGTAACAAATAACTCAACTTCCCAAAATTCGTTTAATAATAATGAAAAATAGACCTTAATTTTTTTTATTTTTTGGTGCCAAATTGGCACAAATAAGGGGGTTATTTTTGCAGCTGTTTTATTTTCTTAAGAACACCAAAATAGACCTGGCTATTTCTCTACTTTGATACAGTAAATAATGGTTTTTATGTAGAAACATTTTATAGCTCTACTAATCGAAATTAAAATAACTCTATACTTGGAAAAAATATGAAAATAAAAAAATAGGTAACATTTTATGATAAAAATAACACCCTATTAAATGGAACTCTTTGGCACAAAATAAGGAACAAAAGATAAAAACGAAATAAAATCTGTGTTTTTAACACTGTCGTCACTGTCTAAATCTAGAATTTCGCAGTTCTGGCCAACGTAGAAAGGATCCGTACTTTCTAAATTACAGTTACCATAAACAGAACGCTTGCATTTCACGCAGGCAATCCAATCAGATCCTACATAATTGCTTCACTTTCTGAAAGAAACCGGACGTCGCACTTCTGAGCGTTTCTTGCCTTTTCTGGTTGCGCGCTGTATACCGGATAGGCCTGGTTGTCTTTTGTCTTTTCTTCGTCAGTTTCTGATTCCATTGACTCTACTAACTCTATGATATCTCGTTGGTTAGATTCGATTTCTCCAGTTTTGTTTGATGCAGTTGCTTCTTTGATGAACCACGCATTTCTTGTAACAGATCAACAACGCTAGTATCAAGCAGATCAGGGTGTGCTAAGTTAGCTTCACGATTTGGATTTTTTCCCAAAACTTCGTTAGGTACTAAGGGGCAAAAACCGGTTGCACGGAAGCCAGAGATCAGGTTTTTCGGGAATTATGACATTCCAGTTCACAACCTTGCCAAGAGGCCAGGGAATTGTTCTTTTGGTTTAGATCCGCTAGACCTGCTTTCTTGACGCCATGTATCTAAAATCTCCCGCCATTTCTCGTTCATTGGCGCAAAGAAAGCAACATTCAGAGGTTGCATCATATGTATGCTGTTTGGAGGAAGAGGAGTCAGATTGTTGTCTTCGCTTGTTTGAATGATCGCAGGGGAGAAAGATAATTGATATCCCTTAAATCCTTAAACATGGCATGAGTACATCAAAGACCCACTTCTCAAAAAGTGCCACATCGAACCAACCGTTCTCGCTATGGCTATGTCTAGTTTTTATATAGATTAGCAGATTTATAAACCACTATAACCAATGTATAAACCACTATTGGTGGTAATAGAAGACAGTAACAGAAGCACTTCCTCATACCATCATAATCACAGCCGCTTTTGAGGGCTGCTGCCGTTTCCACTCTTTTAGTGCCTCTAGACACAATAACTTTTTTTGCGCCAGGACCATCTTGGCCATTCCTTGCGTCATAATTAAACTCTAATCGAGGGTCTGCACCTTTTAAAGCACCCTCTGTATTGGTAAAGACCTCACCGAGCTGTTCTGCCCTTACAGATGCACGTGAACGCTTTATATTAGAAGCTAAACGAACACTCAAATTGTGTCATGAAATGAAAAGTCCGGTTCTGGAGTGTTATAATAAATTTCGACTTTACGGCCCTGTTTTCCAAGTATTTATGAAATATTTCGCAAATGTCCGCCTCTGTTAGCGGAAAGCCCTATGTAGCCACTGTTGTTAAAGTGTGAGTTAGTAAATGTTCCTCCTAAACGCTACGCGTAAATAGCTTCTAACGCTTTTTCTAGTTAGGCGGGAGAATAATTGGCGTATATACGCGCCCCCCCCCCAACTTTTTACATAATGCTCTTAGTGTCCTAGACCTGTAATCAAAGAAATCTTTGTTTGGAATGAACACAAGATTAAACGAAAAAAAATACAATAAAAAAAGGTGTTCTAATGACATATCTGCCAAAGTTACACCGCATGCCAAAGTAACCCTTTTTATAGTAATATTTGGAATACAAAGAATAAATATGTCGATGCTAGGAATAATGCTTATTCAACACTAATAGCTGATATTTTGGCATATCAGTAGACGTTCTAAAAAAATAAAATAATATTTTACGTTCGACATAATCAAGAGACGGTCAAAGAGTAATACTGTTTAACCCAAATTCTCCTTGGTCTGTTAACAACATCCCTACATTTTTATTCTACCTACACTCCACAGTTACTAACATAAATTAGGGCTTTCTGTTAAACGCCATTTTTAAGAAACTTCTTAACTAAATTGCACACGATAATGTAAATTAAACTTATACGTTTCCACGTATATGCAAATGCTGCTTTATGTATATAATATATACTTATATATACATATAATGGCGCATCGAGGAATCTTTTCTACAGGTGTCTGTAAAATATATTTTTTTCATTACATTTTTGTTACAAAGTTCAGCCGTTCAGTTAGGATTTTGTTTCGGAGGGGGGAGTTTCGTGCTCAAAATTTTTGTTAAAAAAAACCTCACTTCCTCGTTTTTATATATGAATAACTAGGTATATAATGCAGGATTTTGGTCGAGCTCATAATTTTAGTTGTGTTTGGACTCCTTCTGGAAGCGAAATTAACCCTAAACTACCCCCACCCGTAGCTGCGCCATTGCATGCATTTAAAAGTCTCAATACCAACAACACTACAGCGTGAATTTCATCAGTTCACGTGCCTTTCTAGCTAGAGTTGTTTCTCTGGATTTATCTATGTTGTATGTGACAATGGCATGTTTTTTGTCCCCTTTGGTAATTTTTCTTATGCATATCTGATTTTAGGTCCTGTTGTTTTCTCTTTTGTGAATTCACTTAAGATCAATCAGTTTGTTTGGTTTGATAGATTTGAATATGACCTAGAATATGTCCTGCATTTCTTTTATTTAAGTTTCATGTCAGTTCATTATTATCAGTATGTTGCTATTGTGGGTAACCTTTTGAAGATAAGTTTTAATTTGTTTATTTCAACAGGTATTAATTTTCCTATATGCTCCCTTGTGCCTTTAAGTTTTTCATTTCAAAATTTTGTAATGCCATTAATGGCGTTGTGTATTTACTGACTGGTTGATTATCCTTTCTTGAGGGTCTTTTCTTTCGAATTTTGATAATGGGGAAGAAAGTGAGAAAAACATTAGACAAATCACCAGAATATACATCTATAGTAACTAACCTATAATTAATCTTTTTTTTCTAACGCATGAAAATACATCGTTTGCATATATAGAGGTAACTAGAACAATTTGATTAAATTAGATTATTACTACTTCAAAATTGAGCTATTTTATGTAAAACTTGGTATGACTCTTAACTACTACTTTTTCCGCAAAGTTTCTAAATATAAATGCTTTCCTTAACATGTCCAAAATAAATACAAGAAGTAAATGTAATTTGTACACGATGGTATATACTCAATACAATAATTAAAAGGGGCAATTTATTAAACCCCATCAAAAATATTTGAGAGGCTAACGGTTCTGAGTTTTATTTAGTATGAAAAAATATGTGCCAAATAAATGAAAAACTGTTTTCCCTAACTTATATTTCACAGGTCTTATATTGAAGTTTTCCTATACTAGGACTTATTTTTATTCAATAAACATTACTAAGATGCATGCTTAAAATTGTAGAAGCATTTAATACACCAATTGATTTATGTGTAAGATGACGAATAACTTTTAAGAACTACGTACTTTTCGGGTAAAAACATTTAATGTACTTAACTATAAAGAATCCATAGGATAAAATTTAAGCAATATTAACTTTATAATATTAAAGTATTGTGTATCTAATTGTCAAATTATGAGTGATAGAATTATTGAAATTACTAAAAACATACAATCTTATGGTACGTAGCAATTTTCTTCCGTGTTAGATAAACTATACTATATGTTCTTGCAGATTTACGCAGGGTGTTTCCTAAACTTTCACATTCCCTTAACTCTATTTTTATAACGAAATTATTTTTATTCCACATTATAGTTAGTTGTTGCATAGTTTTAGATATTTATTGTATTGTAGGTAAGTTAGAATTGATTTCTGAGTCTATTTAAAATTGCAGCAAATATAGTTTAATGTTAAATAAATATACAGAAATTTATTCAATCGGATTTCGCCCAATGAGGCTAAACGTTTTATTAAAATTTTTATTCTTGTTGAACTTATAAAGTAAAAAACATATATTCGTGTTGATCTTTGTATTAAATTTCTCTGGAACACCCTGTAAAACTATAGTTTGAGACTTACGCCCCCTCTGAAGCTGAGATGGCAAACAGCTTTATAGGCAAGAAACTAGATATTGTTTTCGCCCTTCTTTATTAACTATGAACAGATACATTTATAATAAAGCTTTCACTGACAAATCAGTCGAATTGGAATTATTTTACTAAACCTAGAGAATCGTGCAAAAAATCAGATCTCTGCTAGTAAACAAGTAGCCTTATGGTATTATATATAATCTAGTTTCTGAACTATGATAAACACGGGCTAGAACTCAACTTAAAAGTTATTTTCAGCACAGTAATTTACAAATATAAACTCAAGTAGCACATATTATCTCCCTAGCTAAATTTTGCCTCAAAAAGCTCATAAGCTAAATGAATAAATTTTTCGAATCATGGGAAGATAACATGGTTAAAAGAGTGTACTGCAAAAAAATTTTGGCTGTGGTTGGTGAAATATTAAATGAGTGTTAGTTCTTAAGTAACCCTACCTTACACCCCTCATCTGAAGCCACCCTTAACTTTAAAAAATCACATATCCCGGAAACGTAACAGATTTATTTATAAGTATTGCTACTGTAAAAAACAAATCGATTTTGGACAATCATTATCATTTAACTAAAAAGAAAACATTTTATTCATTCATTAGAATGTATAAAATATTTGGTACGTATTTTTCAAGCGAAATATATTTAAATATTTTATACATTCATCAGAGACAATTTCGTTTAATATTTGTGGTAAATGTGGAAGAACTGAACAATAACGAAAAACTCAAAAATGATTTCATAAATAAAACGCAGTGTTCATAGATAATTATACTAGTAAATTATTATCTGGTAGTATTGAAATATGAGTACATAAAAGTCTCAATACGAGAGAAATTATCATCCGCTCTTTTGCGTGTTATAATATTGAGGTACATCATCGACGTTAGGATTGTAAGTGGTACAATGTAATTACGTATTTGAAGCGATTCTAATAGTTACTAAAAATATCGGTTTACATTCTCTCCTCTTGCTAGCCTCCCAGGCTGCCTACTTAAAAATATTCAGCAGCAAAAAGGGAGGGGCAACACTATATTTTTATCAATAATGTAGGTAAGCACCTTCATAACTAGATCCAGAGCACCCTGTATAGTTCGTGTTGGCAGGACAGGGTTAGGTAAGCCTGGCAAGCTGCATCAAAACTTGTCTAAACTTTCAAGCCACACAGGTCTCGTAATGGAGTAAATAGTAAGACAAACTTAGCTTTGAAGCCCACCTAATTTGGCCCGGGTAATGCTTCGCGGAGCCGTAAGTATATCACATTGGTTCTATTCATAAAATTAAAAGCTTTTTAGTACCATATCCTTGACTTTCCATTTACAGGGTGATCCAGATATCTTTGAACAGTCTATTGACAATTGACTATCGAATTAAAAAAGTATGACTCAAAATTATATTCCAACATGATATTACATACACTATGCCTATAATCAAGATACGCACGTGCCATAGATGGACCAACTTCTCACAGTTCAAAAAGTGTCATTTTTTAATCTCCATAGAAATTAAAGATTGACATAGGATGTGTTATATTAAGTTAGCCTAGAATTTTACATAGAATTCAAAAATGTAATACAATAAAGGATGTTGCTTTTAAATTACTGTTTTTTCAACTGTTAATATTCAACTGTTCTTTAATAAAACTTTAAAAACATCATAAAATCTCCACAAGTTTCGTATTTAATGGCTTTTCTTATCTCTACGAATACAAGAGGCTGTTTCAAGATATCTGGATTTTAATACTCAAATATGAAATATATAAACTGTTTTTAATTTAAAAAATATGTATTGTTTAAACACTCTCAGAAACAACATGTTTTTTTCATATCTTGACTCTAGAATTTGCCAATTATCAATTGAAAAAACAAAATCGTCTAAAAAGCGTCAACGGGTTTTCAGTTGGTCCAATTTATTTGACGTAATTGTACAAATGGCAAACCAGCACATTTCATACTATACTTTTTCTACGACTGCATAGGAAACTTTTTGAAAATTAATAAAAAAATTATGCTTGCATTGAAATTTTCTCATTTCTCAGTATACCGTAGCGCCACATAGTAGCCAGCAGGTGAAGAAATATTATTGCGCACAGTGTCACATCGTGAAAAATGAGGAGTTTTTAACGCAAGGAAGCTATGCAGATTATATGCATTTTCATAGAAGTCGTAAAAAAAAAGATCCTCTTTACATGAGCACTTAAATTATAGCTTCATTTATAAAAAACCTTATTTCTAAATAATAAACTATTTTGTTGTCGTCTATGCATTATAACAAACACGGACCAGCGGCTTTCCATTGGCCCATCTGTAATCACATCCAAGTGAGAGTCTCTTACGAAAGGAATAGACAGGCTTTCGTTAATCGGGTAATAAGTATTCAATATTTTTGGGTTAGATGTTTTTTGACACTAACTAGTGTTTGCTAGAAATTTGCAGTTGAGAACCAATTCATAGACAGTGTATCTGTATCTATGTTTTCATCATCAGTAGCTTCTGTTTCTAGTTCAACTCTCCCACATTCAATCACCGTATCTTCGCGGTATAATTATCGTCTCAAAATTTATTATTTGCGGAATATTAAAGATCCTTGTGATAAAAAATGTGATCTTATAATACGACAAATTAGCATCAAATCATAGTATTGTAATTTCATTGTTTAATAATAGTAGATTCAGCAGCAAATTTAATGTGATAAAAACTAGGGTGGCTCAGAAATATTTGATGTCATGTTATTCTATTGTAACTAGATTTAAGTAAACATGATTTTATAAATCGTGTATTGTACTGAAAATAACTTTGGTATAAAGGTAAATAAACTCGCATTTAGTAAAAAGATATAATGTAAAATAGTGTTCAAAACTAGCCTTAATAATTTGTATGTACTCTATGTGCCAACTTTTGGCTTTTTACCAAATTGAAAGTTCTAACCCGGTCAAGTACACAATCAACGTTTTATTTCTTTTTTAAATTAATATTATACTATAGCAGAACTAAAGATAGTGCACCTAAGTAAATACAAAAGCTTGGATGACTTTAAAAAATATGGTTAAAAGCTATTTTAGCATAGTTTTTCTCTGATTAGCAGTAGAAACGGTAATTAAAGTACCTTACCGATTTAGATCTGAAAGATCCTTTACCAGCAATATTTTTAGTACTAGTTGTATTGGTTCCTACATTACACTCTTAATGTTAGCCATATGACACCTACAGTTTATTTTGGGATCAGAATCACAGCAATGCTGGTCTCTCACTCATTTCAACAATCCTTCACTTGCGGGTAGTATGAGTCTCCTTTCTCATTTTAAGTATATTTACATCTTACTTTACGGCAAGTAAATATAATCACTTTGGTTTCCACAATGCTCTCCCGGCAACCACCGTGTTTATAAACGACAGAGTTGGTGGGCATAATGTTAGATATCATTTATCAGCGCAAAAGCAAAAAGGTTGTAATGGCCTCTCTTCTTTCTTTCTTTAAAATGAGGATCAATTTTTTTTGGAGGATCTGCTTTGGCATCAAAGTTTCTCTAAACAATTTTTCTTCTTTGTATGAAAACTGCTGTTCTAGTAGTACCTAAGTACAAATTTTGCACAAAAAAAGACCAATGTTTTTGCGTTTTCGATTCTAGTAAGTTTAAGAAAGAAAGAACTGTTGCCCGATATTTGCATATTTACATCAAGTAGTTACAACTTTTTACATTGGAAGATCGTTCCAGGTGCCTATCTTTCGAAAAAACGTTTTTTTTTATTCCGTCTATTTGTGCTGTGGCTACATCTTGTTTCACCTTGACACCTTGTTTATACAATTTTATTTTTAAGATTACTTTAAGCTTATTATTCATCAAGGAAAAATAAAATAGCACTCGAAAAAGATGGCGGGATTCCTAGAGGGTAAACGCGCCAAAAGTCAAATTCTAAAAGATAATAGTAAAAAATCAACCAGAAGACCCAGATAAACCTAGACACCTCATGTGTATTTAAAAGAGATAAAAAGAAATATGCTCAAAATTATAAAAATGAATAGTCGATCAAAAACTTTTATGTTAGATACCAAAATATTTTCTTAGATTACCACCCCCCCCTTCACTTACGAATGCCCTGAATACACCGTTGAATCAGTTATCAAAGTATCCCTATTAGCAGAAAAGCATGGCATTGCAAGACAACAAATGATTACATACACAATTCTCGTTTTATATTTAATTTTGATTTTTTTAGTTGCTGCTACTGCCTTGCTGGCTACGCCATTATTTCGCTCATTTTAATATATTTTATCAAGTGCTACCTACATCTGCCAAACTCTTGAAATTTGATAAAAACTTCTTTTAAAGATTTTTTTATGAAAAAAAGAATAACTGTACTGTCACCAGAAGCGTGCCAATTAGCAAGTCTTAAAATATGTTTAAGAAAAAGATGGTATGCTATTGATATTATTGATATTTTTTTCTTAATTGAGTAAAATATAATATACTGAAAATTATAATTATCGAAAATTGTCTCGAGTGTTTTTTTTTTGTATGATGAGCTTTTTTCGGGAAAAAAATGAAAAACTATTTTAGTACACTCCTCTAACCTTGTCACAGGTTCCACCTACCAGATGGGAAAAATTAAGATTCGCCTTCTACTCAAATTCCGTGGTCTTGACTCCGGCGTAACAGCCATAACAAATGTAACGTTGGTGCTCGCGAAGTGACCTTGTTTTAAAAAGAAGTATATCATAAAAAAACTAAAGCACAAGTTTAAACAACTTTTTTTGACAAATAATTATTATTTGATGCAGCCACAGGGTCTTGGTTCCAAATATTTTCCTAGTTATTGCATGGAATTAAGACCATGCATATCGGATATAATTTACTTTTCAGAAATTTATTTGAACTTTTATTTATGTTTTTCTTAGTTGCTTATTTTTTTTTCTCAAAGAAGACGTCTTCTCTCTGCATGTGTCTGAAATCTTGAACTGAACAAACTACGCAATACAAAGTGACACTCGTTCTTTTAAGTCAACTTTATCATGAAAGAAATAATCCACTATAACTAAAAAAAAATACAGAAATAAAAAGTTATATAAAATAATTTGGATTATTTTTATACTTATTAAAGCATTTATTAAAATACAAGCTAAAAATACATTTTCCTTAGTTTTACTTTTTAAATTGTTGATAGTAAAATCAGATAGAAGCTCTTGATCCATCGAATTGGAAAAAAAGTTTTTACTTGATAAGTGTTTTTATGAAAGCAAGCAATTTGCTACATTCAAAGGTGGAATTATTGATAATGATCATTAAGGGGGCAACTCGAAACATAAACACCGCGCCTATTTTTGTTATCGCTGATTATGTCAAGATGATCTGTTAAACTTATCATCAAAATATATACTTTAAAGAGTCAGTAGTGCGCCTAAGGTTTGAAGGGCAATCTAAGCCCGCTTTTCCTGGTGCTGGACAAGCGGAAGAAAAAGGCTCGCGTTTCTTGATGTTTAGACTCTCATTTTTAGCTTACTACTGTCCTTCATTCGGTACGCGACTGTCTAAATTCCTAGTTATATTAGCCGAGGAACTTCGAAATTTGCTAAAAAGCTTAAAGTACTTAGGTAGTAAAAACATTACGCCATTTTACATCAACAAATTATGGCTGTTGGTGCCTCTAACTTTAAGTGGCGGCGGTTAATAGTATAATGTTTTATAAATTTTGCTCTAAAAAAATAGGGCCTTGGACATTGTAATGTACCAAGTTTGTAGAAAGAACCATTAAAACTTGTAGAATCAAATGACGTGCTTAGTTTCTCTATGTCGCTGATTCTATTACATTTAATGTGATGTTTTTGATAATATAGTACGATTAAATGCGTACTAGATAGACAATTATGTTTGTAGAGAGTTTAATGAAAAATGGTTGTGGTGCCATATATAATTATTAGGTATAAATGTATAGTTACGTTGTTGTCCCAGGTCCTAAATTTAGTGGACTTTGTTATGTCGTTTTTAAATTTTATGTGACTTTGTTTTGGACCATTTTTTAAAATGGCAAATCTGTTCTTTATTCTTATTATCTCTCTAAATATTATTATTATTATTATTATTATTATTATTATTATTATTATTATTATTATTATTGACAATGTGTTCATTGGATAAAAATATAAGAAATAAAAACTTATAATAGTACAAATGTGTTTAATTTGCATTTACATTAAATTGCAGTTGTAAAGAACCCAATGTTATGAAAGTGGTATGAAAAGTTTTCCAGTTATAAAAAAATACAATATAAAGCAACAATTAATATTTATTATCGTCGTTTAAATTCGATTAGGGGAACTTCTTGAAATATCCCTTTGTAACAAACAGTACTCACTCTAGAATTCCAGGCATTTATTTTGCAAGTGTATTTTTTAGTTTGTCCAAATGGGCTAAGTTTGCACATGTTGTGCCAAAAAATTTGATATAGATATTGTATATCTAGCATTTTTTCAGTAGCGTTATTATAAATTTTGGATAGCCCCGCAGTTCTAAACAAATGTGTATATAAATATATATATATATATATATATATATATATATATATATATATATATATATATATATATATATATATATATATATATATATATATATATATATATATATATATATATATATATATATATATATATATATATATATATATATATATATATATATATATATATATATATATATATATATATATATATATATATATATATATATATATATATATATATATATATATATATATATATATATATATATATATATATATATATATATATATATATATATATATATATATATATATATATATATATATATATATATATATATATATATATATATATATATATATATATATATATATATATATATATATATATATATATATATATATATATATATATATATATATATATATATATATATATATATATATATATATATATATATATATATATATATATATATTTGACTGTTATCGATTTAAGCGTCCTCAAAACACGCTAAATTACGTCCAAGACACGGCATCACTTTCACCCAGGAGATATTTTTTGACGTGTTGTATGGACGTAGAAATGACGCAAGTAAGTCAATTTTTATACGTATAATGGGCCTCACTATTACACGCCCACTAGACTCCAATTTAACCGCCCGCAGGACGTCACTTTTACACTATTAAAAATTGGATCGGCTACTATGTGACATTTGAATTTCAAAATATTTTAAAATGGCATTTCAATTTTTTTTTTTGGAATTTAAAGGCGACAAAAATAATCTAAAAGTACAAAAACGATAGTTAAAAAAATTATGTCTTTTTTTTTAACTAAACAAATGGTGTATACACATTAGGATAAGTATAGGATAGGAACTGGTATTAAAGAAATTCGGAAACTAATAATTTCATTAATAAAATTATATCATATATTAATAATCAAATATTCTTACTTATCTATTACATATTTTAACTCCGTCTGGAGCATGTTTATAGCCACAATTTCCTCCATGTCGCTGGCCGTTGTATTTCAATTTGGATTGCGTCTAGAAAAAATAAATAAACCTAAAATTAATATATAAAAATATCCCTGATGCGACTTTAATTGTTTTACTAATAATGCATGCGCCCTTCATATTATTTAACATTGTGATGCCTATACTTGTCAAGTCTTTATAAATAATAGAAAATACCAGGAGTACAACCCAAAGCAACAAAATATAAAAAATATGTCAGTAAATTCTTTTATTAGTAATATTTAGTGATATATTAATAATAATACATTCTTTTTTCATCTATTACAACATTTAACCCTGTCTGTAGCATGTTTACAGCGGCAGTTTCACAAGGTCTAGTTTTAAGGTCTCTAGATGCCAAGAAAAAAACGTGCTTGTCGGTCTGTTCGCGGTATCTAGTTATCCGATTGAATTCAAATGTTGGTTAAACATTAAGGGTCATATGGGGATGACCTGGTAACATTTTAAAATATTAGTAAAAAACTACTTATTTAATTTACCTCAGATTTTGCACAAAAATTACATAGGAAAGAACTCGTACGAATCCAAGGTGGCGAAATTGCCAATTCGATAAGCTATTGATTGAAACATCCAAAATATTAGGGGTAGGTAAGAGTAAAAGGGGCTTATGATTAAAAAATAACCAGAAGATAGCGCACTGATATCTTCAGTTTCAGAACTTAAGTCGATTAAAGGTCGAGAATATAAAACTGATTCTGTCAATTTTAAAAGGTATAAAGTTCTTGGTATCATAGAACTTGCTGACCTATGGCGCAACAGCTTTAACCCCAGATTCCCATAATCCCCGAAATTTCGAGCAGACGGAGGCGAAAACATCCATTCAGCCCCTTCATCAAGAGACCTTAAATCCCGTGCGGATCATGCCAATCACACCAATTTAGAGTGCGCGAATATTTCACATTTGATTTGAGGTTAGCTTAGCATGTGATTTTATGGCTTTAATTGTGGTTTTATCGACGAAAATGAGCTTACATAACGCTAACGGGATAGATACACCTAACAGTATAAGTTTTGTTGTCCAATGTCCAAACTTTCATGCTTATTTATTATTTTTTACTTTCTCAGTAATAGTACATATACGAGTAAACTAATTATTTCTTCGGGATTTAGCAAAATAGATTAGACTAGAATTAATTTATTTATTTTATTAATTATATTTTTTATTTAAGATTTATAACTTGGTCATTTTCAGTGGCGGCTCATCAGGGGCCGCGAGTAAAGCGCCGCTTCACGTATGTTTTACAATCAATTTACTTAAAAATAAAAGTATTTTTAAAATATTAAGCATTTTATAATCTACATTTTTATTATAAAAATGTAGTATGTTTTATATAAATTCACATTATTTACTTAATTATACCATTATTTTCTATCAAAACTAGTGCGTTATATACTATATAATAATAATGACTTAAAAACGTAGCGCGCTGAACACCTTTTCATAAGAGCGACCCTTTGAGGCGTCACAATCAGCAGTAACAAATTCCGCATCAGACCCCCTGGCACGCCGGCTTTCGCGCTTAGATTTGTTTACGACGTTGCTATGGCAACGCAATGTTGAATATCCGTAAGCCAAATAGAGATAGGAGCGGCATAAAACTGCAGCTACAGGCGCTTGTTCGCTTGTTATAGAATTAATGTAAATTAGTTCGCTCGGATCATCGGAGGTGGAAGCAGTTTTACATCGATCGAATCGAATCGAAATTAGCATTAAGGTGTAGATACATAACTGTTTTTTAAGAACAAAAAAATGTATTTAAAATCTTATTTCCCCTAAATATTAAGAAACGCTCCAAAGCTATGGATAATTAACATCATAAAAAGGTTTAAAAAAATAGACATTTGGGCGCGGCATCCCGAAAACTTTTCGCTTGCGGCGCTGTTCACCTACATACGCTGCGCTTCACTCGTTCTTAAATCCACAAGCCGGCACTGGTCATTTTACATACAATTTAAGTGATTCTTTTGATAACCAGTAGAAATAGTTATTCTAAACATAATTACGCATTTAATTTTGCTTTCGGTATTCTACACATGATTAAATAATTAATAAATCAAACGGAAAAATAGTAGTATGCGGTCCTAGCCTCTACAGGCATCCCACTGCCAACGCCGTTAGCCGTAGGGGGAATAGCGCGCGCTGCGATCTCCGATTACTATTTACGCAGCTCGACAGCACATTTTTCGGCAAAACCTCACGTTCTCGCAAAGCAGCGTGACCAGCCTGGAGTCGCCGCTGTAGCAGAGCCTAACCAGACCAGCCGGATGAGATACAGGATAGGTAAACTGGTTTAAGTATTACATATAAAGACGAATCGCCTTTTGGATTGGTAAGACAAGATTAGATGGTATAAGTGTTGTGGTTTTCTATTTAATACAGGGAACATTGGATGTGAGTCGTACCTGCCAATGTTCCCAGTCTCTTGCTAGAGTGTGCGGCGCTTCCCAGCTAGCATTTTGTTTTAATCTGCCGACCCTCCTCAGTTTCGGCAACACTGGTTTGTGTGACGTTCCCAACCAGTGAGCTGTACCTGGTCTTGGGACTCTTACTAGCTTGCGTGTCGTACCCAGCTAGTAAGTTTGTTTCAGTCAGTCCTCCTCAGCTTCGGTAACACTGGTATGTGTGATATTCCCGACCAGTGGATGATACCTCGTCTAGGGACTCTTACTAGCTTGTGTGGCTCTACCTAGCCGGTAATACAGATTCTGATCTGCCCCCTCCGAACTGTCAGAGGTTTCACTGGTATGCGTGTTTTACCCGAACATTTTGTGACCTATAATATTACTTGTCTTAAACCATATCCAAGAAGAGGATTCTGCCGTTTGTACTAGGTATTCTGCTGGTGACCGCCCGACCGTAAACTACCGATCGCCGCCGTATAATAGATACCGTCCGACTGCTAACTCCATTTCTCTGTCAGGTTTGTTCCGACGGTTTCATTATAGAGACACCCAATCGTGTGGGATTGTACAATAGCGCTCTAAGTACCGCGATGGACATGCGTTCTAAATTTTGGAATAAACAGGGGTTGACCCTGACTTCGGTAGCAAGGTTATATGGTCCGACGAAGCCTATATAAGTTGTAGTGGTATTTTTAACAGGCATAATAATAGGCACTGGTATACGGAAAACCAATTTTTAACAAGAGAACGTCAGCAGCAAGGAAGGTTTGGGTTTAGCGCCGCTTGCTTTATATTGGGAACAAAGATTACATTCCATATTTACAATAATAATTTAACAGCAGATAGATATCTAGCAATTTTAAATCAAATACTACCGGATTTATTGGCTAACTTGCCGCTAGCAAATCTGCACAATATTTACTTTCAGCAGGACGGTGCTCCTGCCCACAATGCGCAAATTATAAGGCCATTTCTATTTGAAAATTTTCACGATCGCTGGATTGGTACAAATGGACCAGTAAGGTGGCCTGCTAGGTCGCCAGACCTCTCAATATTAGATTTTTTCGTTTGGTCTTACTTAAAAAACAAAATTTACCTGAATCCAGTCAATACGATGGAGCAGCTGCAAAATGCAACCATTCAGGCATTTAGATCATTGGAAGATAGACCTATAATAATGATGAATGCTCTAAGAAGAATTCGCACTGTGTGCCAATTATGTGTTCGTGAGGGGGGCGGCCATTTTGAACAGTTTTTCTAGTTATGTAGAATTTGTTTAGTATTGTGATTAAGTTTATCAAGATTATTAAGTTTATTTATTTCATAGTAAAAAAATGGTTATTAATTTTTTATGTTGTTTAATTTTGCTTCTGGACACTTTTAATATCTACCCATATTTCCATGGCCAACTTACGTTTTTCTTTTAATATAGCGTTTATAAGGTTTAGTTTACGTCAAAAGTGCATAGTGTGATACATCATTTTAAAGAGAAAAAAAAAGGGGAATTTTTTGGAATAAAAAAATACAGGGTGTCCCATTTAAAAAATACTAAGTTTGGGCTATATCTCAAAAACGGATTGTCTAAAAATTTGTGCGACTACAACACTGGATTCTACGTAAAAATATCTATCCATAGCAGTTTTTACCTTTTCTCTATCTGATAGGGTGTCCGAAATATGATACCACCCCCGAAAGTGCAAAATCTCTATTTCACCCTGTATCTCGGGAACGAAACGATGTGGCACAATTCTGTTTGCGGCATTCAAAGTTTCTCGAAAAAGTGACACAGGGTCGCGAAAACCGCAAAGTTATATCTCTGCTGGTTTCCGAGAAACCCTGTGTTACAAGCAATCTGGGACACAGTGTAGAAGACTCAAATACACCGATTTTGTAAAATTCGTATCTGCGCATGCGCGAATCTTAATATGGATTTGAGGCTCGTTTTATTGCAAACCAAGGAACCGAAGTTATTTTCCTACTTTTTCAAGCCGCCCGATGCGCAGTTCGAAAGATACGGCTATTTTTACAAAATTGTAACATAACGGGGTTCCTACAGTTGCGGAAGACTGAAATATACCGGTTGTATTTAATTCTGGAAAGGCTAGAGGAGATATGCCTGTCACAAAATATCTTTCCAGACTGGGTATTGCCGCATTTTTTGGATATACTAAAAGGGGAAGCAGCTTTGTGGTTCCGAAATAATCGACATAGATTCCGAGTCTGGGAAGAATTAAAAAATGCTTTTCGCATATTTTATTTTCCAGTTAATTATGAAGTGGACCTTGAAGCCGAAATCAGTCGCCGACTTCAACGACCGAATGAATCCACAGCCACATTACTGAACTTCAAACTCTCATACGCCTACACGGTAACATTACACCCGATCAAGAACTGTGATGGCTATACCGCAACTTGTTGCCGTCAAACCGAACGATGTATTCGTCGAAATGATTTTCACGATTTGGTGTCCTTTTCGAAAATTGTGCGTGAGTTTGAAGCATTACACCAGGAAGTCCAGACTTAACATCACTATAGAGGGCCATGTTTTGCTCCCGATGTGGACAAGAAGGTATATTATCCCGAGACTGCCAATGTCGGAAGCCGGAAAACTAGAAAAACGCTGTGCTAAAACGAAGGCAGCACAAAATGACGCCGGGCCTCGTTTGATTACATATTAGCCGCGTACCAAGAAATAGACATCATATTGTTGTGACATTTAAAAAGAAACTGTATTCTGCTCTTATTGATACCGATGCTGGAAGTGCTTACATAGGAGACTTATTTGCAACACAGTGTCGCAAATCAAGAATTCAAAAAGTGACACCGGTAGTTATTAATGCCAAAGTCGCAAATGAACGCTTGACATCTGTCATGGACGCTTCTCTAATAAATCTAAAAATTGGCACTCAGAGCATTACTGAAAGGTTTAACTACTTACCGCAATTGACTTCTGAGGTACTGATAGGTATGGACTTATTAAGTAAGTATAATTTCCGAATAGATTTACAGTCTGCAACCACATACCTAAATGATAACGAACTCCCGAAACCAAGTTTTAACGAATCATGTAGTTCCATGGAAGAAATAGTTACAACCGTTTTGCTACCCTTGACTCCGGACAGAGAAGCTCTCTTAAGAGAGGAGATGAGGAACTGCCATTGTGTGAACACATCAAGGGAACGACATCACTGGTTGAACACCAGATTAACCTCTTAAACCCAAAATCAATTAAACAAAGATATCGATCAATAAATCCCAAAATGCAAGAAATTGTTAATGTCGAGATAGACAGAATGTTAGCTGAAGGTATCATTGAACTATCAAATAGCCCATGGAGTTCTATTGTTATGGTGCGTAAGAAGGACGTTTCCTACCGATTTTGCATGGATCTTAAAATCGTGAACAAGGCCACGAAAAAGACGCATATCCATTACCTTGCTATATCTGACAAGCTTAGAAAGACTAGATGCACCTCAAGTATTGGATACTGGCAAGTCCCATTATCCCCTGAAAGCCGGCCCATAACTGCGTTTACTGTGCTTGGTAGAGGACTTTTCCAGTTTAAAGTAATGCCTTTCGGTCTTCATTCCGCCCCAGCTTAAGGATAAGATAATTGGACTTAAAAATGGACCTGTACCTGGATGACATTATTGTGCTCGGGGAAACGTTTGAAGACCACATAACCAACTTAAGAGAAGTATTCCGTCGGCTAGAAAACGCCAACTTTAAAATAAATCCCGACAAATGTCAATGTGGTCGTCGACTCTTAAAATATCTAGGACATCTCGTTACTAAAACAGATATTCACAAGGGCCCGGACAAAGATAAGTCTATCCTAAAGTTACCGAGTCCAACCAATATACGTTGAGTGCGCCGCTTCCTTGGTATTGCGCCATGGTACCGGAGATTCGTTCCCGGATTTTCACAAATTGCCACACCGTTAAACTGTCTTCTTAAGAAGAAAAACCGATGGATTTGGTCGGCTGAACAAGATAAAGCGTTTCTTCGTTTAAAACAATATCTGACAATGTCGCTCCTATATTGACTTGTCTAGATTTTCATTGTCCTTCAGACTGATGCGAGTAGTTATGGATTGGGTGTAGCTTTGATTCAGCACGATAAAGGCGGAGTTCATACCAGTCAAAGTCTTAGCAACGCCGAAAAGATGCGTCCGTACCTTGAGGGATTCAATTTTACTGTTCTCAGTGATCACCAGTCTCTTCAATGCCTTCATTTCCTGAAAAGTCCCAGTGGACGTCTTGCTAGATGGAGTATTTTTCTGCAACAATATGACTTTGAGTTACGTTATAGGAAAAGACTACTTAATCGAGTAGCTGATTGCTTATCACGATACTCGGTGGCAAATGATTGTCCTGAAGATACTGATCCCTTAGTATTTAAATTGGAACCGAGAATTAATGTCTGTGGTATACGGTATACTAGGAAAAAGTTAGAAGTACAGAGTAATCCCGAATCACTACCTGATTATTGTATTCGTAATGGAAGATTGTACAGTCATTTTTGGGATGCTTCGGACTGAAGCGGATATGACCGATTTTTGGAAATTATGCGTTCCCAAATCCGCCCGCATGCAAGTTTTACAGGAAAATCACGACGCACCAACCGCAGGTCATATGGGTATTGCTAAGACATCCGCACGCATTACCCTCTGACATTATTGGCCTGGTATTTTCGTGATATTGCCAAATACGTCCGAAAATGCCTATCTTGTCAACAGTTTAAGTCTTCGCAACAGCAGGTGCCCGGTAAAATGCAACCGTCGAAAAATCAAAATGTATCAGAAACGATAAGCACAGATATAGTGGGGCCACTTCCGAGATCTTCAAAGGGGAATAGCTACCTTGTTGTTTTCCAAGGCCCCTTTACTAAATGGATAGAGTGCTGCGTCATTACAAAAGCTACTGCACGAGCTGTAAGTCAAGCTTTCTGTGGGTTATTCCTCACCCGATTCGGCCGCCCTAAGACAGTAATTTCTGATATTGGTACATAGTTAACAGGTAATATTTTATATAACTTCTGACCGAATTTGGAATAAAACATCGACTAACTTCACCGTATACACCAGAGGCAAGTCCGGTTGAGCGTGCCAATAAGACATTCAAAACCATGATCCCACAATTCTGTCATAATGACCACAAGCAATGGGATGCTCATTTATGTGAATTAGTGTTTGTGTATAATACGTCCCGTAATGATCCTACTGAGTTTTCTCCCGCGTTCTTAAATTTTGGGCGCGAGCTTGAGCTACCAAAGTCGTTTTTTCAATCTGAACCGCTAACATCCAATCTCAACAACGAATCGGGTACCGAAACTGTTCCAGTTCATAGAACCGATCAGCTTACTTTGTATACGTGTCGCGTATAGAGACTTAAAGAAACGTTTGAGCTGGTACAAATCCGGCATTACAATCTTTGACGCAGAGAGTGGCGATGTTACGTAGGGGACTGAGTCATGAAACGCGAACATTACCTGTCGTCTGCCGTCAAAGGTTTTGCCTCGAAGTTGGCATCGAAATACTCGGGTCCTTACACCGTCATGAAAGTAATTTGATCGGTAGTATACGATTTAAAAAGCAAGACTTGTAAAATACTTCGTTATATGCATATTAAAGATATAAAGCCCGCCCACTAAACAAACGTTTTCTTTTAGCAAGAATGTCATAAAGGATGCCTGGAGAACCACCCAGAGGAGTACCGGTTAATAAGGTTGCCAAAGTAGAGGATGCTGCGCTTTTAGTGAAACAAAAGGCCATTAAGAGCACGGGTTGGTAAGGTTGCCAACATAGAGGATGCTATGTTTTTAGCGAAACACAAGGCCATTAACAGAACCCAGGCTCTGAAAATTTTCGCTTTTAGAGAGTTTAACAGTTGCTTTCAAGGGGGAGGTCCGCATAAGACAGCTCATCGAAGGACGCAGGAAGAAATTTCCGCCATCTCCGGTACTGTCGCACCTAGTACGAGTGCCATTCCTGTTATAATTGCAGGATCAACACGACAGCCCACGCGGCTTTCCAAAATGGCCCCGCCTCGAAAACTTGAGCCGGAAACAAAAAGGCCTTTCGTGGAAAATACTCTTCCAGTACGGATACGAAGCAGTGTAGGTTATACATTTGCCTCTTGGCCCTTTCTACACCGCTGCCTGATTGTGCCACTTCGTCAGTGGATAACGATGCTGTGAATGTTCCATCCGTCCCGGCTACAATATTACCGGAAGTTATTACCAATATACCTGAAACAGTAGCATGTATTCTGTCCTCTGCAGGCTCTGAAACAGAGTTAGGAAAGTATCAACGGGTTAACCGAAGCAATAGAAAGCTTGGCCCGCTCGGTTTTCCGCCTGGACGCCGACTCCGCGAATTCATCAGAATATCCTCCGGGAGCAGGGTATATATAACCATTCCGCCTCACGGCACCACGTAAACCCAGAAGACTGATGTTATTTTTAAGAATAAGATGCGTGTTCCTATACCGTTGTTACCGAAGATTGTTTTTTTTTTTAGTTTCACTTATGAAACTGTGATATTTTTATTTGATTTTTGAAGTAAAGCTTACGTTTTCTTTTTATGTTTCTCGTGATTTATTTTCCTACCTAATTTAGGATTTTCTACACGGTTCTCCGTCTTCCGTTGGCCAAATCATGGAAGAATTACAGGAAGCTATGAAAGAGTCATTTCCGATGCAGAAGGTTCTGCCTTCCAGAAATGTGGGTCATAAGCAAATATTAAAGTGTGCGAAGGACGAACTGTACTATGGGGATATAGAATCCATTGAACCCGTTCGGTTTTAAGGCTTATACCGAACTTGAGGAATCTCCGGTATTCCTGCTTGTCAAACTAGGATTATGTTGGAGATATAAAGGCGTCCTATTTTGCTCGAAGTGTGGAAAAATAGGAGTATATTCATCCAGTTGTATTTGCCGAACACTACCTCCGGACCCTAAGGACAACCGTCCGCCTCTCCGCAGACGTCGGTGTTCAATGTTACCGTCATGATGCTCGCCCATACTGCTGCCCCATTTGTGGATGTCCCAACGCCATACGATCAAGAAGACGTCTGTAGGCCGCTCTAGGAGTCAGAAAGTTGTAGTTTTACCCTTTTGTTATGTATTGTAAATATTTTTGGAATTGTAAACTTAGGTAATCTTTTGAGGGTTGGGTTTATAAAAAAATAATAATAACGCGTATTTTTATTTTTGCAAGCAATGGGGGGTGTAACTAAGTTACTAATTTTTATTATTTTATTTTCGGGGAAATAGGTAGAGATAATCCAAACTGTCATGCTTATTTGTTATTTTTTACTTCCTCAGTAATAGTCCATATAAACTGATTATTTTTTCGGGATTAGGCAGAAATACATTTAACTCCGTATCCGGTGCTCTAATTATATTTTTTATTTTAGATTTTTGGTCATTTTACATACAATTTAAGTGATTCTTTTGATATCTAGTAGAAATAGTTATTCTAAACATAATTACGCATAATCAAACGGAACAATAACAGTATGCGGTCCTAGCCTCTACAGGCACCCCACTGCCAACGCCGTCGACCGTAGGGGGGATAGCGCGCGCCGCGATCGTAGGATCTCCGATTACTATTAAACACCTCGACAGCACATTTTTCGGCAGAACCTTACGTTCTCGCAAAGCAGCCTGACCAGCCAGGAGCCGTAGCGGTAGCACAGCCTGCCCAGCCCAGTCGGATTAGATACAGGATAGGTAAACTGGTTTAAGTATTACATATAAAGACGAATCGCTTTTCGGATTGGTAAGACAAGGTTGGATGGTATATTAAGTGTCGTGGTTTTCTTTTTAATACAGGGAACGTTGGATGTGAGTCGTATGTTCTCTGTCTCTTACTAGCTAGTGCTTCCCGGCTAGCATTTTCTTTTAATCTGCCGACCCTCCTCAAGCTCGGCAACACTGGTTTGTGTGACGTTCCCAACCAGTCAGCTGTACCTCATCTTGAGACCCTTACTAACTTTCGGAGAGTACCCAGTTAGTAAATTTGTTTTGATCTGCCGACCCTCCTCAGCTTCGGCAAAAATGGTATGTGTGATATTTTCGACCAGTGTTACTGGCTTTACCTAGCCGGTAATACAGGTTCTGATCTGCCCCATCCGAACTGGCAGAGGTTTCACTGGTATGTGTGTTTTACCCGACCAGTTTGTGAGCTATAATATTACTTGTCTTAAACCGTATCCGAGAAGCGTATTCGGCCGTTTGTACTAGGTATTCTGCTGGTGACCGCGCGACAAACTACCGGTCGCCGCCGTATAATACATACCGTCCGACTGCTAACTCTGTTTCTCTTTCAGGTTTGTTCCCACCATTTCGTTATAGAGATTGCCAATCGTGTAATATTATACAATAGCGCTCTTCGTACCGGGATAGACATATTTTCTAAATTTTGGAATACACAGGGGTTGTGTTTTCTGTTTCTTATATTTAATTACAATTAAGAGTAATTTATTGTAAATATTTTTGGTAAACACGAACTTATTGATTTTACTGTTCTTACTGTAGTTGGTTGTTTTATTACTTAGAAGTATGTCTCTTATTTAAGACCGGACCAACCAAATCCTGGTAACATTTCTTCACTGTAGAAAAGCTATCCGCTAGGCATAGTGGGCCCTTTACCACTAAAAATAACTAGGTGTGGCGCCCGAAAACCATAATCCGAAACCGCAGCGCCAAGAACGCAACTTTTTCGATACCGCGAAGAAAAAGTTTTACACACTGATTATTATAAAAAATCCGGACACGAAACCCTACTGAATTAATCACAAATAACTATCGCGTAAATTTTACAAATATCCTAAGTAACAAGCAAAACATTCTAATAATTAATTTGACATGACGTTCTGTTTGTATTGTCAACAAAAATATGATTCTTAGAAATCATTTCTCACCTTTAAATCGCATTAAAATTCACTATCAAAACAAATACACTTCCAACGGCGATGTTAAACAACAACTGAAAGAAGGCAATCAAAGAACAGTCGTCATCTCAACAACTTAATTTATCAGCCGTAAATTCAAAAAGTACATCGACTGTTTTCACCGTGGACTCTGTTTCACTGTGGCCTATTCTCCCCTATTTAACAACAAATGTTTTATTCCTATAACAAATAAAAACATCACAGTTACATCTCATAACGTTACTTGGGCAGGCTATCCTGTCCGGTGAAATAATGTTTTTTATACAGAGACAAAAAAGATTTGACATGTCTCGTTTTTTTTTTACTACCCGTTTTAAAATAATAGTATATTGTATAACAAATTTCGTAAAGAGCTCTTTTCACGAATGTGACAGGCAAGTGCCACAATTCACATGAGTGTGAAAAATGGTTTTCAAACGTATTATAAAGTCTGACGTATAAATCGTGGGCTAGAGAAACTATGCGGGCAAAAAATATTCATTGCATTAAAGATTCCGAAGAGTCGAATAAACTGGCAAATATATCGGGTACAGTTCACAATGCGTTTTTGTTTTTATGCGTTTTACCCTTAGAGGAAGAATAAAAATAGAGTTCATTATTTACCTATTTAGCCTCTGCCAAGATTACCTCACAGTATAAGGTCGGTCATACGACGACGCCAAGCCTAGCTAGGATCACCAATGTTTATACCAATTTATACTACGGTGAATATGTTTAAACATGATACAATAAAATTTTCATACAAAGAATAGTAATGTGTTTCCAGTATTAGTTTCTAAGCAGTATAAAGAAATTACTTTTATTGCAAAATAGTAAAATACTCAAAGTCTCAGATCAGATTTCATCAGTAACAAGAGTTTTAGTTAGCTATGCCAAACCCGATCGACAACTCCACGTATTAGACCATCCCACTTTAATTGAAAAGGGATCCTTATAGTAAAAAAGTATAATAGTCTACAGTAAACATTGTTACAGGGTCACGTGACCGGCGTGGCATAAAAACCAATAGCGGGTCGTGGAACTACAATAAATTTTAACATTAAAGAAATTAATTTGCTAAAAAATATTTTATTAGATACCAAGCTTTTCTTAGCGTCACTAATGTATTATTGTGTATTTGTTGATATGGCTCAAATCTTCTAATAATTTGTTGATATGGGTCAAATCTTCTATTCTTACCTTACTTCAAGAAGCAGCGTTTTGAAGGTGCGGTGACATTAGAAGAACATAATTTTTTTAAATATTTAATAAATATGTTTTATTTACTTTATCTTGGACATTGCGAAACTAGGAGCTTTAGTTGACCTACCTATGGTGCGGCAATGTAAGTTTGTAAAAAAATGGCCGTTTAAGTTTAGAATTTTCTTTTAATCGCTAAGTAAACAGCAAGATTTCCTTTTCCGGGAGACATGGCCCAAGTAGCACTTTTAGTCATGAATACGTCATTGTTATCACAAGTATTTTCATTGAAGTAATCGGAACTTGGTGTCGCCACGTTCTCTTTAAGCTGAGACTACATAGTCATTACCAAAATGGGGAACAATTTTAGGGTAACTATTTCGTGAATAACATGTAACTGTGACTTTGAGTTGAAATGGTGTAGTTCCATTCAAGTAGCCGAATAGTAATAATTCACCCTATTCCTCACTTCCTTATTTTTTCTGTCTTTATTTAGTCCGTTTTAAAAATACGTCTGGTTCGTTTTAATGCAAACAAAACAGTTATGGCGACAACAAAACAATTTGAGTAATTGGGAATATGGTGTAGAGCGTATAGAATACCTTATTGGTATTTGAAGTAGGATACATGCGTTTCACTTAGTTTTCTGGCTATGCTAAGGATCTAAAATTAAAACGTAGGCAATTTCTCTGATGAATATGCTGATGATAGTCGTACAAAAATTACGCTCCTTTAAAATTCGTTAATTTTCAATACATTTTGGTCAAATACATTGGCCGATTTATATCTCAAAAATGTAATTTTGGACTTTGGTTTGAATTGTAATTATCGTTAAATATCTTATTATAAAGAGTGATTTTTTTAACGAAATTTTTAATTTGTATGCATTTTTAATCTCTATACTCACCTAAATAAACATCATAGCTAAATATTTATAGGGGAGATGAAAATAAACAATAGCGTTCTATTGGACTTTTACTTTTAGGTTGGCTGCATTACTTTACTGAGAAAATTACTTAACATCAAGTGTCTACGACTACTCCCATACGCTTTTATAGTTTTGGTTTCTTTAAATGCGCAACTGTCACTTATACCCAATTACACTGAAATTCTTATTAAATCTATACTATATATTATTACCAAGCGGTTACGATTTGAGAACATTCCGCCAGTTCTTTAAAATTTAATGCGTTGTGTTAGCATGCGGAGAGTTGCGGTACTTGAGTCACTACTATAATTCTGCCATCTGTCATAACCATAACCCTTTGTTTCGTTTTTACTTTTTGTTTCCTTAAAATACCGCTTTAGGTTGTTTTATTCAGGTATGACATTAAACATACAGACATAAAAGTTGTGATATTTTTAATTTCCTATAAAATGTGGCTGAGTAACAAAAGCTACTTTTTTTTTCTTATAGTATGTGAAGCCATTGTGAACCATTTTAACTTGTTACTCGTAGACGATAACACAACACATACACAACTAATTAATAGCTGTAGCCGAATTACAATGACTTTAGAAGGACAGTGGCGACAATAGAAGACCATCCGCCAAATTGATGCAAAATTTCTAAAGGTTTAAATGGGGGCACCCATATTATCGTTAGTTTTTCGGAAAATATGACTAAATTAATCTACTTTTATATTAACAACATCTGTCAGCGTCAGTTGTAAATGTAGCAGTGTTACCAATGCTCCGACACGAAAATATCCACCATTCCTCTCAAAAAATCCGATTTTTGTTCAAAAACCTATCAAATAGGGATGAACGGAAATGAATTAGCTAAACACATGTCGATAAAATTAAATTATCGATAGGTATGCCTTAAAAAAAGTTTTTATATTGTTAAATATGTAGACCACTTATTAACTATAAAAAATTCTGTATATTGTTTTTTAAATTTGCTGTTCGGAATTACGGAAAATATACCAGTTAAACCTTTGACCGAAATGATCAGAAGCTAAAATCTAGTATATTTTACAGTGTTGCCATATTTTTTCATGATTATGATTAAATACTTGCTTTAGTATAGACTCGGAATACTTTACAGCAAACCTAACCAATACTAGCCTAACCTAATATATATTTTTTACTATAGATTTTAGTTAAAAAAATAATAAAAAGTCACGGCCTGCACGGGACGGGGATCCATTGCATCCAAAGTTGAATATCTTGCCACTGTTTCTCGGACAAAGATTATCGAACTTACTCTGATATCTCTAATAATTAAGCAAAATGCCGCGGTCAGCACCACTGAGAATATACAGGATTTACGCGTTCTTGAAATAATTTTCAATGTGTCCGCATCTTAGATGTCTGCATTAAAAACGTGACGGAAATTAGCCAATCAAATTAGCAATTCTATTCAGGATCGGTGTCGCTTGGGTTTATTTAAATTTAGTATAAACCACAGTCATAATCAGGTACTTGAAAAAGGTATGTACAGGTAGAATAATACAAAAACTAGAAATAAAAGAACAAGGAACAAATAATATTTTTTATATATATAAAAAATCAAGGAATAACAAGTGTTGGCTATTTGCTTCGAACATCCGTCTTTCGTTTGTTATTTATTGCCATTTAAATAATGCGTTAGAGAAGGATGGCAGTCCTAAATAAAACACATGTGTCAGTTTCCCAACCCGTTTTAATAGAGAGGAGCAAGAAGTATCGACTCGACAGATATTGCGCAGTTGCCGACTGTACCTATTCAGTCTTCCCGAAATTTTGTATTAAATTTCCCGATTGTCGTCCTTTGTTTTGCATAGTCTATATTTGAACCCAAAAATCCGCCAAATATCCACTTTTTACTAAAATATCCGAAAAAACTCCGAAATATTTTAAAATCCGAAAAAAATCCACTCACTCTAAAAATATCCGCAAATCGGATTTTAATCCGCTAATTGGTAACACTGAAATGTAGGGTTATGTTAATGGTTTACTTTAATAATCTATTCGAACTATCTAGTACAAACTTACTTTTTCATTTAGATTTTTAACAAATAACAATGTTTGTGCAAGCGATTAATGAGAGTTGTCTACCAAGTGAATTTAGTATTGTAATATGCACTGAAGAAGACCTACAAAATCAAGTTTCTTTTATGCTAATCTTAGAGAGCTTCTACCTCAAATTGAGGTGCTGAATGAAAGAAAACATACAAAAAACATAAAACAATTTTGTCTTTTACAGCAAAATAAAATCAAAATATAATAATATGCAATATTTAACTTTAACTTTTCTTGGAGTAAACTTAGACTTAGAACATTTACGGTCATAGTCATTTATACATTCATCAAAACACTTTATAATTACAAGCAGATAAACAGGTGAAATAGGCCTTGTACATTTCTCCATACGCCAATGGCTGAGAACTTCTTGTTTAAATCAATATTCATTTTAATAATCACAAAAACTAATATTATGAGACATTAGTAACAAAATTTTTTTGGATTTCTAAACGTTGACTAAAAAAATTCGGATTTTGTATATCCGAAAGTGTATGCATGTCAAATTTGAAAATAATCGGTAATGGAAGTGCTGAAAAATCCATTACAAGATTTGAACCAGACATACAATCAGACGAATAGGAAGCCAATAAATGCATTGATTTTAGTTTAAAACTCTAACACCCGTATTCACTAAAGAGGTATAACTTTAGACAAGGTCTAACTCGACAGTTACAGGTTTGAGAAGACATTTTCAACAACTGAACAAATAATTTTTTTAAAAGTCACAATTACAAAATGATAGTGACATAACGCAAACACAACTAAAAACTAAAGTTTAATAATATATAAATAACTAATTTCCTTTTAGACTTACCTAACTTAATGGTTTGATTTTAGATAGTGAATAGAGAACGCCCTTTTCTTATATATATATATATATATATATATATATATATATATATATATATATATATATAACAGTATATTTTATATATATTTTGAATCCTAATTTTTTATATATAATAATAAGATTTAGTTTGTATATAGCATTTTATTATATTTTCAATACGTTATATTATATATATTTAATAGAACAATTATTTTTATATTTATAAAGGACCTAATAGAAGATTTTTTTAAATAATATATTATATATACGATTCAAAGAGTTATTACAAATTTAATTTCAAAGTTTTTAACTCATCGGCTTAAGAAGATATCTTTTATTAAAAAATAAAATTTTTAACAAACAAAACATTCATAAACAATATATATATATATATATATATATATATATATATATATATATATATATATATATATATATATATATATATATATATATATATATATATATATATATATATATATATATATATATATATATATATATATATATATATATATATATATATATATATATATATATATATATATATATATATATATATATATATATATATATATATATATATATATATATATGAAAAAAAAGTTATTCGTCGGAAGAAGAATCTGAGTTTGTCGGTTCAATTTGACCTTTCTGGGAAATTTTTGACTTTTCAGTTTTTAATTCCGGATTGATATTATAATCGAAGCATTTGCCTGTGTCCGATACCAAACTTTTTTGAGTATCCCTTCATCTGCGAAAATAATCTTTATCTTGAATGTGGAAACAATTAAAAACCATTTGTTAATTTATTATAAAGTACCTAAAAATTTTCTTTTGCGAACGGCAGCCAGTCATCTTTTAAATAATATATAATATATACAATTCAAAGAGAATCTATATTGATATTTAAATGCAGACAAAATAAAGATTTAGTTTTTAATAAAACACTATATAAAGTGCAGACTGTCAAATTTTAATGATCACCTTGATCTTGTTTTTTTTTTTTAAAAAAGTTGTTTTATAAAATAAAATATTACACAAAAATTCAATTAACATGAAGATATAAAAAAATTAAAAGAATATATATATATATATATATATATATATATATATATATATATACATCTGGCGAAATATATATATATGAAAATTAATTAAATGGAAATAAATGAATTTTCTCTATGCCGCAAGGAAAAAAGTTATAAAAATATAATACAAAAAAAACTAACTTCCTTTCTGCTACCTTATATAAAATTCATAAACATAAAAATTATATACAGGAAGGAATCCAAAACCATTGTAGTACTCTTGGTTTATGTACCCCAAAAATATATTGTATTCTTAACCTGAAACCCTACAAACAATTGTTTGAATAAAATGACATGGAATGTGCAAAAACAAGTTATTTACTTTATTCAAAGACATTGCCTTACCTCTAGTCATCTAGAGGGCTCCTTCGTCAACGGTCACCAATAAAGGGAATTACAAATTTTTGAAAAAAAAATTATTCTGTTTATAAAAGATAAGAATCTCACAGTAGGAAACTAATTTAAAAATGTCGTGGTTAATCAAATGTGGAACCAAACAAAATGACCAAAATTTTGGCCAGATGATGTCCATAAATAGGCCTTAGACTTTCAACAGCACTGCACTTTAAAATAATTATTTATGGATACTATAAGTACTTTAAAAAATTGGTCCATTAAGGCACTTTTATGCGGACACTGTGTCCAATAGAAAGGGACGAGAAAATCAGTTCCAGAAAATTCAAAGAAACATTCCCCTTTTCTTCCTCACTTCAGACTTATTCCAACCTAAGGCCATAAAATAAAATAATAATTACAGTAGTTTAAGTGTTAAGAAGCGATAACATTCGGTGTCCCCGAATACAGCTGGCGAATTGCTCCTGAGCAGAACCAAAATTATGACTTAAATGAAAAATCAATCACTGTCAAAGCTGGCTGGATGCCGAAAAATAAGAAACTAATGAAACCATAGTGACAGAAGAGAAAGGCAGGCAAATTGGAATATTTATAAACAAAGCAAAAACAAATTTCTTTTGTCTTAATTTAGAGAAGTTGAAAATACTTTACAAAATGTAATCCAATGAATTATGAATAAAACATATTGAGGTATGTAAAATGTAATTTACATAAAAGTCTTTATATTTTTAAGGTTATATTTAACTGCAAAGTTATAATGTTCAATTTTGTTTCAGATTACTAATGGGCTTAAAATAATGAAAAACCATAAGCAAAATGTCTGTTTAACATTCCATACCAAGCAAACATAAAGAAAGGCAGCTTGGAGAGATGAAAACAAAAAGTTATGTCAACTGAAACTTTCTAATAGTTCAAGTGTTCTCAAAGTCTTGATAAATTGATATTTACAAGAAAGAAGAGAGTAAATATGTTTATCATAATTCATGTGAGTGAAATGGACTGAAAGAAGAAACCAAAAAAACAGAATATTTTATTGTAAATGAAAAAATTGTTATTTTCATTAATAAAGAAGGCCGGTATCTTATGAACTAAAACTGATTATAGATTCAAACTATGTCACTTTCAATAGTAACACCCTATTAATAAAGATTTTATTAACTTTCTTTTATAAAGTGTATGATATGTAAATTTGGAAAAATCCAACTCATAGAGTTATTCGACAGGATGGTGTTAGAACACTGTGTAAAAATCAGTAACTATATAACTAGCCAAATTTAGTAATTGTCTCACTGTTACTATAAACTAAATAATTATACATAAATTTGAAAATGTTATAAACTCCAATATATCGTCTTCGCCCGTTATATAAAAATCAATAAAATGTATATTTTGCGTTGAAGGTGACCACTGGATACTAAATTCGGAAAATAAGTGTAAACATCTGAGGTACTCTTAATTTTTTTCATTACCACTACATGAGGGTCTATAAACTAAAGTTTTTGAAAAACCGAGTTTTGTAAAGGAAACTTTGATAAACTTTGTTTAATACCCTCTAAATATTTGGAATATATTATTAATAGCTGCCCCAAAATACATGTTTTCAATTTCCATAAAATTGCGAGGATTTTTAAAATGTATGTCATATATGTTAACTTTTGTCTACAATATCTTTGATATTACACTCCATAATAGTTTTAACAATATTTATAACCTCTGTGTATATGACATGAATTTTAGGTTTTTCACTTTGCATAATGATATTTAACCTATTAAAAAAAGACAAAATATACGAAAGAAATTCTAAACATAATTTAGTCTCAGGATGCTGAAGAACAGTCAGTATAGAGACGCTTGTAAAATATTTTCAAATGATTGATCTATAAAATATAAAGTTAAGGCATTATACTGAGACAGCAATCTCCTTACTACCGCTTCCAGAGATAGCCACCTTATTTCTGCCGGATGTAAGATTTTCACAGGGAAATATTTACAACTTCTTGGAATTGTTTCAGTTGTCCAGGGGTGCGATTTTGCACTTATCATTTCGTTAGTTAACGAAAATTTTCTCCGTTCGGAGAGCTGTTCGGCATGACAATCGAATTTTCCGATCCTGGTTTGTTAAACACCAACCTACTACTTAAGCCGCCATTTTTCGAATCTGTCAGTTCTTGAGTTTTTGATAATATCTAAATTTACTGCCTTGGAGTTTTATTTCGTAAGATAAAAAGTAGTTTTGATTACTTGAAAGCTAAGCCATGATATATTAGCATATGCATCATACCGTAAATAATCAACAGATGCCAAAATATTCAAGAAAATCATGAAAACATGGAACCTCCAAATAGGCAGCGGAGATAGGAAACTGGTAAATCCTTCAAATTAAACAAGGTAAGCTAATCTGTTTAAAAAATGTTTAAAAAATATTATCTATGTATATTTTAGTTATTAATGAATCATTATTTTTAATTCAGTGAATTCTTCTTTCTTGATCATTTTGTTAGAAGAACGGGAAAACATAAAACGCTATCCTCAAAATGTACTTCTTTTTAAGAAATATTTAACAAAGTTGTGAATATTCTGTTTAAATATTAATTACATTATTTGCTATATGGTGCAAAATTCTATATTACGTATTTTATTTTTAAAAGAAAACGGACCTGTTAATATGTATTCCATCTATTCTAATACAGCACCGCGGCTGTTATGCAACCACATAAACATCATACATTTATCCGCCTTTGAAACGCGGCGCGCCTTCCACAGAAAAATAATATAATAATATAGGTGAAATGCGTTCCTCGGGAGAACAAAGCGTTTTAAACTTAGAGTAAGAATAAAACTCTTACTCTAGGTTGTAATTGCCCGTTGTTACTGGGGAATGCCCCTCCCTATTTCAAGAATAGGCAGTATTTTATTTATTTTGGTCTCTCGTAACCTAACCTAACTTTTATAGTTCACAGATACACAGTAAACAAGTCCAGTCTTCCGGTTCGTCTCGTCGAATGCAGACCTCTGTGTTGTAACATAAGTGGTGCCACGTGTTCGGTTTTGCTGCTTTATTTCGGGGGGAAACGGGAGACTCAACCGCTCAGGTGGAAACTAACGACCCCGCTAGAAAGGGAGCATACGCTGTGAACGTGTGAGGCCTAGTTGTTCCTGCATTCTATCCCGTTCGTCTGCCGCAGTTCTACATAGAATATTAGCGTAACGGCCGCTACGTGGCGGGAGTGGGAGGGGTAAGGGGATAGCTTGAAAGAAAGGGTCATCTCGTGATATCAGTAGTACTCTCAAGGGGCACCTAGTGGAAGCCTAGATGCATTTCAAAAATTTAAAGAGGAATTATTAAAGTATTGAAAGATTCGGGGTATTCGGGAGCTTAGAGCTCGCCATCCGGATATCCTACCGATAACGCCTCCAAACTGGACCAAGGTGCAGGGTCGACTTCGAGGGTCGCCGATTTAACGACTCTGAGCCCCGGACGGAGGGCAATCTGGCGACTGCCTCGTAGCAAAGCCAATAAGTCCTGTTATGTAACAGGCTAAACAGGAATGAAGAAGAAGGTATTTCAGTCTTCCGGTTCGTCTCGTCGAATGCAGACCTCTGTGTTGTTAACATAAGTGGTGCCACGTGTTCGGTTTTGCTGCTTTATTTACTCAACCGCTCAGGTGGAAACTTACGACCCCGCTAGAAAGGGAGCATACGCTGTGAACGTGTGAGGCCTAGTTGTTCCTGCATTCTATCCCGTTCGTCTGCCGCAGTTCTACATAGAATATTAGCGTAACGGCCGCTACGTGGCGGGAGTGGGAGGGGTAAGGGGATAGCTTGAAAGAAAGGGTCATCTCGTGATATCAGTAGTACTCTCAAGGGGCACCTAGTGGAAGCCTAGATGCATTTCAAAAATTTAAAGAGGAATTATTAAAGTATTTGAAAGATTCGGGGTATTCGGGAGCCTAGAGCTCGCCATCCGGATATCCTACCGATAACGCCTCCAAACTGGACCAAGGTGCAGGGTCGACTTCGAGGGTCGCCGATTTAACGACTCTGAGCCCCGGATGGAGGGCAATCTGGCGACTGCCTCGTAGCAAAGCCAATAAGTCCTGTTATGTAACAGGCTAAACAGGAATGAAGAAGAAGTAAACAAGTCGAACAGCTGATGGATCACTTGCGGAAACATAACAGTGGTTTAATAATGGTGTATTTAAGTATTGCAAAATTGAACATAAATACCAGTAACTAGGAACCAATTTAAGAATAATATTTTCTATTGATGGAAAGACTAAAGAAGCAATAAGGGCAGTTGAATCTAGATTATCATAATACTGTTACAGGTAGGCATGAATTAGTATATTTTTAAGCAAATAGACTGTACTTGCTAAAATTATATTTTATTGTCTATGTCGAGGTCTATGTATAATTTGTAAACAGAAGTATTCCTTAACAGGTATTATCAAAGAAAATTTATAGTGTAAGCTATTATTTTCTTTGGTATTATATATTTTCACTGTTGAGGGCAAAATGAAATAATCTTTGTTTTTCTTTAAAAGAACTATAGTTGGAATTATATAATGTCATAATTATTAGAGTAGGGAAATAATTAGTTATATTATATTACACAGTATGTGGTGTATGGCACATTTATTGATTATAGCAATATTTTTACTTTTTTGCAGAATATGACCCTAAAAAGAAGGGAATGATACAAGAAATGATGTCATGTATTTGATACAGTATTTTCATTTACCTTTCACATACTTAGTCAATATAAGGAAGAACAATCACCGAAACACAATTACAAATTCCTCGATAAGCTATTTTGTTGATTCAAATTTGAACTCGACCATTTTGATTGTAAGAAGTAAGTATTAATTGTGATTATTTTTTTTTATAAAGAAACTTACTATAATATTAGACTTAAACAGATTAGGCTAGTATAATTCATAAGCTTATGTTTAACAAAGTCTACTGCAAAACATACCTATGAGTTCGTTATTATAACAAATTATCAGTTTACAGTATCAAACAGAATTTAACACTTGAAACCTTGTTTAATTTGACTAATTGTTTTTGCACTGATATTCTGTCGGAAAACAGCAGCAAGATAATGCATAGCAACTCGACTGATGAATGGTGCACTTATTTTTTTATTATGTCATCCATTAAACTTTGTGCTAGACACCTCATTATGTTTTATATGTTTTTCTAATTTCTTAGAGTGTGATACAAATATGTTTGAAGTGTTTGTTTTTCCTTGGGTTTTGCTAATTGCAATTTTTAATGTGTATTTTTTAATTAATCTTTTGTTCAAATCTATGAATCGCTTTTGAAGTTTCACATCACAATAAAAATATTCCTATGTAAAATTGTACAGGGTGCCTGATTATATTTTAAATGGTACATACCCTAGAGGCCTTATGCTATGAGTTATCAGAAAACTTTAAATACAAATGTTTTTGGGTTTGAACAAAATCATCATTCATTAATCATTCTTGCTGATTATAAATATACTAGGTTTAAACTTTATCTCTAAAGATAATAGAGAAATTTTAGAAAAACCATAAGAGGCAATGTGTAAGAGAGAGATGGAGAATGCTCCCAATATAGTGGAGTCAGTTGGAATACATTGCTTCTTATGATAGGGTTTTTCTTAAATTTCTTGATTATCTTTAGAGGTAAAGGTCTTAAACCTAGTCCATTATTAATAATCAGCAAGAAGAGACCATTTGAGGTGTATCTATTATACAGGGCGTGCCTTTTAAAATAAGGCAGTCGATGCCCATTTGCTAAATTTCCGATTATCTTTTGTTTGTTTTTCTTGTAAATTGACCAAACCTAAACACTTTTATATTTAAAGTTTTTGATAACTCATAATAAAGTCTCTAGGGTACTGTTTAAAATATAACCAAACATCCTGTACATAAAATCTGTATAAAATATCAGATGTGTTAAAAATTAAAAAAAACTACATATATATATACATAAAGGAACAAAAGTGAACCAAACTTAATTTTAGAGAAAAAATTATACACAATATACATTATACCTATATCATGAAGAAACATTATTTTTTGTAAGTTAAGTTAACTGTGTTTACCATTTTTGACCAGAAGAGTTTATTTCAAATCCATTATTATGTAATTCTGGGATACCTTGTTAGGTACTGGAAGAAACTAGGTTGCTAAAAGTACATTTTGTAAGGATATATTAAATATTTATACAGGATGTCCCAAAAATGTTGTATAAGGTGCAGCTGCTGTTTTTTTATTATGGACTATTTTGTTTTATTAAAGAACAAAACGTCTGGTTTATTTGCAATTTGGTAAATTGAGGTTTAATACCTTAAAAAAGACTATACATGAATTTGTAATTCGTTTTGTTTAAAATTTTATTTTTTAAACTTCAATTTACTTTAAACATCCCTATGTTGCCTTTTTTAATCATATCAAATAAAGTACTGACTTAAGTCTATGAAAATTAGATTAGTCACAGTGAAAACTGTATTTTGTAACAAGAAACATTTTTTTCTCGATTTTTTCTTCAGAATAACTTTATTTTATAAATTCAATTCTGTCTCTATTTTGTAAGATTTGGAGGTGATCATGGTATCTATTGTTCAGAAAGTCAAGAACTACAACATATATAAAATGTAGCGAATTTCCCTCAAGCTAGTTTTATAAGATTTATGTGTAGTCCTAGTAGCTACCTCACAATTCACCCTTTCTTATAGGCTTTGTTCAGTATAATTTTTATTTTAGCACGCCCTCCAGTCCTCGATATCACTTAACCACGTAGTAACTTCCCGCGCTCGTTTATTCACTATATTTTAAAGCAAAATTCCCCGCCGCCCTCTGCACCCGTAGCCCCGGTATCCCCTACCACCGACTTCATTCGACTTCTAGTGCTCGAACGTACACGTCGCGCTACTCTGGTTATTTGTGCTGCGTTCCAAATTTGTTTGTGATGGGAAAAAACAAAAAGCGGAGCAGATCACCCAGCGGTGAAAAAATTCACAAACGGGATTTATTAAAACGTTTAAATGAGTTAGAAGCTGAGTTAAGAAGGACCCGTAGGGAATCTCCCTACCGTTCCAGGTCAAGAACCTGTCGTTCCAGGTCAAGAACCTGTCGTTCTAGGTCAAGGACCTCTCGTCCCAGGCCAAGAGTTCGCCCCAGGTCTAGAGCCTCTCGGCGATCGTCCTCGGAATCATCGGGGACCGATCTAGGTAAATTTCCTCATCTTCCCGGGACAGGTTTATTTCTCATAGCCGATCTAGATCACGTAGTCCTGTAACCACCGACCGAATACCAAGAGGTGTATGCAGAGCGTTACTCGCATGTAGCGCCCGTCGCTAGGTCCTCTGAGGTCACTACAAACAATAAATCCAATGCTGCACCAGAACTTAGTCCCCCTTTAATCCTGGAGAACGATGTTTTAGAGGAAGAGGTTATGCAGATATTAGGGCAGGATCCAGGACTAACATCTAAAAAATGTTTTAATTTGCATGAAGCTGTATATTCACGTTGGCAGCATTTGATTGTTCAAGGTCTTACAGAAGAAGACAGAAAGTGTCTCCATGAGAAACATCCAATCCCGGAAAATTTTTTGCTTTTAAATCCCCCAGAAATAAACCCGGAAATATTACCGACAATGAGCGCGGTAAATAAAAAACGGGACGAATATTATTTTAAATTACAACAAAATCTGGGAAGAGGTTTATCTGCACTGGGGGGGTAAATTTCACTCTGGATGAAAATGTTCCGTCGGAGGCAAAAGGGAAAATTTTACCTAGTTTATGGGACTCAGGAAAAATGTTTTTAGATGTTTTTGGCACTATAACATCTATTCGGCGAACCCTAGTACTGCAAGGGCTTAGCAGACAGGTTAAAGAGATAGCTGAGAAAACATCAGCTGAAAAGCTCCTTTTCGGCCCCGATTTAGGGGAAAAAATAAAAACCGCTAAAACACTCGAAAAATCGAGCAAAGAACTTTTTTCTCAAACACCATATGCTAAGGCAGGCACTTCTGGTTATTCTTCTTCCTTTGGGAAAGGGGGAGGGAGAGGAGCACCTCAAACCAAACAACAACAGTCGGGAAACCGACAGAGGCCGTTTCGACCAAGGAGGGACCCGAAACAACGTTCGGCCTATCGTCCCTCAAATCCCTCAAAGGAGTACCAGTCATTCAGGAGAAGAAAGTAAACCAGGTAAATATACATGCTGGACGATTACAATATTTTACTCCAGCGTGGAAACAACTAACCTCCAACAATATTATTTTATCTTGGGTTAGTGGCTTAAAAATAAATTTTTTAACTCCTCCTATACAAACCATGGTACCACGTTCACGAAAATATTCCCACACAGATCGTATCCAAATCATACAAGAAATTAATAATCTTAAAAAACTTGGAGCAATAAAAGAATGTTCTCATAGTCCAGGCCAATATATTTCAAGCTATTTTTTGACAGATAAATCAAATGGTCGAAAAGATTTATTTTAAATCTTAAGAAACTGAATACTTTTATTAAGCCACCACATTTTAAAATGGAGGACTGGAGAACAGTTTCTAGACTATTGCAGAAGAACATGTTTATGTGTACAATTGACATAAAAGATGCTTATTTTCTAATACCTGTTAATCCCTCTCATAGAAAATTTTTACGCTTTAATTTCGAGCAGACTCTGTATGAATTTAATTGTTTACCGTTTGGTTTATCGACCGCCCCATATTTTTTTACTAAAATCACAAAGCCCATTATAACGAAACTAAGAAACTTAGGTATTATATGCGTATCGTACCTAGACGACTTTTTAATATTTGGGAACACAGCCGACGAATGTTTTCGAAACACACAGCTGACTATCGATCTATTTTTAGCTCTGGGGTTTATCATAAATACCGAGAAGTGTGTTTTACGACCTCAACAAGAGATAACATTTTTGGGCTTTATTTTTAACAGTGCAAACCTAACAGTTTCTTTGCCTAGAGATAAACGAATTAAAATAAATGCTTTGATTGATAAATATTTTTTAAATAAATCCTGTTTAATTCGCCAATGGGCTAGTTTTATCGGTCTTCTGATATCGGCATGCCCAGCTGTTAAGTATGGTTGGCTACACACTAAATTATTTGAGAGGGAAAAAATTAAAAATTTAATGATAAACAATATGAATTTTGATGCACCCATGAAATTAACTGAAAAAGTGTTTCGAGACTTGCATTTAAAGTCAATAAATATAACTTTTAAGCCAAAAAACATCTATTAGCAAAACAAGCAAAAGAAACAGGTCAACTTAGGAATAATGCACAATACTCTTAATAGTCTCTGTCACTCTAGCCTCGAGCTCTCGAAGTGAAGTCTCTCACCGCCTTGTATCGCAGCTTTCCCATTTTTGCAAGCTCCGCAGTTTGGAATGCTTTTACCGGGGCTCTTAGGAAACTGCTCTTATTTTGGGTATCGACTACAGTCGGCCATCCTGACAGGTCGTATTGTCCTCAATACGATCACCATCCTATATCAAAAGAAACAATCTCCATTACTGGAGACTTACCATTTAATATACTAATATATGTATCGAGCATTTTATATGTGTTATCGACATATCTCGAATGCTTTACATAAACCGAGCATTTTATATGTGTTATCGATAAATGAAATATATGAAATATATGTATCGAGCATTTTATATGTGTTATCGACATATCTCGAATGCTTTACATACCAATAAATTAACAAAATATATGTATCGAGCATTTTATATGTGTTATCGACATATCTCGAATGCTTTACATACCAATAAATTAACAAAATATATGTATCGAGCACTTTATATGTGTTATCCACATATCTCGAATGCTTTACATACCAATAAATTAACAAAATATATGTATCGAGCATTTTATATGTGTTATCCACATATCTCGAATGCTTTACATACCAATAAATTAACAAAATATATGTATCGAGCATTTTATATGTGTTATCGACATATCTCGAATGCTTTACATACCAATAAATTAACAAAATATATGTATCGAGCACTTTATATGTGTTATCCACATATCTCAAATGCTTTACATACCAATAAATTAACAAAATATATGGATCGAGCATTTTATATGTGTTATCCACATATCTCGAATGCTTTACATACCAATAAATTAACAAAATATATGTATCGAGCATTTTATATGTGTTATCCACATATCTCGAATGCTTTACATACATAAAAATTATTAAAACTTACGGTCTCTCGCAGAGTTACCCAGGGCTTTAGTCTGTCTACACAGGCTACAGTAGGACACTTGCGATGCGTTTCTGTCACGCTAACGACCACGTACCTGTCGTTAGGAAGGACAGCAGATATTTTGTAAGGTCCCTTGTACTTAGGTAACAGTTTTTTACTTTGACCTGTTGCAGAGAAATCGGTTTTTGTCACCATTACCAGATCACCTTCTTTGTAGACTTTTGAGACAGCTCGCTTTAAATTAAATCGATGCTTCTGTTTTTCCTGGTCTACGCCTACCCGTGCCTGTATATCCTTGCGTAACTTAGCGATGTCCGTCCTCTCTAATTCATCTTGCAGTTCAGTTAGCAGAATGGCTTCGGAAACACTTCTTGGTTTACTACCAAACAAAGCTTCTGCAGGCGTCACCTGAAGTACTCTGTGCACTGTGCTGTTGATACCTCTCTGAACTGTCTTCACATGATTGTCCCACATGTCGTCCTCCATTCCGCCATTGAGAGCTGCCAATGAGCTTAATATTGTGCGATTAAAACGTTCGCACTGTCCATTAGCTCTAGGGGTGGCTACAGCATTTTGGATGTGCTTGATCCCATATTCTGCACAAAACTTCTCAAAAAGTTTTGATGTAAATGCACTTCCTCGATCAGAGATAATGCGTACAGGAACTCCAAAAATATCTATAACATTCTGGATTATACGAGCTACATATTTGGCTTTTGTGTTTCGTACTGGCTCAATTAAACAAAACCTCGAAAATCCATCAACAATAACCAGTAATTGGGTATTTTTTTTTTTCGACTTAATGAAAGGCCCTAAGTGATCAACATGTATTGTATGAAAAGGGACCGTCACCTTATCGATGGGATGAAGTTGACCAGGCTTCTTGCCCGAGGGGCACTTATAATATAAGCAATTTAAACATGCATTAACATATTTTGAAATAAACCGACGCATTCCAGCAAACCAATAATTCTCCTGTACCTTCGCAAGAGTCTTTTCAGCACCAAAATGCCCGAGATCATCATGGCATAACTTACAGATCTGCCAACGGTTCGCTTTTGGAACCACCCACCTAAATACCTTATCAGAGATTTTTCTATTTACTTTTCCATCTTTAAGAATATAATTTTCAAAGAATAATTTATTATATGACTTTTTATCTTTTGACAATAAAATATCGCGAATTTTAACTATTTCCTCGTCTTGCAATTGTGCGGCCAATAACCAATCGGCTTCTGTAAGATTTACTATATTACAAACATTTAAACACTCACCTCCTTGAGGATTTCTACTTAAACAATCAACATGTGCCATCTTAGCGCCAGGTCTATATTCTACGTCAAAATCATAGTCCTGTAATTCCATCCACCACCGTCCTATGCGGGGAATTATATCTCTTTTAACTGCCGTACTTCTGATAGCACTGCAGTCAGTGACCACTTTAAATTTAATACCTAACACATAAACACGAAAATAGCGTAAGGCGGTAACAACAGCTAACGTCTCTAATTCATATGAATGATATTTTTGTTCTAAAACCGTAGTTTGCCGACTATAATAGGCTATTACATGTTTCTTATTTTGCTCATCAATTTGTATTAATATTCCAGCAACACCTATTTTACTTGCATCCGTGTGCACTTCCGTTGTTAATTCTGGGTTAAATATTGCTAAAATCGGTCGACTCATTAACATGTCTTTAATCTGAGTAACTGCGTTGTCCTGTGCTTTGCCCCATGACCACGGACGATCGTGTTTTAACAACTGCGTAAGCGGTTCCGTAATTGATGCAAAATTATTGATAAATCTACGAAAATAAGAAGCTAAGCCTAAGAATTGTCTAACCTGCTTTACGCAACGCGGAGTAGGCATTTCTTGTATAGCGGAAATTTTATTACTACCAGGTCTAACGCCTGCCTCCGAAATCTCTCGCCCAAGGTATTCAATCTTGGTTTGAAAAAAAGAACACTTTGACAATTTCAATGTAAGGTTGTGTACCCTTAGTTTCTGAAGGACAATTTTTAATTTTTGTAAGCCCTCCTCGATTGTTTTTGACCCAATAATAACGTCGTCGATGTAATCAAGCGCACTCTCCCCAATTACTAAATTCATTAATTTTTGAAAAACGGCGGGTGCATTTCTTAGACCAAAAGGGACCCTTAGGAACTCGTATTGCCCGTCTGGAGTCACAAAGGCTGTTTTTGCAATTGATTCTGAACAAATAGGCACCTGGTAAAATCCCGACATGAGATCAAGAGTAATAAAATATGTATAACCTCCTAATTGGTCAATATGATCTTCTATCAAAGGCAATGGTTGCTTTATTTTTAAACTGAGTCTGTTGAGGGCTCTAAAATCTACGCACATGCGCAGTGAGCCATCTTTTTTTGGAACTAAAAGTATGGGGCTGGCATATGGCGACATAGATTCTCTAATTATATTATTCTCCAATAAATCTTTTACAATACTTTTTACGATTTGTCTCTGTGAAATTGACATACGATAAGGCCTATACACAATCGGTTTATCCGTAATTAAATCAATTTTCATTTCAACTGTACTTGTCTTCCCTAGCTGACTTAAGTTAAAACAAAACCTATCTTTATATTCAGTCAAAAGATGATGTAATTTAATTTTATCAGCATCAAGAATATTTCCGCAGCGAATGGAATCTAAACTCGTTTCAAATTTATCGTTGTTTATTTCGATACTGTTTATAAAAAGTCGTTTATTTATTAAAGAGTCTAATAACAAATCTTTCGGTAAAGGTAGTTGATACAATTGCAAGCTATGCTGTGTTTTTATAATTATAAGAGATTCATTTTCAGTGAATGATTGCCCAATAAGCAGATCGTATCTTAACTCACAATCTTTTACGACATATAAATGGGTCTTTATTGTAACTCCGTCAACAGTTATGTTTACATTCGACTCGTATTTCGGCATTACGTACGTGTTGCCGCTAAACGAATAGAGTTTAATTGTTTCAGCAATAATTTTTTTATCTAACTTGATTTTGTCAGCAACAGACTCACGAATTAAAGTAGAGTCACTGCCTAAATCAACAAATGATTTAATTAAGTGTTTATTTATTCTTGCCGATTTAATATAGACGCTTTTATTTGTCGTCTTGCTGATAAAGTTTACGGATTTTCTTGCTCTACAAACATTTTTGAGGTGACCTAATTTATTGCAAACTTTGCATTTAAGTTTATCTCCCAGTATCCCTTTATTATTATTATACTGGGGACACTGAAAACGTTTATGACCCGCTTCGCCACAAGAAAAACATTAATCATTACTATTTTTATGAAATTTAAATCTTTTATTCGGTAGGTTACGATTGTCTGTATTAACCTCAGATTGGCGTTTTGAATTCACTAAACTAGAATATTGATGCGATCCGGACTCTCTTGCAAATGACATAGAATTAGTGGTACTAGGAAAATTTGTAACGAACTCAGTTAGTTCTACAAAGGATTTGCAGTTTGCAGCTTTCACTGATAACTGGATTTGTTCATTAGAAATCCCTGCCACAATGCAATCAACAATTTGAATTTCAGTAAAATTTAATTTTAGTTTATTAAGTTTGCTAAGTTTTAAAAAACAATAAGTACTTAAATCTTGCCCTGGCCCACTTTTAAAAGTTATATTTATTGACTTTATCTCAGAAGTGGGATATACCCTCGCTATCTGACAGTACGACCTAGTACTAGTGAACTGAACTAAGTGACTATATTTTGTGTTCGTGCACTGAACAAAAATGAAATCGGGATCCGAGTGTGAACGCATAGACACGCTTGCGGCAGGATCAGAGACACCGCCGTTGTCTCAGACAGTAGTGGCTACAATGGCAAGAGAGCTGCAAGAGCTAAGGGCTTCGGTAAGTGCAGGCTCAATTAATAGTGTAGAATCTCTGGGGGTAAGGCCAAATTGGGGATTTTTTAAAGATGACCGTCTTTTGTCAAATTTTGATCCTCAGGGAGACTTAAATATTGATGATTGGCTATACAAAATTAATCAGTGTGCTCACCTTTATCATTGGGATGAAGTAACTACACAGTCCACTTCTGTGGGCGTGGGTTCGAATCCCACTTCTGAGATAAAGTCAATAAATATAACTTTTAAGCCAAAAAACATCTATTAGCAAAACCATTTTTCCATTTTTCAATGGAAATTTTTACAGATGCTTCACTAACGGGCTGGGGTGCATGCACAAATAGTCAAAGTACACATGGCTGGTGGGATGAGGTGGACAGGAAATCTCACATAAATTATTTAGAACTCAAAGCTATTTTATTCGGTTTAAAATGTTTTTCGGGCAATCTTAAAAATTGTAACATTTTGATTCGGACTGATAATACAACTGCCCTAGCGTATATAAATCGAATGGGGAGTGTGCGTCATGAACATTTGCATGATTTATCCAGAAACATATGGAAATTTTGCGAAAACAGAAATTTGTTTTTGGTCGCATCTTACATAAGTTCACAGGATAATTGGAAGGCTGACCAAGAGTCTCGAATATTACCAAGTGAGACAGAATGGAGCCTTGCTGATTATGCTTTTCAAAAAATTGTTAATGTTTTTGGGTTACCCGAAATAGACTTACTTGCCTCAAATACAAATTACAAATGTGATATATATGTGTCCTGGATGCCGGATCCCAACTCAGTTTTGGTCGATGCTTTTACATTAAACTGGTGCAATACGTTCTTTTATGCTTTTCCCCCTTTTAGTATGATTTTACGGGTCATTCAAAAGGTTTTGTCAGACAAAGCAGAGGGAATTATTGTGGTACCCTGGTGGCCAATGCAACCTTGGTTTCCTTTATTTTTGAAATATAAAAAAGGCAAACATATTATATTTCCGCCTAACAAACATCTTCTTTCTTGTACTAATAGGGAGAAACATCCTCTGTACAAGAACCTTACCCTGGCAGCCGCAGTCTTGTCAGCCAAGCATTCCGTTTAAGGAACACACCAGAGAAGGCCATCACTACCATTTTACACTCTATGTCTAAGGCAACTATGGCACAGTACAATATAACGTTTAAATTATGGTGGGAGTTTTGCAAAGCTAATAAATATGATGTTTTCAGAGCCACTGTATATGAGGTGATCGAATTCTTACAAAACGTATTCGAAAATAAAATCTGCAAATATGGCACGTTTAGTTCTTATAGATCCGCCTTAGCTTTGATTTTACCAGGAAATATTGGTGAAGATCCTATCTTAAAACGTTTTTTAAAAGGAATATCTAATTTAAGACCTGCGACTCCTAGGTATGATTTTACATGGGACACTAAACCGTTACTAGACTACCTAAAAAGCCTTTTTCCTTTGGAAAATCTTTCTCTTAAAATATTATCTGCTAAGCTCGCAACGCTCCTGTTACTTATTACTGGTCATAGATTACAAACTATTTTTTTCATAAATCTGGATAATATAATAGAGGACACCGTGGGTTATAAAATATTTATTAAAAGTAAAATTAAAACTTCCGGAGTTAATTCCATGCAACCATGTTTGAATATTCCGTTTTTTAACGAAAAGTCTCTCTGTGTCGCAACCACTTTAAAATGGTATATAAACAAAACAGAAAGTCTTCGGAAAGCAGATGAAAGACAGCTTTTTCTCATATCACGATCTCCTTATTCAAAAGCCTCAAAAGATACGATTAGTAGATGGGTCAAAGAAACTTTAAATCAATCTGGCATCGACACTTCTATGTTTTCAACTCATTCAACTAGGCACGCTTCCACTTCCAAAGCGTTTCAAGCTGGTATTTCTTTAGAGATTATTCGAAAAACGGCGGGATGGTCTCATGCCTCAAATACGTTTGCGAAATTTTATAATCGACCGATCTTAGACCCAAACGAATTCGCAAAATCTATTTTGACTTAAATATTTTAATTTTAAGTGGGTAGCCTTAGATATACTTAGTTATGTTTGTGGTTTTTTATTTTAAGTTTTAAGACGCATTAACTTTTTCGTTTATTAGTTAGATAATGCACACTTTTTTCTGTTGTTGGTGCGACTACTGTTAATTTGTTACTGACTTTAAAGTAAATAAATATTTTTAGGATTTATTCAACCTGATTTTCTTTGCAATATATTCTTTAAACAACTACGTGGTTAAGTGATATCGAGGACTGGAGGGCGTGCTAAAATTAATTGATCAAACGAACTTACCTGAAGTGAAGTTCGATCATAATTTTAGTAGCCCTCCAGTCCGAAGATATCACTTTCCCGACCCTACCCTAGATTTTCAGCCCCTACTTATGTTGCAAAAAAGGTACTATTATTTAAAGGAAATGAAGTCGGTGGTAGGGGATACCGGGGCTACGGGTGCAGAGGGCGGCGGGGAATTTTGCTTTAAAATATAGTGAATAAACGAGCGCGGGAAGTTACTACGTGGTTAAGTGATATCTTCGGACTGGAGGGCTACTAAAATTATGATCGAACTTCACTTCAGGTTCGTTTGATCAATGAAGAATACCTAGTGGCATTGTGGATTGTGACGTATAAATGACGAACTTAAAGATGGAAATTTTTGGACAATATTCAGATCTCAATTTTTGTTCAACAAAAATTAACATATTTAGTTACGGTTTTCGACACTGTCTAGCAGGCGCATAACTAAGGGGGGCATAGGGGAGGCGATGTCTTTTTTTTTGGGATATTACATGGGCGCCCGCAGAACCATAACTGATGAAAAAAAAACCAAAAAAGGTCATGCATAGTCCATTTGGTATATAAATGTAATTTATATATGTAATATACAATATTTACATTTTCCAGGGGAGGCAAGCGTCCCTCTCCTCCCTTCCCCCCACTCAGTAACGGGAGTCTAGGGACGCCCCTGGTCTAGCACTAAGTTTATAGCCTAGAGGATGTTAATGCAGAGGTCTTCAGTAAGTTGTTTTACAGAGTGTTTTGTAAAACACTTGTAAAAAAAAGTTTTCCTTGTTTTTTTTAATTCTTTAGTTTTTTTTGTACAGGGTGTTTCAACGAAATTGTAAATTTTCTTTAAACATGTTTTTTTTCTCAACTTTTGTATCCCTTATACTATTATTTCTTACCTCAGTTATGAATAAAGGTAATGTCTCTAAATTTATAAATGCGACTGTTGTACAGGGCTTTCATTTATATTTTGACACCTAGTTACGTCTTTAATTATAGAAAATTTAAAAACAAACTTTAATTTCAAAATTTGTAGGATTATTCCTGTATTATAGTCTAAAAATATCAAATATTTCTAAAAATTATTGAAAATAGAAAAAACTACATAACATGGATTTTTTAAATGTGACACCTTGAATATTATGATCTAATTAAATTAGTCTTTTCATACCAATTATAAATATATGAGTTCAGAGAGAGAGAGAGGACTAATATCTTTGCCTCTTATGAAACGGCTTTTATCAATTTTTTGGATAATCTTTAAAGATAAAGGTACCAAACCTGATATAATTGCTAACTTCAGATTTATTTAATGTTGCATTAAATGAGGCCAGCTAAAAAAAATATAGGTTATGTAATTTCTTCTATTCAGTAATATTTTGTATAATACTTAGAAGATAATAGTGAAAAAATCCTACAATTATTGTGTTTTTATTTTCTATAGTTAAAGCTGTATCTAGATGTCAAAATATAAATAAAAACATTATACTTATAAAAAACTGTTTTGCATATTTTTTACTTTGAACTAACTTCAAACTCATCATTAGAATTCATTAATAGCTATGTAAATTTAAATAATAACAGACCTTTTTACCATTATTTAATAAGTTTCATTAATTTTTAAACTCTCAAATGACCTTTTGATCTGATGGATCATGAAAGTTAGTTTCAAGTAAAAAGTTCACAATAGAATGGGGTAAGAAACAATTGTTTGATGCATACAGGAGCTGAGAAAAACAACACATCCAGAAAAATTTACATTTTGGTGAAAACACCCTTTATATAAAAAAAGTTTTTTGGTATTCGGGTGTGAATTATCCTGGGTAGAAAAGAACAATATAATATTTCGTTTTGTAATAGTCATTGTGTGTGTATAAACATTTTGTGAAAATGACAAGGGCTTAGATAATACTCTGTGTAACAGATTTCTTGTGGCCTTTTGCATTTTCGAAGCGATAAATCCAACATATAGTGCTAGGCATTATCGAAAACCACAACTCAATATACAAATTCTAGTTGAAAATTAGTAAACTTGAATTTTGTCTACAAATTTGGACATCAGTACCTAAAATTAATTAATTAATGTAGGGGTTATGGTTATATTGAATAAAAAAAATTGGGTGGAGGTACTATACATGCTCTTGGTTACAAACACAAGTTTAACAAGCCATATATATGTGGATATTCTTCATATTTTCTTAAGGGGAATATGCTTCTTAAGTATTGCTTTTAATTTTTAACGAAAATTGGAAATATACCTATTTTATCAATAATTTTTTTACAATATTTTTTCTTCTTTTTAGGTATTTCAAGTCACAGTGTGAGTCCTTTGGACCCTTTGTAAAAGAAAATGATGTGTACTTACATATCACCAGAAATCAGCAGCAATGGAAACTAATTTCAGCTTGTAACAACTTGAACAATAAAAACATGTCCAATTGTAATATTTTTTTATTTAGTGACAAATATAGAATTGATTTTCACTATGAAATATTGCAACACTTTAAAAAAAAATTAAAGAAGTTCCAGTCAATTTCATCATTTAATCAAAATAGAAATTATTTCATTTATATCTTAAAGATTTATGACTATACTTAAATCTAAAAAAATAATTATATTTAGGCGTTTTATAGATACAGATTTACAGGGATATAGAAAGTTAGAGATTGATACCATTATGACATCAGTTATGGGTGGTATTATATATGAATCTTTAAACAAATTTCCAAAAGTTAAGGTATGAACGTAGAAATATTTATTTTTCAGTTCCAACTGTTTCTTTTGGTAGTTATGTAAACTCTCCAAACATCAATTTTTAGTTTTTAGACGATAAAATTACTCTATTAGGTATAGGATCAACTGTGCAGTAATTTTATTATTTTTAATGCAATGAAAAAAATGCAAAGTAAATTTTCGTCTTCCCAATCATATGGTAATTATCAGTATCTTTGAAATATATAGAGAGTGACCAAATATCTATTTTTATTAAATGAATACCCCGTCTATTTTTTACACCTATGAAAATCTAAAAAATATCTTTCCAAAAAACTTCATGCCAAATTTTCTGATATACCCACCTATGATATTTAAAAAACTAAAATTAATACCTTCCTGCAAATGGCCATATTATTTTTGAATATATAAAAAACAGTTACAAATAGAGTATTTCTTAAAAGGGCTTCTTTATACAGAGCATTCCATGTAAAAAATTACACTGTGTGTAATATTTTTTAGTACGAGAAATAATAAAAATATTAGAGAGGGACCACTTTAAATGGCAATCAATTTCCCTCGTACAGATTGTCACTACAATTTGCTGCATATTCAAATAATTTATTAGGCCGTCATTTACTTTTGTCATACAAGATTCGGACTAAAATTTTATAAGTCTGTCTCTGTTTCTCACTTGAGTTTTATACAATTTTATTTCATTAGGCCGCCATTTTGTTTCGCCATATTCGATTTTTACCAAAATGTTTCCATTCCGTTGAAAACTTAAATTCAACTGGATAAGTAGTTTTTAAGCTATGCTGCGTACCGACAGACTGACAGAAGTGGGAAAACATGAGGCCCAAGCACCCTAAAATGCAAAGTTCTGCAAAAATGTTAAAGGGTTAATTTTTCATTTTTTACTCTTTTAAACTGATCTAAATGCTGGTGGTTGCCCTTCTTCAATAAGGACTTTTATTTATTTTAAACTTTATAATTAAATGGAAAAATATTAACTTCTATTTGTTTATTTTTCTAATGATTTAATAAATCCTATTATGTATTTTAATAATTTTAACACAGAATAAGTGTGTAACTTATTTTATTAAGACCATATTACCATTTTATTAAAAATCATCTTAAAATAAACAATACATTTGGAAAAATAAAAAACATATTTTTATTACCAATTCATTAGATAAATATAGAAAACAAATGTATTAGAAATTAAAGTTGGAAGTTTCATTTTGAAAAAATATTTAATTCAGAATAAACATAACATTTTGACTAGTACGTCTAAAACTAGTCCACTCTAATAAAGATATGTATGCATTTATCACTACAGTACATTGAATTTGTAGACAATAAAGAAAAAAAACTTAAGCTCTATCTCGAAATATGGCTTACTAAAGTATTCAACAATTGTCTGTTAAAATTATTAGATTTTAGTTTAATGTTGATTCTTTAACAAATGTTTGCTTAGTGTCCTATTTATTTAAAAGGTATCTTAAAATAGTTATTTCCTACCTCGAAATACCTGACAGTGTCTTTAAGAATATCATATTCTCTAATGTCTCTAAAATATCTGGAAATACAAGTGCAAAAATATTATATTACGCCTTTATAGTAAGGTATAATAACATTAAAATCTGTTCTGGAAAAGCACAATATAATATCCACTAAAATGTTCACTTTTTTCACTTCACTCACATGTAGCGATTAATTAAAGTCAAATTTAGGTCTCTTGAAATCACCACTTATTTGTTAACTTCTGTTTTATTAGAATATTAGTAGGTATTAGGTACAATATTATTCACCATCACCAATTGATGCCAACAATGCTGCTATATCTTCCATTTTAGAAGTATAACAAACACAAGTATTAAGGATCTCCAGACAGACCTTAGTACCTTCAGATTTTTAACTCTTCATCACCTTTTATTTCCAAAATAATAAAGTATACTTAATTAATTAGGCCAAACAAATGTGTCGTGTTTTGCTCAACGTCAACAAAATAATTTTAAGGTTAACAGTAATTGTCAACAGTGCTGCCAATCTCAAATTTCGGATTGTACATGCTGTGCTTGTGAATTACCCGCAGCCTAATTTCTAATTACTCGCAATTTTACCCACTTGAATAAAATTAGATTTTAAAGTATGGAATTGATGAAATTATAAAATTTTATTAATTCATTGTCAATAATCAACCCATAGGACGAACGAAAGGTTAATTTGCATGGACAACATTAACGTTGCCAACATTTTCATTGGGATAATGGGATACCATACCAAAGAACATGAATATGATAGCATAAACCTATTTTGTGTATCTCAATAATTGTACATTTAAAATGAAACTTTTATTTTAATAAAAAGTTTTATATACTTAAAAATATATTTTTTTACGTAGCTAAAGTAGGTACATAGTGCAAATACAAATAGCTTATCAAGAATTAAAATAAACCATATAAGTACCTAAATACCTAAGTATGATTAAGGACTTAATACTTTTATTAACCATTTATCCATGATTACTAACATTATCACAAACTACAATATAAACAACGTGATGAATACATTATATAAAATAATCAAATATGAGTAGGACTTATATACACGATATCACGAAATGCTTACACCACACACACTTTGTTTCAACAATAGTAGGTATTAATAAAGAAAAGAAATCAGCCTTCGAATCAAATTAATATTTTTAACTTAGTTTAATAAAAATCGGGAGAATGAACGAGAACGACTAATGACGTGATAGAAGTTCAAGTACAATAGCATACATTTCTAGAATGCTTAGAGTCTTACCTAGTTACCTATGCCGCACAAGCGCATGTTTTGGCTGTAGAAATAGATGGAAATGGAAGAGGCATTAGACACTAACACACGTAACAGAAGCAGAAAGTGGCCTCTTCTAGCAGTTTAGAGATTTACGTCGATGAGTACAACCGACAACAGTGCATTTCGACGTTGCCATGAGAATCTGAAAACAGTATCTGGCTCCACAAAATTAAAACCCGGGATTTTTCCTGAATTACCCGCTTTTACTCGCACGGAAATGCTTAACCGCAGAGGTGAGCCAATTACCCGCAAAACGGGTAATTACCCGCACATTGGCAGCACTGATTGTCAAATCGTAATGAAAAACTGGCCTACTTGACGTCAAAAAATACATGCAATTTTCCATTTAAGAAATGGATGCTACTTCCAACCTTTGTCAGTTGTTTCGCTTAATCACGTGATTTAGCGATTCGTTAACTAACGAAATGATAAGTGCAAAATCGCACCCCAGCTCTCTAAAGACGGTTCGAAAAATAACGGTATGTCCCTAGTTAATTTTTCAACTTCTTCAGGTAGTTTTTCACATGCATACGATGATGCGATGTAGGGCCGAGCCGTGCCGGGGGTGCAAGGGGTGCATGGCACCCGGGCGGCACTAACACAGGGCGGCAAAATAATTATTAATTAAACATTTTATATTATCAAGAATAAAAAAGGAACCTAGCAAAATGCAAAAAACTTTCTAAAATCACTTGCGTTTCTTTAATTTTTTTAAATGCGTTTAAGTTAAAAACTAAAAACAAATAAACTATAATGAACAAGCAAATCAACCATTTTTCATTTTTCTTGCAAATAGTATGCAAACTGTTTCTTTAATTTTTTTTGTTTAAGTTAAAAACTAAAAACAAATAAACTATAATCAAGTCACCTCACTTGCCTGTTGAATATTAGTATTTATTTGATGTATTTCTATTATTCTATGATATAGTGTTGAGTATTGTGATTAATAATAGTGAATGGTAAGTTTTAAAATTATTATTATTATTATTATAAAGCGTCTTTTGTCTTGCATCTCGTCTGTGTTTCAAAGCTAGGTATTTTATTCACTAAACTATTTTTATCTAAGTATAATTATTAAATGCCGGAGAATATGATTCAGTTCTTCCCGATATTAAAAAAAACGATGTTTTTAATTCTGACTTGAATTTTGAAATTTAATTGTATGATTTAGATGGCTGATGCTCGAAAGAGACTTTCTGGTTCACAATACCGAAAAAGAAAGTTGGAGAAAGAGGAAGATAAAAAACGATTAGCTGGCTCATTGAAAAAGTTTTTTACGTCTACGACCAGCAAAGAACCACAACCTTCAAGTAGCAAACACCTAGATGCTGCACATTTTGATTCAAGTGAGGATGCAGAAGAATCATTGGAAAAGCTGCACGAAGAAGGTAAATCGGATTCGGACACCGAAGTAAAGGAAAGGAAATGAACACGCCGAATAAAGCTACAACGAACACGCCAGCAAATATACAAACCGAAACTGTTGGTAAGGTGAATGAGAAACTCTTAAAAGACCCAGCCTATTGCGCTCAAGTACTAACAGATAATATTAGGATAACAATTCTTGAAATAGGACCAGTACAGTTAAAAAATATGACATATCCTGTAAATAATTCAAATAGATCTTTTAGCGCTACCTACTTTGAAAAAACATTAAGTAATAATGAAAAAGTTCCTAGAACTTGGCTTGTTTATTCAAAATCCAAGAACTCAGTGTACTGTTTTTGTTGTAAATTATTTGGGATATCTGTCAATAGTTTTAATGATGATAACCGACTCAGTGACTGGCGATATTTGTCTCGAACCTTAGAAAGACACGAAACAAGTAAGGGACATTTTGAAACTGTTAGAAAATGGGTTGAGTTAAAAAAATCAATTGAAAAAGGTATTACGGTTGACTCTGTCAGTCAAAATTTAATTCAGATGGAAAAAAGGTGGACATCTATTTTAAAAAGAATTATATCTGTATTCAGTTTTTAGCTCAGCAAAATTTAGCTTTTAGGGGCAGCAATCAAAAACTTTTTGACAATGGTAACGGTAATTTTTTTGAAACTTATTCAGACAATTGCCAAATTTGATAACGTAAGGGCCGAACACATAGATAAGGTTCAAAAAAATACCAAACAAATGACCAATTATTTGGGTGATAAAATACAAAATGAATTAATCTTTCTCATAGGAAAAAAGTAAAGGGAAATATTATTGACAGCTTATTATATTATGTAAATATTTTTCTATAATTCTTGATTGTACACCTGATATTAGTCACCAAGAACAGATAACTATTATTGTTAGGATTGTTTATTGATGAGCATTCAAGAAGTGTTGAAATCAGGGAGCATTTTTTAGGATTTTGTCCAGTTACTAATACTACTGGTCAGGGTTTAACTGACTTTTTATTAAAATATTTAGAAGAAGCTGATATCAATATTGCTGATACGAGAGGTCAGGGCTCTGATAACGGTGCCAATATGAAAGGCAAACATAATGGTCTGCAAAAAAAGATCTTAGATATTAATCCTAGACCCTTTTTTGTACCTTGTGCGCACATAGCCTTAATTTAGTCGTAAATGACGCTGCAAAATGCTCTCTTGAAGTAACAAACTTTTTTAACATTATTCAGGAAATATATGTTTTTTTTCGACCTCAACCTACCGATGGGGTACTCTTATGATAGAACTTCCCAACCTAACAGTAAAGCCGCTATCTGATACCCGTTGGGAGAGTCGATTTGATGTTATCAAAACCCTCAGATTTGAACCAGAAAAAATTGATGATGCTCTCTTTGCCTTTTATAGCGATGAATCTAGAGATAATGACACAAAAAATATTGCAATATCCCTAATTAAAAAAATAAAGTCTTTTAAATTTATATGTTCATTAGTTATCTGGTACAATATTTTATCAAAAATAAATGTTGTAAGCAAAATAATGCAAAAATCTACCATTGTTTTGCCAGAAGCTGTGCGAATGTTAAAAGATATTAAAATATTTTTAACCAACCTTAGATCTGAAAATGGTTTTACCGAAATGCGTAATGAAGCCACAAAAATTGCAGAAGAAATAGACTGCGAAATTTGTTTTCCAGGTTTTTTTTATTATGAACACAAAGATGAGCCTATCCAATCTCCAGAGCGAAATTTCAAAGTTAATTTTTATTTTTACATTCTCGACATTGCAGTTGCAAAAATGCACATTGCAAAACTAGACGAAAGGTTCCAAGATTTCAACAAATATAACAAAACGTTTGGTTTTTTAAATAATTTAGGAGCGTTTAATAAAGATGAAATAATGCAATATTGTATAAAATTGGAAAATGAATTAACTGACCTGGCAACAAAAAATATGGACATAAATGCAATTGACTTTTACAATGAGATTGATACTTTGTCAATTTATATTCTTACTACAGATAATATGTCGGCTAAAGAGGTATTAACTTATTTAGTAGTTAATGATTTAAAAGGCATCTTTTTAAGAATATTTTTAACAATGCCGGTTACTGTTGCCCATGAAGAGCGGTCATTTTCGAAATTAAAACTAATCAAAACCTACTTAAGATCCAACATGAGTCAATCAGGCTTTCAAATTTAGCAGTTATAAGTATTGAAGAAGATATTTCTAACAACTTGGATGTAGGCGACTTGATTAGGGAATTTGCTACTAAAAAAGGGAGAAAAGTAGATTTTAGTATTTAAACAAGTTTAATTGTTTTTGTTTTTTTTCCTGAATGTATTTGTTAATACATACTTTGTTATTTTACTATTAAATTTGTTATCTGTTTATTGAGCATGATAAATTATGAACTCCTTCCCTACCAACAACCTAATTTTTTTACATTAGTGGGGGCGGCAAATTTACTTCTTGCACCCGGGCGGCAGATACTCTAGGCTCGGCCCTGATACGATGCACATAAGTGAAAGCTGTGGTATATACACTTCATAATAAAAATATTAGGAATAGCTTCTCTGAGCCTGCTGACCACAGAATTATGTGCGCACATAATATTATTGGTTCCATCAGATGCGAAACCAATGCAATTATTTTTAAAATTAATTATATGGTCAAACAACGCCGCAGCACCAGTGGCATCCAGATCAGTTATCAATGCTAAGAGGTAGTCTTTTATATCCTCATTAATAACGTTAATTCTGGTGATAAGAAATACATTTTTAGTACAGGAACGATCAGTCGATTCGTCCGCATTATACTGAATTTATAGCGTTTCATTAAGCCTATAATTCTTCAATAGCAGAATCAGTGCGAGTCGAACGAATTAACTATGACAAATGATCCATTAATTTAAATGGAAGATGATGTTCCGGCAATTCGCAAATCCGCTTTTTTTAACTTTTATTTCTAAATTTTGTTCTTCCGTTTTCTTGCTAAACAATGTCGAAATTGTCCTTTGACCCACAGAAACTTGACAGTTTTTTTTATGTTTTATTGTTTCAGCATGTCTCAAAAGATCTGTTTTGCCATGAGTTACTCTGACGTCACATTTGCAGGCTTTACACCTAAAAAAATTAATCAGTTTATAAAAAATTGTTTTTTCCGGTCTGGAAGTATTTGGAAAAAAAATCGATGTTATTAGCCACCATGAAATGAAACGAAAAATATAAAAATCCTCCAAGTGCGAGTAATAGTGTAATTTTTTCGTGTTCCCCTTCTGGTTATGAGGAAATTTTTATTTTTTCGATTGTTTTTTGTTTATTAATACCAAACTTCATGAAAATAACTACATACACACATACAGACAGAGAGACATGACTAAACTACAAGAGTTCCTAGTTTTCTACGGAACCCTAAAAATGCGAACACTTCATTCATATGAATAACTATTAATTTACCAGCCAAAAAGAGAACCTTTCATGCTATTAGTGAGTAATTTCATCTCTTTTTCCCAATCTTTTTTATCGTAGAACTATTGTTCTTTTTTTTTTGGAATTGAGGTCGTTAATAGATATAGATATCTATTAATATAGATAGAAATCTACTATACCGCCATCCGCTGCGTGGGAAATCAAGAAAATAGTTCCACTTGCTCAAGACGACTCAAATATAAAATTTAAGTAGATCATTGCATTGCGAAAAACGGCTGGTTGGAGTAGTAGACTGTTCGACACATACATTTATAATTTGTATATCCCCTTGTTTGTTATTGAACTAGTTTATTGAAAAAAGTAAATAAAATATTATAATTTAAAATAATTTTACCCAAACCATAAACATCGGATATCTCACGATAAACCGTGAGATATCCGATCCTTGAAATAGGTCGTATTTTGCACACGGAAGCTGGCCAATGACGAACCAATTTGATCCGCGACATGCGAAATTAGTAGTTTTCAGATTTTGCTGATGGTTGTGTGATTTTTGGATGTTGTTGATAGCAGTGGTAAAAAAAATATATTTGTTCTTTGGAGACTGCTTTATATCCCTAGGGAAATAAACCTGACGTTATTCACCGTTATTTTTACCCTGTATAGTGATAAAAATTTAGTCTATATACAAGGCTGTTTCATCCTCTTGGGGATACCCTGATGTATAGTTGCAAAAAAGTGTTTTTATATACACGAACATTAAATAAATTTGACATATTTCATTGGTTTCTAAATATATGTTTTTTTTTTCGGGAGACGATCTATTAAAATAAAATAAATTTGCATTTGGCCGTTTTTCGCATCATTGTTTTTTTTATGTACATACATATAAAAAATCTACGCCAAAGACTTCCACAATAACTCGATGTCAAAATAATTACCCTAGCTATTTTTGTTTTCAATTTGAATGATATCGATTTGTGCGCTCTCAAAATATGATTTTTTTTTTACGTTTTTATACCCTATAAAAATATCGAAGATCTAAGCCAATGATATCCAAAATCCGTGAGACATTGACTTAGCTTATTTTTGGCGTAAGTTTGAAACCAAATGGCTTGATTATTCTCAAGTTATTGTGCGCGCAAATTTTGTTTAAACGCACACATACATATCTAGACAGACAATGTTATATTTTTCCAAAATTTTTGCAATTACAATACTGCCCTTAGGAGGGCCCATATTAATAATACAATTCATGGACTGCCATATCAGGAAGTAATATTACAAAAACTTAATAAAAAATGCATTTGAATTATTTCTTAAAAAATATTTAAAATAGGAACTTAATAAATGGACTTTTGGGAGGCCCTATCTACACAGACAGTTGACAAGATCTACTCGACCTATAAAATAGCCACACGGTCTTTATGGGAATGCCACGAAGCAATACTTAATATTTTTGATTGTCAATTTTATTAATCATAATAAAAATAAATAATAAAATATAAATTATTTTAATTAATATCCCACTAATATATCAAATAAATACTATATGAATACACAATGATTATTATGTAAAATGGTATATTATCACACATTTATTCATGCTGAAACATTACCTTGATTTATTAGTAAACATTTAGAAAACAAAAACAGTTTAGCTAGTAACTTAAAAATACTGACTGGATATCTTGACGCATGGATGGATTTATACATATCAGTAACGTATTAGAGCCGACACCGTTCCGTGAAATATTTATCATTACGCTTATGAAGCAACACAGAAAATAAGCGTCGCAGTGCCGGACATGTTTACATTTTTATTTAAGTTATAGGTACCGACATTTTTTTCACTGATACATTGTTTAGTCAACGGGCTCATCATTGATATGTATACATCGACCCTAACACTATTTAGTAGCTAGATATATTAGCTAACGATTGGAATGCCTAATATATTGATAATAGACACTTTTGATTATTCAACACTTACATAAATATTTCAATAACATATGTAACTCAGTACACCTTAAACAACAAATTTCTATTTACTAATAAAGTTATTCTACATCCTAATATGGCATTATATAATGGGTGATTTCACATTAAGCAAATAAAAATGTAATATAAAATAATGCACTACTGCAAGAAAATATAATCTACATGCTAAAAATATCGCCACATCCAAACTCAGATAAATATAAATGTGTCTCCTAATAATGGTCAATATAAAAAAATAATATCAATGGAACTAAAATGAAAAATTGTATATTTTAACGCAACATTTTGCTACATACATTTGATTAAGCAACTAGTATGTATACTTATTGGCAAGAAAACACGTAAATAACGTGTAGCAGTCTTTAAAAAAAAAGAAAATATTTGTATATTTAAATTGCACGTGAAACTTCCAACCAGTAATAGAAAAAAAATGAACATTGACTTTGTTATTTTAAATGAAACACCCCGTATATTATTTTAATAAAAGGACATTCTTGCGTGTTATAAAAATACCAGGTTTGAAGCCTTTATCTTTAAATATTTACAAAATTTACAAGATCCTTGATAAGAGGCAGTGTATTCCCTGGTAATATATTTACTTACGTGTATGTTGTCTTCTTCCAGCACATTGCCCCTTATAGTAGGATTTTTGTCAAATTTCCAGGTTTTCTTTATAATTAAATTTGTCAAACCTGGTATTATTGTAATCAACAAGAAGATTCCCTTTTATTAAAATAATATTATACAGGGTGGTCCATTTAAAATATACAAAAAAACAAAGTCGATGCTCAATTTTTTACTTTCTAATCTATCTCTAAAAGTTAAGCTTAAAAACGATAATGGCAAAGTGAATAAATCTTTCGCCCTTCTGTGGAATTTTGTTTCAACTAGTTTCCCGGAAGACAAACAAGTGATAATAGTGATTGTGAATAGCGACTTAAAACTTGTTTTTAACGTTTGTCAGTGCTCCCTTCTTCTTTCGAAAGGCCCAGCTTGCGGGAGTAGTGCTCCCCTACGAACAAAATGGTTGGATGAGTAGACTGAAGGCGCCACTTAGGGTCTCTGATCTGCTGTCTACTAACCGAACTGGCTAAATTAATTGGGCAAAGTTTAGAATCTGCTAGCAGCTGCAGTCGAGGCTCAGGCGTAATTGGATGTGGGCTGATCCCTTCGGCAAGGGGGGTGAAGGGCGGTAACGATTGTAGGCGTTAGTCTGCCGTGACTTGAATCGGTGCTGAGATCACGACGACTTATTATTGCGAGCCACGCAGTTAGACGTGCAACGGCTAAAACGCCCATCGGGTGACACTGTCGGGCTCGGTGCCTTCAGCCGAGAACGGTTAAGGTGCACCGGAATAAAGAATTAATACGGTCCGTCCACACACTTAGTGAAAGGAGCTACAACAAATAATATCGAGTGCGGAATCTGCGATGTCGAGGGTCCAAGGCCCAAGATAGACTAGTGCGCCATTAACGGCGCAGGACTCGATGAACAACAGACCAACAAACGGACAACCAGCTGACAGAAGTCAGGCCACTGATGCTTTATTTTCAAAACTGTTACTGGAGCTGCCACTAGAACTAGAATTAAGACTACAATTGCTAAGGAGTATTTTTGTTGGTCTGGAAAATAACAATTTCCTCTATCGGTAGCAGACGCACAACGGAGAGGTGCTGGACTCGGAAGCCCAGCTTAGAGTACACATCTCAAGAAGACTCTGTGGCGATAGACTCCGCTGAATGTTTTGCGGAAGCACGTGGGACAGTTATGCTTCAACCCGTCAACACGAGCGACGCACTCACCCCGCCAAGTACAAAAAAGATCTTGAATCCAATAAGCCTATCTCCGACGCCGAGCCCTATATGATATTGGCAGATACAGGTAGCTTCATTTGATGGGACATTTATCAACAGGGTGGTTCCGGCTATAGAACTAACAATACATCGAATCCATAGACTACCAGAGAAACCGATATATAGAAAGTATTTGGAAAGAACCAAGAAGGTACTGAACCACCGCCCGCCCCCTGGCCTACCATTACAGACATTGGAAAGTCCGACGCCCCTGATGATAGCATGCCTCGAGTATCCAAACGAGTGCGTAAGGATAGACAGCTGTTCCAGGAGCAGCCAACGACGACTTGGAGTCCAACACTTCAGCGCTACCTTCTCCACTTAAGAGTCCCATCTGAAACAATACCATCAGAACATGACGTTCCTGAAACCTCTACAAAGGAACCAGAGCTGTGCACACTCTGCGCCTACAATTTCAAACCATTAGTAGTTAAGACTGCTCCCAAGTGCCTGGCACTTCGTGCAGCTGTCCGACCAACGTCCCAGGACCTGTAATTTCGGACGGCAACTTGAGCAGAACCTCGTTCGGTGTATTTTAGCCCGTTATCTTCCCCTCCAGACCCCGCTCTTCATGCTCTCCGAAGATAATAAAGCCTTATTTTATCAGTAACACCATACCACTTAGCGTCCACCAAAAGCTATCGCACCTACGGAGAACTCTCCGCTCAGTCGATCCGTTAGGGATATAATCAACTCAGCCGTGACTGTAAACCCCTCTGCTTACGATAGGGACAGGTAGGCAATTGATTTAGTAACATTATTGCAGTTATGGAATTAATAGAGGAAACATATAATAGAAAACGTTTCAAGATAATACATATGACTCATGGAATGCTGCAAATTATGTATACATAATAATTAAATAACCGAATTGGCACAGCAAACAGACATCCCTTCAAAAAGTACGAATAGGGGCATAACCCGACTCTAGGCTGGGACAGGGAAATAGGATTCCTTAGACATTTCTTTTAACTTCGTGTCAAATTCGGCTTTTTTAAATCCGTGTACCTCAGTGTAAGAGGTATTTTAAACCACAAAGTGTATGAAAAATAGATCCCAATAAGGCACGTTAAACGTTAAATAAATAAATTATCTTAAGGTTATGGACAAATTTTCCTTTGTCGCCTTTACTATTCGACCAGTAACAGCCCAAAAAAAGACGCGGACGCTTAAACACGTCTAACATTTGGTCATAGTCTATAACGCATTTCGATTCTCTTATCACTCTTTTTATTATTGCAGGCTATATTTACTAATTTGTTTATTTCACTTTTTATTGCCTCAAACTTTCTTACTAGAACCTATATTTATTTACATGGTAAAACAAAAGATGCGCCAAACTCATTCGCCTATTAGAAGTATCTAAAGAATCAAACAGATTATTTTGAACATTTGGCCCTGGTCATATTTTTAATTGGGCGATGTTGCCGCTTCTATAATAAACCGATCGAAACATCAGTTTGAAACAGAATGGCCTGTATATTCTTGTATTTCATCAACATTCTAAACAGTTTTTGTGTTATATCTCCTATACCTAAATTCAATTGTTTTCAAAAAAAAATGAAGATTAAAATGGACCCTTTACAGTCCTGCAACTGCCAAACGAGTTAACTTGGAACAAAATGGATTTCACTTTCCTATCTTAGTTTTTAATTATCTATTTTCCCACATTTCCGGTTTGACAGAAAGTGTCAAAATTTAGCACTTCCTGTCAAATTTGCAATTGGTTTCAAGAGATAGATAACTAAAAACTAAGATAGACAATGCAATTCACTTTGTTCTAAGTCGTTTGTCAGTTACAGGTCTTCAAAGGGTCAAAAACGTCCATTTTCAAGCATCATTTTTCTAGAAAACAGTTAAATTTAGGTATAAGAAATATAACTCAAAAAATATTTAGAACGATCAGGAAATTACAAAAATGCAATAATATACAAGGCATTCCATTTAGAAAACGGAATATTTCCACAGGTATAGGGTAGAACCGGCAACACCGCGTAATTAAAAAATATTTTAAAAAGTTTACGTTTACCTATAACCAGAGTCAAATTTTGAAAGTAATCTACTTTCTGACATTCCAGATACTCCTCATAAGCCACTGAGTTAGGAGCACCCTGTATACTATTATTTCAGACTTAATAGATGGTATTTTAAACACATTATAACACAATACAGGAAATTGCCTCTTCCCACACCAGTGGAGATTACCTCGGATTGTAGCCCCAAGTTTAGAAAATGCTAGAAATCTAAATTTTAACGTTATATTTAGCAATTATTAGCTATTTCAAGTAACCATAGGAGTAGTACACAAGTAGAAACAGACCAAAATGATTCCTAATTTTTGATTCGGCTGTTAGAAGAAAACTGTTATATGCAGTATTGATCTCAGCTTATTGTTCGATTTTATAGTAAGTGAACCTTGCTTGTAACTACAAACTGCTACAAATATGGCATAATATAGGCTTTCAACAAATGAGGCAATTTTTTTTAATAACATGTACCCGAAAATGTTTAGTTTTCTAGATAGAGTTTGAACTTTTTATTTATTTTTACTAAACATATTTTATGCCCATCTTTGAATATAGAATACAGAAAATAATGTATTGAGATCACTCATATTTTACTCAGAATTTTGTCATTGTTTATTATTCATATCACTTGAGTAGGCTGCCATCAAATTCATATCACATTTTCAATTCTCTAACTGGTAAAGTTAAGCTGTCACTGCACCAGTATACAAGTCAAGGCTTGCAAAAGCTGCAATTTCTGATTGCGGCTTCAAAGAAATTGAACCCACCTTATAGTTCAGACCTGCCCCCCAGTAATTATTTTTTGTTTCCGAACCTAAAAAAAAACTCTTCAAGGGAGAAAATTTAGGAACAATGATGAGCTTACAGCAGCTATCAAGGACCATTTTGAGGAGGAAACAAAAGAATATTTCTACAATGGCTTACAGTTATTATTGAAACATTATAGTAAGTGCATTTAAAAGCAAGGAAACTATATTAAAAAACACATTTTTTAATATAGTTTAGGTTTTTATTTCCATGCTCAGTCATGGAATTTAAAAACAAACCCTCATATATCAAATTCGGGCGTGTCAGAGCTGCCGGCGAAAGGAGAGAAAAAAAATCACCTTGTGTTTTAAATATTTAGAAATTACACAAATAGCAAAATCATACTTTGTTTCACATTAACAGATATAATAAAATTTCTTCTGCACCTAACCTAACCACGGGATCTCAGTAACATAGTTGTCAAAACACTTAAATATTTAAGAATATTTGTATATACGCCAAGGGTCAAATTGTGCCGATAAGCATATTTAGGAAGGATCTTGATTTTTTACCTGTGCCAATTTGGTTATCTCTGAACAATTAAAGCAAATAGTTAATTTCTAAGAGTCAAACTACATGTTGTTTATGTTTTACCTTATCAATGTACTAGTTGCTAAGCAAATACCTATATTAAGCAACTGACTGGTTTGAACACATATTATGTGCTTTACCTTATAACTTGGGAAATTGTTCTCATTTTTTTTATATTATTCTGTGTAAGATATAAAATTAGTAGAAAAATATTTATGGCTTTAGAAGAGAGTACTCCTTTTCCTTGAGGATTTTCCTATAGGTTTTACCCTGAAATGACTCCAGGAAGCCTCTTTGTAGCTGTTAGTGAAACTCTCTGTGAACCAGCATCCTATAGAACTCTTATGTAAGTCACTGTAGTGAACTATCTCTACTTCATTAAGGAAGAGCTAAATAGTGCATCTTATAAATATGATGTATTATGATTTTTTTAATCCAGCATGAACTGCAAAGCCGATTGAAGAAGAGAAGATACTTTGTAAACTCGTCTAGACTCACATAAGTACCCAGTTGACAACAAAAATAATATATTGATTGTCAGAAGCAGGACAATTTTGTCAAAAAATCATCTTATAGATAATTTTTTGGTTAAATGTACTTTCCTTGATGATAATAAAAACTACAGCACCATTAATTATACATAAAGTAATGAAAGAAATGATGAGTTTCTTTGAGAAAATTTACCATTAATTTAAACAAGAAAAATAAAAGCACTTCAAAAAGCTGTCTAGTCCTTGATCCTTAACTGATGTGTTATATCAGAGTCAATGAACTTAATTTCATAAGGATGGTTCCTCTACCTCTATGGCCATGACATGGAATTTAAATGTTACAGAAATTAAAATATTACATACCTATATATCTCAACCTAGTAGCCATTTATTCTAAAAATAAACATTTTATTTGTTCATTAAACAAATTTAAATAGAGAAGGTCAAAGAATCAATAATTTTTTAGTTGCTGCGATACTTTTGACAAATATCAATTCTATATTTTTAATGGTTTTCATTAGGTGTTATTCTATCTTCATGGCACTATTATTTTTCTATATTTATATAACGAAACATGGTTAAATATATATGATACTGCTTGCGGAGTGTAAACAAGCACGACTTTTTGCTTGGTTGGTGGTAACTTAAATACTTAAATTAAGGAATGACTTCAGTTTCAATAACTCTAAAAAAATTAAGTAGAAGTGACCCCTTTCCGAGCAACCAATAAACTTAATGTAGGATTCTTCTTTATATAGCTGACAGCCTTTTTATGCGTTACCATTGTGAAATCATAACCGTTACATTGAAGTATCTTATCATGGACTCTTAATCCTGCTCTAGAGGCTGGACTCGATTCATGTACTTCCGTTACATAAATGCCCTGAAATAAAAGCAGTTTAGTTATACTGATTTTATCAAATATTTTATAAAACAGTCTAAATATAATAAAAGTTTAATTACTTCAAATCTAAAGCTCTGACAGGAATATGGTGTATAAGAAATTTATTTAGTATAAATAGACCCTAAATGTGATAATAATCTCAAATAGGCACTAGGTTGATTGACTAAAACAAGTTAAATTAGCCTAAACTAATTGAAAATAAAAAAGTACAATGTTTCTGGCTTGGCTCATCTGATGAACTGCCAAAAAAACAATATAAAAGGTGTTTCATAATTGAATACTGGCTACTAAGGATAGCATTTTTTAAAATTTTTAAGTATTTTTAAGTTAGAACCGAATAAAAATTGATGCACATTTTCCCTTTAGTAGGATCTATGCATATCAGTGGCATTTGGATAACGTTCTACAGGCTGATACTTTTTTTGGGGCCAAGATCCCTTTACCGACCCAAACTTTTGTGCATCAAGACACTGAGCTTACTTGGTAGCCTCAACAAAATATCTCTTCTATTAATAAACTTTTCCCCAGTGGAATTTTTTGCTATGTGACATTTTGTTTAAGAGTTATTTAGCAAATTCGTTCATACGAAATTTCACCACAAAAATCTTTAAATGAGAATAAATAGATTTTCTACATATTAGGCTTTTTTACCTACAATTTACCATACAGAAATGGACATTTTAGTAAACACCTTGCAAATATGCAAAATATAAAAATATTGCTAAATGGACATGGAAATTTGACAAGGCTACCTCGTAGATTGCTCCAAATGTTAATAACACTGTTACAGGAACCACAAAAAGTAATATGTGTTTAATTCTGAATATAATGCAGGTCAACCTGACAACATTAAAAAATCACTAAAAAGCTTTTATCTAAATTTAAGATTATCATACCACTGTTAAGCCAGTGTTCACTCAGACTCAAGATTGTTATAACAAATATTTTATGAAAAAGTAATTTAAGATATAATATTTTGTTTCTCAGACCCCATAACTTCAGAGAAAATAAGGTAGCTAATCGCCATCTATCAGGAGTATCTCAGTTTCACCTTAAAAAATCACATGGTGCCCCAACTCTATCCACCCGCTTGAGTAAGTTAGAATCCAAATCCATATAAAAATTGTAATTTTATTGCTTACTGACCTCCGGTTTAATTACTTCCAACTCATTTCCTAGAGATATTATATTGGTTTAGTTTAATGTCCCTTCTAGATTTAGGGTCAACAAAGTAAATATTTTCTGCAAATCCTGTTAATCCTAAAGACAAATTTAGTTAATTATTTTTTATATATATATATATATATATATATATATATATATATATATATATATATATATATATATATATATATATATATATATATATATATATATATATATATATATATATATATATATATATATATATATATATATATATATATATATATATATATATATATATATATATATATATATATATATATATATATATATATATATATATATATATATATATATATATATATATATATATATATATATATATATATATATATATATATATATATATATATATATATATATATATATATACAATTGCACAATTTTCAATTATGGTCAGCAGATTCCATAGCAAAAAAAACTTTAAAAAAGTTTTGGTCCGAGTTGGGATACCAACACACGTACCCATATATATAGGAGAGGATATAGCTTGCATGTAATTTCTTAATTATGAATATGACAACGTCACAAATCGAATTAAAAACAAGCAATGAGAACTGTCAGAAACAAGTTTGAAATCAAAATTACCTTTAATTAGTATAATAATCACATTTTAAAGTAATTTTTGGGTGCTGATGAAAGTTTTCCACACATTTTCTCAATTTGGACTGCTAGAACTGTGGATAGAAACAAAAATATATGCAATTTAAGAGTGTCAACATAATTTACCGAAGCCCTGCTAGGAAGCACACATTTAAAATGGTTTCTTATTGGTTACAGTTATTTTATCTTTATTTGCTGTATAAAAGGCCAAAATTACCAGTTCTTATTGTGTTATTTCTTATTTTATTTTATGTAATTTGCCTGTATAAATCCACCTTAACTTTTAAAACACAGATTATATACTTACATTGTCTGTATACCCCTGAGGACTCTTATTGTAATCTTGATCAATTCCACCACCAATTTTAAATCCACAGCGCATCTGGTCACCACAAACCTCTTTCTGTAGTGTTATTGGAATCTGCAAAAACAAAAAAGCAATATAAACGGATTGAGAATCCCGATTTTTCAGTAGCGACGATAAAATTACTGGTAGCACAATATAAACGGTCTCTAACCATAAACTTTGCCGGTAGCGATTTTTGGCTTCACTAATAAGCAGGAAAGTTACCAAAAAATATAATAATTTTCGAAACAAACTGCACACTGGGACCCAAAACGCTTACCAAAAATGATGATAACTAAACCATAGTAGTAAATAAAAATAAAGAATAAATAATGACTCAATACTTATAAAAGGGGGGGCCACTTGAAACAACACCCAAACGTAACTTACACTCAAGCATTCCATAGCCGTCCCGGCCTGGTGCTGAAAAGCCATTTTTGCACACATCTTTACTGCTTAATACTGTTTTTTAAAATAAAAATTTTAAATTTATGGTTACTTTGCAACAGGAAAACCAAAAAGTTTTCTTTGAAGCCTTCAGTAAACCCAACAAAGTGGCAAGTGGCAACAGTGACAGTGACAACTGACTAAAGCTCGCGACAGTATATCGATGTTTTCAAAACATCGATAGATTAAGAGTAGAGATGATAAAAACCTGTTCCGTCCCTGGAACAGTCCAATTCATACCATACAGTTATTGCCCGTTAACCATCATATCGCGGGCGGGTCGTTTATTATTTAGGAACCGTGATCGGAAAGCAACAAAACTTTCGTTATATGTGTTTCTTTAAATTTGAAATTATGGACTCAAATTATAATTTCTGATGACAAGTCGTATTCCGCCCATAAACTTTTATCATCGGTAACAGAAAAAAACTTCCAGATCATACTTGATTTTGGACTATTTATTTTTAAGCTTAATTTTTAGTTTAAATATAGAGCAAAAAAGCATATCCTAACTCGTAACGAAACTCCACTGTTGTTCCTCGTGCTGTTAGTCGTCTTTATTAAATCTGATACTGACCAAAATAAAATACCAAATTCATATGCGAGACTTGAACAGTGACGAATGATAGGTATATAAGGATTTAACTGATTGATAGAAGACGCAAATAGTAAGGGATGTTACCACTGAGCTCACGCCAGTCATGAGGGTACGAATTTCCATACGAGTAAAACCAGGTTATCCAGGAAGCCACAAGCGGAAATTCCAGGTTTACTTTTGTAGAGCCAGATTTTCTTTTCCGATACTCATAGCAACGTTGGAATTCACTGTTGTCGTCGATTATACATCGCTGGACTGCTATAAGAGGCCAATCTTTGTCTAATACCCCTTCCATTCCTATTTCTTTCTGCACCCAAAAGATGCTCTAATTGTCTATTATTTACTTCAACTTAGACGTGGTAAATATAAGTATTTTTAGATAACAAGTACGTTCCTTTCCTGCTCCCGAGACATACTTGTGAGATATACTTGTTACCAAAATACTAGTTTCGAAATAGGCTTGTTTACTGGTAGGCTCTGCTTACTAACAAAAATATTGATATTTGATACTAACAGGGAACAATATAAAAGCGTGACATTTTTACGAGAATACTTTTTTGTTGTCACCAAAACAGTATTTCCTGCAAATTTATATTTTTACCTCTTTTTAAACTAGAAAAAAAATTCCATGTGAATATTTGGGACTAAGTATAAGGGTAAGTATTTAAGACTAATGATAACACGTACTCAAAACTAGTAAGGGTACTTATCCGAGATAAGTAAGGTAATTAATTAGCTGACATTTTTGCAAATTTGATTCATATTTAGGGCTAGTGAGTAGTGAGCGCACGTAGTTAAAACTAGCATACCAAGTTATATAAAGTATTTATTTATAATGGAATATAGTATTTTGTTATTTTTGTATTGTTTATTGAGTATATTTATTTTATACATTATATTTATTATTTTTATAAATTATATGCTGTTTGTTTGTTCCGATAATATATTTTTTCTTAAATACCTATATATAAAAAGACCTAGGTACTTTTCTTTTTACAAAAACTGGATGTATATATTATTTCTGTAGCGTAGGAACATTTTTAATGTTATGTAAGTATTTTAAGATTCAACTATTTGGTATCAAATTTCAGACGGGTCTAAAATAAAATCATGCGTGCGCGTCATTTGCCAACTGCTTACTTAACCTAATTCACGGATTTTATTTCCGTATACAGTATCGTTGCGTTGGTAGTAAAAATACTAGTCATATAAAAATACTGGTTTAAGAAACAAAATAACATAAAGTACCTGTGATAAGAGTTTCAGTCGGACCGAATATATTGTTTAAATGAATGTGTTAAAGAAAGACAGTCAGAAGCCAATTGATTGACCACAAAATAAAGAATTAGGGGAAGGTTTTTTTTCTACGCTCTCTTTTTTTTTTCTTCTCTAAGCCGAAACCGTTGTTAGTTCAGTTAATGGTAATTTGCATCGTCGTTTGAAACATTGAATAAGTAATGTCTACGGCGTATCTCGGCCTTCTCGACAAGCTGGTAAAAATACTATACCTATTACAATCTGTTCCTAGCAAATACCTATAACAGAATACTTGTGACGAGTATTTCGTAACACCTCTACTTCAACTTCTATCTCCTCAGCTGGTTCGATGTATTTGGCCCTAAGCTTCACCTGCCCAAACCTACATTACACATAACCGTCACAGGCTCTAACAGTCGAAATCCCGACACATTGGAATGCATGGAATTCGTCGTTGGCCTTTAACGTCGAAATACGTAAACATGCACGCCAATGACGTAAGAAACTTCTGTCACTGTTGCCAAAGTGCGTTATTGTTCAAATGAAGTACATATTTCCGACAATATTAGTAATATTGTTTTTTTATTTATGTTTGATAACATGTTATTAATATTCCTGAATAATAAGTTTTAAATGTTCTCAAAGAATTACTTAGTTTATAAAAATAGCAAATAGCTATGTATTAATTCTACTGCGACCATATCAGTGTTAGGATACAATAAAATAAGTTTTACTAACATGATGAAAAATGCCTGTAAATTGTTAGTTGGTTCGGTTGTGAAACGTGCAGAAATAATATGCAAGCTTTTACTGTGTTCCCAATATGTTCTGAATTCTCAGTTTTTTGCCCATTTAAATGCAATTTCAAGAACGAGATTACTAGAAAGTTAGATTCAACAATTTAAGGCGACAAGGACAGCAAAAAGTATATTGTAATGTACAAATTTCATATTGGCAAGCCACCTAGATTCTTTTATTGCGTATACATCTATTTTCTTAAATGTTCCTCTTCGGATTTTCTACAATCTATCGGTTTTTTAATGTATAGTGCACACTAAATGTTAGTTAAAAGAAAAACCTCGACAAAAACATTGTATTTGGTTGATAACATGATTATGATATATAGTTGTGTTCGCATTTTTAGGAAAACCAAGTAAATTCATGGATGTATCATCCACAGTGGGCTCCATCTTGGCAAATTGGGGTATGAATCTCAGGCAACAATAAAAAATGAAAATCAGCTTTGCATATAAAATTATAAGTAGACAGACAAAGCAGTAAGAAATGGTTCCCTGGTCCATCTGAGAATAAATATAGAACTGCTGAGGTAATTCATATGTCACAATAATTAGATATTTTAATAATGAGGCATTTTTCCTTTTCAAAATATTTTCTTCTTACAAAGATAACTTTTAGAAAAATTTGTTAAATAGGTAGCAAAATAAAGTGCTTTGAAGATTTATTTCACATGAAGAGATTTATATACTTATCATTTTTAAAAAGATAACTATTACTCATACAGGGCCGTGCTTAGCCTAGACTTGGCCTCGGACAAATTTATTTGGGTCAGTATTTTCAAAAAAGGCAAACTATTTTGTTAATGTTTACAAAATTTTAAACACTTGTGCCTTCGATGTTGAAATATCCCTCGGAAACCCTAAGGTATTTTGATGTTCTCTATTTCTTGAGTGATTTAAATGAACAGTTCATTCATACTAGGCTCTACACATAAGCAGGACGTAATCTATATATAAAAGTTAACATAATCATCTGGGGAACAGAATTCTCTTTCAATAAGAATTTTTTGGTTTACTTTTATGCTTTGAATACATTTTATTTTTAATGGTAATATATATAATTTTATACATCCGATTAGAGGACCCTTATGAAATAAAGAAATTTGGTGAAGTGTCATAACCAAATCATTCCTACCTCTGTGTTGATATTGTTGGAGATATCCCTATTTCTAGAAATTAAGTTTCCTTTGTTTAAAAAATACATTATTTATACGTTCAGTGTATAAAAGCATCTTGAAAAGAGTTGATACTGTTGAAGACTTGGGAGTGCTACTGAATTCCAAATTTACTTTTGCCAAACACATACATAATATCACGAATAGGGCAATAAAACTATTAGGCTTTATTTTAAGATGTCTTTGACCTTTCAGCAATGTGTATGTTCTAATAGAGTATTTTGTACTGTACCATCTGGACTTGTGTAATTTATTTAAAATTCTTAACAATTTTATTAAGTCACCTTCTCTCTTATGTAAAATAAACTTTCATGTTTCTCTCAGATCTGAGTCAGATCAACAAGACAGGAGCCATTATTTCAGACTAAGTTCCACAGAATTTGATAGGTTGCACTTTGATTTTGTAATTTGTTAAGTCTAAAAATGTTAATGGCTATTTTCTGTTCATACATTTTTATCTATTTGAAAAAAAGCAAACATTGTTTCTTACAAAAACAGAAAAAAATACACAAACAAAAAGGAAGTGTTATGATAATTAAAATCATTTAAATTTTCTTCTACAAGTTTTCTAAGAGAGACGCATAAGAATTTATTTATGGCACAAATATAATTGAAATTTTAATGTAACTTAAATTCTTTATTGTCTAAGAATTCTATCTTATTGAGAAATCTGATTTAGATATTGAATTAAATTTGCTTATATAACTAAAAATATTGAGCTCAATTAAGATGTTAAATGAATGGAAAGAGCAATGGTATGTGATTGTCTTGTATGACCAGTTTGGATGAAATAGGGAATATTCAGGATGTTACTGGTGTGGTCCCATAGCAAACATATTAAATATATCGGAATGATGCCATACACGTATACACAAGCGCGAAAGACAATCTATATCGCGTTCACCATATTGCCAGGAAAAAAGTATGCTTGTTAATATGGTGATTCTGGCAAAATTTCATATGCAATGGACTCAGGGAGTCTAAAATTTTAACCTAAGTTTAGGCCTTATAACTTGAAACTTTGTATAAAAAAAACTAACAAGGATTAAATAAAAGAATAAAAATTACTAAATCAATATAATAAACAACAAAAAGTAAACAATAATATTTTATTCCCATATATGTAGGTACTCATTATATAAATGTCTGTTTATGATTAAGTTATTAGGAATTAGTTTGAAGATGACTTCATAAAGTCAAATTTTCAATATGGAATATCAAATTTTTACTTTTTAGTGTTTTTTTTAAAGTCCGTTCTATTTTTTATAAAAAATTCTGTTTGGATAACAACGCTTTCTGAAGTAGAATTGTGAAGTAACTCCCCAGAAGCGAATCCCATACCCTGTGTCTGTGAAGTCAAAGCCAAACATTCTTAATTACCTAATAAAAAAATATATTTATGTAATGAGTGTTTTGTTTTACTATCTCTATTCGTTTGGTGACATAAATTTTCCAGATGGAATATAATATTATTTTCCAAATTTAGGTGTTTTTTTTGAAGTCGGTTTTATTTTTTTATTTCATCCTTTTTAGTTCTATTTATATGAGTTTTATTTTAAAAGTCATATTTAACAAATAACTATATATAATATCTATGTAAATTCCTGATAAAATGGTGAACGCTTTTTTTACGATGAATAAATATTTAATATAGCGTCATATTTTTTTACAATATGCTAGCTGTGGGACCACTCGGGCAATATCCCGAATATTCCCTGAAAAGTTCATCGAAATTGTTGAAACCATCGCAGAATAATCGTTGTATATACATAAAAAAAATGCATAGGGTGAAATTGATAACCTCCTTTTTTGAAGTCTGTTAAAAGTTGCATTAATATTTGTGACATGGCAAGCTAAACAAAATAAATACCTGTAGATCCACCATTTTTTGTCCATTTGTATTATTTAAATACAATATACAAATATTTACAAAAAAATTTGTAAATATTTAAAAACTGACATTTACAGAATTTAAAGTTTTATCGGAATGTAAAAATGCATAGATGGCACAATTTTTGATATATTTGTAACATGTGTAAGATCAAGCTGGAATATATTTCCACAATTAAGCATTTAGTTTGAACATTTTTTAAATATTTAAATTATTTAAATATATTATGTAGTTTTTTTTTGTTTTCTTTTTAAAATTCAGATAGCAGAAGTTCACCAGTCCTGTTTGAAGTACTGCCATATCTATTTCATTCCTTTTTTTTTAATAAGTGTAAATGTTTTTGAAAGTAATTAGGAATTTTATTTATTTTTAGTATGCCCAAGGATGACCATTATGTAATAAGATCACCAACAAGATGTAAGCTCTAGAAAGTAAGAAAATGATATCATCTTGGACTGAGTCATTGGTTAAAATCTGGCCTTCTTACCAACTACACCGATTCAGTTATTGCCAGGGGCGAGGCAAGTGAAAACAACCCCTTTGTGAGTTGAGAAAACTGATTACATCATAAGAAAATAATATTTGCTGTATTGTATTTGAAATAAAATGTATGTTTAATATAATCTTAGGTTCAGATTTATTCTGAAAATAAGCTATATAAGGACTCATTCACCATTTTATGAAGTAGGTTTTATTTATGAATTTACAATGTGTCGGACTTATTTATGAATAGACTTTTACTTCTTAAAACTTTTTGTTCCTTTAAACTTTTTATTGCTTTATTTCCTAGCCGTAATAGTACACTCAAATAATCTATGCTAATTTAATTAAAATTTGGATGATTAATTGATGTAATTGAATAAATTAGTTTTCTTTACATTAAGAGTCAGTTTAAAATTATCCAAAAACCATTTAACCTTATTTATGTCCTTAATTAATAAATCCTACACTTCTTCCCATGTATTACTGGGGAAAATCAAAATGGAGTCATCAGCATAGGCAACCACTTTACCCCCTTGTGCCAAGATTATAAAGTGTTGATATATATGTTTAGAAATTTTGGTAAACATCCAATATGCCGGAACAAGATGGCGGTCTAGTGAAACGTTAAAAAAATTATCACTAAAAAAGCTAATTATCCAATTTACCTTCAATTTTACACAAAAATCAATTATTTTGTAGAAATCAACGGGTGAAATTTTGGTACGAATACAAGATGGCGGAATAAAATGGCGACTTAATAAAATATTTAAAAATTCAGCCCGAAAAAAACTACGTAATGAACTGATTTCAAATGGTGTGCCATAAGTAATTGGGATATAGAAATAAACTATTAAAACTGTGGTACTAATTCAAGATGGGGGAACAAAATATCAGCCAAATAAAATTTTTGTAATCTGAGAAATTCATCCTCTCAGTTTTACATATCTTCGCGTTTTAGCGTCCCTAGAAGTCAAAAAATATTTTTTATCAATTCCCTCAGTCCGCCTGTCGGTTTGTCTGTCCGTCATAGCTTAAAAACTACTCATCAGATTGATTTCAAATATTAGTCAAAAATTAGGGGTCATATTGGAATGATCTGGTAATATTATAGAGGAACAAAATGACGGCTAAATAAAATGTTTAAAATATCAACGTAAAAAAATCTTATTTAGTAGACTTTAAATTTTGGGGAAAAATTAAATACGATATAAGGATAAATTGGTACGAATTCAACATGACGTAATAAAATCGCGATGTGTCAATATAACAACTACTTATTGAATTTATTTTAAATTATGCCCTAGTGTGGCATAGGTAGAAACTGGTAAAATATTGGTAGGAATCCAATATGTTGGAACAAAAAGCGTCCAATAAAAATGTTTGAATATATATATATATATATATATATATATATATATATATATATATATATATATATATATATATATATATATATATATATAAATAACTTTAAGAAGGTTTTAAGTGGGATAATAAGGGATAATAAAAGACTAAAAAAAAGTTAATATAATAAAATTAAGAATCGTCATTTATACGTGAAAAATAAAAATCATCAATATAGTAGTGTTTCTTCGTTGGTCGCATCGTAAATACTTATTAATAAAGAATCAGTTCAAGATGAAAAAGCCCAAATATCAAACAACCAAAATAAAAAAAGCACAACTAACAGAAGGGAGCATTCCTCTGGTTCAGTGTGTGAAATCTCCATCTTCAAAGCTTATATTCATCCTGCTTGGGCGAAAAACCAGTAAATTTAGTAATACACCGAATGTTTCCCATTTCGTTTTGTCGGGAACTGATTTAGGGTTCTTTTATAGGATTGCATCCTGGATTTTGAAGATTAGCCACCATAATATGCCGCCGATTTCCCAGACTTCAGGTATTATCAGTGTTGCCGCCAGCTATTCTGATATTGTACTAGCTTAGATACAGGAGTGTACTAAAAAGAGGTCTAATTGTACTAAAAACACCAACACTGATAAAATGCAGTTTGTCGTAGAGACGCATCCGCATAACTTGCTTGAACCATGTGCAACGGAGGGAAGTGGGGCATTCAGAACTGATTTTCATTTTTTATTTCTTCTTTGTTGCCATTTTTAACAAATTGAAAAACTAAATAGAATTCAATTCACATAACCGAGAAACAACCCAAACTGAATAAATTTACAATTAAAAACAATTAAGGTTCCAAACATGTGACTATCTTTAGATATAACAAACTGATAAAAGCGAAATAGACAACATGTCATAAAACCGAGAAAGGGTTCCAAACTGGATATAATTATAAAATATGTAAATACTGAAATCAATCTTCTGTACTAAAAATATCAGAGGTGTAAATACACGTATTAAATGCAGCCCGACTGTACTGAATTTAGTACAATTGTACTAAAAAGGGCAACACTGGGTATTATGGCTGAGCATAATTTTTGGTCCTAAATTGTTTGCACAACTTTGGTTGGTTATTAGTTTTTCCTGTTACATAACAGGACTTTGGCTTTGCTGCAAGGCAATTGCCAGATTGCTCTTCGTCCGGGGCTCAGAGTCGTTAAATCGGCGACCCTCGAAGTCGGCCCTGCACCTTATTCCAGTTTGGAGACGTTATCGGTAGGATCTTCGGATGGCGAGCTCTAAACTCCCGGATTTCTTGAATCTTTCCAATACTTCTTAATTTTTCCTCTTTTAATTTCTGAAATGCATCTTGGTTTCCACTAGGTGCCCCTTGAGAGTACTACTGTATCACGAGATGACCCTTTTCTTTCAAGCTATCCCCTTACCCCTCCCACTCCCGCCACGTAGCGGCCGTTACGCTAATATTCTATGTAGAACTGCGGCAGACGAACGGGATAGAATGCAGGAACAACTAGGCCTCACACGTTCACAGCGTATGCTCCCTTTCTTGCGGGGTCATTAGTTTCCACACTGACCGTTTGAGTCTTCCGTTTCCCCCCGAAATAAAGCAGCAAAACCGAACAAGTGGCACCACTTATGTTAACAACACAGAGGTCTGCATTCGACGAGACGAACCGGAAGACTGTTTGCACAACTTTAAACATTTTTTTGTCACACAGACAAATATATTTGACAGGTGCCAAACCAACTCATTGATAGATGACAGATGGCATCGACGTTCACAAATATGTATGATCCATAATGACCAGGGTATAATAAATCTTACAGCACTTTGGCTTTTTTAAGAAAAAAATTTCTCCACCATTTTGTTTACTCTTTGGATTAATATATTTTACAAGACAAAATTAAATTTTATATTAAAACTAAGTTTTTAATTAATGTTAGTTATCTCTTACACTTATTCTATTAACAAGCTATTTTTCTACGTAAAAAATGCATTTACATTTTTTTTATTCCGAAAAAAAATATTTACTAAAACTCGTTATTTCTAGGGCGCGCGTATTTTTTAGACCTTTCTCAAATACGCGTTTACCTAAAAAGTTTCATTCGTTTGTATTTTCCGGTTTCACTCAACTTTGCTTCCAAACTTGAAAACTATTATTAGATAATTACATTAATATTTACATCCCTTATTCTCTAATATCAGAAACCTTTGATTATATCCATTATCAAAGCATACATCGGATTTTAACATATATCTTAAAACCAACTTAATAATAAAAATAATACCTAAATACTTTAACGAAGTTCTAAATACTATAATTATATAGTATGAAAGCCTTATGTTCTTTATAACAGACTTACAGTCTTTGCATTAGGTTTTATTAAGGCATTTCAAATAGGCGGTAACAACCTACTTAAGAATGGACCGACCCTCTACGTTTTAAAAAGGTTTTTTCACTGTTTTAATAAAGATATTATGACAAAGAAGATTTAAGAAGGTATTTTATGAAAGCTCTAACAACCTCCTAAATCCTTTGATACGATGTTTCTTGGAAGATTAAATGAGATAAAATTTAGTTCATTCGAAGCTCGAAAATGTAATTGTGGGAAATTTCGTAAGCTAATTTTAGTTTTATTTTGTTATCAATGTGTCGGCGTCAAACGTGTTGGGGTTAAACGCATTATCAGTGCGAATCTGTATAAAGAACAAAATGTAGGCTTTAATGAACTGCATAATGTAACTGCTACCAAATGATTTCCTAGAGTTAAGTTATTAATAAAAAGCCTCCCATCTATTAAGTATTTTGCAATGTTCTTCTTTTTTTTTTCAGTCTGCTATCGTTCTAAAATTAAAAAAATACAGCATAGTATGAAAAAATATACGAGAATGCTAAAAACCAGTAAATATTCTTAAAAAAATATTTGTTTGTTTCCCCTTTAGATACAATTGTATAGTAAGAAACAAACAACATTAAATACTTGTACTGGGTGGTTTACCAATAAGACTCTCGAATTCAATGACAATATGTAGAGTCTGAAGTATGATTAAAAAACATATAAACATTTTCCCACGGCCCAATAGTTTTTGTGACACTGGTTATTTTTTTATTTTTTATTATTTAAAATTCTTTACAGATTCTTTACCCAATTAGCCGGAAGTTCTATAATAATGAATATTCCCTTTAAAGAACTCTAATTCAATACGCATTCTAAAGTTAGAAGTATGAATAAAAAATCATATAAACACCCAAGAAACGTGATAAAATCAATTTAGATTTAAATTTTTGCTTAAAAGTAGTTTTATGATGGCGGTGATCCTATGGTTTTATCAATATTCTAGAAATGAAAAAAATTACTTTAAGTCAATATTTACTTAAAACTTTTCTTTTGTTGGAAATTCTATTGATTTAATAGGTTTTAAGAATTCTTATATCAAGAGGTTTAGGTTTTTTTCTAGTATGTATGCGTATACTAGAGAGAATTCATAAATATGCTAATAGAGTATATCAAGCCTTAGGATAAACATGGCTTATAAACGGACTTCATAAATTTATTGTTACTATGGGTTTTAAGACGTCTAAATAAACATTCCTTTTAGAAAATAAACACCCTGTAAACACACTTAACTTAATAGACTAAATAGTGTGGGACTGCATACGCGTGTGTAACGCGTCGAAATCTCCTTGCCCGTAAAAACAGAAATCTACTTCCTAAATCATAATAAACAAGATAAACCGAGATTAATACCACGTCAATATGTGCGGAAAATAGGGAAAACGCTTAAATATTTTAGGCCTATGATTGACTGAATTTTGGCCTCTACAGCAATTGACACTTCCACCTGTTATCCGCGAAATGTTGCCTTTGGCATAACTTTTTTTGGGGTCGGTTGTAAACTACCATTGGAAACTTTATAATCGTTAAGTTGTAAATAGTCTGAAATGTCTCAAATATCATCAGCTCGAATAAGATACTGCAAAGATGATATAATGTCTCCAGAAATCAGATAACTTAACCCACCGAGTATCTAATTAAATCCTGATGTCTCACGGCTGGTCACACAACCGATAATTATTATAATTTCCTTCCAAGTCTTATGGCCTGAGCTTCCAGGGCTATTCCAGCCAAGTACCGTATTTCCATCTATTCTAGGTCTCTAATTTACAATTCTCTTTTGTTGTCTCCAGACTCTTCGGATTGTAAGTTTACACGTTACTACTTCCTTCTGGAAGTTTTATTTAATGACTGAATAGTTTTAGTAACAAATGTGCTTTGATGGGTTGAAATGTATTAGGAATGGCAAAATGAGTACCAATATTGAAACAACTTTGCGGGATTGTTTAGTGTGCATGCAACAAGCATGTGGAATAAGCCTCAGCCAAGCATCCGAACATATAGGTGGATTCTCCTATAGTTTGAGATTACTTTGTTTTAGAAAGCTGCAATTATATTAATTGTATTCAAGATGGGTTGAAAAGGGTTGATTAAGTGGGCATGCAAAAAATAAGTAGAAAATGGTACCAACTTTCCCACAAGAGCATTTATTGTTTTGTCTAATTCCTATTCGATGTTGGTGTGCTGGTGTAAGGCAGTGTCCCGAACGTGGTCTACACATTGTTGTTATCTGATATCTTGACAATCCTCAGATATTTTTAAACCATGTAGTAGATCCAGGCTTATGTCCTGCAGGGCATAGTCCCTTCCCTTCTTTTTCCCGCATGGCTGCACTTGATCTTCCGTTTATCGAGATAAAACTGTTGGTAGTAGTGGCACAAAGTCCACCCTTGGACCCCGGACGGGTGAGAGGGACATTTTCGTTTAGGCCAGTTGGTCTGTCCGGTCATTTCTAAATATGTTTGTATGGCTAGGTATGCATGCCAAGTGTATATCGGGGTTTTCTATCAATTTTTTCCTAATTTCTTGAAGTTTCCCTCATTTTCGCTAAGTCACCCGTTCTTGTTATTTTACGTCAGGAACATGAGAATATGGCTGCATGGGTTAGTTGGTTCCCTTCTAACCATAGGATTGCTGTGTAAATAGCCTGCATCTCTGTCAGACATATTGTGTTGAAGTCTGGGAGCTTCTCACTCCGCTGCAGTAGTGGCAGCGAGCACACTCCAATCTCAACTTTCCCCTCCTCGTACACATATCCATCTGTGAAGGACTTGTCTTGGTCCCACAAGGTATCCCGTTGATGGGAGCCTGATTAGGATTAGCCTGTTGGTCAAGAACTTTATTATTAAATTTGCCATATCTCCCTGGATGCTAACCACAAATAATACACCACTCTAACATAAAAACCATTTAGAAACTTAATATCTGAGAAATAACTGCGGACCAACGTAGTAGATAAAGACTGATAATATGGGTTTCGCGCAGGATATAAAACTTATGTGTCTTGAGGATGTAAAAATAAAATAGCGAAACGTCAATAGTTTAAAAAAGTCTATTTTTTTTTTACTGGATCCCAACCCCAAATAATACACCACTCTAACATAACAACAAGAGGATCGTTAGCGAAAACCATTTAGAAACTTAAAATCTGGGAAATATCTGCGCATCAGCGTAGTAGGTAAAGTCTGATAATAAGGGTTTCATGCAGGATATATAATTTGTGTGTGTCCTGAGGATGCACCAATAAAATAGCGAAACGTCGACAGTTTAAAAAAGTTTGTTGTTTTTTTACTGGATCCCAACCTCAGATAATACACCACTCTAACATAACGACAAGAGGACCGTTAACGAAAACCATTTAAACACTTAACATCCGGGAAATATCTATAGGCCAACGGAGTAGCTAAAAATTGATAATATGGGTCTCATACAGGATATAGAATCTATATGTGCTCTAAGGATGCAACAATAAAGTTGGGAAACATCGACAATTTAAAAAAAGACTCGCTATTTTTACTGGATCTTAACCCCAAATAATACACCACTCTAACAATTTTGTTTAAAGATATTACTAGGTCATCCTCATATGACCCTTAAATTTAGTAAGTAGTATTTAAGCTATGTCGCGAACTAATGACAGACAGACAGACCGATAGACGAAACGACGAAATTGATAAAACATTTTTTTTACAATCATCTACAGAGCGATATCTTTTTATTATCTGCCTTCTTAGAAAAAATGTTTCTCTTGATCGCTACAGCAACTCCGCCATTCCCATCTTGCCGATCCTGCCCTGATATCCCATACCCTTTTGTGCTAATCGCCTGGTCTTTCTTGAGCCAGGTTTCATTAAGTGCAGCTATATGTACATCATATTTCCTAAGTGTACACATCAACTGATTTTTTTTAAATCTTCTCATATTACAGTGTAATATATTTATCTCATTTTCTTTAAATTTGTTCTATCTTCTTCCTTTTCATTTCATTTATTTATTGAGGTTTTTATATGTGTTGTTTTTTACAGCTGTTTGTGTTTTCTGTAGAGGATCTTGCGTTAGCCATTATCTTGCTATTCCTAGCCTGAGTTTGTTGTCTTGGTGTACTCTTTGTCTTTACAACTTCCGAAAATAGAGTAGGGAGTTCGTATCCTGTCCCTCTATAATCTTTGTTTTATTATATTGTGTCGTCTCCATCTTGGGTATATCTGGTTTGCCTCATATACTGATATGTTACATTGTGTAACCACTTCATTAATTCTTCTTTGTCTTTCATATTCTGGAGATTATGTGAAAGTGGCCGAATGTTCTTCCCCACAGTTGATACACTCCTTTAAATTATGTTTTTCTCCACATCTGAAACATCTACCCACCCCTCTACATAGTTTTTAGACTGTCCAAATCTTAAACAATTAAAGCAAAATATGACTAGTCTAACATATATATTGAGGAGCCCAATTGTAGGTAATGAAAAAAAAAACGATTTTGTGGCGGAACGAGACTCTCGTCCTCGTTTATAGATATAAACAAAGCTCCCGTGACGTCTCGTGCGAGAACAGGCTACTGCCTTACTAACATACACCTCCACAAAATCAACATAAAAACTCTCCTAATTGTGAACGTGAGCAGTTCGAAACCCTTAATCACTTATTTTTTGAATGCCCAAGAAACGTTATCTCCAACTTCTACTTTTGTCAAATATTTGGAAACTGACACTACACATTAACATTGAAACAGTTCTGTTTAAATATAAATACTAAGATTTATTAGACAAATTTCTTAATCATAATAAAGTAAAAATTATAGGGAATAGCACAAAACTACAATAAAAAAAGTCAGATTCCTTTTTAGAATAGTCAGATTTCTTTTTAGAATAAAGTGTACGTGCATTCATAGCAGAAGTAATATGTACCATATAAATGAAAATGATTCTCACTTCCATTGTTTTATCACACGACTTAACCAGGCAAAAAGTTCTATTAGAATCCAAGTCCCAGTAGTATGTACTCTTTTGAAGCCCTTTGCTGTTTACGTCTGTACATACCTACATGTATGTGCCTATACAAATCTTGGTCACCTGAAGAAAGAACCTAAAAGCAATAAATAAATTTAACACAAATTCAATAACAATAAATAAGAGAATTTACAATGAACATTTTTTTATAGTTGGGATATACGGGGTTGTGGGTGATGAAATTATCACAACGTGTTGTCGGTTTGAACAAACAAGTCTATCTATTTTCTCCAAAAATGAATTACATCAACTTAACATATTTGTTATGGTTTAGTAACCTACTTAGTATCAGTGGCGGCTCATAGTTAACTTTTGAGGGGTCAACATATATGTATATATATATATATATATATATATATATATATATATATACATATACATACATACATACATACATACATACATACATACATACATACATAAATACGCCTAATTTCCTAATTATTATATTTTACATCTGAAAAAATCAAACACACGAAACAATAAAATGCCCTTATCCCTTCGCAATCACATATCCAGTCACATAAATCGTACATATTTTTACTAAAATAACGATTTACTTTTTCGTTTTTTCTTTACTTGTCTGCCGAATTTTAAGTTCCGGCAAAGGTCGACATCTGGCCTTAAATTCGAGACATTTTTCAAAGTTCAGCTCACTGGCGGCTTTTGAAGTCTTAAGATTCTAAACCACTGTGGCTACCATTATTTAAAACATTAATTTTTTAATTAATTTAAACCACAAAATCAACAAACAAGTCTTGAAAATAAAATAACTTAAATACGTAATCGTAACCACGCGGCGCTTATGGTACAATATTTCATGTAGGTACAAAACTGTTTTTTAAGAACAAAAAAATATATTTAAAATCTTACAGATTCATCAAGTTTTAAAAAACGCTCCAAAGCTATGGATAATTAACATCATAAAAACGTAAAAAAAGCCATTTTGGGCGCGGCACCCCGAAATTTTTTTATCTGCGGCGCTATGCACCTAGCTACACTGCCCTTCACCCGTTCTTAAATCCACGAGCCGCCACTGCCATATGAGCTTTAATTGTTGCCAAAAATTTGAAGTCAATCTGATTAGCAGTTTTCAAGCTATGCTGCGAACTGACACACACACACAAAGCGGCAGGTGGACCGACGGAATTAATAAACATATTTTTTGGCATCTAGGAACGCTAAAAGCGGAGATATGTAAAACCTGCCAGGGAGATTTTTCAGATTACAAAAAAATTTATTTAGCCGCCATTTTGTTTCGTCATCTTGAATTAGTACTACAGTTTTACTACTTCAACTCTATACTATAATTACTTATGGTACAATTTAAAATCAGTTCATTACGTAGTTTTTTCAGGGTGAATTTCTAAATATTTTATTAAGTCGCCATTTTGTTCTGCCATTTTGTATACGTACCAAAATTTTACTAGTTGATTCCTACATAAAACTTGATTTTTGTGCAAATTGGATAACTAGTTTTTAAGTAATATTTTTTTTACGCTTCATTAGGCCACCAAATTGTTCCGGCATATTAGATTTTTACCAAATTATTTCCAGGTCATTCCCATACGAGCCTTAATTTTTGACTAAAATTCGAAGTTAATCTAATGAGTAGTTTTTAAGCTCTGTCGCAAAATGACACACAGTCAGACAAACCGGTAGATGGACCAACGGCATTTATTAAACATATTTTTCGGCATCTAGGGAAGCTAAAACACGAAGATATGTAAACAGATTGCAAACATTTTATTTGGCCTCCATTTTGTTCCTCCATCTTGAAATAATACCACAGTTTTACTAGTTCATCTCTATACCACAATTAGTTATGGCACATAATTTGAAACCAGTTCATTAAGTAGTTGTTTCAAGCTGAATGTTTAAATATTTTATTAAACCGCCATCTTGGATTCAAATTGGACAATTCGTTTTTTAAGTAATAATTTTTTTAAGGTTTCACTAGGCCGCCATCTTGTTCCGGCATATTGGATTTTAACCAAAATTGTCCAAGGTGATCCCCATATGAGCCGTAATTTTTGACTAAAATTTGAAGTCAATCTCTACTTTTGAGCTATGCCGCGAACTGACAGACAAACCGACAGATTTAATAAAACATATTTTTTGGCATCTTCGGTCGCCAAAACGCGTAGATATATAAAACCTGAGACGGTGATTTTTTCAAATTACAAACATTTTATTTGGCCGCCGGCCATTTTGTTCCGCCATCTTGAAGTAGTACCACACTTTTACTAGAACATCTCTATACTACAATTAGTTTTGGCACACAATTTGAAATTGGTTCATTAAGTAAATTTTTCAGGCTGAATTTTTAAATATTTGATTAAACCGCCATTTTATTCCGCCATCTTAGATTCGTATCAAAATTTTACCAGTTGATTCCTACATAATACTAGGCCGCTATTTTGTTTTGTCATATTGGATTTTTACCAAAATGTTACCAGGTCAATCCCATATGACTTTTAATTTTTGACCAAAATTTGAAGTCAATCGGGTAAGTAGTTTTTCGGCTATGCCGCGGACAGACAGACCGACGGAATCGGGGAATAGAGACCCTGAAATGTAAAAATTTGAAAAATCTCGGAGGGTGACTTTTTTCACGATTACAATACTTCCCTTTTATGAGAGGTAAAAACGATCGAATATGCAATTAAAATATAAAATTACATATATTTTCTAATTTATGACGTTATGTTACTAAAAAATCAAATCAATAAAATCGTATCAATCAATTGCTATTTTTAATATGGATTTTTTCTTGATTTTGTGTTTTATTTTGGCAACTACTGTTATTCGAAAAAATATTTAAAATTAAAATTTGCCAAATTTTATCAACTATTATTATTATACATAGCATTCATAGCAGCTTTTGGTACTGTTTATTATGGATATTTTGTTACATAAATGAATCAATATAATACAATAATACTCCGCGCTGCCGCACTCCGGCGTCTAACCCAGTGCTAACCGTGTACCCAACCACTTGGTGCCTGCACTCTGCCACGCTCCGGCGCCTGACCGTACCGGGTACGCGTCCATCTATTTAAAAAAATATCCGTAATAAACTGTTGTGAAAACTGCTATTTTGATAAAATTTGTGGAATTTTAAATTCAAATATATACTGCATTTTTTTTTGTATGACAATGGATGCCAGCATAAAACAAAAAATCAAGAAAAATTCGCTATTAAAAATAGCAGTTGACTGATACAATTTTATAAATGTGATTTTTGAGCAATATAAAGTCATAAAATGGATAATATGTTTAATTTTGATATTTTAGCCGTGTACTCAATTGTTTTCTTATAAAAATTGAAAAAAATGAAAACTGAAGGAAATAGAAAGGAAGGTGAAAAACTATGCGTGAGTTGTAAATTTTGATGGCGCATATCTTAGAAAATATGACTTTGATGATAGCATCAGCGCCTGAAAATATGGCGGTGTTCCAAAATTCTTCAAAATCGGTGCTGATTTGCTGATAGTTGTATGTAAATATTTACCAAGCATTCTTCACAGCACTATAAAATTGTGGCTGGTGATTAATTACAATTTCAATTTACTAGTCGCTATTTGAATCAGGTGGCAAAACTATTACAAAGGGACGGAAGCCAGCAACCATAAAGAAATTTAAGAAGAACGAATGAATATGATAACCTATAATGATTTGTGTAAATAATAAAAAATCAATCAAGAAATAATGATTTGTAAGGCTTTAGTTAAATTAGTTTCCCAGAGAATATTTATTTCGCGGCAGAAATCCTCATCAACTATATTTGCCTTATCCTCAGGTATATGCCGCCGTTTATGTTATATTTGAAATTAATTATGTAGGTATAGCTTTTTCTCCTTATGGTTAGTGGCCTTTTTTCATAGCTCTGTTAAAAAAATATTATGTAGGGCTGGGAAAATGTGGTGTAGCAGTAATACGAGTGACCGGTACAGCGTCAAGAAGTGCTTTAAGAGAATTGACCAGTTTGAAAGAATTACCTCAACCCCGCACTGCCATCTTAAGGAGTATCAGACATCCTGTTTCAAATGAAGTTATTGATAAAGGGCTTGTTCTGTGGTTTCCAGGTATTATACTTTATTCAAGTTAGCTACAGGGTGTTTTCAATTTCAAGTTATTTATTTTATAATTATTACAAAGTACATATCAGATACATAGACAAACAAAAACGCCTAGATATATACCCGTAGGTGTTTGCAGTATATTATAGTACAAAATATAGTAGGTGCTCTGATGAAATACAGATGAACAAAAAGTAAATAATTTCTATTTTATCAATACAGAAAGAGAAAAAGTACCAAAACTATACCGAAGCTTAAGAAACAATACATTAAACCATATCTAATGAAATGAAAGTTATATTAAAAACATAGCTATACTTATACTTTGATTAAATAACAATGATTAAATATTAGGTTAATCAAATAAAACACATTGTGGAAGGTTGACTTATATGCCTTAGATATGTATCTCAAACACTTTTTATTAAAAGATTTTCCAACGTTGTTTTAAATAAATAAATAAATTATGACTTTATTATTAGTAACATAAAAAATACATAAATTTTAAATTAACAATTTTACTTCGATTAGTTGCTACTGAACCAGAGAATCACCAGTAATTTTAAGTTATTACTTATATTAGCATTATTAAAAACTGTTTATATTAATAAATAATGTTAAGACACTGTTCCACAAATCAAAAAAAGTGTCTACAATAGATACTTATGTATATAAAATACAATTTTTAGAAAAAACAAATTAAAATGGAAAATGAAAAAGCACAAAGGTGTCAAAAAAGAAGCTAAGTGGAAAAAAAAAACAAAATTTGTACAAATTAAACTATCTACCTTGATTATCTAAAAGATACTTTTGTATTTATATTTAAATATTGAATAATCTAAGTTTACCAATTCTTTGGGTATCGAATTATATTTTTTATTTTTTTATTTTTTATTTATTTATTTATTTTTTTTTTATTTACAAAAGACAATGCGATCTCTAATGGAAGCAGGAGAATTAGGATTGTTGATAATCCTAGTAATAAAATTACAAAAATGCAGATGCCTTATGGATTCCATATTTAACCAGTTTAATTTGTGAAGTTTATGAGATACATGATCACATTTCCTTAGCTCGAAAATAAAGCGTATACAGGAGTTCTGCACATTTTGTATTCTAGCTTTACTCATAGCATCCAAACAAAAACCATATTATACAAAATCACAATAGTTCAAGTTGGATAGACTAAGGACTCATACAAAAGTTTAAAGGTAATATTTGTCTATTACTATACAGTATTTTCAAAAGAAAAAAATGCTTTTTGGGCAATTTTTTTAAGATGTTCTTTAAATCTAAGATCACTGTTCACCAAAATTTCAAGATTTTTCACTGAATCAACCACAGGAAGCCTAATACTGCTGATATTAATATTAATATGATTATGCAAGTATCCAACCTTATTCTTGTTATCAAACAGTAAGCAGCATGATTTGTTAGGATTAAGATGAAGATTATGATCACTACAAAGTTGGTAAAATCTGTTGAGGTCATTATTAATTATTGCCTGGCTCTCCAAGTAATCGTTGCCATCAAAGCAAAAATAAACCGGGGTATCATCGGCATATACCTGGATCCTGCTGTTAACCATAGCTCGAAGAACATCAGAGGTATGAACCAAGAAAAGCAAAGGACCTAATATTGAGCCTTGAGGAACCCCAGAAAGAATCTGCGACTGTTCCGAAAACCTGTTATCTGAATATATTTTTTGATATCTATCTGTTAGGAATGACTGAATTTTCATCAAAACCGTAATATTTTAATTTAGATACAATAAGTTAACGTGTCAAAAGCTTTTGAAAAGTCTAACAGGATTAATTATATTGTCACTAACATTTGTTAGAGCTACCGCAGTACTGAAATTCTTTCTGAATCCACATTGACTATCAGGTATTATTTTATTATCAATGAAAAAAGAGTACATTCGATTATATAATATTTTTTCAAAAATTTTTGATAAACTTGGAAGAATGCTTATAATTCAAAGTTCATTAAAATCTTCTGGATTGGAAGTCTTAGAAAGCGGTTTATCTATTTATATCTTCCATTGGTCTGGAAAATAATGTCCTTCAATACAACAGTTAAAAATATGCATAATATATTTATCAGTTAATAGGCTGCAGTACTTGCATAAAGGGAGACACTACATCAATGCCTGTTGGTTTTAATTATGATTTAAACATCTGTTCACTTCGGAGATATCTGTTAATTTAAAAGAGAAATTTAGTTCTTGATTAAAATTGGTATTATTGTAAAAATTAATTTTATCATCGCAATTCGAAATAGTTTGTAAGTACTAAAAAAATTATTAATTTCATTAGGGTCACTTAATCTTTTAGGAATAGCGCTATTTTTTGATTGCGCAATGTTAACGTTTTTAAGGGCAATCCACATGTTGCGAGGACTTGATAGTTTTTTAGATTTTTTTATGTATTTTTCCTTTTCCTTTCTCAACATTGAAAGAGTAAAATTACGTAAAAATTTACAGTTATTCCAGTCATTGTTACTCTTTGTTCTCTGAAATTTTTATAGGGCAGAGTCTTGGGTTCATAAATGTCTTTAAATTAGCGGTCAACCTTGCAGCCTTGGGTTTTGTTATTCTAGCTTTGTGATATGGCACATGCGCATCTAAAAATGAAGTAATATAACTATTATAGATCTTCTTATAGATATTGTAGATAAAGGTAGTTTGTTATATATTTTAGGGTCACAAGAAATAACAGGTTTCAAATTAAGAGATGTATTATTATTGAGTAAGGGTAATTTTTCAATATTTTAGTCTAGCAACAGTTTCGTGGGGTGCATGTGTCCGATTTTTGGTCCTTTTTGTTCTGAAATTTTTGATGAATATCTTGTTAATTGGTGAAAAAAAGTATTTCTGCTGGCTAGTGCAATGATCAGAGAAAAACAAACATTTCACAACAAGTTTTTGGTTCCCGATACTTATTACAATTTCTGAAATTCTAAACATTGTGTGGCCAGCTCAGTTGCTCTATCTCGTATCAGCTGATCAGAACATTTGAACTACTCTAGTGTATCTACTGGTTTTCCGGACGGAATTGTATTATTATACTTAATATTTCAGTGGTGATGATTTAAAAATGGCTGGCGGATACAGTCCTAGATATCCCAGTGGAGGGATAAAGAAGGTTGTTTGTAGATAATGCAAATCTTTGATTAAAAAAAAGAAAAAGTGCTTCAATGTGATGGTTTCTGTGATAGCTGGTTCCATATAGGCTGCATAAAAATAGAAATCAAGGATTATGAAGCAATTCAGTGCCAAAGTAACAAAGTGCTTTGGATCTGCTCTAACTGCCAAGTACTTATAATTCTCGCATCAACCGTAGTTCATCGTTAAACCAGCTAATGTTATAAGATTGATCTGACCTAACAAAATATGATTTTTCTGGAAAAAATTTAAGAGATGCAGTCTCTAACATATTTAAGAATATTTTAAGAATGAGATCAATATCATTATTCCCGGTTATAAAATCCCATGACATTTCACTTACAATATTAAAAAACTGATTCAAACCCTTTTGCGATATAGGCCTGCATATTTTTCTGGACTCAGTGTTACCCAAAATAGGTCTCTCTACGAGACACTACAATTTGTCCTTTATGATCAGACATACTCATTTCATACACTCCGGCATTCTGTACAAACATACCAGAGCTGACAAAAACATTGTCAAGACAAGAATTTAAGCGTGTTGCTTCAAAAATAGTTTGCTTAAGGTTAAACCCACTCATTATGTCGGAGAAATGCACTGTGTTTGTTTCAAATGTGTTAAAATGTATATTGAAGTCGCCGGCTACTAAAAGTCTTGTGCCTGGTTCAATATCAGATAAAATACTCTCAAATGTAGACAAGAAGGTATCAAAATGTCCCGAAGGTGAGCGATAAATAGTCAAGATGTGTAAATTCAGAGATCTCAAACATACAGAACAACATTCAATACATTTATCTATGCTATAACTTAACTTTAGACTCCTTGATATTGCTTGGTCTTCCCTAACAAAGATCATTGTGCCACCACCATGGTTACGGTTCCCAATCTGTTGTCTGACAGAATAATCAGCAATCTTCTAGCCCTGGATGCAGACTATGTTCACCTCTTCTTCATTCAACCAATGTTCTGTAATGCAGATCACATCAATATCCTTATCTGCTATAAATGATTCAAGTTCATTTACTTTATTTCTGAGGGACATTATATTGATATGTAAAATTTTAACATTTTGACCCTTTACTCCACTTATGCCAGTTACTTGACCCCATTGCCTCCCTGAGAGTGGCGACGGTTCTGGATGTTCATAAAATGGTTGACTACCACTCCGACGGGCCACATAGATCCATCAATGATCTTATCAGTTTCCTCAGTAGGAATTCCCAGTCTGAATGAGCTTCTTTCTTTTTCTTTTTTCGTGTGCATTTTTTCACAGAAAAACTCTCCATTTAAGCCCTTATTTGTTAGATAGGTCTTAATATTTGATGCATCCATTGATGGGTGAAAGCCTGAGATGAAAAACCATGTGAGGTTGGTTCCTGGGTTTGCAGCAACTTGTAAGCCTAGACTGGTCAAAGCAGTACCCCTGATGGGTGCTGGGCGACTTTTTGTTCGAGAGTTTTCTCTAGTTCTCTTCCTCTGAACAAGGGTCCATTCCTGATTCTTATTTTGTTGGTGTTCTTCAGGTGCTTGTCAGTTAAGTGCAGCATCAACTGCATTGTTTACCTGGCTGAGAGTTATAGCTGCCGACGTAGCAGATGCTTCTTTTTGTTTAATATCTATGTTATTCTGATCATTTGTTTTAATTTCGTCGTTTATTATTGTAGTATTTGTAGTTATAGTTGTGTTGTTGTTGTTGTTAGTTTGTTATATGGCTCTGCTGCAAGGCAATTCACCAGATTGCTCTCCGTCCGGGGCTCAGGGTCGTTAAATCGGCGACCCTCGAAGTCGACCCTGCACCTTATTCCAGTTTGGAGACGTTATCGGTAGGATATCCGGATGGCTAGCTCTAAACTCCCGGATATCCTGAATCTTTCCAATACTTTTTGATTTTTCCTCTTTTAATTTCTGAAATGCATCTTGGCTTCCACTAGGTGCCCCTTGAGAGTACTGCTGATATCACGAGATGACCCTTTCTTTCAAGCTATCCCCTTACCCCTCCCACTCCCGCCACGTAGCGGCCTTTACGCTAATATTCTATGTAGAACTGCGGCAGACGAACGGGATAGAATGTAGGAACAACTAGGCCTGACACGTTCACAGCGTCTGCTCCCTTTCTAGCGAGGTCGTTAGTTTCCACACTGAGCGGTTGAGTCTCCCGTTTCCCCCCGAAATAAAGCAGCAAAACCGAACACGTGGCACCACTTATGTTAACAACACAGAGGTCTGCATTCGACGAGACGAACCGGAAGACTGTAGTTATAGTTGTAACTGCTTTATTTTTAGTAACAGCGGCCGATAAGTTTGAGGTTAAAACGTCCGGCTGAGTCCCAATATCGATATCGCGAATATCGATAATATTGTTCGAATTACTCTCAGCTCCAGTTGGCTCTGAAAATACGACCTTGGAATGCTTCTGTACCCGGTGTGTTCCGTTACGGGTACGTCCACATTTTCTTCATCATCCGGCAGGCGTAGCCGTTGACAGAAGGCAGGGCGTCGGCGGGGGCAGGGTGTCAATTGTTTACCTTTTTTGTGGGTATTATTTTCGTTTTTCAACTCTTGGGATTTTTCATATTTTTCTTTCCACAGGATACAATTTTCTTGCAAGACTTGGTTTTTTTCTTCCATTTCCTTCAAAAGTTTCTTCAATAAGTTTATTTGTACTTCTTTCGTCGCAGCATACCAGACGATTTTCATCTAAGAAATGGACATCATTTGCCCAATCTCTTTTAGCACAGGACTTGTGAAAAATACTTCCACACTTTATACACAGTGCAACACTTGACACTTTCTTTTTACAGCACTTAAACGGTACTCTCTCGGGAGCGTTAGTTTCGTGTATTTTCTCAGTGGCGGCCATCTTGATATTGCAACTGCTGATGATGCTAACTTGGTTAGCGAAACGCGCGTCCAGAACGTAACAAGTTGTGGTGTAGTGTGGTTAGAACTCTTGTATTTTGATCTATCTTCCACCACAGGTTTCAGTGTTAGGACTTATTAGCTATTGATTTTCCAATATCAGCAAAAAAGTTGTTAAACATATCGGATTTTTGTTGGTCATATGTTTCTTCTCCTAAACTATAATAATACCGACTTTAATAATTCTGTTGGAATTATTATTTATAATAAATAATGCAGAAATTACAAGTCTTAAACTGTCCACGTCAGGTATAACTATAACAAAAATTTATATAAAAGTTGATGTGAACTACAACATCATTACAGATCCCCTTCATTGAATTTAATTTTATTCTTAAATGAAATTGATGAATATTTTCACAATCTTAATGCTCTATTGATATTTTAACAGGCGACATAAATATAAATTTGCTACAAAAAACAGTGATGTAGACCATTACGTATCAATCATGGCATCAGGTCGTTTCTTACCAATGTTTAGGGAGATCACACATAGTGAATCAGGCTCCTGCCTTGACTATATTTTTGTAAGACAAAAACTTAAATCTAATAAATCTTTGTTTAGTGGTGGTGTTATTTTGATCAATTTTAATTTTACTGGGCATTTACCCATAATGTTTAATGTTTCTAGAAATGATAGAATAGGTGAGTGGTGATGAAAATCGAAATTCAAATAGTAAAATTAATAACTGCAGTTTCTCGTACATGAATTCTGGTAGTACATGTGCAAAATTTGATCAGATAGATGCACTGGTGTTGGATGTTAAACCAAATATTGTAATTCAGGGACTCACTTGACAGAGGATATAGAAGATTCCCAAGTCACTATTGAGGGATATGAGTGTGTAAAGGTTTATAGTTTTTCAAGATACACTGGTGAAGTGCAGATTTACATAAAAAACACCATACAAAAAACTTTTTTTTTGTATGGTGTAATAACTGGGTCTATGATATAAATATGCCTGCTGTGATAATAGGGGATTTTAATTTTAAATGAGGTTAAACAATTGCACCACAAATAAATTAAGAAATATTACTGATGACATAGGTTTAAAACAAATAATAAATAAAGTAACGAGGGCCTTCAGTCGAGGGGGAACCATAATTGATTTAGTATTTACAAACAAAATAAGTATAAAATCTAAAGTATTACCTACTAGAGATATGTCGTTCGTGAATGATTTGTTCACAATGATCGAATTTTGAGAAAGACCCGTGCAATGTGATTCTTTCAATCATATGACCCGAAACTCGAAATCCTCTTCAGCGTGCATTAGTATGCAACATTAAAAATATTACATAGCCTACTGCGTACTTAATTTGCCACATCAATAATTTTTTAAAATTATCTGAATAAAATAAACGTAAAAACATCACTTCTTATCATTGTCGATCAATCAGTCTGATCCTAATAAATAAAGCGATACATCTCGACTTGATAGAGGGCAATCGAAGCACAGCACAGTAAAGCAATCGATATGAATGAATCATGATGAACGTCATTCTTATGATTGATCTGGTGAGACACAGGTCACGAAAATGAACCGGGTCTTCCCAACCCTATTACCTACACCTCAGATTAATTGACCATTACTCATAGTTTCAATTGAGACTGAAAAATTTAGAACAGTGAAATCTGAACCTTTTCTTCTTGAAAGTCGGGGTAAGAACATTGATTATAACTTGATTAACAATGAAATGTTAGGTGTTGATTGGATATACCAAGAGGATAATATTGATGTTAAATGTGATTTTCTTATTAATATAATATCCGATAAATTAAATGAAGTAGCTCCTTTAAGGCAAGTTAAAATAAAACCACATTTTAAATCATGGTGGAATGAAAGAGTTTTCGAGGCTGTAAGAATGAGAGATGAGTGCTATAAACAATATAGGAAAACAAATACTGTTGGGAGCCATACTGACTATAAACAGATAATAAATGCTGTGGTTAAAATTATTAGAGAGGAGAAAAAAATATATTTTGCATAAAAGTTGGATGACTGTAAAAGCGATGGCAAAAGAATGTGGGCAACATTAAAACATATTGTGCTTCAAAATAAAAAAACGAAAAAAATTAGTGAAATACATTTTGATGAAAAAGTTATCTTTTTTGATTCTGAATGGCCTAGTAGATTAAATGGGTTTTATGTATCTAGTATAGAAGAAATAATTGAATTAAGAGAAAATAACAATTCAACTAATACACTATCAACATTTAACAATGATCAACACCTAACATGTAATGAAGGACAACATGCACCATTGACTTTTTTATCTTTTAAACTAATAGAGTCTCATGAGTTGAAAACAATGGTATTTTCACTAGTAAACAAGGATAGTCCAGATAACGTAAATATTGAATTAATTAAAAATATATACATTTCAATTGAGAAGCTCTTAATTCGTTTAATCAATTTATCTTTACAAGAAGAAATTTTTCCCAATAGATGTGTTTTTGAATATGCAAAGGGCTTTTGAGACCTTGGACTGTTCGATACTTTTGTATAAACTTGAAAAACTGGGAATAGGGGAAAATGTCTTACTGAAATACTGAATTTATTAATGTTATTAAACAAAATGCTCTTACATATGTCACATATAAAAATCTACACAATACATAAAACTAAACAAGACAGATGAAGGATCACAGTTTAGAAGAATTTTTTTTTAGTGTATAAAATATGTTACAAAATTCTTGTACACTATAGAAAGCTTAACTTAATAATAAATATAATAGTTTTTGATTAATGCTGTAGTGGTCTATTAAATAATTTTGGTCCCAGGTAGACCGAACTAATACAAGTCATGATGTTCACTACAAAGGTTATACAAGTCAAAGTTTCATTTAACATATACAAGACATCCCAAAATAAACAATGACGGCAATGTAAAAATTTTATGTTTAATGAATGTCTGTTTAACATCTGCCCGGTAATGTAAACCTTCTATTATGTGAACAGCCCTTCTCTGGCTTCTGAAAACTCTATTTGCTTGCGAAGTATGAATCCATGCAAGAATGGCATAGTTACAATGCAATTGAAACAATGCATGATAAGCCATTAACAAAACAGAAAAATTAACAATTTTCTTAAGATTTTCGAGAAGATAAATGCCTGTTGTTAATTTTTTGGCTAGAATGTTCATGTGGGCCTCAAATACAAGTTTGGAATCAAAATATACACCCAACAATCTTACATTATCTACTTTTGATATATTTTGGGGCACCTCTCTCAAACTAAAAATGATTTGTTCTATTTTATCAATATTTAAAGATAATCTATTACTGTCAAACCATTTTCAAGTTCTTGAAGAGACTCTTGCATTTGACCAATTAAAACATCTAGATTTTTGTTAATAAGTGCTATTGTATCATCAGCAAAGATTACTATTTTGCTATTTGTTGCTGTTTTAATATCATTTATATATATTAAAAAAAAGGGGCTCCAGAATGGATCCCTGTGGCACTCCATGCCTTATGTTCAGTTGATTAGAAAGTGTTTCTCCAAAGAAGGTCTGCTGGGTTCTATCACTAAAGTAAATATCAATAAATTCGATACCTTGTTCTTGAAATCCATAGCATTTTAGTTTTTTAAGGAAAATATTTTAATATACAAAGTTGTATATTAAAATAAAATATGATCATATAAAAATATATAAATTGCTATAATGCATATTATAATCACATTAAAAAGTATAAAATTAAAACTTCAACATATAGAACTTAGATGTATAAAAAACATAGCACAGAGTGATCATAAAAACACAAAACAGATTTAAATATAAAGCATAAAATACAGAAATAACCACTACAATCCAAAAAAAAGTATTTACATATTCAGTTAAATGATTCATCAAAGAATTCTGCAACTGAATAGTAGGCTTTCCCAATCAATAGGCTTCACTTCAATTCACTTCTCGCTTAAAATGTCTTGGATTAGAAATACCCCTTATATTTGAGGGTAGATGATTAAATATTTTTTCTGCTGTTAAAAATGATAGATTTCGGGGTCAGAGTCGAAGAGGGAATAGGCAGGGAAGTGAGTCGAGAGCTTCGAGTTGCATAAGCTCTGGTTGACTCAATCTCATGCCCGAACTTAACATGCACAAGGCAGACTGTTTCTAATATAAATATGCACGGTAAAGTTAAAATTTTCTGACTTACAAAGTAAGGTCTGCATGACTCCCTGAAGGGTAGTTTACACATATATCTAATTGTACGTTTTTCAGTACAAAGACAATGTTAAATAACCTGTTGGAGCAAGATCCCCAAAAGCATATTCCATAACGTAAATGGGACTCAAGGACTCAAAAGACTTTCGATATAACAGGAACCAGAGTTATTGACCTATAATTATTTAAGACGCTCTAATCTCCTTTTTTATGTATCGGAATTACTTTGGATTTCATGAAATTATTTGGGTAAACACTCTGTTCAATACAGGAAATCAGGAATATCATTGTAACCAAAAATGTCCTTACTGTTTTTTGATTTAAGGCTGTTTATTGCATCTCTTACTTCTACAAAAGTCACTTCTCTGAAGGAGAAAATGTTTGTTCTATTTTATCAATTGTTTGTCAAGAGATAGTCCTGGGATTGCCTAGATGGCTGAGGCAACTTTTTAAGTATTTCATCAGCAATATTGGCAAAGAATAAGTTGAAGTCTATGGCAGATAACTCTGTTGTCTTTTGTTTTTTGACAGTTCCCCTATAGTCATTTGTGACCTGCCAGGCAGCTTTCACCCGCACTTTGAATAAAATTAGAGTTTGCCTCCTTTTTTGCCTCGTTTCCAGCACTTCTATAAAGTAAAAGATATTTATTTTTTAATATAGTTATTTCTGGCAATTTAAAAACATCATAAAGATCATTTAGCCATTTTAACTGATTTCTCATATTACTCAATACAGGATTGTACCACCTTACACCTCTGTCCTGTCTAAGTTTAAGCAATTTTATTGGAAAACATACATTAAAATTTTTAGACAAAATATTCATAAAATTATCACATTTTTTATCAGCATGTTCATCTAAGTTAGTAAATGACCAATTTATAGTAATTAATAAATTATAAAGTTTATTTGTACCTACCATTGTTATTGGTTGGTGATATTTTGTAACGTGTGATAGAGGTTACTAATGCTTTTAATTGTTATTTCAACCCCTTGATGGTCAGACACAATTAGCTGTGACAATTTTGTATTAAACTCTAGAACATTATGAAAATTAACAAAAATATTATCCAGACAAGCATTTAATCGTGTTTTTTCAAATATTTGTTGGGTATAGCCATAGAAATTTATAATTTTAGGGGTTACATATTTAAGGCTTCTTTGTACAGCATTGTAATGAATAATTTGAATGCTCAAATTACGATTAATATTTGCTCTGGTTCCAACATCATGATCAATGAAATTACCACATAAGCCTCTACTTAAAGAAACTCTTAAGATGTTCTTTATGTAAACTTGTAAAATAGTAAAGACTCCTGATTCTTTGAATAATAACTCGGAAGAGTAACGCTTTGATTTAAACATTATAATTTTTAAAATATATTTTTGAGCAATAGTTATATTGCTAAGAGAATATCTGTGGGCAGTGCCCCAACAGATAATTTCATAGTTTAAACTGGATTCGACACCAGCTCTGTACACATTAATGCTAGTTCTTTTATCTAGAATATTACGTAGTTCATAAAATTTATATACAAGCTTCCTTAATTTAGTTTTCACATAATCACAGTGGTTGTTCCATTTCAAATAACTATCGAAATACACAGCTAGATACTTGATACTGTCAGTTGACTTAACATTATCTACACAGGAGCAGTCACTGTAACTATTACAATTGCTTGTGTGAATCTTAATAAATTGATTATTTGGAATCCCCCTAGAATTTATAGAGAAAGTCATGAAATTCGTCTTCTTAATGTTTAAAGTTAGTGAATTTAAACCCAGCCATATTTTGACAGTTGTGATTGCTTTTTCCGCTTCATGGAATGCTTCATCCCATGTAACACCCTTACAAAGCAGGACAGTATCATCAGCAAAACAAACAGTTTTAGTCAATGGCAACAAACTAGTTAAGCTATTAATATATATGGTGAACAAAACTGGGCCAAGCACTGTACCCTGTGGAACACCATAGTCAACCTTGTTTTCAGAACTGACATTATAATTTAAATTTACTTTCAAATGCCTGTTTGTAAGAGAGGATTTAAATAGGTCATGCGCAACCCCCCTAATGCCAATGTTATTCAATTTATTTAGTATAATATGGTGATCTACAGTGTCAAACGCTTTGGCAAGATCCAGAAAAATTGCTATTGGTTTGCTGTGCTCACTAAAACATCCAGTCACAAACATAGCAACTTCATGCAAAGCACTATCTGTACCCATTCTCTCTCTAAACCCATACTGGTATTTAGACAAATTTTGTTTACAGACAAAAAGCCGCACCGTCTTATTTTAATACATTTTTCAACAATTTTACAGATAGGACTAGTTAGCGCAATCGGTCTATAGTTATTTTTGTCACTTTTGTCATCTCCCTTGTTCAAAGGTATAATTATTGCCCTTTTAAAAATATTGGGAAAAATTTTAGTTTTGAACACTACATTAACAATATGAATTCGAGGCTTCACCAGGCTTTTATAATTTAATTTAATTATTTTATTAGAAATAAAGAAATCATCAGAAGAAGAGCTGATCTTTAATGCATTTATCGACTTAATGACTTCTTCCTCAGAAATTGGATCCAAATACATTGAGTTAGATAGACTTCACTCGTCAAATGTTCCGGAACGTTATTAGGTTTTTTAATTTTGCTAGCTAACCTGGAACCCACACTGCTAAAAAAGCCACTAAGCTCATCTGCAATCTCTTTCTGGCCTCGTATTTCCTTTTTATCCTCACTCGTTAAAAACGGAATGATAGTGGTCTTAGAACCCAAATCATTTGTAGCCTGTTTAATTATGTTCCAGGTTTTTTTCGGATCATGCCTGACGACAATTAATTTATTTTTATAGTAAAATAATTCAGATTTTTTAATAAGATTACTTAAGGTAGCTCTGTAGTTTGTATAGTTTCTTCTCAGAACAACATTAAGAGGATCCTTCGCCCACATTCTATGAAGATTATTTCTGTCTCTAATTGACAAAAGAAGGCCAGGTGTAATCCAGGGTTTAGCCTTAGTTTTTTATTGGGAATAGGCTTCTTCGTTATAGCTGTAGTGGTCTATTAAATAATTTTGGTCCCAGGTAGACCGAACTAATACAAGTCATGATGTTCACTACAAAGGTTATACAAGTCAAAGTTTCATTTAACATATACAAGACATCCCAAAATAAACAATGACGGCAATGTAAAAATTTTATGTTTAATGAATGTCTGTTTAACATCTGCCCGGTAATGTAAACCTTCTATTATGTGAACAGCCCTTCTCTGGCTTCTGAAAACTCTATTTGCTTGCGAAGTATGAATCCATGCAAGAATGGCATAGTTACAATGCAATTGAAACAATGCATGATAAGCCATTAACAAAACAGAAAAATTAACAATTTTCTTAAGATTTTCGAGAAGATAAATGCCTGTTGTTAATTTTTTGGCTAGAATGTTCATGTGGGCCTCAAATACAAGTTTGGAATCAAAATATACACCCAATAATCTTACATTATCTACTTTTGATAGCAAAATAAAGCACTATCTGTACCCATTCTCTCTCTAAACCCATACTGGTATTTAGACAAATTTTGTTTACAGACAAAAAGCCGCACAGTCTTATTTTAATACATTTTTCAACAATTTTACAGATAGGACTAGTTAGCGCAATCGGTCTATAGTTATTTTTGTCACTTTTGTCATCTCCCTTGTTCAAAGATATAATTATTGCCCTTTTAAAAATATTGGGAAAAATTTTAGTTTTGAACACTACATTAACAATATGAATTCGAGGCTTCACCAGGCTTTTATAATTTAATTTAATTATTTTATTAGAAATAAAGAAATCATCAGAAGAAGAGCTGATCTTTAATGCATTTATCGACTTAATGACTTCTTCCTCAGAAATTGGATCCAAATACATTGAGTTAGATAGACTTCACTCGTCAAATGTTCCGGAACGTTATTAGGTTTGTTAATTTTGCTAGCTAACCTGGAACCCACACTGCTAAAAAAGCCACTAAGCTCATCTGCAATCTCTTTCTGGCCTCGTATTTCCTTTTTATCCTCACTCGTTAAAAACGGAATGATAGTGGTCTTAGAACCCAAATCATTTGTAGCCTGTTTAATTATGTTCCAGGTTTTTTTCGGATCATGCCTGACGACAATTAATTTATTTTTATAGTAAAATAATTCAGATTTTTTAATAAGATTACTTAAGGTAGCTCTGTAGTTTGTATAGTTTCTTCTCAGAACAACATTAAGAGGATCCTTCGCCCACATTCTATGAAGATTATTTCTGTCTCTAATTGACAAAAGAAGGCCAGGTGTAATCCAGGGTTTAGCCTTAGTTTTTTATTAGGAATAGGCTTCTTCGTTATAGCCATAGTAATATAGTTTTTTAATTTATATAAGAAGAGTTCAGTGGCAGCATCAGGGTCTTGACACAAAAAAACATCATTCCAGTTTTCCCTATAAAAATATAACTTAATTTTGTTGTAATCTATGTGTTTCAGAACTTTTTTTACACTTTTATTAACATCGCTAATATTATACAAGGAATTTCCTAAATTGATATTAAATAAGAGAGAATGGTGATCTGTGATTGCACTGTCAAGCAAAACCAAGTTATTTCCGAACTTTTTTACACTTTTCATAAAAATGTGGTCTATACATGTACTGCTGAGACCATGGACTCTAGTTGGCTTATTAACTTTACAAAGGTAGCCAAAGCTATTAAAACAATTTAAGTAGTCATTAACAACCTTCGATAGAGTATCTAGTATATTAATATTAATAGCTCCCACGAAGAGCTCAATATTACAGGAAGAAAACTTGGCATTACCAAACAACTCAGATAAGGCATTTATATAATCATTTTTATCGAGTGAAGGAGATCTATAATGAGATATAACACCAATTGTTGTGTTGTTCTTAATGAGCGTGACTCGTAAAAATGTATGGTCATTGATTTGTAAAACTTTGCTTTCTTTTACTAAGTCGCTCCTGCAATATATCACCGTGCCATTACATTTGTTAATTTTGCTTTTATTGTAGAAGATGTTGTACCCTCTAAGATTGAAGTTATACTCATAGTCCAGGACATTAGTTTCTGACAAAGCTATAATATCAAAATCACATCCCAATGATTCCAAAAAGAGAGTCAAGTTATCAAAATTTTTGTTCAAACTCCTAATATTTAAATGTAACAAATAAAAACATTTAACACAGTCATTAAAAAATTTAACATTTTCAAGAAGAGTGTTTAGATCCATAAGGATTAAAAAAAGATATTAACAATAAAAAGCTATCAACAGGGAGGTAATTTGAATAAAATGCACTTAAAATATAAGATTTTTTTTTAAATCGTCCATTGGCAACAATAACTATGGTAAATGATTCTAAGATGAAGTATACTCCTCATTAAGAGTTTGATTTTTTAGGTCGTCGATATCATTTTGATTCCTAATTTTACGTACCGGAACGTTATCCTTTCTTCTCGCCAAGATTGAATCCATGTTCACGAAGTGTTCTCGCTTGAAAAAGCAGCGTCCTCGCCTCTTGACAAATCTTCGTTAATAAAAATCAACTCAGACACATTCAATCCACAATCCTTGCCAAAAATGTTACCAATTTGTCTTCTCTTTTGTGACAAATCATATTTTTGCTGAATGGATTTAAAAGAAACCACTATCGGCGTATTTTCCTTATTTGGATTAAGCGGTTTAATTTGAACATCATCCAGTTGAACAGCAGGATTTACATATTTTAGCACTCTTTCCGCTTTCTTAACCACATCTTTTGAATTATTTTTAAGTTCCACACTAGAACTACCAATTCCCATAATAACCACATTTTTCCTTCTCTTTCCTCTTCCTTCTCCTTGACCTCATTCTGAATTTTCATGACTTTAAGCTCCTTTCTTAATTCCTCGTTTTCCCTTTTCCACTCTAAAAGCTGATTATTAACTGAGTTATTAGTTTCCCTTTGTAATTCATATTTCTCAGCATAGAATTTGATGTCATTTCTCAAGTCACGAATTTCGTACTTAAGTTCTTTAATAATTTCCGACACATTTTCCTTATTACTGATATCATTAGTGTTTTGAGCTTGAAAATCCATTGACTTCCTTACTTGTTTTTCAGTTCTAGTCTTACATTCGGGACAAAAACATTTATTATTTAATTGACGTAAAACCTCAACATCCAGCTCAGTCAGACCTGCACATGACTTGTGTAACCAGCTTTTACACTTTTCACACTGAACTGAAACCTTTTTTTCCAAACACCAACTCTATGATCCAATGATGCCCAATATTGTTCAATAGTTTATAAGACATGAGTTTAAGATAAGCAATTTTTCATTAAGTATTGGACAGACTACAATTGAACGAGTTAAAAAAATTAAGTATTGAGAAGTCATCATTGATGATAAATTTTTGTTTAGGGAGCACTACCATTTTTTTATTTCCAAGGTTGGCCATGCTGTTAACTATCTGGCTCGTTATACTACTGTCTCTCTTTATGTTCAAAGTTGATGGTTTTTAATGCAATAATTCCACTACATTTTAACTATTCTTGCACTATAATTTACCTGTTTTAACAAAATGAGCTGTGTTCTATACATAATTTATTTCAGGTGAATACAATTAGAAATTATGTTGGTTCTCTCCTGGATTTGGTGTTTGTAGAGAATCAAGAGATAGTTGTTGAGTTGGCCGATTAGTCCATAATACTACCTGACAGTTTCCACCCTACATTATGCTTCCAACTTGAGCTGCTGGATCATCAAAATGACAAGAATCTGGTATCTGAAGGCTTCTATAGGAATTTTAAATCTGCAGATTTCCAGGGTATACTCAGCTTCCTGTATCATTTTAATTGGGACGAGCTATTGAGTGATATATCATTGGACCAAAAGTTCTCTTCTCAAAAGTTTCCAAGGTGGTTTTCTCCCTGACTAAAAATCGCTGTTATTTCCACGAAAAGAGCTCACAAGAATTATATAAGAACAAAATCACTATTGGATTATCAGGAATTTTGTAGACTGAGAAACATCTGTAAAACACTAAAAAAGAAGTCCTACTATGGCTTTGTCTTCAATGTTGCAAATTCCATTAAAGAAGGTAGTAGTAGAAGTATGATGACCTTAGGGGTTCATCAGGTATAGAGATTGTAAATTTGTTTATTCAATATTTCTCAACTGTGTACTGTGATAAAAAATGTGACTTCCAAATGTAACCGTCTTGACAAATTTAGTAAATATATGTAGTTTATCTATATCCATATCAGAAATTAATGATAGGCTGTTATGTCTGGATGTGAGGAAGGGTCCCGGACCAGATGGAATACCCACAGTTCTGTTGAAGCACTGTGTTTTTATCTTAGCAAGACCTTTTTACATTATTTTCAATTTATCCCTAGCCTTCCTGATTTCTGAAAAACGAGCTTTGTTACCCTAATCTATGAATCAGGTGAACCACTCTTTGACTTTAATTAAATCTGTATTTACAACGTCCGCTAGTTCATCAGAATTACGATTATGATTGTTCCACAATATTGTGGTATCGTCAGCAAATACTGTAAAGTTTTCAGATATATCCAACATTGTCAAGTCATTTATATAAATAAAAAATTGTAATGGTCCCAAAAAAGACCCCTGTGGAACTCCTGCACGCATGTTTAAGTAACTCGATTGCTCCTTATTAAACAAAACGCTCTGACTTCGCCTAGATAAACACGGCAAGAGCCATTCATGAGATCTCCCCCTACAACCATACACCTCAAGTTTTCTCAGCAGTATTCCAAGATCTACACAGTCAAAAGCTTTAGTGAGATCACAGAATACTGCCGCAGCAGCCTCTCCATCATTCATTCTCAGGTATAACTTCTCAAGGAAGGAAAATATTGCATCGCCTGTGTTCTTCCCAACTAAAAATCCAAATTGAGCATCGGAGAGCAGATCATTTCTAACCAAAAAATGAAGCATACGTTTTTTCGCAAGCTTCTGAACAATTTTGGCTAATGTTGGGAGCAAGGAAAGTGTGTGCAAATGTGATAGTTCCTCTGCGTTGCCTCCCTTAAACAAAGGAATAACCGTTAGTTATAATAGGCTGTTTGATTGGTGTACAGGGAACAGCTTGGACCTCAATCTATCTAAGTGTTTCTCAGTGATCTTCAGCCGAAGTAGGAATGTCACAGAAATCGCATATCACATGAAACACTCCAATTAAAAACCCTGGGAATCTGTTTGATGGCTCTCTCAGTTTTTCTAAGCACATTACCAAAATAATTTCAAAAGGACTTCAGATGTTGGGTTTCATTAAAAGGGTTTCTAAGGATTTCCATGATATAAATTCCATAAAATTGTTATACTGCTCTTTGGTCTTATTTATATATTTACTAGCTGGTTTACCCGTTCTCCGAACGGTCCACCTTTTTAAGTCAAAGTCACTATTAGACAAATAAAGCCAAATTGGAGTATTAGACACTTTAAGCCAAATCAACATACGTAAACGTATCCTTATCCGTATCTATTTCATTAAAAGCATGTTCTTTCTGTCAAATATGTCAAACATTTTTGACATCTCTACGGATGCATTGACAGATACGGATAAGTATACGGAAAAAAAGACAGATCGATACGTAGATGTCAACGTATCTATTCACGCATCCGTAAAGATGTCAAAAATATTTGACATTTTTGACAGAAAGAACATGCTTTTAATAAAATAGATACCTACGGATAAGGATACGTTTACGTATGTTGATTTGGCTGTCTATAACATACGTAACGTATCCTTATCCGTACCTATTTCATTAAAAGCATGTTCTTATTGTCAAAAATGTCAATAATTTTTACACCTTTACCGATGCGTTGACAGATACGAATAAGTATACCGCAGAAAGACGCATTGTTACGTAGATGTTAAAGTAAGTATGTCAAAACGTATCGCCATTTTGCATGAGAAAATCGTTACGGATACGGATACGTTGGCAATTTTTACATTGCGATTGGCTTTATTTGTCTACCTTTAAATCTTTACAACTCATTTGGTTAAAAGTGTGTATCTTAAATTAAAGCTTCTTTATAAACAACATTTTTTGTTTTTTCCCCTGGGGCTAAAATAAATATATTGTCTTTATTACTTACTCTTGAGCAAGCAACATAAAATTGACCGTGTGAAAAACATGATTGTCTTAAATCAATTCCAACTACTTTAAAAGTTTGTCCTTGAGCCTTATTAATAGTGATAGCGAAACAAACTTTAATGGGAAATTGAAGTCGTTTAAATTGAAATGGATAGTTTGACGGTATAAGCGGTATCCTTGGAATATAAACAATATTGCCAGTGGAACATCCTGTCAATATTAACGCCTCAATAGTATAGGGTTTTAAAGCACGTATTTGAAGCCTGGTTCCATTACATAAATGCGGAGGGTTTAAATTTCTTAATAACATAATCGGTGCTCCTACCTTAAGTTTTAATATATGAGGTGGCAGACCAGATGGATGAAGCGACTCTAAAAATTCTGTTGGGTAATCAACTGAATCGCCATCATTTAAAGGGGAATCAACAGACTCATATTGCCTTTCTTCTCCAGAAAGTTTTTTTAAAAGAATTTCATTTACGTGGGAAGCGTTATCATTTGTGGGTGTCAGTATGGCACGCTCACAAAACCACTCGGGATTCTGTTTACTTAAATTTTTGGTATCTAAATACACACTTTCAACTAAATGTTGTAAGGATTCAACAATATTTCCTATTTCACCATTAATTTTTATTTGTCCATCCTGTTCTGGTATGAGTCCATCACCGATTTTTAAAAGATTATTGGCAAAAGAATTCATTGAGACATCGCCTTTCAAGAAAACCCTCATATTTACATGCAATGTCAATATTTTAACATAACCCCAAATATAAGAATTTTTAATAGACGCATATACTTCGTCAGCTCTAGTGCCACGCTGAACTACGGGAAGAATCTGCCTAAAATCTCCAGAAAGCAACATCGTAACATTACCAAAATGGTTACTGTTACTTCTAAGGTCTTGAAGAGTTCGATCCAAAGCTTCAAAAAGTGACTTATTTGCCATGGTGCATTCATCCCACACAATTAACTTACAATCTTTTAAAATTCTGGCTAAAGTTGTCCCTTTTTTTATGTTACAAACAGGTTGTTCAGAATGTAAATCTATGGGTAATTTAAAAGTTGAATGAGCTGTTCGACCTCCTTGTAAAAGTGTAGCCGCTATTCCCGAGGATGCGACAGCAATAGCGATTTGACCAGTGGATCTAATTTTTGCAAGTAATAAATTTAGTAAAAAAGTTTTTCCAGTTCCACCAGCGGCCTTAAGAAAAAATATTGTACCAAGTGTATTTTCTATGCTATTTAAAATATTTTGATAAACTATAGCTTGTTCTGTATTCAGCATTGGCTCATGCATTTTAAGCTCAGCTAATAATTCGGTTTTATTATAGCTTGTTTCCTTTAAGTATTCAATTTCATCTAAATTTCTGTGATCGCGATTAAGAGGACCAAAACCAAAACTTTCCAAGCGCTTTCCTGCCACTGTAAGTAATTTGTCTTCTATAAGGATAAGTGCTTCATTGTACAGATCTTCTCCAAAACAGACATCTTGATTGTCTAGTAAAGATTGTCTTTGATTTAAAAGATCTTCCGTAAGACAATCTTTATGATTATTCCACAATACTGGAGGCTCGGATACCTGACAAAATGCCAATATAATCACAAATAAATCCCTTAGAATTGTTGGAGATTTTGATAATGCGGCTTCTTTCAGTGTTTCGTTCCAATGATTATCATCTTCAAGCAATCCAAGAGATTTGCATGCTAATTGAAATGTTGGAAAATCTTGTCCATTAACATTCTTAAGAAATTTAAAAGACGTGGGTCCAGGTATTTTATGCAATAATAACCGAAGAAAAAAGCATTCTGTATTGCTAGGGTGGACCGTATATACACGTCCTATAGCGGAGCTTTTATATATACCAGGGTGGCCAGAAACTGGGCTACCTTGTTTACGTCTTTTAAATTCTTTACCGCTCCATGTGTAAAAAGAAGGGACATCACAGTATAGCAAGGTTCTGGCAAACGGATCAGTAAGGCATAACTTAAAAAACGCTGTTAATGTGGTTTCTGGTGGATTTGCAGCCATACTATTCGCGTTTTCCTTTGTAAAATAAACCCTTTGGCCATTTTCCAGATGTACCGCTAAATGTATAACTGTCGGATATCTTTCATGAATTGGAAATGAAAAAATTCTCCATACTGCCTCGGAAGTGCTTATATAGCGGCCACTTTGATATTGTTGAATTTCGTCGAATTTGTTTGTCAGTCCAAACGTTGCTTGATCGCTGCCTTTATTTACATATTTACAAATATATTTTATAGATTTAACGGAATTACAAAATTCCACATTAATATGGGCTGCAAAGGTTTTTGACAATAGTGGGCAATAAGGAACAACCCATCGATTATCAATTTCATTTGATTTAATTTTAACAGTAAACCCACCATCTTCTGGAGCTCGACGTTTGTACATAGGATATCCATCATCTCCTGTTTTGGTTTCTTTAATAAATGGTCTAGGGTACCGTTTACTACATTTACCATCTTTCATACATGGCGAATTCGCATTAAAAATACCACACGGACCATGTATCATATTTAATGTTACAATGTTATGCAAAACAGGATCAATTTCAACATTTGGAATTTCGGCACAAATTATTAAATCAATTTGATCGGGCGTTATTTTGTTTTCCATCCACAGTAAAATATGTACATGAGGAAGCCCCCTTTTCTGCCATTCGATCGAAAACATGTGACATTTTACTGCACCAAAGACTTTTCCTTTGACTAATAAGTTCATCAGTTTAGTAACCTTTATTTTAAAAATTCTAGCAATGATATCGTGTCTGTCGCTTGGTTTCTGATTGGACATTAACACTTTGGTAATATCATCCCATTTGGGGTTACACGTAAATGTAATGAATAGGTCGGGTCTGCCAAATTTTCTAACGTAAGTCATTGCATCTTGTGTTTTTTCGCACATATATCGCGGACTACCTGTAAAAGTTGATGGAAGGATAATAATTTGACCAACGTTTTCAGAATTTCCATCTTTAGACAAAGCATCTTTGAGATGAATATAATCATCTACGCGCAACTTTTTTTGATTACTTCTAATAAAGGAAAGTCGTTCAGATTCAATTTTTGCATACATATCAACGCAATATTGATTAAAAAGTTGCTTAAACAGATGTAGATGATTTGAATGACTTGACCTTATCATTAGATGAAAAGCATAAAATGCCATTGCTGAAACTGTTTTTGTGGGGTTCTTTTCAGAGAGTAGTATATTTATACAATATCCGTCTTCTCCCCTAGGAAACATTAAAGGATATTGAAGTGAATCATAACTTCTATGAATTTCAGAGATTCTTTTAATCCGCCACCTCTACCACTTAGTATGATATCACGCTTTTCGAACTCTTGTCCTACTATAAGAACAGCTACTTCATTTGCAACTGGTGCATTAAATCTACCTGGATGTTCGTGTTGAGGTCTTTTATCTGCGTTGATGATAACACTAAATTCTTCTGTATTGTTTTCAATAGCTATTTTAAAATCGGTTATGAACGGATTTATGTCTAATAACATATTTTGTTTGTCACTACTTTAGGTCGAAGTTTTTGGGAAATTTTACATCTTTGAGCAACTTGAGCTTCAGAATCGCCCATAAAATAAATTTGTAGAAATCTTGGTTCTTCATTTGGTAAAGGTAGTAAAGAACCTGCAAGATGGTAAACTTGACCTTGCACTTTAAATGTTGGCATATAATTACCCTCCGAAATAACATTAGCACCGAAGGATGTCATTTGAAAAGCGCAGTTATAGTTTCTTATAAATTCACGAAAATGTACAGAGTCTGGTTCGTTGTCAGTTAAAAGATTATGTAACAGTTCTGGTGGTTCCATAAAAGCTGGTAAATTAACCTTTCCACTTTTGCAACACATACCTTTTGGTTCTGATTCCCATAACATAGCATCACAATAAGTACATTTTACTGACATTAACCCAATGTTAACCATGCTATCCTCTGCATACATTATATCTGGATTGTATTGAAATGCTGAACCTTCTATATTATTCCAAGCCGTATTTTTAATATTATGCGTTATCTTTCTCATACTTTCTAACCTAATTCTTTTTTGATCAATTGATTCTTTATTTCTTACTTGCGAATTTATGATTTTTTGTTTGGTTAATCTCATTTCACGTTTCTCGTTTGTTTCGCGAAACCTTTCTAATTGTTTTCGTTTAGATTCACTTGGATGTTTTTTAGGTCGTCCTCTTTTATTTGATTGATTATTATTTAAAACAGCTCTAGGTATCATAACATCATAATGCCCTTCACTAAGATTCCCGCTAAATCTTATTTTCTTTACTCTTGGGCTTTCTCCAAACCTAGCAACAATATTACCCTGACAATAAACTTCAAACGTTATATTAAAGATTAAAGAGGCTGCCTTAAGTTCACAACTTGTGCCATAAGTATGTGGATTTGACATATCCGCAGAGTACAAAATCGGGTTTTCATATACGCCTCCATGGGGTGTAACCGTATAAACCTGAAAGTCAGCCCAATATTCTACCACATATTCTACAATCCTTTGACGTATACCCTGCGAATGAGTTATATCGCCATATATACAAAATGACAATGAATGGAAGAGGCATGAGCCGTCTCCTGGTATTGGAATAATCTCATGCCCAGACAAAACCCAGTCTTGACTAAAATCCATTTTGGAAACAATAAAGACCACAACTAAAAGACAATAATATTTGTCAATATCAAATTAACCTAAAATCAATGCTCAACACAACAACGGACGGAAATCACAAATACAAAATCAGAACAACTAAAAATTATAGTTTCCAATAACAAATTTAAATTAGGTAACCTAATCAACACTTAACACCACAAAAAAACGACAAAAAAATGTAACGTGAACATGAAATTAAGCAACCAAACCAAAAAAGAAATTTTTCAGTAAGAAATTAACCTAATCAACGCTTAACACAAAAAAACGTAAATTAAGTCTTTAATCAACGCTTAACCCAAGGAAAAACGTAAAATAGATACCAAAAAATCAAAAATCTAAACAGCAAAAATCAACGCTTAACATAAAAAAAAACGTAAATTAAGTCTTTATTCAACGCTTAACCCAAGGAAAAACGTACCAAAAAATCAAAAATCTAAACACCAAATCAAAAAAAAAATCTGTAACAAATTAACCCAATCAACGCCGAAAATTTCCTCTATGCTCAAACACAACAAAATTCGCTTTTATTTAATAATTAATCGCTCCGCTTTCCGGTCCTCAGTCGGTACTAACTGCGCTACGGTATGTATGATGGTAATGAAATGAAATCTCGATTCCGACGGCTATTTATAACCTCGGACTGGGGAGCGGAGCTAAATCGAATACGCTCGAGAGCAGTCGAGAGTACGCGAATCTATCGCCTCGCCCTGCCTTCGACGCTTTCTCTGTTCGACATTGGGTACACGCATAAAGCTATCTTTTTTACGGACAACCATACTTTGCCTTTTATATGAATAGATATATATATATATATATATATATATATATATATATATATATATATATATATATATATATATATATATATATATATATATATATATATATATATATATATATATATATATATATATATATATATATATATATATATATATATATATATATATATATATATATATATATATATATATATATATATATATATATATATATATATATATATATATATATATATATATATATATATATATATATATATATATATATATATATATATATATATATATATATATATATATATATATATATATATATATATATATATATATATATATATATATATATATATATATATATATATATATATATATATATATATATATATATATATATATATATATATATATATATATATATATATATATATATATATATATATATATATATATATATATATATATATATATATATATATATATATATATATATATATATATATATATATATATATATATATATATATATATATATATATATATATATATATATATATATATATATATATATATATATATATATATATATATATATATATATATATATATATATATATATATATATATATATATATATATATATATATATATATATATATATATATATATATATATATATATATATATATATATATATATATATATATATATATATATATATATATATATATATATATATATATATATATATATATATATATATATATATATATATATATATATATATATATATATATATATATATAATAATAATAATAATATATA